>OU898282.1:9446506-10114655 GCA_918026665.1 Diabrotica balteata | reverse complement strand
CAAGAGAGCTTTTGACACGCTCACACATACGGCCATATGGAAAGCACTGCAGGAAATAGGAATACCAGAAAAAATAGTAAATCTCATCAAAGAACTCTACAGTGACACAGAAAGCAAAATCCTACACAACGGCATAACATCTGACCCAATAGCTATGCTAAACGGAGTAAAGCAGGGCTGTGTTTTATCCCCCATACTATTTAACATTGTACTGGACTCCGTACTAACAAAGGTAAACTCTAATAGAGGAATTTACTGGGGATTAACAAACAGACAGGAAGACCTAGATTACGCTGATGATATATGCCTCCTAGCATATACAAAACAGGACATGCAACTCCAAGTAAACAAAGTACAAGAAGAATCAAAAAAGGTTGGTCTAGAAATAAACATCAACAAAACCAAACAAATGCGATTTGGTACCAGAAACAACCAACCTATTATGATCAACGACCAGAAAATTGAGAGAGTAGCGGAATTTGTATATCTGGGCAGCATAATTGACTGTAATGGGGGTACAGAGCGTGATGTACATGAAAGAATAAATAAGGCTCGCAACGCCTACAACATGCTTAACAACATATGGAAATCCAGAATTTACCCAACTAAAACGAAATTAAAAATCTTCAACACAAATGTAAAAGCTGTATTACTGTATGGCTGCGAAACGTGGAAGATATCAGCACCCATAGTACACCAATTACAAGTTTTCATCAATAGAGCGTTACGAAAAATCCTTCGTATATTTTGGCCTAACCGAATCTCCAATGAAAATTTATGGAACCAAAGCAACCAAGAAAATGTCATAAAGCAAATAAGGCGAAGAAAATGGAGATGGCTGGGCCACACACTCCGTAGACCGCCAAATGACATTGCCAGGACAGCGCTGGATTGGAATCCCCAAGGCCGACGGAAAGTAGGCAGACCTAAGGGAACTTGGAGAAGGACAGTACTGGACGAAGGGAGAACAATGGGAAAATCCTGGCTTGAAATCAAAGCACTAGCCAGAAATAGAGTTCGCTGGAGACACTTTGTGGAAGCCCTATGTTCCTCTTAGGAATCTTGGGACTATATATAAATCGTGCTTCAACTAAATAGTGATCACTATCTATGTTTGCTCCTCTAAAAGACCTAACATCTAACAAGTTAAAGCAGTGTTTTGCATAGATGATTATATGATCTATTTGGTTAATTGTTTCATTATCAGGAGATTTCCAAGTTCCTTATGTATATCTTTATGGGGAAATCATGTCCCAACTATTACCATGTTCTTAGAGATCGCAAAGTTTATGATTCTGAGACTGTTAGTGTAGGCTCTCTTTTTCGATGGTGGGCGAAAATTTATTCTCTCTTCCGACTTTGGCATTAAAGTGTCCTGCTATTATTTTGATGGCATTTTTTGGGCACTCATTGTACTTTCGGTCTAGTGCCTCATAGAACATGTCTTTTGACATGTTTCTAGAATTTTGTTATATCGGATCTTGTTAAAAGACTACACTAAAAGAACAGACTCTTCTGTTCCGTAGTATACAATATGATAATCAATATTTACTTTGCTAGAGCCTGGCTATCTCATTTCACGTATAGTTGGGGTATATCACGTAAAGGGTAGTTATATCTTCTCTGTTCATTTCTTAGGTGTCGTTATCAATTTTTTCTGGCTCGTACATGGTTGCCTGCATCACCGAGGTTGCCACCGAATACTTCCTTCAGTCACATCCACATTTGGTCCTTCGAGCTAAATTTTCTAAGGTTTTTTAGGAGTAGAAATAAAACACAAACTAAGTATCATTACATGAGTTTATTGACACTTAATATACGTCGACATAATACCACCTCTAAATAGATACTGGCAAGAATGCCTTTATTTTTGTAAACATATGTATATTTATATAATATATTCATTTGTTATTGTCTACTTTAAACATTTATTGTCTTAATTAAAGTCAAACATTTAATATTGTCCCACACAGCTCTTTTTCATAAATATATCCAGCCCAAAATTTGAAATTTTCACCTTATAAGTTCTAAGTTTTGACACGGAATAAAATATACAGAGTGGCTCATATAGTATGCATATTATTTTACCTCTAATTTATAGCGGTAATATTGATTTTGTTGCTCAATAATTAGTAGTTAAATGTTACAGAGATACAGGTTGTTACAGTGTACATGTTACATTACAGTGTTACAGTGTATTTTAGGTGTTCAGTGTGTACAGTGTTACATTATATTTTAGTTGTTTTTAACAAATTAATATTTTAAAGTTAAACAAATGATACCACCTTACAGCAAACATGTTCTACATGGTCATTTATCTCGTCATTATAACGTTTTAGTTACTTGAGCTGATTTTTTTTGTTAGTGAAATCGTTATATTGATCATTAAAATTATTTAGAATCAATAATGTATGTTTTACCTAATTTTATATCAAATTATTTTATTCTAAATAACCTAAGAAGAACATGTAAATCAGTTAAACACTATGAAACATACACATTTGATACAAGTAGGTAAATTTTACTTTTTAACCCGGTAACTGTGTTGTTTGGTGAAAATCACCCACGTCGTTCATTAGCGCTTGTTAAAATAGTGATAACATCCCCAGATTCATCTGGCGCCACGAGTACCTTTCCATAATATAACAGATCTTGTATTGCATCATAAATTTCAGTATATAAATAAGATTTGAACGAGTGTGTAGCGTTCTTTGGACTTTTGGGTGATTTTAATCCCACCAGACAGTTGACGTGTTCATATGGTTCAAGTAAAGGCTTGAATATGTAACGGCATAACAATTTCACTATTCAAGAGGTTCATATGTGGTTACTAATCACTAGAAATTTTCTGCTATATAAAGGTGCAGTATCTTTTATGTGACTGTCGCTTGCATTTGACGCAAGCGATTAACGCACTGGTTAGGGTCTCTCTTGTGCATTTAGACGCATGCGATAGAATAGTTGATATTGAACGGAACAGCAGGGATTTTATAATAATGGAAACACCTTTTGTTATATTAAAAGAACAAAAATTGGAGGAGAGCATTTAAAAAATGATGCTAGGTAACTACAAAAAGAATAAATCTCATGAAATTTATATGAGGAGAGTTGAATATTTACACTAGGTCATTTAAGATCTAGAATATTTTATACTCAGAATTTTTATTTTTTGTGTGGTTCAATAAACATTTACATATGTGAGGAGAGTCCTTTTATTACAAATGTTAAATGAAAGGGTGTACTGGGGAAGAACCATCATAGTCCGCGCGTTGCGAGGGAATAACCGTCACAGGGTCTGAAGGCGCCCCTTCTCTGTCTCAACAGGTCGTGTCAGGTGCAGCATTTCTGTAATTCTCTTTCTTAGTTAGCAACTTCGTTAGTGTGTTCTAGTTTGCCAGTTAATTATATTTGAACAATAGTAAAGTAGTGAGTACATACTGATTAAAATGGAAAGTAGTGGTAGCGATTGTAGTGATGTAGATGTAGGGACTGCTGCTAACAAAAGAAGAAAAGCAGGTCGTGTTCGTAACGTTATGAAACTTCTGAGAGCCACCACTCATGAGGTAGGGTCAGCTTGCAAGTGCTACCGTTTTTGTTGTTTTGGGAACGTCAATGAAGCCGAAAGGCGACGCATTTTGACTCAATTCAATGAACTTGCTAATTAAGACGATCAGAATCGGTATTTAGGTGGACTGATAACCGTTCTCCCAGTTATCCGTCGACGAATTCGAGTAGGTCCAGGTACATCTAATCCTGCTTCTTATTTCTATTGTGTTTAGAAGTAGCCCTAATGGGGACTTTCGTGATGTGCAAGTATGTTTCAAAGTATTCTTATCCATTCATGGAATTTCTGCTTTCTGAGTGCAAAGAATTCGAGAATCACTAACCTCAACTGACACTGTACCATTAGACGCTATAGAAAAACACGGAAATAGGTCCCACAAAATTTCTGAAGATATTATAGTCAAAGTGACAGAATTTATTGGTTCGTTAAAAGAAAGAAAATCGCATTACTCCTGGAAAAAAAAGTAAGAAAACTTATCTCCCTGAAGAAATCAACATAACTACGTTACATAGTATGTACTTAGAAAAAAACTCCGATAATAAATTATCGTATGACAAGTTTCGCTAAATTTTTGAAACAAAGTTTAATATTGCATTCAGTTTTCCTAGGAAACACACTTGCAGTTACTGTGACACTATAAAAGCGGAAATATCTGTTCTTCTATATATCTATCTATCTATCTAAATTACAAGAAAAAAACAACGAGAAACAACTTCATCTTGCGAGAAGTGAGAAACTTTATTCTGTAAAAAGAAAACATCGAAAATTACTGTCAAAAGCAATCGATACCGAAGTCATAACCATAGACTTTGAGTTGAGTTAAACCAATTTGTTTTAATTTGAAAAATTAAATTTCCAATTACATGAAAACTGTTTTTGTGGACTCTTGTAGATTGTTTTTCCCCTTGACTCCTCATTTATAATTTATATAAATAGCTGTTTGGTTATCTTCAAAGCTGGCTGCCATTAGCCCCACATGTTGTCTCTCTTATTTACATCCCTATAATTATTATGTGCTAGATTGTAGAGTTTTAATCTCTCAGAAATTATTTGTGAATTGGACACATGCAGTCACTGCACAGCACTGATATCATTATGTAGTTGATGCAGCAGATGCACGCGATTTCTTGTGTCGGACGCATAAGGCAGACTGCTTGTATAAGTAAAGTTATCATTTGACGCATGCGACAATCACATAAGAGAGACTGTAAGTAAAATCCAATACATTCTTTATAAAACACTCTGTATACCCAGCCCACATTTTGAATTTTCATCTTATAAGACCTACATTTTGATACGGAATAAAATATATAAATTGGCCTTAATCTAGTACTATAATTATTTAGCGCTTATATGTATGATGATGATATTCTTGATTGGAGTAATTGATCTCGGAGATTCAGACATCTACAAGAAATACAAAATTGCCATGGTTGCCAAAAGGAAAGACGCTACTGATTCCCGTTGGCAAAGTTTTTTCATATTCCTTGCAATGTAAGTGATAGTTGATAGATATTTTTTGATATGATAGAGTTGTAGATATGTTTTTAGATAATTTCGTTAAAATAACTTGATTTGAACTTATTTTTGAAGGTTTATCTCAAGATATTAGATATGTATGTATAATTTTTAAGATAAGCTGACATAATCTTGTATATAATTGCTACAGCATCGTCATAATTGTTAGATGGTCGTATTAAGATAATATCTGAGGTAACAGTACGGTCTAAATTTATGATTTTAATATTATTATCGAAGTTTCGAACTGTACACTTACGACAGTCAATACAAACGAAAAAATTATAAATACATGGGTTGAACACTTTGAACAATTGCTTTCAAACACATCAGAAGATCAAAAAGGGCACCTGGTAAACAATATACTATTATTAAAACATCTTTCAATAAAGATATCAAGAATATAGTAAAGTAAAAACAAAAAGAACAAGTCTCCAGAAACTGATGGTATAGCCACAGATCGTTTTAAATTTAATGATAATAGCAAGGTCATAGTTTAAGCCAGACGCTAGTACTGTTTTTTCCAGTAGCTTCTAGGTGACGCTACCTAAAAGCCTGTGGATGACTATTACTTGTAGTGTATTATATCTACAGTTGTTATTTGGTGTATTGGTGTACTGGTGTATTTTTCCTAAAAGTTTGTTCCATTCATCTTTAACGTCATGGTTTTAAGATTGTATGAATTTTTCCTTCTTTAAAACAAATTGACCATTCAACAAACCAAAATCATAACAAAAATAATAATACCTATAAGCATCTATTACACTCACTATTACAATAATCACAAAAGAATAGAAAAATAAAAAAAATTGGGTGTACACCACAGAATAAGAGGCCACGGAATAATTAAGGTAAGAAGAATAAGAAGAAGTCATTTCAAGACAGTTAATTAACTTGAGGTTTTTAAATACCTATTTTATATTTATATTCTCTTTCATTCAAAGTTTGTGTTCGAAAATTTGTCACATTTTGTCAATATACTTACTAGTTTTTTTTTAATTTTATTTTGACTTTCCCCCTTGCTCTGCTTTTTAACATCAGTAATCTTATCAATTCAAAGATTTGAAAATCTATTCCCAAGTAAACTGAATATTCTTTAAAGTGTTTTATATTTTTTGTTTAGCAAGTTTTAAAGGAATTTAGAATTTACAAGGAGTCATAAAATCTGCTTGCTTCTAAAAAGCAGTATAATTTTTATGCACCTATATCTTAAAATTATCATAGTTCTTTTTGGATATTGATAATTCTGGTAAACAATAAGTTCAAATCAAATATAAGATAAAGACCGAGTGCTAGCATTAACAAAAATGCTGGAAAATGGCGAACAAAAGTAAGGAGAGTTAATGACAATACCACGTGAGGCTAGAAAAGGGATTGGATCCAAGCATTTTTATTAGCGGTAACAGTGGATTTAACAAAACAAAGTCATGTTTCGCCAGCGGATGATCATATTTTGATGAATATCTTTTTTTAATTAGTGTTTATATTATTTCTTCCACTCTTCTGAAGTTTTATTTGTGTATGAACCTGAAAATGTCCTACTCTGCGTTATTTTCATCTCACTTTGGAATTCTATTTTTAATTATCATGTGCTCTCGAAATTAATTAATAGGTACTCAAAATTTATGTCAATCTTGAAGAACATAAAAAATCCATTTTAAAAATTGTAACAGCGTTTGGTATTGCTAAAGATTGTGTTTGGGCTATTATTATAAAAAATATTGAACATATCTTGTGGCATTTTAAAGTAATTATTATTTAAATGGGAATAAGCCACAATTAAAGGTTAAAATACGTTTATTGAAGTTTCAATTTCCACTTCGGAAACCGTTCTCAAAATACAAACATTAGTTAATTTTGAAATTAAATTAAATTTACAAATGTTTGTATTTTGAGAACGATTTCCGAAGTGGAAATTGAAACGTCAGTAAACGTATTTTAACCTTTAATTGTGGCTTATTCCCATTTAAATAGTAAACCAAACTGTACATTTAATAGTTCTTCCACCATATTTAGTAGAACATAGATGGCGCTATACGAAACATTAAGTTTAGTCAAAATGTTTTACCCATATAAGTACCCTTTCAAACGAAGAGACTGGAGAAGACTGTATTCAGTAGGTCTCAAGGCCAACTTGACAAAGTCGTGAAATGGTGCAACAAACAGAGAGTCACTCTCAGACCAACCAAGACACAAGCCATTCTTTTCAGATATCCAAGAACCTCCCGATGCTCAACCTGATAGAGCTCTTGAGTACAGGGTCGTTCTTTTTTCCTTACTGAACATCCGCCAAATGAATTGCCACGATCTCGTATTAGTAGACTGCCGACTGAAGGTGTGCGAGATAGCTGAGACAACAGGCATCTCAAAAGACCGAGAATAGTCTGCGTTAAATTTTGGGCATGAGAAAGCGATTGGCGCGATGATTGCCGCGTTTGCTCATTTGCTCATTTCAAATTGCAGATCAAATGGCGAAGAAACACCCCATTTGGTGAAGAAAAAAAGTGCTCTTCCACCATGACAACGCACTTTCTGATTCTGCTCCGTCACCGTGGCGAATTTGATCAAATTGAGCTACAAACTGTTGTCTCATCCACCATATTCTCCAGATTTAGCCCAGTTTTACTTCTTTTTGTTTTAAACTTAAAAAAAGGCACTCGCCTTTTCTAGCGTTTCTAATAGAAAATGCCAGGACATAACGAAGTTAGTACAAGGAAAAAAATTAGTAAACTCGCTGGCAAAGCAAGCCTCTAGAGAATTTTTTTAAAATTCAGAAGCAATTTGCAGTATCATGAAAGATTTAGTAAGAAGGAGCCTTACAGAGGCAAACCCACATAAAGAAAAGCGTTAGTAACTCTAATAGGATATTTTAATGGGTCTCTTAAACGGAGATGGTAACTGAACGCTGTCAGTTAAGGAATACATTTACAGTAGTAGTGGGAATGAACTATTGCGCTGAAATTGCAAAATGGGGAAAGAAAATGGCATACCATCTTCTTCAAGTTCGCCACTATCGGAGATTGGAAATCATTCTAACAATTATAATTTTGTTGGTTACGCGCCTGAATAGTTCAATTGAACTGTATCCAAACCATTTACGTAGATTGCTTAACCACGAGGTTTTACGTCTTCCTACGCTTCTTTTGCCTTAGATTTTACCCTGCATTATATTCCTTAGTAGTTCGTATTTTTCACCTCTCATGATGTGTCACAAATATTACAATTTCCTGATTTTTATGAACTTTAAAACTTCGCATTGTTTTCCTAGTTGTTCAAGAACTTGTACGTTTGTTTTGCGATCCATTTATGATATTTTCAAAATACGTCGGTAACACCACATTTCGAATCCTACTAGGTTTTTAGTGTTGTATTTTTTTGTCGTTAAAAAGTGACTAAGATTAACTAATTTTCCACAATGACATAGGGGATGGGCTTTCACGACTATTTTATTTAGACGATGAGAAGTGGGGAGTGTAATAAACAAGTAAAAGGGTGCATAGATTCTGGCAAAACAATTTTTAAAATTAAGAATCTTCTTCATAATCATTTACCATTAAGTACCAGAATATGTTTTCTCAAATGTTATGTGTAGCCTATTGTGCTGTATAGAGTCGAAACTTAGTCACTTAAAGTAAACACTTTGAATAGGATCAAAGTCTTCGAACTGTGGACCTTTAGTCGGCTGAAGCTTATTCTGTGGACTATTCACCTCATAAATAACGAAGTTTTGAGAAGAAAGACAATTGTTAAATACGGTAAAACATTGTACAATACCTTACCTAGCACAAAAACGAGAACTTGATCAAAGAAGATCAAGAAAACAAAACATTTTTGTGTTTTGGACCCAAACAAGGTGTTTTGGTCTAGTTATGACCATAGAAAATAATTGGATATTTGATGGACGTGCATCTTTGTACCAGAAGAAAAAGATAACGATGAGTGCAATAATATAAGCTTTGTTCTTGGATTCTAATCGTAAGGAAAAGAGTCAAAGTCAACTGAAGTATTTTAAAATCTACTATGGTGAAAGTTTTGAGTTTTTCAAAAACTTTCAAAGCGTTGTTTTAATCACGTGCTTCTTAATCGGCAGATAAACCCATACCTGGGTTAACACCAATAAAAAAACAAGAATATGCAACAACATAACAATTAGGTAATAGCTTACGATTTTTTGTTAGCACTTATTTGACTCGTTTTTATGATAAAATTACAGCTTTAGGTTGTTGGGATGTTTGATGTTATAAATAAGAGTTACCGTTATTTTGACCTCGTAATTTTCGCGCATAGTGTATTCTTGTATGGAAAAACTTTTAGAAGTATAAAATTGATAGAAGACATTTTTAAAACACACAATTATCATCATCAGTGTAATTTTTATGAGAACCTTTAAATAAGCACTTGCGAACTACATAGCTCTTGGATCCAAACCCCTTGTTCTAGTGAAGATACTTTTTTAATACATTTTAGGATCATAATCCTTGCAAACTATCATTAAACTTTTTAGTTTTACAAACAGTTTAGATAACTTTGAAAGTATGATGTTATTTTATCTCTCAAATTTAGTTAAATTCAAAATAATAAGTTTTTCTGAAGTCTATCAACTATTCACTTGGTGTTAAAATTGTTAGTATTTGGTCGTTAGAGGATGATAAAAAACTCTCCTAACAAAATTATTTTCACTTGGCGTTTGATAGATGATTCGTCTGTTGGATGCTAGTAGTAGCGACGGGTCTTCGGAGTTACTGTTGACTTCGGTTTCCCCATCTGAGGAAGTCTCCCTGCAAGATTTTTACAATTAACAAGTATAGAACACATTAATATTTGATAAAGTAGGTGGTAATATTAAAATCATTAACCCATTAATACAAAGATAGTATTTATAGTAAATGAAAACGATCCACGGAACAACAAATCACATTTAAAGTTTTTAAGTTTCAGTGGAACACGTTTGATGGGTTTCACAATGTCTACCAAATCAAACAAGCATTCGGCATCCAGTACATTTAAAACTCTAAAACTCTAAAACTAAACAATAGTGGGAATGTGTTCAACGTAAGGGATGCGGGAAAGGAATATGTTTTAAGAAACAAAATCGGGCTAGAAAAGTAGTGTTGTTTGCTGTAATTTAATTATTTTGAAAAAAGATGTGTCGTCCGTGGGACAATGTGGTTGAAAATATTGCTAATGATAACAACACTAGGCAGTTGGAAAACAGTTAGCTAGTAGAGTGTTGTTTGCTGTAATTTAATTATTTTGAACAGTGTTGTGTCATACGAGGGAGAATGTGGTTGAAAATATTGTGTACGATAACAATACTAATTTTGTATAAAAATGCCAGTGTCGGTGTGACTATAATTCCTGAAAAAAAGTACTCGTAATGAAAATTTAAATGCTGAAACACAGCAGGTATGCTTCAATGTGTACAAAAAATTTACATAAGAAATGTGGGTTCGATGAAAAGCTGTTGATTCAAGCAACATCTAATTTCCCTTTCAACTGCATACAAAACAGTTACAAATGAACCTTATCATCGCAAGAAGCGATGTCACCTCAAATGAACGGCCCGAAGTTGATCTACATTATTATCAAAAAAAAAATATATATATTTAATTAAATAAAATATATAAGAAACGAAAGGTAAGTTAATAGAACAGATTAAGTTAGTGACAAACATAAAAAAAATAAAGAAGTGGTTAAAGAAGACACCTATCCAATCCTACGCTCGTAAAAACGTAAAAATATTATAAGAACTCGAAGAAATTATCAGACTTTTGCTTCTAAGCTGGGTATCTTATACGTTGCAACAATTCATTAATAGATCTACTAACAGTGATACATTAATAGTGCATAAATTTACTCACACAAATCAAATAACCATCATTCATATAATCTACCCTACAATATCACCTAAATACATGCAACAGTAAAATACATATGGGTTTTTGTTATTAATTATATTTAAATTAACTGGAAGGGGATAAAAGTAAGACAAACAGTTTTGCATTAGAATAATAGCGTACATTTTTATTGGCTTTTTAAAATGTGTAGTCAGAACGATAATGAAAAATCAGACACAATCTGAATACACTACACAAAATAATAAATAAATTTTTTTTAGACATTTACAATAAAGGTACAAATTTAGGCATCTTTTTATAATAACTTTATAGCCTGACTGAGGCTGATTCTGAATTATCCAGTAATCAGCGCAGGAGAGATTTAAAATATGTTGCTTTATAACTTGTGCATTTCTAAACTTTCACATATTTTGAAATAATGAAATTTTATTTTCTAAAGAAACAATGTTTTTAGAAACTTTGGAAATATCAGCAGAAACTTTCAAAGCATCAGAAGAATCTTTTGAAATCGACAAGATTACAGTAGTATGCTGTCCTCAAACACAGACGTTTCTGGATAAAAACCCTCTTCTTTCAGGGAATCCTTCAGCCGTTCTACTAATTCAGCCCTTTTTACATTCGAATTTTATTCTTTATCTTTCAATTCACGTTGTAAATCTATCACTTTTAAATAACTAAGTCTCTTAGTCATTTTTCACAAAATTTGTTTAAATATCCTACTTCTTATACCAATTTAATGTTTATTTTAATTTATTTCTTTTAATACTAATCAAAACACAACGAATTTATAACGTGTATGCATTTAAGAGTGTAGATTTAAAATTTCGAGCTAATGCTTTTTAAATGCATTAATTTTTTTCAAATCCTCAAAAAACTAATTAATATTTTTAAAAAATTTAAACGAAGGATAAATAATTACATTATTAATGAGGGCCAAAATTCCCTTAGAATAACTTTTAGAATAACCAAACTTAGTAACTTAGAATAGCCAAAAAATTAATTAAATTAAATTTAATTAAAAATCACACTTAATTTTCTCTTCTTTTTCACTTCTGTAACTTACTAAAATAAACATCATAGAAGTTTTCAGGGACTTTCGGACCTCGACAATAAACTAATATTTCGTTCTGCGTTTAAATTTTCCGAAAATACCTATTTCTTTTCTCAGGATTAAAAAAAATTAATGCATTTAAAAAGCATTGGCCCGAAATTTTGCGCCTACGCTCTTAACGGTATTTATATATTTATTAGACTGCTACCTAAAATCTAATTGCCCTTATATATAGTTTACATCATTCTTCGGAATATTTCTAGAACTCAGTGGAATTCTCGTGACGTCAACAGCCATAAACATTCTGCTAATAAATAGTCTGGAGATATTTGATCAGGGGCGTAGCAAGCGCTGGCGTAATAGTTAGTTAGGTCGTTGTTAATGATCATTTGATTTTGTTTTTTGTTTACTCTACAAAACTCTAGTTTTGTTTTTTCAGAATTATTTCCAAGTTTTCGTATTTTTTTTCTTCAATTATTTTCATGTCAATATCTAGTTCTTTCTTTATAAAATTTGTAAATTAAGAATATAAAAAAAATCAACGAACATAGTGTCTTGCTAAATCACAAGTTTTTTTAAATGATCATTTAAGTAAAACATACCACAATTATTTCTAATGTGATGTTTTCTCACCAAATGTCTAATTATTATACTTAGGATTAAAGTTTTTCCTTTAATATTCTTATTTAATATATTCACGATGATAAAAATAATGGACTGTTTCTTTAAGAACTTTAAGAAAAGTTTAATTAAATGTAAATTATTCGTTGTAGCATACCTCGTTGTTTGTTAAACGTCCGCATTCTCTTTTTTATGATATAATTAGCTCCAAGAGTAGTTTTTAGTTGCACAAAATTTAAATTCGTAACGTTATGTGGCATTGTAAAGTTTAACATACCGTTATACTGCACCTGCTTTAATTTCCGTTCTGCTTAAATATTTAAATTGAAATATATAATATTTTAGGTTCGTTGTTAATTACTTAAATAGCAAACATTTTCCCTAAAAGCAAGGTATTTATGATTAAATTATTATTGTGGGGAGATTATGGATCATGGTAAATTTGTACAGGATTTTTAGTTACGTTGGACCTAGAACAAGATCGTTTGTATAGTTTATTTTAAATTAACACTGTCGATACGTCAAGCTTAGTTGATCATCTTTATTTGGTTCCAATCAACTTTTCACTTCGGAGAGTGTATTTATTTTAAAATTACGAAACCAAGCTCGACACCGATGAATGCAGCGCCTCAACGAGAAGATTATACAAAAATACAGGGATTCTAGAGTACATGCTAAACAGAACCATAAAAGCTAAAATAATTAGCACACAAAGAAAAGATTCTCGAAGAATTGAAGGTTATTCGAATAAACAACAAAAGTAAAAAATATATAAATTGCCTTTAACTAAGAGTTAAAACTTCAATTGTACGAACAGCTTGTAAAAGGCCGCCTTGAGCGAGAGCTAGAAGAAAAGCATGCGCTGAGCGACCGCCAATATGGTTTTAGGGCCAAAAGGTCCGCTATAGGTGCGGTCACTCTTTAGTTACGTAGGATACAAAGTAATGGGTTTTCTTTCATTCTCTTGACGCCAAGAATGCCTTTAATACGGCATCATGGGAAAAATCATGTCCAGAATAAGAGACTTGGGCGTTAGTAAGTACCTGGTCAACGTAATTGACAGATACTTTACTGACAGGTCTATAAGAGAAAAAGATACCAGCGTCAGTTTGTCTCACGGTGTTGAGGCTACATTTGACAAGGGGATGCACTCTTGTAGCTTATGGTGATGATCTCCACTGGTTGCGAATGCTAGTCAGAAAACGGACATGGCTAATGCAGCTAACACAGCCGTACGTCGCATTAGTAGGTGGATCAGAGAGAACGATCTACAGCTAGCGCCTCAGAAACCTAAGGTGTTAAGGTGAGCGAGGGTATATGCCAGGAGGATGGATGTAAAGATAGATAAGAATGAAAGAGAAAGAAAGATAGTAGAGTGACAGAAAGAATGGGCGTATGATAGCGGAAACACAAGGTGGACGAAGGAGCTATTCCCGATTTGAAACCGTCGTGGGAATGTAAGTTCAGGAAACTAGACTACTTCCTACGCAGTTTCTGTCCAGGCATGGTAGCTTTGGCACCTTCACAAATATAATACTGTTTGTGGGGTACGGGATGCTCCCGCCCACACTTTTAACTACCTTCTTCTTTAAGTACCGTCTCCAAAACGAAGGTTGGATCATCACTATCTTTACTTTATCTACTGCTACTCTAAAGATTTCTATAGAACTGCATTTAAACCAGTCCCTTAAATTCTTCAACCATGACACTCTTCTTCTTCCTATACTTCTTTCTCCTCTTATCTTTCCCTGTATTATCAGCCTTAGCAGTTCATATCGCTCTCCCCTCATTTAACTATTAGAGATGGGCAAATAAGAGGGGAGATTCCGAGAGGCAAATGGGTTTCGGGCTGGATGAAAGAAACATTTTAAACATAATGTTGAGAGGAGTGAAAGAATGAAGAGAAGTACACTCTCTAATGTCTGGGGCGATGAAGAAAAAGGAGTAGAAGAACAGAGGAGGAAATTGAGCCAGAAATCTGAAATTTTATTAGTTTATGGCCTATACATTTTTAGTTTTTTACTTTAGTTGTTCATTAAGTGGCAAGACCACCTCTCTACCTCTCTGAAACGGTGGTTAAGGTTTTAGCCGGAACACGGTTAATCCGGCACTACTGGAGTCTTTTGGCTTAGTGTCCTACTCGGCCAAAAGATGCTAGGGTGTCTTGTTTGGTGACGTAGATGTCCAAAAAATATTTCCTCCACCGTTGCCTGTCAGAATTTAATGGATACCTTCTTAGGCTCTTACTGGAATCTGACAATACGGCAATTAAAAAAAGTGTTAGATACTACTAGAAAAGATACTTTGCCGAGCTTCTAAATTTGCATGTAAATGAAGCCAAAAAGGAGTACATTATGGCGGAACCCATAGTAAAATATCCTACAGTGAAGTGGCAAAAGCTATCCGGAAAATAAAAAACCACAAAGCCTCATGAAACGGTCTGGGGAGAGAACCCGAAAGAAAAACGATTGCTAGCGGAACCAAGGATGTTGTGGAGAGATAATGCTGAAGCAAATTTACGCGCTATAAATATTGAACAAGTATAGGAATTAATGATGGGCCCTTGCACGTAGAGACAGATTTTTTAAATCAGCAGAGATCCAAAGATAGCAAGAAGATAAACAACACTGTTATCAACTTTGATCAAATAAAAGGCAGATATCGAGCACAGTTTTAATAATTAAATCTTGTCCAAGTACTTTCGCTTCCTAGAGCATCTTTAGCGACATTTTGTCAATTTTGGCCTATCCAACAAAAAATAGAATGTTATAAACATAAAATTGTACATCACACTACACCATACAAGGACAAACACTTTAAAATTTTAAAATAGACGAAGCTAAATTATGTTCGGAAACCGGAGAGAGAATTCTCTCCGGAGAGAAAATATCAATAAATTTTCTAATATGTACTTTTATAATAAAATCATATATTTTTAAACTATTTTAAATTTACTACCAACTACTAACATCTACTACTATTTTACTACATACTATAACTACTATACAACAAACATTTCAATATAAAAACCTGCAAGTATCGTCTGATGACGTAGATCGTCCGGATCTGTTAAACCTTCTAATATGACGAAAAGACGGAAGCCAACCTAACCGTGCTAAAGCACCTATGTGTCGTTTTTCGGGAGTCATGTATTTTGAGCTTATCGATGAAGATGGACGAAACCATCCGGATTTTGCTACCGACCCTAATAAAAAAATTGTTAAATTTTCAGAAGAATTACCAAACCCTTTTTTATTATAAATAATTTTAATCTAATAAATAATTTACGTAATGACTTTTTACTTAAGGGTTACATATATAGCATTTTTCAGATAAACAAGCTTGCACGTCATTCAATATTTACGTCTTCAGAATCCCACAGCGTTGCCAAAACATCAGAATAGTTAGTAAGTGAGGAATTTTTAAAATGTCAACTATTTGTCAAACTATTATATTAACAGTATTAACACTTAGTTTTAAGACTACTGCAACACATTAAAATACATAAGAAACCATTTTAATACAAAATTATATATTCTAAATTTTAAACTTACTTCTTTTAGGGCTTTAATAACAAAAATATCCCGCCATTATTTCTTGTTCAAAATAATCTATCTTATATAAAAGCTATTATTCTAAGCTTAAAATGCATTTATAAATACAATTTATTAATGTATATTATATTATGGTCAAATTGTGACAGACGTCAAAACATAAACAAAATTTCTATTCTAAAAAAGCGGCAACACTTAATACACTTTTACCATTTGCTGAACTGTAAATATTATTTGGTATATTTCCGTATCAGTTGCGTACAATTGTCTAATATATTTAATTAAAATTATTATTTTGTGGAATATTAGACTTCAAGAGTTATTTCATAAAATTTATATTATTAATAATAATAAATGTTTTTGGTTATTTAATCAATATAATTCTAAAATTTCCAATATAATGATGATTATATTTTTCTGATTATTACACCATGTTGACGCCTATGAAAGATCGAGCACTTCCGTATTGGTTTCGTATTATTAGCTGTGTTAGGAAAATTTAAACTATAAGGTTGATGTTCTGGAAATTGTAAATACAAGTGACGTCACTTTGTATAAATCGTGACGTGCAAGTGTTTTACTTTGAACAATGGTATAGGTTATGATGTCAATATAACTTATAACTAAATACACGATATGCAATACCATACTGGTACATGTACCCTTAGTAGACAAGAACAAAATTAAATAGAAGAATTTTATTTTGTAATAATGACTATTACAACAAGAATCATCACGTTAATATTATACAAGTATTGTTGATGTCAGTATGTCTTTTTTATTTTTTTTTGAATAAACAAATAAAAACATTTTTTTAAGCATGTCAATTTTATTAGTTTCGGTTATATTATCATTTTGTATGTTTTATTATGAATTTATATCGTTTATGAATCTCGAGCTAAGATTTATTGGCGTCCACCAGTTTAGCTGTATTCAGTATTGAATGTACAGTACAGAATGTGTATCCTGAGATTAAAAGGAATTTTTTAAATTATAGCTTTCTAAATGTGCGTGCTTCTGCGAAAGAAAAGGACGACGATG
Organism: Diabrotica balteata; assembly: GCA_918026665.1. Lineage (NCBI taxonomy): Eukaryota > Metazoa > Arthropoda > Insecta > Coleoptera > Chrysomelidae > Diabrotica > Diabrotica balteata. Next base: position 10,097,447 of record OU898282.1, on the reverse strand, counting down.
TCAAGGAACGTTTTATGAAGGATTATTAGAAACATGCTCAAAGAATGATAAAAAAATTATTTCTGGTGACCTCAACGCCTAAATCAGAAAAGAACATGCCTATGAACAATGCCTACTAACCATAGGAAATTACAGTCTTCATAAAATATCTAAGGATAATAGCATTAGATTAATAAACCTAGCAGCGTCTCTGAATATACGATTATTATCAGACATGCTTCCAGCTAAAAAAAATCCTTAAGGGAACATGGAGATCTCCGTATGGAAACAGTAAACCATAACAAAACATGTTATTATTGACTTTAATCTTTCTTTATAATTTTAAAATTTAAATATACCGAATAACAAAAAAAAAAGTTTCTTGCCGTCCTTTTTTACTTTTTCCTGAAATAAGTTTTAAAAAATGGCGAATGCTCCACCGAAAACTAACCAAAGATTCATTATTTTTCCATTCTTGTCTTATGTCATTTCTCACATTTGATTACCGTAATTTTGATATATCTTACTGGTGGCAAATAAGACCATTTTTAATAAATTGCGTATAAAGAAATTGAGTTTTTACGACTTTCTGAGAGAGTTGCGTTGCAGAAGTTTTACAGATGGTGTCAATAATGGCAAAAGAGCGTCCACCAAAATCCACAATCATCATCATTCTGGCTTTACAACCCTGTGTGGGTCCTAGCCTCCTCAAGATTTTCTCTGCAGTCGTCCTTGTCGCCTTTCTCCGCCAAGCACGTATTTCTATATTTCTCATGTCTTTATCGATGTTATCAAGGAACCTTGTTCTGAGTCTTCCTCTTTTTCTCTCACCAATGGTTCTATTAAGGAGCGTTTTTCTAGCTGGGTCATTTTGTTCATCGTTTCTTTACTTACTCGGTAAGGCGAAACGCGTGCGTCGTTCGCTCACGAGGTGGCGATTGTTGCGGTATTCTTGAGCCAAGGGCATGGAGTTGTGCTGTTCGTCGGTTTCGTGGTTCCGATAAGGCTTGCCTAGCGTTCGTGTGCTTCGTTTCGAGCGTCAACTTACCCCCAGCCTGATTTGATTCGAGGACACTGCCAGGCGGGGAGTTTGATTGGAGTGGTACATCTGTCAAAGAATAACGCAGGTGTCCTAAGGCCAGCTCAGCGACGACAGAAACCTCGCGTAGAGCAAAAGGGCAAAAGCTGGCTTGATCCTGATGTTCAGTATGCATAGGGACTGCGAATGGACGGCCTATCAATCCTTTTGGCTTGAAGAGTTTTTAGCAAGAGGTGTCAGAAAAGTTACCACAGAGATAACTGACGTGGCGGCCAAGCGTTGGACTATTCACCCATAGACAGGGAACGTAAGCATGGTTTAGACCGTCGTGAGGCAGGTTAGTTTTACCCTACTGATGACTCGTTGTTGCGGTAGTAATCCTGTACAAACGGGAGGAACCGCAGGTTCGGACATTTGGTTGACGCACTTACTCGAGTGGGTAATGGTGCGAAGTTACCATCCGTGGGATTATGCCTGAACGCCTCTAAGGTTATATCCTTTCTAGTCAAAGGTCTTGAAGTTTCTAGAGTCGAAAGGCTCAAAACAATGTGACCTTACTAGGCAATCGGGTTGTAAAGTCAGAATGATAATTCTGGATTTTGGTGGACGCTCCTTTGCCATTATTTACACCATCTATAAAACTTCTGCAGCTCTTTCCGAAACTCGTAAAAACTTAATTTCTTTATACGGAATTTAATAAAAATGATCTTATTTGCTACCAGAAAGATATATCAAAGTTACGGTAAACAAATGTGAGAAATGACATGAGAGATAGAAAAGAATGAAAAAAGAATGGATCCTTGGTTATTTTTGGTGGAAGAATGTGCAATCGTAGTTCACTACGATTGTACTGACTTGTGGCGGCCAAGCGTTCATACGAACGTCGCTTTTTGATCCTTCGATGTCGGCTCTTATCATTGCGAAGCAGAATTCGCCAAACGTTGGTCTGTTCACCTATAGACAGGACACGTGAGCTGGGTTTAGACCTTCGTGAGGCAGGTTAGTTTTACCCTACTGATGAATCGTCGTTGCGATAGTAATCCTGCTCAGTATGAGAGGAACCGCAGGTTCAGACATTTGGTTGACGCACTTACTCGAGCGGGTAATGGTGAAAAGCTACCATCCGTGGGATTATGCCTAAACGCCTCTAAGGCCGTATTCTTTCTAAGGCCGTCAAAGGTGGCAATGATATCTCTTGAAGTTCTTAGAGTCGAAAGGCTCAAAACAATGTAACTTCACTAGGCAATCGTAGTTCGCTACGATTGTCGCACGAGCCCTTATTTTCGTTGAGATTATAAGTTTACGGTGAAATCGATCCTTGCCAGTAGACCAGATCTATCGATTTCCAAATTTGAAATCAAGTCTACAAAAATAAATTTAAAACGTAATTCTTGGGATCTGGTATACAACGTATATGACAAAGAAGTTTTTTTATGACATAAATTAACAAGGAGTTTATGGTATTGTATGTTATTTATTGTATTGCAATAAAGTGAACGTAGTCTGATTAGCATATCTTGAGTTTTTGACAAGGTATACCTACATACCTACAATAGATAATTTATTCCACAGTAGAATTTATCGTGAAATTTTTGAAAAACATTATGTTTCCAACATAATATTCCAACTATACAATATACTGCAGCTCTTCGTCGATAAATTTCTGATATTTTTAATCTAAAAGAATGAATTTGCTTCATACTTTACGACATAATGCATAAAACATAATGTTTATGTTAATAACCTTTGGACCAATAGTTTACAGCTACATAAGTATGATTATCATTCGTGTTAACATACGCAATGCAGACACTATTTTACAGCCACATAATATTTTTAAATCTTTTATCTGCAGGATTACATGCACGCTTTTGTAATTTTTATCTCATGGTAAATAAATTCGGACGTGCTTTGTAGAGCTAAAATTCACAAAGGATTTTTGACGGATGAGGTGGCTTTAAACGCTATGTAAATAAGATATGTTTAGGATTCTTGAATTACTGACTTTTTTGTAAAATAAATTTTGTTTTTTAAGAAAAAATATAGGATGTGAAGAATGAAATTAGGATATTTTTTATTAAAAAACTATAATTTTTTAAAAGAATGTTCTGTTATCTCTACAGCGAAGAAAAAATTGTACCCAAAGGATATCGTAAGGAGTATATCCCAGGATAAAATGAAAAATGTAAAAAATTGTATCAAGAATACAACGAAAGAAAAGACCGAGAAATTGCGGACGAACCACTGCACAGTTTGGATGCAGCCACACGACAAAAATGGATGAAAACTATGGAAAAATTAGATTTTGGTAAATTAAGCAGAAAACATGGTGTTTACTTAGAAAACTTGGTAGTGGCTGACTCCCAACTAGAGAGAAAGTACCAATAGCTCTCAACAGAGTGGCCTCCCACATTGTAGCAACCTCAAGAGCACCTAGAGATCGTGACCAGACCATCAAAGTAAAACAAGAGCTAAAAATACTAAAGTCTGCATGCGCGTCTAAATCTAAATACTCTGACAAGTTTACTCCAGACGAAATTATTTCAGCAACATTAGAAAGGCACCCTGCTCTGGTAAAATCCATCCAGATATTTTACTCCACTGTAGCAAATATGCTAGGAAGTAGCTGGCTGGTTTCTGAACAGATATGTTAAAATCAGGAGAAATCCCCCATTTACTAAAAAAGCCTCCATTATAGCCATATGAAAACCAGGAAAGTCAAGTGATTAGCTCCAAACCTACCGACCGATTGCCCTGCTGAGCTGCTGCTAGGCTCTATAAACTGTTGAAATGCTTAATCTACATCAAAAACAGTAGAAACATATTTGAATTCATAGCTATTGAGAAGTCAGGGTTCAGACCTAACCGCAGCTGCACAGATCAGATCATATCCTTAACAACACATATTGAAGCAGGTTTTTAAAGAAAGCCAAAAACATCCGTTGCTTTCATTGAACTATCAGCTGCATACGATACTGTCTGGAGACAAGTTCTAATCTGCAGACTATTCCGTGTCATTCCGTGTCAAAAAGTAACTAAACTCATTGATAGCATGCTCATTGACAGGCCTTTTTATGTCACAATGGGCAACTTAAAGTGTCTTCCATAGTGTGACTGCCGCACGGATCTGTTTTGGCACCCTTACTGTTTAATTTATACATCGAGGACCTACCTGGGACAACTTCGCAGAAAATCGAATTCACTACGAATATAAGCCATGATGAACGGCATTTGGAGTGCAATTTTTAGACTCCCTTGCCGATTCATTCATCAAGCTGTTTGCTTCGCAAGTTTTAGGGAGCACGGCGGCTTATATTTGAATTCGATTTCGCCAGGTAAAAATCGTATGATTTTTTTTTTGTTCTTAGATGGCGTAGTTACGTCCGTAAATAGTTATTTTTAATAACTATAATCTACGACCTGAAAATATTTTGGTTTGATATGGAGTAGTAACTATACCGTACTGAGGAGATCTAAAGAGATCGAAATACGTATATGCAGCTTGTTTCTGCTCTGTATCAAATCAAAATCTAATACCGTCATTTTGTTTTACATTATATTAATAATACATTAGATGTTCGTTTGTAATACTCCATATAACGTTTTATATTGATTTTTAATTATGTGTTCTTATTGTATGACAAATAATAGAAATGAAAATATCTCTTCCTATTACAAGAACAACAAGAAGAATTTATAGGCAATTGAAAAACAAGACATGAAACGAGACAATCCTCAACATTTTTATGAAAATGTCCACACGTACTTTATTATATAACTGTAAAAGTTGGATAATGCTGGATTTAGAAAATTCAAGGAAAGATCATCATTAGCATAGCTGTATGAAGAGTTGGAAACACCCGAGGGGATAAAAGGCTACACAACATTGCTAAAGCAAGGAATAAATCATCAAAGGACTTAACCCACGTGCGGCAAGAGTGTGAATGGAAGAGTGTTAAGAACAGATGTTGAAATAGAGCAGAGACGGTATGAGTACTTTAGAAAGTTGCTAAATGAAGAACACCAGAGGAGAGACACAGGATGCGGGATCCCAAATGGGAATGCAATACCGGAGACAGAGAGAGATAAAGTTGTCAAGATGTTACATTGGATGAAGAATGGTAAGGCAGTAGGACCTGATAAAATACAAGTGAAAGTTTGGAAGGCTCTAGGAGAAGAAGGAGGTAATAATTTGTGGCAAATGTTGAGTAGGATACATAAGGAATAAAGGATGCTCAACATATGGCGAGAGGATGTAATGGTATCATTTTATAAAGATAAAGGGGACATTTAGAACTGTAAGAATTATAGAGGGATACACTTAATGCCGCATACAATGAAAATTTGGGAGAGAAGTGTAGAGCAAATGTTAATGAAATTGACATTGATTGATTAAAGGACAATTTGAGTTTATGTCAAGAAGGAGGGTAATGGATGCCTTGTTGATAGAGATCTAGGGCGAGAAGAAAAGAGAGCTACATTTGGTATTTATAGATCTTGAGATCTATAAATACCAAAGATCTGTAAGATACAGTTCGTAGATAAGAGCTATGGAGATATATGGGAGAAAAAGGTTTCCCGAGAAGTACATAAGATTCGTGAAGGATATGTATGAGGTAAAAACTTGTTTCGAATTGACTAAAAGATTTCCAGTGACTGTTGGTTTGCGTCAAGGCTCTTTACTGAGTCCCTACCTGTTTAATCTTGTTATGGATGTACTGACAGAAAAAGTAAGGGAGGGATATCTTTGACCATTACTCTTTACTGATGATATCGTGTTAGTAGAGTAGAGCAAGTAATTGTTCAAGGAGAAGTTGGAAAACAGAAGAATAGTTGAGGGCATAAAAAACTGGAACAAGTTTAAGAACAAGGAGAATTTAAATACGTTGACTTCTAAATAACAGAAAATAGGAGACTCGATCGAGAAATTACCGACAGGATACATGCTGGTTAGTTTAACCCAAAGCGAATGAGCGAGATACTCTGTGATCGAAAAATCGGGAAGGGCCGAAATGAAAGATAAATAAGAGTGTGGTGAGATCTGCGTTGGTGTGAAGTGATAAGGTGTGGGCTGTTAAGAAGATTCAGGAAAAGAAGATGAAGGTAGCTGAAATAAAATTGTTACGGTGGATTTTGGATAAAATTAGAAGGGATAGGATCAGCGACTTGATTAAAAAAAGCCGGGGAATTGCAGTCTCAAAAAAGATTCAAGAATAAAGATTGCAAAACTATGTGGAACGAAGGTTAGAGCTGTTAGAAGTTGATGGAAGGAGATGTAGAGGAAAGCCGAGGAGGAGATGGAAGGACGGTGTGGCATAGAATTTAAGAGAGAAAGGTTTAGGTGAAGAAGACCCGATGGACAGAAATAAGTGATGAAGAAGAATAAAGAACAGCGACTACTGAAAAGGAAAAAGTTGAGAAGAAGAAGAACAACAACAAAAAGAACAAGAAGAAACAGAACAAGAAGAAAAACCAATTTCTTGACGCCATTTCGACAAGGTCTTTAGCACTGCAAAATAAATCCTTGCTGAAACATCTTCTCGATAACAATAAAGTGCCAACATAACTAAGCTGAGTTAAAATTTAGGTGCTTTATTTAATGCTCAGTAATTTATGTCCCCTCAACCATAAATGTTCAATTTACTTGTAGAAATTAAATAAAGAATTTTTTATATATATAGCGCAGAACAAATGAGTTCAAAAAGAAAAAGATTGCGACATTTTTAAAGGTTATATGGATACTCTCTTTTTATAAAATGTAAATATTTTTCAATATACAATCGTTAAATACCCCACTCTACTGGAAGTATTCAATACCACAGCAGCTACACTAAAAAATATTTCTAATTCTTAAAACAGCGAAACACATGCATAGTCACGTACCCAAAAACCGTTTTCCTACTTCTGGATAAGCGTCATGCAGATCCTGGATCAAGTCGTCATAATCGTACGTGTTTTGATAGACCGGTGAATAATTTTCGTTCCCATTTTCATAATAATAATCCGCTTCTCTCTTTCCTCTCTTTGATTCTCCCGATGCTCCTTTGTCTTCCGACAATGGCTGCTTGTAGCCGGTTAGATTGTCTGGAGATTGTTTACTAATTGTATTAGAGGCTCCAGCTTCTGCAATTTAATGAATAAGGACGTTATAAAAGATTCTCGTTAAGTTTCTTTATCGTGTTGTAAGATTTAAGGATTAAATAGGTGTTTGTTCTTTAGATATAGATAGATCGTTAATGTTATTTACGACAAATATTGCACAGAGTGAAGAGTTTTAAAGCTGCTTCGGAAAGTTTACCTGTTAATCAGATTTGGTAGATTTAGTAGAAATAGTAAGGATGTACAGGATGTTTTGGAGCTTAAATGACTAGTTCAAAAAAGTCTCGGAGTTAACAAGGAAACGTTGCTAACCATATTACAAAAAAACTCTTAGAAATGATCACAGCTTTCACAAGCTAACAAACAAACCATACATTGTGATCTCTAGATACTACATAGAGTCCAAGGGGTATGCTTAATGTAGTTAAAGAAAAAGGGGAAAAGGGCGCAATCCGAGTCTCCGGCACATCTACATATCCGATATTGTCCAATTAGTATTCGTTTAGTAGAATGCCTTTTTTAATTTTGTTTAGCTTCGCTAAATATTCTTTTAAATTAGAGATTGATGATTAGGGGCGACAAAATGCAGCCTTGCCTCACTCCATGTATGATTTTTACGGTGTGTTTAGTCAGAAGCCACCTAAATGGACAATTTTTTTTGGCAATAATGTAAAATACCTAACGATTTGTTTGTTTTTAAAATTAAATAAACAAGTTAATATAAAGAAAAAATTTAGCTTTCTATAAAATGTAAATTTATCCCTGAATTTTTTGTAATATTTTTACAATTGTTTAATATGAGATTACGAATTACTTACCAACCGGCTCCTGTGAGTTTGGGCTTCGTTTGTACTGCATATGCTTCAGAAGATCTCCGGACTTGGCCAAGCTGCTTAAAGATCTTTTGCCGTTAAATGGTAAATCATAGCTCCGAGCCAAACTACCGATGTGTCTTTTATCGGAGAGGTTCTCCAGTAGGCCTTGGAGTTCCCTCCTTAAGCGTAAGTCTCCATTTCTGGCTAAAGACTCTATACCTGAAATTAAAGACGTTCGATAAGTATCACAAATGTTAAGTAATGACTTAATAAATAAATAAAATATTTTTTATTTTATCAATGCAGTCCGCATATACTACTAGGAGTAATTAAAGGGAGGACGTATAAAAATAGTAAGCTACGAAAGTGTGCAAATAAAGCTCAGTAATGGACTACAGCAAGGATCTGTTTTGACAAGCTTACTGTTTGATTTATACATCGCAGGCATGCCTGAAACAACTTTACAGAAATTTGGCTACGCTGACGACTTTATGATTCCAAAATACATCTCAATACAACTCAACACGAAAACGTCTTGGACTAACTCTTTACATAATTTTTTACATATTTAAAGAACATTTACAAAGAACGTCAGCAAAAATGCTGAATATCTTTCCCCGGTTTGGCTTAATAGCAAACACATGAAGATTGTTGACACTCAATTAAACCAGACAATACGAATGATCTCAGGTACAATTAGATCAACACCGACGTCTTGACTTTCCATTCTGAGTCACATTCCAGCACCGAAACTACGAAGAAGTCATTCTCTTCTAAGAGAATATAGAAAAATCCAGGCTAACCACTAACTATCGATCCACCATGACAAACTGGATATCAAAATGAATAAACTGCGCTCCAGATATTCTCCAATAGTGAATGCAGTATCTGGAAACAACGGATTAAAACTAAACGTCTCAAAAGCAAAATTGATGATATTAGGAAAAACAAAATATGGCAGAAAATCTAGCATTGAATGGAACATCTATAAAAAATATACAGAAGTTTACATATATTTGTTTATTAACATTAAGACATTTAAAAAGCACCGTTTAAAGGAAAAAAATTCTAATGTAAAAAAAATTAATAGGACTACTTTAAAAATAAACCGTCCATAATGGGCCAAAGGTGAATGGTTTAAAAGCGGAGCGATTTACACCTTCTCGACTTATTATTATTTCTATGTAATATAATTCATAAATTCAAATTTATAAAAGTCGCAATATCTCCGGTTCGAATGAACAAAAATTATTGTTTTTTTTTTAATTTGAGGAATCTCATTACATAGATTATAAAAATGTAATTATTTAATTTGTGAATTGTTTATTTAACCGAGTTATTTGTTTAAAGAATTTAAAATAAATATATATTTTGCAAAATTTTACTTTTTCTTCAGATTTGGCCATACGGCTCACACTCCCTCTAAGCGGAAAATTCACTCATCCCACATATCTAGGCTATCAAAAGGATTAAGCTCTGGTGGAACTTTTTCCATGTTATCGAGCCCTAGGTGACTTGGTATGCTGGAGTAACTCCTTAAACTTTTCGTACACATCTGGTCATCGAGAGTAGTACAGCTTTTTACATGGTCTTATAGAGATGTTCTTCGGAATGACTCCAGTAGTAGAAAGTCTATTGTGTGCGACTGTTTGGTTTGTAAGCACAGTGCGGTCCCAACAGAGCTTGGTGTTGTCATTTTTAAAGTCCTAGTTTGATAGCTACTTCTTGATGGTTTCTTCAGGATTTCCCCTATTGAATCATGCCTGGCAACCGCTAGTAATATGTTGGGTGGTTTCTTGGGTTTGACATATATATCGGCATTTGTCGTTTTGGACTTGAGGGTCTTTGATGATATATTTAAGGTAATTTTTTATTGGTATAACCTGATCCTGAATGCCCGTTTCAGGAAACATCTTCCCTGATGTCAAATAATAGTTCGTCGCTATATTGTCGAGATAGTCTAGACTGACTTTATTTTTATTGAGATATCGCCCGTGCAGAGGTTTATCCATCCAGGTACGCATTTTTTTGTCCTTGATAGGATGGTTTATGCGTATTTCTGGCTCGCTAAGTTTGATCGGTGTTATGATATCTACTGCACAAATAGTGCGATGTAGAGTAGATATATCAACCTATATCTGAAAATAAATTCTTAAATTATTAATCGGTTTTTCGAATTGTTCACTTATATTCATCGTTCTTTCTTTTGCACTTTAAGAATGGTGTTTTTGTGCCTTTGTGAGGTGTGTTCGTACTTTTCGCTGAAGATTTTCTATATCCTTTTTGTCCACTTAACAATACTAAATGAGTTGCTAAACACTGAACATGCGTAAGTTTTTAGTGCCTTAAACAAATTTTTACTGTCAAGGTGTGAACAAAGCAGCTGTTTTACCCTTCGTATAAACTCAGTAGTTATCTTAGTTTTATTTTGCTTATGGTCAATCTTCCGCGCTTGCTTTATTCTGAGGAATTTATACATATCATTTACACCCATGGCCTCGATATTCTGGCCATTTTGCATATGGAATCCGCCGGACTAAACCTTTCCTTTGATTATATTTAAGACACGGCACTTGTCAAAACCGAAGTGCATACTAATATCATTGGAGAAACTTTCTATTGTTTTCAGCATCTAATCCAGGTGGCTTCGAGTGGACCAATAGTTTTAAATCATCCATATACAAAAGATGAATAAGCTTTGCCAGAACAGTAGCGTTAGTTTTGATGCTAAAACCTATGTCAGTTGAGTTCAGTAGCTGGGATAGGGGGTTCATCGCTAGACAAAAACCACAGTATACTCAAAAAGTCTCTTTGGAATAGGTCCCGGTTAATTGAAATATTTTCAGTTTTAATATTCACCCGGTTTTTGGAGGTAAATTTTAGTCTTCCAATCTGATATTATATGTTTAAAAAGGTCATTATGTAATCATCGACTTTATATAGTTTTAATATATCTATAAGCCATTTATGCGACACTGAATCAAACGCTTTCTTGTAGTCGATGAAAGCAGTAAACAGATTCTTTTTTTGCTATATACTTGGTTACAAATGATGGTTAGAGTCGATGATAAGTTGTTCTTTGCAGCTCATGGAACCTTTAGCGTATTCTTTCTGTTGAGGCTCTATTATATTGTTTAGAGCACAGTGTTGGCTAACACGCCGGGCTACACAGGATGTGACCAATTTATACAGAGTTGAAAGACAATTAATTGGGCGGTACTTAGTTGGATCTTGGGTGTTATTTTGATCCGTTGGTATTAAATAAGTTCTTCCCTGGGTTAGGAAAGATGAAATTTGCTGCGGATTAGAAATAGTGTGATTAATTAATGCTGATAAGCACTCACACATACTCCAAATCTTCGTAAGTCAGAAGTTTTGAACGCCATATGGTCCAGGAGATTTCCAGTTATAAAGCTCTTTGATAGTATTTGAAACTTCTTCAGTAGTGACGTGTTCGTAGGGGGCAGTAACGTAGCGTTGGCAGTTGTGTGCCGTATCTTCGATTCATCCAGCATTGGTGTTGAGCAGCAGGTATTATTATTATTATTAGATAAGGTTACGAAATGATAGGTAAGTTAAATATTTATGTATTATATTTATAAATATCTTTTAACAATACATTTTACAAAAAAATCCTTTTTTACTTGAAAATCAAATCTATACGTATTTATTTTTCTTGAATTATTTTTATTATTTTTATAATTACTTTTCCTAACTTAAAAACTTTGGCAATATATTCTACACAACTTAATTGTTATCAACTTTATATAATTTTAAACAAAAATAGTCAAATTAGGTATGTAAATTGTAAGTAATATTTGATTTTGTTGTAAAAATGATTGATAAAATATATTATTTATAACTATAATAAATAAATATTTTATTTTATAACCTTTTCTACTAATAACAATAAGAAAAAAGTAAAATTTTGCAATAATGGACTGCTCATTTCAATATGAATTAAATTTAAAATTTTTTTGTCAAAACTCAAAGTTTTCTTAAAATGTCTTAATGTTTATAAACACAGCCCTACAAAGGATAAAGCACGAAAAGAAGAAGAATTACCATATATTTTCTTTAATCAAAGATCAATTTTTAGATTATAATTTATAATATTATAAATCTTTAAAATTAAATAATAAATATTGCACCAGACTGGAAGTAGGCGTTTTGCAGACCGATTTTTAGTGATTTCTCTCACAAACCGATTAACCAAACGTCACGACTTATCTCAAACAACTGAAGTTAATACGGGTTTCTTTTATTTTAAAACCCAATTCGATAAATGGGGTTGAAAACCGGAAGTGGGTTTCGGAAATTGTATAGAATACAGCTTAGGGCCTTTCCTAGCCCAGAAATATCAATCAGGAGATATATTTTCGCTTGATGAAGCGTGAGACCGATACACTGGGAAAGCTCAAATAACTAAAAAACCAGTTTCTAGAAATTGCTTTAGATGATGTATGTTCGTAATGTAGTAAGTTAAAATTATTTTTAGATTTGAACTACAATTCATTTTATTGTAGTCCATTTTAATTTCTATTTACCATAGAATAATTACAATTAACCGCATGAAGTATACTTAACCACATAAAAAATGACGTTTTAAAATGTTTATAATGTTTAATCTAAAATAATTCTTTATTAATTTTATAGACCACATTTTCTATATACTCGACAATTAATTAATTACTTTCAGTGGCATTTTTAGAACATGGCTCTTCATCTTATTAATCTGAAATGTTCCGATTTGTTTGCGATATTTATGTTTTGAAGTGAAAACTTCTTTATCGACGTTATGCACTTTTTGGATGGGAAAAAAGCATTGAACTCGCGACCGTCACCGCGAGATATATTACGTATTATATATAAATAAAATGTGATGCGTGCAACGCATATTTACTATTAGTTTTGTATAAATCCATTTTTAGGTTGGGATAAGGCCCACAAACAACTAAAAACAATGTTTTAAAATCAAATAAGCCCAAACTAAAGTATCAGAAACTGATAGAATTTTTGGCGAATTCAAAAATAATTGTGTGTTTTGAAGCCGCTTTTCGATTTTTTTCCGTTTTAGATAGTTATAAAATAAAAATATAAAAAGCTATTTCACTAACGCAAAAACTAGTTCTTCTCTGTCTCGCTACGATAACGCACTGAAGAGAACTGCATGTTTTTAGCAATCCCTGATTTCGTTGTTTCTTTCGTAGATCGACGTTAGTAAATGATTACGTCAGGTCCAGGACATTATGAATTAGTATCGGCCTTCAAAAAATTTATTTTTTTTATATATTTGACGATTAATAAGGTTTTTCAAGGAGTTACAGCTATGTTGCACGTATGTTTAATTTATAAAGTAATCAAATATACGGTGTATCCCGTAACTCAATCTTGTTGTATAAATAGTTTGCCGGGGAATCCGATATGCGTTATGAGTTGCTGTTTTGTTTGTGTTCGACAAGTCCGATTAATGTGAATGCTACTTTTATATTCTTTAGTTTAGTTGATATTTTTGACTATGGAAGTGTTCAATATCGAGATATATTTTCAAAATGAATCGTAATACGCTTATATTAGAATGACTTTATTCAAAACAAATCATCACTTGTGAAATTATTTTCAACCTATTTTAAACTTAAATTGCGGCGTATTCTCAAATAAGTTGCAATCTAAAATAGTAATTAAATTAACAGGAGTTGTAAGAAACAGTATTTCTGTCTTCTAATTTTACGAATCAAGTAACATAAGCGGCTTAACAAAAGAAAAATACCTTTTCTCTTCTTAATACGTATAATGAAGGTCTCAATATTATTTCTTTTCAAAACAAAAGTTTTTCTAAATTAATCCTCACAAACAAACAAAATCTTTCTGCAGAACTACAGGAATAATTTTAAACGCCCAATAATGTATTTACAAGAGTAAGAAAACTAACTTTAATGAACTTTGGGTTTTAAACACAAACTTATATTTAGGTTTTAAACTTATTAATTCTCTGAAATAATACGTAAACGAAAAGTACTAGTAGAGAAAATCAAAATGGATCATGAAAATAATACCATTTTTAGTTAGGATTATTTAGATACAACAAACCGGCATATCTATGTTTCGTGGACTTTAAAAAAGCATTTGACCAGGTCAAATTAAAAGACGTTATCCACTTACTGTAGGTACGCAAGAGAGAAACCTCAAGGAATAATCAAAACGATCGAAAATATCTACCAACATAACACAATACAAGTAAAATTAGAAGAAGAACTAACCGACCCTATTGAAGCTAACAATGGGGTAAGATAGGGAGATTCATTCCTCTATTGTTCAACCTGTTTATGGATGAAATAATAAAAAAAGTAAGAACTAAAAAAGATACCAAATGGGAGAAAAACAACTTAAAATATTCTGCTATGCAGACGACGCAATACTACTCTCATTCCAAATTAAGCAGACGACGAGTAAAGTCGTATGATCTTAGGCGATCCTAGCAACGATAGTTGTTATTAGTAAAAACGTGTTAGTTTTTCTTGTTATTGTATTCTTATCAATGGGCATCGTTATTTCGTTATCTGTGTAAATATAAAGCGATATGTGACAATTTCACCGAAACAATATTTTAACGTTAATAGTTCAAAAGTGCATTGGTAAATTTGACTTTCCAGTGGCGAAACACAATTCAGGTAACTGATATTTTTAATCCTTTTATCCACGGAGTCCCACTAGGACGTCTGTTGCATTAATTATAAAAATTTGTGTGTAGTGGTTTTGGTATCCAGAACTGCTCACTAAAATGACCTCAATTACTACTTAAATGACCTCACAAAATAACACAATCAATAATACCAAGTCTTAGGTTGCTGCCACTTTATCTAAACCTCCACCTCCTACGTTTCCTCATAAAAATCAAGCTATTATCTTACATGCTCTTTCTAATGTCGTTTTATTTGAGTACATAAAAGCTATATGAGACATAGTTACCCCAAAAATATGATCTTTGCGTCTCGAATCTCAAATAACCGTATTTGTATTTATTTAAACTCTGTTAAACTAACCGACGATCTTCTCAGTGCCCACCAAAGTATCACTATTAATTAATTAATTAGAGTATAAACAAGTTATCAGTGCAAGATCCACCAGGCGTAAATCCTCTTTGGTCTTCGCTAATTAGATGTGCTACATCATCTTGTATTTTTCCATTTATTATCTTTACAAACACTCTCCCGAAAGTAGGTAGGACACTTAATCCTCTTTAGCAGTTAGGATCTTTTCGATTACCCTTTTTAAGGATGGACACTTGGTGAGCGGTTTTCCATTCAGACGGTACTTTAATTTGTTGGCAGTATTGATTCATTATAAAAGTTATTCGTTCTATTAGTAGTGGACCTCCTGCTTTAAGTAACTCTACAGCTATATTGCTAGGTCCTGGAGATCACCTGTTTTTCATTTTAATTAACCCAGTAAGGAGCTCGTTGTTAGTAGTATTAATGTTACTATTTGTTTGTCTTTCCATACTGTATTTCTCTCCCATATATTCAAATCTAGACTATCGGAGTAAATTTTTATAGTGATTTTCCCACTTTTCTATAGGAATTAAGTTTCTTAAGGAGTTATGGGTGTTTTTCTTTAGATTAGTGATAGTTCTACATGCTTTCGTAGTCAGAGAATCACCAATTAAATTTTCAACTTGGACACATTTTTGTTCCCAGAATCTGTTTTTTGCTTCTTTTATTTGATTGCGTACTTCTCCGGTTTTCCTTTGATATATTAATCTATTACTAGATGTTTTATTTGTTAGCTATTTCTTATATATATTTTTTTTCTTGTATCATCGTTTTACATTTTCTGGTGGTTCGTGGTGTTTTTGTTCGTTGTTCTCTGTTCCTAATACATAAGCAATTTTTTTATTATCGTTTTGAGGTTGTATGCTTGTTCTATATCCATATTGTTTTCCATCTCATTTAGTTCCTTTTCTAATCTAGATTGAAAAAGATGTTTAATACTTGGGTGGAATAAAATATGCAATATGCATATATATTGCAATAAAAGGTGCAATTTATATCTCTCCGTTTTGTACTGTGTAGTATTGTTTCTCTCACTTTCGGTGTTCTGTTTGTAGTAGTGCTTAAATGGGCACAAAAGATTAGCTAAAAGAAAGTAGTGATCTTTCCCACTGTTTGATCCTCTTTAAAATTAGGTACAAAATTAAATGTAATTTGCCCAAAAATAAATGCTGTCCTGGAGACTCCTTCAAACAGAAGTTATTATTAACCGACTAAGAATTGGCTGTACAGTCTTAACACACAAATACTTAATAACAAAAGAACCACTACCTATCTGCTCCAGCTGCTCGAACTCACTGACCGTCAACATATCCTTCTTGATTGTCCTCAATTCATGGAAAAAAGAAGATAGATCTCCTCCTCTAGATCTTCTTTTACTGCATCTTTCCACCCTTTTCTAGGCCTCCATACAGACCTTCTTCCATCTGGCCTTTCCCAGAACACATTGTTTATAAGGCGATTATCATTACTACGTATCACATGTCCTGCCCATCTAAGTCTATTGGCCTTTATATATCTGACTAGATTTTCTTTTCCGAATATAGACTCTAGCTCGTTATTGTATCTGCTCCTCCATTCGTTTGTCACGCTGTCTCTGCAAGAGCCATATATCATTCGAAGAATTTTACATTCCCACACCAGCAATTTATTTACTTCTCTTTTTGTCATCGTCCATGTTTCGCTTCCATGCGTGACTGCTGGTCTTATTATGGTCTTATATATCCGGATCTTTGCAGCTCGTGAAAGAAGTTTCGACTTCATCAGATGTTGCATTGCAAAGAAAGGTCTGTTTCCTGCCATTATTCTCGTTTCAACTTCTCGCTCTAATTTGTTGTCATTTGTGATTGTTGCTCCTAGATATTTGAATTCTTTAACCACTTCGAACCATTCGCAGATGGTGATCTAAAAACAGTTCTCACCAAAAAATTTCAACAGTGTTAACCTACTTAAAAGACATCAAGTTTTTTTTGCTTATTGGCCTTGGCTTGGAACTTTTAGCCACGTAATTACATATGAATATTAGTATTCATTTATACAGGATTGTAGAAGGAGTACACTTTTAAAGCTCAGGGGTTTATCAGAGCGGCTTTATTGTAACAAACAAGACATAAACCATGGTTAGGTAGGTGGACAACATATATGGTGGTAAACAAACAAAGAAAATGTTCATGCATATGATCAATTTTACTTTCATACCTTTAATTTAATTTTTACAAAAAATATCATGATGATTTTAAAATTTTTGTATTGTCTTCACTTAATAGAAGATTTATGTTTAATGGTGTACTTAAACCCTCTTTTATCAATTCTTTTAGCAGCCATGTGCTTGTATTATAATGTAGTGTGCAGTTAAAAATATGTGATTTAAATCAGCTATACTAGTTTCACACTTACAGCGGTCTGTTGGGAGAACTACTATTTTGTAGAGATGTTTCGGAAAACATCCATGATCTACTTTTAATCTTAAGACAGTTGACACTGTGTTTATGCTTAGTGTAACATCTTTGTCAAATTGTTTTGCAGCTACTGTTGGTTGTAATTTATATAAATTATTGCCTGTGCTTTCACCAAACTGAATCCATCGTCTGTCCCATTTAAATTTAATATGTTGTTTGATATAGGCAAGTAAGTCACATGTGTTGAATTATTCTGTCACGATATGTGGGTGCTGTAATGGATTTTTAGCTATAGAATCAGCAATAGTATTGCCGAAAATATCTGAGTGTCCCTTAACTCATGCAAATTTAGCAGCATATGGATCTGATAGTTTTAGTAACTGTGGAAAAATTTCTTCTAATATGAATATATTGCTATTGATTGTGAATTTATAGTTTTCTAAGGAGTGTAATACTGACAGTGAATTACTGCATATGACAATTTTGTTTCACTAGGTTTCACAGCACAATTTAAGGGCTTTGTATATAGCACATGCTTCAGCAGAAAATATGCTGGAATGATTATTAAAAAAAAATGATGTTTTAATCTTTATTTTTGGTTCAAAGTAAGCACTGGTTGTATAATGTTGGTGATTTTGACTCGTCTGTATAGATCACAATATGTTCTGAAGAGCCACTTCAGATTTCTTTGTGAGTAGTGTAACAAAATTCATTTTGGTATTTATGAATAATAATATTTGTAACTAGAACACACAAGTGCACTAGTGCACTTGTTAGATATGGTATATACAGTGCTTTCCAGATAAAACTATCCACCTTAAATAACTTTTGAACATCTAATTTTTTGAAAAAAACGCAAAAAACACGTCAATTAATATTTGAAGGGGGAGACATTATATGATATTTAAGATTGCTGGGAAATGTACCCTCTTACCCCCTGTATCAACCCTTTATTTTTTTTAAATTACTTCCCCCTTTTTTTATTTTATATTTGGATTCTACTTTTTGCACTGATTTAAAAAATGTATAATACCTTTATCTTAAAGTAATTAGTTTATGAGATAGACAATTTTCCTGTTAACAAAATAGTATCTATCTCACCTTAATTGACTGTAACAAAATAGGTTGTATCATGATTTAAACTTTATAAATATTTAACCGTACTATTTGTAGTACCTTCAAAAACCAAGAAACAAAAAATTCACTTTTTATTAAAGTTTTATCAAATCTTTTCAATATTATTCTTACATTTGTTGTAATTGGTTAATAGCCAACGACAATTTGTTATAACTTGTAAGTCACAGCCTATTTTGATACGTGTGCAATTTGATCGTTGAAATGGTGTACACTTTGCAAGAAAGAATCGAAATTGTAGGTTTATACTACAAAAATAATAATTGTGCAAGAGCTGCTGCTAGAATTTTTAATGAAACACACCACAATAGACATGCAACTCATAAGTATGTGATTGAACTGATGCAGAAATTTAGAGCAAGAGGGTCAGTTTGCAATAAAAAAACATAACCGACAGGGACTTGTAAATAACGAGGCAATCCAAGTAGCTGTTTGAGAGCAAGTTAACTTAGAGGCTTAACAATCACAGTCACTGTCAACAATAAGCAGAGCAATCGTTGTTTCATCTTCTACAGCGTTCCGAGTCCTCGATAAATTTAAGTTTCATCCATATAAAATTAAATTAGTACAAGAGTTAAATGAAGAAGATTTTGATCGTCGTCCTGACTTTTGCGAATTAATAATACAATGCATCATTCCAATCCACAATTGTTAAACAATATTTGCTTCTCGGATAAATGCTCATTCTCATTAAACGGTTTGGTGAACACATATAATTGCCGATACTGGGCTAAGAGTGATCCACATATAGCACGCGAATTTTACACACAGCATCCTCAGAAGACGTTTTCATCTTTCTTGGCGTGTGAGTGTAAAAACACTTGCAATAAGTTGTTTCATCTGTCTTTCCTTGTCTAAGCTCGATTCGTTTACCTCCTCCAGTGGCAGCTATCTGTATTCGTAAAGAGGCCGAACTTACCACCGACACACATTTGAATTACGCATCTGTGTATCAGAGAGAGACGAATATTAAAAATTCGGTAGTAGCTTACTTCAGGCACACCAAGAACGAAGAAAACGAGTTTATCCTACCCTTTTTTATCACTGGAAACTTAAATGGTGCATGTGCATCGTATCTTAAATTCTTTAGGCAAGCGGTTGATCGTATTAGAACAATAGTAAAAAATAATGATAACCTTTCCGAAAATTTGGTTGTATTTCAACAGGATGGAGCTTCTCCACACTTTGCTTTACCTGTGCGATAATTTTTCAATGAAATATTTCCCGGTCCTTGGATAGGTAAAAGACGACAGATCATGGATTGACCACCTAGGTCAGTGGATTGAACAACCCTGACTTCTTTTTATGGAGGTATTTAAAAACAAAACTTATGCTACTCAGCAAGAATCTCTAGATAATTTACGACAAAGAATAGAGGATGAATGTAGACAATTAAATGCAAATGTATTAAACAATGTTTTTCTTCTTATGGTGCCCTATCCAATTAGTGGATGTTGGCGACAATTCTGGCATACTCCTCTCGATCTTGTGTGGCTCTAAAAAGTGCATGGGCATCGAGATTTGTTTAATCCCTTATGTTTTTAAATCATGAGTATTTTTTTCTTCCGATGCAGACAATGTTGGAGAGAAGAATTTCAAAATAGTTTGTACTATTGTATGGAAATGAAGGGCAGTCGTTTTGAACAAAAATTTTTAGTAGTGAAATGTTCATTCTAAATGTGTGCAATAAAATTGTTAAAAAAATTTTTTTTTCAATCCAATTTTCTTGATTTTGTATTTATTTTTATCACAAACTAATCACTTCAAGCATAATGTATTATACATTTCTAAAATCAGTACAAAGAGGAAAATCTAAATATCAAATAAAAAAAAGGGGAAGTAATTAAAAAAATAAAGGGCTGATACGGGGGGTGAGAGGGTGCATTTCCCAGCAACCTTAAATATGATATAATGTCTCCCCCTTCAAATATTAATTGACGTGTTTTTGCGTTTTTCCTAAAAAATTAGAATTTTAAAAGTTATTTAAGGTGGATAGTTTTATCTAAAAAGCACTGTATATTCAACGATTCCCAGATAAGATTACAAGGGGAATTTATTAACTTGAGTTCGTTGAGCTCTTGCAAGTGGTGGAGAATTTTTTTTTAATAAAGTATGTAGATGTTAAATCAGCTGCGCAATGAGAGTTGGTTTTCAGATGCTAGAACTAGGGTAGCTTCATTTGAAGTGCTTTTCATCAATCCTAACACAATTTTTAGAGCTTTAAATTGCATTCTATCAAGTTTACGTAAATTGGTTATGCTAGCTGACCCATTAAGTTATTCCCAATCGTTGTTAAACCCAACCCAATCGTTGATTTGGGTTATTTAATCAACGATTTAATTTAATATTTCTTGTATGTGTTATATTTACTAATAACCATGCGCGGTTGATGTGATTTTGTGTTTAAATAAAAGAAAAAAAAAGTTTTTCCAATATAAAAAAATTTCTATAAGGTCCCTTAACGATACAACACTGAACCAAAGAACTGAATTGCAAAAATAATTCCAGATTCTTAGTGAGAGAGTTGAACAAAATTTCATAGTCACATAGTCACATTATGCTATTTCTAAGTAACTTATTGAGTGGATGCTTGCCCAATATATGCACTTGTTGCATAATAACTATTTTATTTAACAAATCTATCAAAATTGTCACCTGTACTTCTAAAAAAACTTTTAGAATACAAAATTGCGTTGTGCATACATATATCTTGTATTTTTCATGACGTAAAAGTATACTTATCTTTTTTCGGATATTAATCATGTTCTATATCTTTTTTGACGCGAAAGCCATTGGAATTTATCGAAGCGTTATAAATTTAGAATAAAGACGCTTACATTAGAATTTCATGTTATTGGAATATCGTTCGGAATTATCGTGGGCCGTACAAGGATTTCAACCCTATTCATGTTCCCTAATGAAGTAATCATGTATATGCAAACATGTTGAGCTTGAACGATGATTTAATTGTTTTAGAGATGATCAGAGTAAGGTCCTGTTTTATTTGTATTTATAAAGAAAATTCAATGGATATTGATTGTAATGCCTTAGATTTTCAGTCGTCTAAAGAAATTTAAAAAGTTTATAAAATGCCTTGTTAGGACTCTTCATTTGTAATTTTAGCTTATAAGGCCAGCAATAAAAAAACATCACACAGGTTTTTAAAGGTTCTACAAGGTATATGAGGGATGGTTGATGACTCTGCATTGACTGTATTGACAAACATTGACTGTATTGACATTGACTATTATGTCTTTCGACCTTTCCGTCCAATTGAGGATGGAGAGGTGTAATACGAGTTGTTTTCTTAATACCCAAGATTTTCATTAATTTTTTCCATAATTCCACTTCAAAATTTCGTCTTCGATCAAAATGTAACTCTAAAAGAACTCCTTGTCTTGAAATGTCGTGTGTTATGAATGCTTCTGCTACTGTAGTTGCTTCTTGATTAGGAAGGGGTGCATTTTTGGACCATTGTGAAAAATAATCCATTGCGGTCACTAAGTACTTATTTCCTATCTATGTCATTGGAAATGGACCGAGAATATCTACTGCAAGTCGTTGAAAAGGCTCTCCGGTCATTTTACCATGACTACCTTCTTGTTAGAGAGCCTTTTCTACCGTTAAGTAGATCGCATTTTTTACACCAATCTTGTACTTTTACTCGAACAGTAAAATATATCTTGAACTCCGGCCAGTGTTCTTTTGACTCCAAAATGGCCTCCAGAAAGGATGCTATGAAGTGTGACTTTTTTTAGACTTGCAGCTTGGAAACTATCAGAGGGAAGGGGAGATTTTTGTTCGAATTTTTTGATGCTATATGACCAGGTTTTTTGCAGTAGAAACAAATCATTTTATCCGTGGATAAAAATATTTTATGATCATTATTTTCAAAGTGAATATTCAGGGGTGTTTGAATCTCAGAATTATCATAAGATGGCACAAAATATACTTGCCTGCGGAAGGACAAGATATGGTTGTATTCATCTTCTGGGATGCCAGATCGTAGAAATGATATTGGAGGTACTAGCTGAAGTCCTATGTCTTCAGGGAGGCCTTTATTATTTCATTGCGTATTGAAGGACATGATACATGACACAATGGTAAGTACAGTCTGCTACAGCTTATCGTGGAAGGCAAGATTGAAGGTAGAAGAGGTTTGGGCAGAAAGAAGAAATCCTGGTTGAGGAACTTGAGAGAATGGTTTCAACTACCAGAAGCTGCGAACATAATACATGCGGCACAAAACAGAGAAACCTATCGTTTGATAGTCGCCAACCTTTGGTAGAAGACGGCACATAAAGAAGAAAGAAGATTGATGGGCATACATTAGACATGATCAGTCGTTTTGCTGGTGTGATTAATCTTCTGACTGAAAGGATATGGTTTTCGATGGTAATAGTAGGATTTGTGGAAATGAGCTACTCAACTAGATCTGTCTTGGTTAAATAAATACATATTCTGCTGTTTAATATCCTTAAGGCGAAGCATATATTCCTTGGTCCGATAATATCTCCTATGGATTTAACGTTGTCATATAACCTTAAGTCTTCTTATGAATGGATCTCTATGGCTTGCTCCTTCTTTGGGAATGAGCATTTCAGCGCTGATTTAACTGCTGTTGTGCAAGTAATGGAATGCTCTGAGATGTTTGATGAAGTAGTTTGCTGTGACATGTTTGACGTTGTTGGATTATTTTCAGTCGCTAAACTCATAGTATTTGAGGTGCCCTCGTAGTCAAAAACAACCCTGGAAATCTTTTCAATTTTGTCTTCCATTGGTGAATATTACGTTTAGCAACCAATAATTACTCATCATAATTCTGGCTGCCTATTTGATAGGTCGTTGTTCCAATAATAGGTTTATGTTTATTGATAAAAAGAGCAAAAAGTCGTTTACTAAATGAAGTGTTGTGAATGTTTTTATGCCAGTAAATGCAAGAAAATTAAATTGTGCACAATAACTTTACTCCACTGTGATTCTTATCAATTAATATCAACTATGTATTTCGCTATTTAGAAAATAAAATATTAAAGAGGTTATCCAATTCGAACATACACGTTTTAGCTCGATTAGGCCAGTCCCATTATTAAAATTTGTAATAATTTCAGTTATTAAAAAAGGAAAAAATGTGTTACTAAATTATAAGCGCATTTTTAATTTAAGCCATCCATACTAAGTTTTGATAAATTGTAAAAGCTATTATTTATGGTTTTTTGACATCATTGTCAGTACTTTCCAAATGGTACCTTGACGATATCAGTATTATACTCTTGTTCTTTTTTGTCCATTGCAACACACTTTTAATGTGTGATTTTGCCAGTGCCACTTGTTGAACTGTTGGTACTCCATCGAAACTTGCGAACACGATGGGAGCGATCCGATTTGGATCTTGAACAGACGACAAAGGAGGACTCTGGATGTAAACATATAGCCGGACAGACAAGACTAAGGTCAAATAAAATGGAAAAATAATTAGAACTCCCAACTAGGTAAGTATTTTTTGCGTTTTGTAGTATAATATTATAAAAATACTTACCACGCTTTTGTTCGTCTGGGCGCTTTGGGAGCTGCCCGTTTTTTGCCAAATTAGCGATGCTTCGTTTATAGTTAGAGTCATCTTCTTCGTCTGGAAGAGTTTTAATGTAGCCGGCCCTTGCTAATGACTGCAAGTTTCTTTTCTGTTCCGGTATTGCGTTCCACCTGGAAGTAATAAAGAAATGAAGATTAATATAAGATAAAGCCACAAATAATTATGGTAATGAAGCTGCGATGAAACACTAATTCAACTAAGTTTTAAGGATTATACATAATGTAAGTCTTATTTAACGAAGAAAGAGTTGCAACAACATGCGCTTCTTCTTCTGGATAATACTGGTGCTCATCCCACTAATGCGCTTCTTCTTCTGGATAATACTGGTGCTCATCCCACTAAGGCAATTAATTTCTCAACAAACAAATTAACGTATTATTAAGACAAATAAATGCTTCCACCAAGAGATAATAGATTAGGGTTTTATTAAGACAACGAAATACCTTTACTGAAGGGAATACATTGAATATACAATTTTTAAAGTAGCAAATTCATAGAGTGGAGTGAAAGAGAAAACTTTCGAAAGAACTTTTTACAATATAATGATGCTAGAGAAAGATAGAACATGATGGAATATAGTCATAAAGATGAATAAGTTACCATACGTAAACTATATCCCAAAATGAAAGTCAAGGAAAAGAAAATGATGGGACGGTATCAATTAAAGTAACTCAATCAACTAACTTTTTTTTTACTTAGCAAAGTCGACGTCATTGTCTTTGCTAAGAGACGCTAATTGTATCCGAACGTCTGCGGTCCCTCCGGTGAGTACCGATCGTACAAGGATAGAAACTATTTTCATTCATTAATTTTTTAATAACCGATAATTTCTCCACCCAGGTGAGATTCGAACTCACGACCTTTAGGTTTAAAGGTAGGCGCTCTTACCACTGAGCCACAGAGGGGGTTTATTGGACTTGTACATATATAAGAACTACATGTTCGGATTATGCGTGCTTTTAAATTATCCGTGCCATGTCTAGTCCCGAGCAGCACGGATAAACGGGTACTGTAATAATAAAAGTTGTTTAATCAATTCAAATATTAAGATTTGATTAATAGAACACGGTAACACATTACAGTTATTGTGGAAATTAAATTCCTCGGATGGCTATAATCGTTTAACCGACGCACAAAATCGCGAGAATGGAAGAAAACAACTTTTTATTTTAATGGCCCTTTTTGCCCTTTCTGTCATTATTTAGATTTAATTTAATTTTAAATGGTTTTAGAGTCGCTATGAGTAAAATAATTAGATGAAATAGCTGTGCTGACCTTAATTACATTTTGCGGTAATTTGTCCTACGTAAATCAATTACTGTCTCTAAAAGTGACTGACAGTATGTATTTAATTAAATAAATATATATGTTGTTCATAATACAATAAACCGATTTACAGGAGTTTCAGCAATTTGTTGTTTTCGTTTAAATTGGTAAATACAATTGATTTTTCCTATAACAATAGCGTGTTTTTCAAAATATACTTTATTTGAATTATTTTTTTTATTGCGATTTACAACCTATTTAATAAATATAGATAATAATTAGTAAACTATGTCCAAAAAGAAGTTAAAAATTTTTATCAAGGAGTAAAAAATACACGTGACACAAAATAAAAGTAGACAAAAAGTAGTTTAAGACAAAACTGGTATAGAACTTAATTGTTCTTCACAAAAAATATCGGGAAAAAAGGGAAAGATCCCTGTGGTTCGAAAACCATTAACAGCCTTCTCAACAAACGCAGCCCTATTAAAGACATTTTTAACAAGTTCCTCAACGTCTGTTGTATTGATTTTCTTTGTTTTTTTTGTTTTAGATACTTGTTACATTCTTGGTAGTAAGCTGTCTTGAATGGAGAAAAAAAAAACCTGATATCTAGAGGCTAGAGACGGTGGGAGGTGTGCGGTGGCAGTGAAAAGAGATTCCGCTGTCGCGACAAAAATTGTAGGAAGCCAGACTTAAATGCGTTGTGTGGTTATCTAGCACTAACAAAACTTTATGGTCTTTAGAAGCATTAACATGCCACTGAAAATGTTTCAACCAATCTGAACAACGTTATTCCGTTATCCACCCTGATTTGAAACATCTTTATATTGCCCAAATAGGACCGTTTTTGTCCAAACCTTCTTTTATCTGATTTCTTCTATAAATAAATATAGGTAGAATATATTGAAGTGAGGCACTGAAAGCACAATGGAATGATTCAAGTATAGTCTTAAAAAAAGCGGATGGTAAAAAGAGCAAAATCAAAGAAGCGGCTCTAAATATGCTAAATGAGACCAATTGTGTCACAAATTCCTCGGCAGAATGTAGTAGGATCTGGTTACTCATATTAAAAGAGAAAGTTATTAAAAGGAAAATACCAGTATTAGTAAGTCAGTAACATATCGAGAATACTTAACCATGTTACAGTATATTTTCTCCCGCACCTTCATATACTTGGTTTTTATTTTGGACTACATTTCCTAGTTTCGGTTTTGAATTTTGCGAAAGAGTTTATTTAGTTCGTTTTTTAAACTTGTTAAAAATACCAAATCACTTTAAATTGTTATATATTGTTCAAAACAGTGCAATTAATCTAGGTTTCTGTAGTTTTAACTATTTTTTTAACACTACATCTTTCTTTTTTAATT
This sequence comes from Diabrotica balteata, assembly GCA_918026665.1. Lineage (NCBI taxonomy): Eukaryota > Metazoa > Arthropoda > Insecta > Coleoptera > Chrysomelidae > Diabrotica > Diabrotica balteata. The sequence goes on along the minus strand of OU898282.1, from coordinate 10,070,707 downwards.
ATCTGTAAGGCTGTGCATATATAAAAATGAAGAATTGAACCAAATTTCATATAATAAATTGTATAATGCTCGAGATATATCCCCATCTCTTCTGCTTTAGGTACCATCTCCTCTAAGGAGGTTGGTAATCATCATCACTCAATCAATCATCACAGCTATCTTCACTTTTGAGATTGCAGCTCTAAACAAGTCGACGGAATTGCAATTATACCACTTTCTCAGATTGTTGAGTCAAGATATTCGTCTTCTTCCAATACTTCGTTTTCCCTGTATTTTTCCCTGCATTATGGTTTCCCTTTGTCATCTTTCTGAGTACCTCAACATATGTTATTCGGTCTACCCAACTTATTTTTAATATTCTTCGGTAGGTACATACTCTACTCGAATGCTTCAAGTCAATCGCTCATCTCTTTCTTTAAGGTCCAGGCCTCCACCCCATACAGCAGCACCGAAAACACAAATGTGAACGTAATACTCTTATTTTAAGTTGCAAACTAAGGTCTCTACTGCATAATACTTTTCCCATCTTATTAAATGTTGCTCTAGCTTGTCCAATTTTCATTTTTATTTCTTCTGTATACTCGTTATTTTCATTAATAATTGTACCAAGATATCTGTATTTTTTTACTTTTTTTATTGGAACCCCTATTATGTTTAAAATGTGTTGTTGTTGTGTTTTCTAAATTGTCATAAATTTTGTTTTATTAGCATTAAGTGTTAGTCCGCTTTCCTTACTAGCATTTACTACATTATCTAAAATTGTCTGTAGATCTTGTATATTCTCTGCAATTAGTATAGTATCATCGGCATATCTGATATTGTTGATGGATCTGCCGTTGATTTTTATACCAATTGTTATATTTTCGAGTGATTTTTATTTATTTCTTCCGAATATAGATTGAACAATAAGGGGGAGAGTATGATGCAACCTTGCCTTATGCCTCTTTTTATCTCGATTTCCTCCGAAAGTTCTTTGTCTACTCTGACTTTTGCTTTTTGGTTAAAGTAGAGATGAGTTATTATTCTTAAGTCTTTTTTGTCAATGTGTTTATCCTTAAGTAACTGTATAAGACGGTTGTGTCGGACCTTATCGAACGCCTTATTGTAATCAATAAAACAAACATAGAGTGGTTGGCTTACATCCATACATCTTTGCATGAGGACGTTAAATCCAAATAATGCCTCTCGTGTACCCTTGGCATTCCTAAATCCAAATTGGCCTTCAGTGATGTGTTTCACTTTTCTGAAATTTCTTAAATGGATAATTTTTAAGAATATTTTTAGTGTGTGATTCATTAGACTAATTATAAGGTGGTCATTACATTCCTTTGTATTAGGTTTCTTTGGTAATGTAATAAATGTTGATTTGAGCAAATCTGTCGGAATAATACCCGTATTATTATAGTATTATATCCCCATCTCTACAATATTTCAATTTGTCCATCATATGCGACATACAAAGAAAACATGTTTGTTGTGATTGCCTCGTACATATGCAGGTGTTGGTTGCTATACAGTTAATATAATGGACAATTAATTCTCCGACACGCGATAAATGGAAGAAACAGGAAAACTCGATTAAGCTGTATACCACGTTACATTAAATGAGAGGTTTTCTCATTAACATCTTTATTTCGCAAATTAAATATTGTCGTGAAGTATTTATGCAGTTTTCCAGATGTCCTTCTAAAAAGGCTTTTATTATTCATATATTCAACGCAGAGTTTCTTCTTAATACTTTTCGAGAGTGAAATATTAATTTTCGTAAAATAATTTTAGCAAACTCTTCAAATTTTACTTGGTGATACTTTCATAAAATTCTACACCGAGTAACTCTTTTAACTTTATCTTAATTAAATGCTTTCGCCTTAAGGATGCTAAAATGTGTCCTAAGTTACCGGTAAAATATAAAATACGACAACGTTTTTTTTAGTTCTGATAGTGAAAGATAAAAATTAGTTTCTTTTAATGAATCCCACTCAATATTTTTCCGTGGTGGAAGGTCAATGAAGAATAAAAGAATATGGAAGAAAATGCAAACAGACTATCAACAAATTTGATGAAAATCGAGTAGTTAAACAAATTCTTAATTATACATCGAACATAGGAAGAAGAATAGTAAGTGTAATGTAAAATACAATGAAGAAAAAGGCGTATTGTAAAGTTGATAGTGATAGAAGTTATTGTTTTCATCCGTTTGGGTGAGTGAAAAAAATGGTGAAAATTATTCCAGTTGCCTTTTCAATTACTATGTTTCTACATTTTGTCCACAGCTTTCCCTCGCCTTCGGACTCTTCATTCCCTCATCCATTATTCTCTTATAATAGTTTATCGGTATAACGGCTTTGATGTGCAGATTATTCACAATAATTTTGTTTTCTTTCACATATTTATCCTTCTTTGGGTTTAAAATTCTCTGTCTAATTTTTGCCATTATAAGAACACTGCACTTAAACTGCCGTCAAACGATCTTCCACTATAATGTGAAAAAGTTCTTCTTCTTTTTCTTTCGTTTTATGGCCTCCACCTCTTAGGTACGTGGCCAGCTCATGTATATATTTTCATTTCAATTATAGAAGGGAATTTTCCTCACAGAGATTCTGGAAATAACCATATTCCCTTCAACTATTTTGGACAATTTATAGTGGATATTCTAAAATAATGCTATATGTCATTAATGATATGGATTTTTCTTGTTCCATCTATTAAGCTATGTAAGGTATATCTGGAATTTGGCATCTTGGATAGGACCATCGAGCAAAAAGACAAAAGAGGGAATCTAATCGTTATGAAAAGGAGACCAAAAAAGTGGCCTCTGATGGCGGACATATCCGGAAATGCGAATGCGCCAAATTTAAATTTTCCGACACTTATTAACAGTAGCTATAAAATAGTTGTCAGAATGTGTCTTAGACGAGAAACTATAAATAAATATTAACGATAATAGTCTAAAATATGACACGATTGTTAAAAAACTTCAATATAAATAAGATTTCATGTGACAGTTGGGACAAACAATAAGATAACCCAACTAAATTTGATTTCTTAAACAAGGAAAGACTCTCTTTCCTTGTTTAATGTGGCCTCTTAAGATAACACTTTCTGTCTAATAATATTTTTGCCCCCACTGCCTTTACATTCTCTCTTTTGTCTTTTTGCTCGATGGATAGGACATCAGTGGTTAAACGATAGGTTAGGTTGGGTATTTATTTATATTTTACTTACATTTTAATTTGGAAAATATTAATAAACTTACCAATCGTTTTCAAGGTTTTAGCATTGATATTGTGGAAAATATTTTGTAATGAAATGGGCGTTGGGCATCCATATTTGATGTTATAAGTTATAAGTTTTTGATATAAATCAAATAGTGGTGTTTTATTGATAGGACACTCTAGCAAGATGTGTAGTATACTTCCTATTTGCCCACACTCACAAAAAGGGGAATTAATACAGTTAATTTTAAATAGATGATCTGGCGCCAAACAATGTCCTGTTCGTAACCTAATAATTGTTGTCAGGTGTCTACGGTCTTCAAAGGCAAACTTATAAAACCATGGTTTTATAGAGAATTCGCTTTGGTATTGTTGGTACCACTTTCCCTTTTGTTTAAACTGTTTAAGCCAATCAAGTTTATTTTCATTTATTAGTGTTTGAGTAATTTTATCAATTTTTTATGTTAGCTGGGTGGCCTTGGATCCAAGCTATAATAATATCAAGTCCTGCTTCATTTGCCTCAAATATTAATCTTTTAGTTAAATTTACAATGTGGTTATTTGTTCCCCAACAGGTACTTTGTAATTTTTTTATTGCACTTTTTGCATCAGAGAATATTATTGCTTTTTTAATATTTTTTTCTAAGCAAACTCCTACTGTCTTATTAATGGCAATAATTTCAACAGTGCATATTTGTATGTGCTTATGTAGTCTAAATGCATAGTTATAATTTCTTGATGGAATGTGAACTCCAAACCTAATGACTTCTAATGACCCATCTGTAAATATCCAAGTGAATTCTTCATAGATGGTTGAGAATTCAGTAAGAAATTGTTGAGTACTATAATATTTCTCCTTTTTTGTTTTTGGAGAATATTGATTTTATTCTTTCTATTTGATATTTTAGCTCAATCTGGTAACAGGCTTTTTTTTATTGTACAATGGCTTTGGCATAGCCAATTAGCTAGATAACAGGACTTAAATAATTGTTTAAGATCCTGATCAAATTTACTTTTAATGTAAATAAGATATGGTGTCTCTTTTAATTTCCAAATTCCTGTTTGATTATTGACTTTAAACTCTAGCTCAGACAATATTTTATTTGATGGGTTTTTTTTTACATCAGCTGAGATTTTAAGGTAAAATTTAGCAGACAGGATTTTCGTCTGATTTCTAATGATGTTTCTCCACTCTCAGCTAATAAGGCATTAGTAGGAGTAGATCTCATACAACCTGTGATATTCCTCAAAGCTTTCAATTGAATTTTGTCTAATGTTACGGGGTTGGCTTTACTGCAGGACTTTAGTACTGTACATCAATAATACAGATGTGATCTTATAATACTTTTATAAATTAACAGAAGTGAAATAGGGTCTGCCCCCCACCATGTGCCACATAATGCTCTCATTATATTCATTCCTTTTTGAGCTTTCGTTTCAATATTTTTAATGTTTTCTGTTCTTCTTCTTCTTAACGTGCCCTATCAAGTCACCTTGACGTTGGCGATTAACATGGCGAAACTGTCTCCTCTTACTACGTGTCCAAAATAGGTCATCTTTCTACATTTGATGTTATCAAGCAGCTCGCGAGCAGCATTTGCTCTCTCAAGTACTGCCACATTTGTCAGCATAGCCGTCCATGGAATTTTTAGTATACGTCTGTGCAGCCACATTTCAAAGGCCTCCAGACAATTAATGGTGGATATTTTTGATGTCCATGCTTCGACACCGTATAAGAGGACTGACCAAATGTAGCATTTAACCATGCGCTTTCGAAGTTGAAGTTGAAGTTATCATTACAGAAGAATGACCTCATTTTTAAAAATGTCGTGTGGGCTATCTCGATTCTACATTTTATCTCTTGATATGGATCTAGTTGTTCAGTGATATGGCAACCAAGGTAATTAAAACTGGACACTCTTTGAATTATATGACCATCAACATATAATCGTGCATCTTGATGTGCTAAACGGCTAAACACCATGTGTTTTGTTTTTGAACAGTTTATGTTTAGGCCAAACTCTCTTCCCACTGTATCAATATCATTTAAAAGGCATTGTAGTCCATTCATGTCATCACTTAAAATAACTGTATCGTCTGCATTCTGATGTATTTATCAGAATTCCATTATCTTTCACGCCCCATTCCAAATTATGCAGCGCTTCTTTAAATATTCTATCTGAATATAAATTAAATAACAGTGGGGATAGTATACAACCCTGTCTGACACCTCTTTGTATTTTACATATTTCTGTTGATTTTACGTTTATGCAAGCTGTCGCTGTTTGACGCCAGGATAACTTTTCTATGAATCGTATGTCTTGACTATCAACTCCTTTATCTTTTAATATTGAAATTAATTTGTGATGCTGTACTCGATCAAAGGCTTTTTTATAGTCAATAAATACAGCAAAGACGTCTTTCCTTTGATCTCGACATTTTTGCAGTAATACATTTAGTGCAAAGAGGGTGTCCGAGTTCCCAGTCCATTTCTGAAGGCAAATTGTGTTTTATCCTGGTCTTCTTATCATTCATTTCTGATTCTACTGTGGATGATGCGTAGAAATATTTTCAAAGTGTGGTTCATAAGGCTTATCATTCTATAATCGCTACAGTTTTTCGGACGTTGTTTTTTTGGTAGTGTTATAATCGAATCGGTAGTGTGATAGTCGAATAAACATCATTGAGAAGCTTGACCAGTATTCCAATGTTCTCCTCATTTATAAGCTTTAACATCTCTGTCGGTATGTTATCAGGGCCAACGGCTTTCTTGATCTTTGCTAACTTATAGCATGCTGTATTTCTGATTTTAGTATTTCTGGTCCTTCACCTTCAACTAAAGTCTCCAGTTCTTCGGGTCTATCATCATTATACAGTTCACTTATATAATTACAACAGGTTGTTCCAATTTCATGTTCGTCTATTATCATTTTTCCCGACGAATCTATTATAGTATGTGGAGTTTTCTTATGATAAAGACCAGCTACTTCTCAAACTTTTTTAAACATATTAAGGTATCATGTTTTTCATTCAACTCCTCTACTTCCTTGCATTTATCCTCCATCCATTTTTCTTTAGCCACCTTTATTTTTTGTTAATTAGTTTCTGTTTTTCCTTATATTCTGTCTTGTTACCTTTCAGTTTCTTTCTCTGCTCCATTAATTCCAGGATTTCATCAGTCATCCATTGTTGTTTCTTGTGCCTGTGTAACGTTGTTGAATATTTTCTATTACTTTCAAGGTAACATCTTTAAATGTGTTCCATATTTCTGTCTTGTTTTCATTTATTGGTTTATTTAGCTCATTGTTTAAGTCATTTTCTATTAACGTTTTGTTGGATATTGAGATATTTAATTTTGGTGTTTTGGGGCTTTCTTGGACTTTTTTGAGCTTCACTTTGATGTCAGTTATTACAGGGTTATGGTCTGAATAGATATCTGCACCAGGAGATGTCATTACTCTGGTGACGCCATTCTTAAATCTCTTGTTTACCAGAATATAGTCTATCTGATTTCTAATCATATGTAGTGAATTGTCTCCTCCATGTGCATAACTGTTTTCTGTCCAGTTTAAAGAATTATTAAAAACTAACCCTAAATATTTAATAGAGTTTTTGATAGGAATGATCTGTCCATCTATTGTTAAAGGTATGTCATTTATTGTGCTCCTCATATTACTAAATATCATTGCTGATGTTTTATCTATTGATAAATGAAGCTTATTTTCAGTTGGCCAAATAATAATGTCTCTAAGGCAATTATTAGCAATTCTATAAGATTATTTATGTTTTTCCAGTTATTACAAGAGCTAGGTCATCAGCGTACTGTATTAACTTGAATTCGGCTGGTATGATATCATGTAATGATTTAGTAAACACATTAAATAAAAGTGGGCTCAGAGTAGACCCTTGAGCCAAACCTCTACCTGTAATGTTGGGTGCAAATATTTCATTCTACTTATCTCTCCACTATGACAGAAAAAATTTAGGTTCTTATTTAGGTCATCAAAGTTTGTATTACCTAAAATGAAATCATTTAATTTAAGAATTAACAGGGCATTTCTTTTTATGTCTCATTTCTGAAATTATAAGGATAGGTTCTTTCCAAATGAACACATTGTACATTTAAAACGTTGTTGCAAATAATTTTAATTAATGACAAAATAAAAAACTGCTTTGAATTTTACTCTTGAGTTCAAAAGCCCTTTGTGTTTACTAATATGTTTAAGCCATCCGAGGAATTTAATCTTCACCATAACTGTAATGCGTTGTTGCGTTCTATTAATCAAATCTTAATATTAAAAGGCACGATACTACGAGTTTTTTTTGCATAATTAACATTTCAATGCCCACGCCCAGAGGATTTTACGAAAAAAATTTTAAAAGTGTTTTTTGCAACTAGACTTATGTAACTACTATAATTTCCAGACAAAAATTTAATCAATTGGGAAAATAAATTTCGTAGCAGCTGTGCCTGTTTTTAATTAGAAATTTTTTAAATGCTTTCAAAGGTAAATTGTCGAACAAAAAAATAAAAATTCATACTTTAGCGTGTTTGCTGCCATTAAAAGATGAGAATTCTAGAGATATTATCCATATTTTTCTAATAAATCTCTGACCTCTGCTAATAAGTACATAAATCAACCAATTAGCAAAACTGAGATATTTATATACTTGACAATAAAATGTAATTCCCCTGCCTGTGAATAAGCAAATAAGTCAAATATCTTTAAATTTATCTGCTTATTTATCTACATACATTTATCTACTTATTCACAACATGATTTTTCCGACTGTGTCCACTCAATTATACTTTCTCCTTACTCCTTCTACTATGTTATAGATGTTTATAGCGCCATGAACCATAAAGGTTAAAATTTGTTTTGTTTTCTTCTTCACTGGCTTTACAACTTGGGGTGAGTCTTCGCGGCATGCACTATCGGCCTCCATCCTCTACGATCTTGCGCTTCTATTTCCCATTGTTGTACCCCAATTCTAGATAAATCGGTTTCAACATCATCCTTCCATCTTTTTATCGGTCGGCCTACTGATCTTCTACCATCTGGTTTTTCAAAAAACACTGTCTTTAACACTCTGTCATCCTCTGATCATACCACGTGACCTGCCCATCTTACCGGTTTGCCTTGATACGTCTATGTTTTCACTACTATGTTATCACTACTGTGTTATACAAACACACTATGACGTTCTTTCATAGAACGGTCTCAATAATAAAGGCACTTGACATTGGTACAATTGGGGCTTCTCAAGCAGCGTCAATAATTTAGGTAAAGTAACGAATTGCGGTGGCTTCAATCCGCAATCTCACAAATTGATGTAGGCACAGGTAACATATCAGTTAATTTTCACACTAGACTAGACTGAACTGAATGGATGCAGAAAGAAAGAAAAGAGAAAGAGAAGAAGAAGAAATGATAGAAGAGAAAAACGGCAAACAGAAGTAACTCCGTGTCCATGAATTAGAAGACGAATGTTTGACAAAAGAGAAAATAGTTAATTTAGGAAGCTCTGTATAAACATAGGTGGAAAATGGTGAAATGGAAATAAACTTACCGCCGTTTTATAAAGACAACCGCTTGCCACAGGAAACACGATGAAAATGAACTTGATTTCTGATACTTAAACAAGCTAAGGATAAAAAAAAGTGGGGCTATTGGTCGAAGAGTGCCACACGAAAATGATACTTAATTGACAAGGCTAGTGTGGTCGTATTTCCAACCCTAATATTTTCTCTCGACAGGAAAGATTATTTCATAGAAAATCAACCTCTCCGATTTTCTTAGAAGTAGGCTGGGTGCTCGACAATAGAAACTTATTTCTTTGTTAAGAGAAATGGTTTCTATTTAACAAATGAAAGATAAAAAGAGCGAGGAACATATGGCGAACTATTTGGTTGTTGAGAAAAAAGCATGACAAATTGCTCTTTGCTTACGGGTTATTTTTAAGGTCTCTAGAAAAGTATATACCATAAGTGGCGTGAAAGTAATTTTCTAAGGGGAATAATTTAAGGAAATTTTAAACATGCTTCAGACTGACCCCGATCCTACATAGGCGAAACAAATCGTAGAATGCAAAATAGGATTTATGAACATTTTATTTCTGTTCGCAATTCCGACTAAATTTCAGCTCTTGGTCAACATCATCTTAGACTTAACATCATCAAGACTTACACTATAATACATAGAGATCAATATGTTTTAAGTATGAGGAAGGAAACAATTCAAAAATGTAACAATATCGCCTGGGCAAATTGTATAGAGCATACTAACAAATTAATTGAACAGAAAAATATCGAACCTGTAATAAATAACATTGGAGATAACCCTTTAGATTCTGAAGATGATAAAAATGAAATATGAAAAATGAAAAACATACCTTCAAAATCTTACAAGAATATTATTTGAGCTAAATAATGTCTCATTCTTTAATTAATTTTACATCAACACATTGTAAATATTGTATATTTTTTTATAATTTCTTTATTTATTTATTAATCATTAATGCCATACACCAAGCCAAAAACAACAAAGCCAGTGGACCAGATCAAATATACAGCATATGGCTAAAATTACTCTTAAATGACAATATAAAAGAACTCACTGTACTTTTCAATCAAATATATGATACCAGTGAAATTCCATCGGACTGGTTAAAATCGATCTTTATTTCTCTACCTAAGAAACCAAACGTTAAGAAATGTAGCGATTGTAGACTCATTAGTTTAATGAGCCATGCCATTAAAATACTGTTGCATATTCTTAGAAATAATTCTTAGAAAGAAGAAATAATTAGTCAAGAGCAGTTCGGGTTCCGGAGATGCTTTGGAACTAGAGAAGTACTATTTGCTATGCAAACACTCCTTCAACGATGTTGGGAGGTAAGAAAACCCGTATATATGTGTTTCATTGATTTTGAAAAGGCATTTGATCGCGTTCAGGTTGTTCAATTGTTCAGGAACCAACAACCGCTGCAGAGAGTTCAGAGATTCAAATACCTTGGATGTTGGATTACCCAAAATCTAGATCCATCCTTCGAAGTTCGATGTATAATTGAACAGGCAAGAAACTCATTTCAAAAATTCAATCCTCTATTATCCAATAACTCATTACATTTGGAAATCCGTGAAAAGTTTACGAGATGTTACGTGTGGTCTGTACTTTTGTATGGATGGGAAACTTGGACTTTAAACGCCGATATCATGAATAAAATCGAGGCGTTTGAGATGTGGTTGTATCGAAGGATACTAAAAATTCCATGGACTAGCAGAACCAGAAACGAAGAAGTTCTTCGAAGAATGGGACATGAACGAACTCTATTAAATATTATTAAGAGGCGTAAACTAGAATATCTTGGACATATAATCAGAGGACCAAGCTATGAGTTCCTTCGGCTAATTCTCAACGGTAAAATCGAAGGAAAGAAATGGATAGAACGGAAGAAACTCTCTTGGTTGAGGAATTGCGGCAGTGGACAGGTTTGACAGCGGACCAATTGCTACACGTAGCGCAAGACCAAGATCAGTATAACAATATTATAAGCATGGTATTCGCCGACGTTCCGTAGGGATATGGCACTCTAAGAAGAATAATCATTAATGATGTTAAAAGAATTTATTAAGCTGCTTCAAATGTAGCTGTAATTCTGCACCAAAATTTTAAAGTAAAGCTAACATTATAAATATTCTATTTATTTGATATCACATTTTATAATATATTGCGTGATCGGAGCAGTAGCCACTTTCTGTCGCTTGCTGTTGCGTGGAGTAAATCTCATATTGTTTCGTATGCTTTATGGATAACTTGAAAATATGGATAACTGTGTGAAATCTTTTAGAGTTAACGAAATATTTTTGCTGGTCAGTAGGGACAAAACTTTTTTAGTTTTCGTAAGAGGGTGGATTGTGATCTAAAAAGCATGAACAAAAAGTTATAAATTTTAAAAGGTCCAAGAGAAAAATCAGACTCATAAATTAAAGAGAAACCGTGATACTGGTTTCGGCAGCAAGGGAGTAATATAAACTATATTTACGGGCTATAAAAACCTTTTTATTTGATACGAATAATATAGCCCCTTATTTCTATATTAAATTTTAAAACAATAAATTACACCAGATAACAGCAATTTCGATGTCTTAATTCTTTGACCTGTTTTCAGCTTCTCTGGAAGTAAAAACAAACCGTAATTTTCATCAATCACACCAATTTTTAAGCTTAAGGATACTCTCAAAAGTCTTACAAAGTATCCACAAAAACAGAAATTAAGTATTTACGTAAAATGCTGTTTACTACAACTTAAATTGATATCATACAAATACTTTTTTTAAGAAATGGTCCCATCACCATCGGAACAAACATATGTGATCTAAATGAACAGTAGGACCGCAGTTTTGAAAATAAAACGAAGCATTAAGATAGCCAGAAATGCTTTCAATAAGATGAAAGCAGTATCAGAAGCAGTTTTATTGACTACGCCAAGGCATTTGACCGTTGCCAGCGCCAGAAGATGTTCGCCGCCCTACAAAGAGTAGAATTAGATGAGAAGAACATTCGGATCATTACGAATTGATACTGAAACCAGCGTGCTCAAGTCAAGGTCGAAGATCAGCTGAGCTACCAAGTGAAGATCAGCTGAGCGACCAAGTGAAGATCATGCGAGGAGTAAGGCAAGGCTGTGTGCTCTCGCCGACTCTTTTCAATGTAAACTCTGAGGAAATTTTCACTGAAGCCCTCACAAACTTAGAGATGAGAATCCGAGTGAACGGTGAATACATCAATAATATCCGCTACGACGATGACACTGTTACTAGCAACTAGATCTAACATTCTTCTTCTTCTTCACGTGCCATCTCCGCTACGAAGGTTGGCTATCATCATGGCAATTTTGACCCTGGAGGCTGCCGCTCGGAACAATTGTATGGAAGTGCAAGCAAACCACTCCCTGAGGTTTCTCAACCATGACATTCTTCTCCTACCTATCTCGTGGTAAAAAAACCTCCGACAATAGTTTGGGATGACCTCCGCGGAGCTGTTTCGCAGAGCAGTCAACAAAACTATGATAGCCTTGATGATCGCCAATATCCGGACCGGATAAGGCACTGAAGGAGAAAAAGAAGTATCATGCAATGAAAACTGTGAACACAAATTAAAACTAAAGTTTTGAGATGCTACGAATTTCACTAAAAACTGGCTTGTGTTGTTTCTGATACGACCGATTCATTTTAACAAAAATGTTTTCTTGAGGACAGCCTCTGTGTACATATATCCTAAAATGTCTACTAAATATGTCTTCATTAAAATTTGAATTGAAGTTACCCCTAGCAAATTTAAAGCCAGTGCACTCCACACACTCGAAATTATCTCCATTTTAGAGTTTCTATCCTTCTAGAGTGCTAAAGTGCCGTGTGAAGCAACCCTTTCCTTTTGCTTAAACGAAATTAACCGCCGACCGGCCGCATTCCATTTAATCCAACGAGATTGCTACGTCTTACTTTTGTGCCATAAAGGAAAATTGTTTTATAAAGATTTACATTTAGATACCATTTACCCTTATTGTAGGCTATTGAAATACTCAAAGATCATTTCTTTTTATAGAAGCGATATAAAAAGCTAAGAGGTCTCTTTGTGCAGGTTCGAAAATACTTTAGATAACTACAGAAATGATTTAAAGAAAGTGTTTTTAATTTTAAAAAGTGTATTACTCAAATTTTTTGATTTTGTATTGATTATATATAATATTAATTATGGTAACTAAATTTTACTTTATTTAAATTATAATTTTATAACTTAATTTGTCAGGGTAATCGTGCCTCAAAAAAAACTCATTTCTATAATTACTGCATTTAAAGAACTCACAGAGGGACTAAGACGAAGGCAGAAAGGAAATATAACTGATTCTGACGGGAACGTTATCTTGGACAAATAGAGTAAAATAAGAACGTGAAAAGAATATCTAGAAATACTATTTGAAGACCAAAGAGATAACACCTTTGAGCTAGAAGCAGAGGTAGATGATGAACCAAGAATATTACAGCAGGAAGTTTATTTTGCAATAATACAGATAAAGAAAGGCAAAGCGGCAGGCCCTGATAATATACAAACAGTACTACTCAAACTAATGGACAACGGTACGATAGCAATAATCTCAAAGATATTTAACAACATATACAACTCTGGAGAACTACCAACATAATGGCTGAAATGTGAGTTATTGCACTTCCAAAAAAACCAGGAGTCAAAAATTGCGATGATTACCATACTATAAACCTCATGAGTCATCTCCTAAAATTGTCCCTAACGATAATTGATAAGAGAATATACAAACTGTGTGAAAGTCAATTTTCCCCCAACTAGTTCGGGCTCATAAATGCTGTTGGTACTAGAGAAGCTTTGTTCTCAGTACAAGTCTTATTCCAGAGATGCAGAGACATCAACTGCAACGTATACGCATGTCTAATTAGAAATTTTTACTGGAATCAGATAGTAAATCTCAGAGTTGAAGGTGAACGCACTCATTATGTGAAAATCATGCGTGGAGTGAGGCAAGGCTGTATTTTGTCTTCTCTAATCTTCAATCTGTACTCTGAAAGAATATTTATCGAAGCTTTGCACGAAACTAAGAAAGGTATTCTACTAAATGGTTACCGGCTAAACAACATCAGATATGCAGATGACACCATAGTATTTGCGGACAACTTAGAAAACCTACAAGTTCTTACGAACAAAATCACGTATTACAGTCAACAATATGGACTCAACATAAACGTTAAGAAGACAAAGCTTATGATAATTAGTAAGAAAAGGATAACAGAAGGTCAACTCTACGTCAACTAACCCCCTGTAGAAAGAGTGACGCACTACCACTATTTCAGCACCATAACCCCAAGGCATCATAACCAGGACATTCGAGCACGCATCGGAGAAGCTAGATATACCTTTAATCGGAAAGGGGCCTTCGCCAAGAGTCACAGCCTCTCTCTTGATACAAAATAAAGAATGCCTGCGATGCTACGTCTTCTCTGTCCTTTTTTATGGTGTTGAATCGTGGACCTTGAAAGAAGATATGTGCAGAAAACTGGAAGCATTTGGGATATGGCTATATCGGAGAATACTTAAGATCCCGTGGACTCACCGAGTCACAAATGAGGAGGTCATTAGAGGAATAAATAAGAACCGAGAGATACTGACCACCATCAAATCTTTAAAGTTACAATTCTTCGGACATATTATGCGAAATGAATCCAGATATGCTCTTCTTCAAGCCATCCTGCAAGGAAAAATATTTGGAAAACGAGGTCCAGGAAGAAGAAGAACATCTTGGTTAAAGAACCTTAGAATCTGGTTCAATACAACATCTGTACAGCTTTTTTGCGCTGCTGCAGATAAGATAAAGATTGTCATGATGATCGCCAATATTCGTAACGGATAGACACATCAAGATGAAGAAGATACCGCATTTAGAATCATAGAAGCCAATTGGAAATAAAACAAACATATAAAGCAAAATATAATTTATTAAACTGTAGACAAATAAAACCGAAATATGTAATGTATCTAATCAAACTCTATGTGTCTTTGCCCATGCAAAAAAATTGATATTTCGAATTATTATCTGGTTAGATCTCTATAAACTCCCTTGACACTGGCGAAGCGTCCATGTAATCACCTCAATGTATATCTAGGTTATGTCAACAAACTAGGAAAACCAAATCAAGATGCTTAAAAAAAGAACACAACTGACATGGGATGCTTTCGACAAACTAGCATATATCTTGAAAAACACCCCCATTTCTGTAAAGTTAAAGAAAAAGGTGTATAACACATGCATACTATACTTGTTCGCTATTCCCAGTCCGAATTGTCTAGTAAATTTAGTAATTATTTTTTTGCGAAGTTAGTTACTTTTTACAGACTAAGTGTACACCTACATTGGAACCGTATTTCTCCCGATCCGATATCGGGCGACGTCGGCCGACGTCGGATTGGAAACAAACTCAAGGTATTAAATCATAGTGCCTATACTGCTTCCGTGACGAAGCAGTATAGGCACTATGATTTAATACCTTAAGTTTGTTTTCAATCCGACGTCGGCCGACGTCGCCAGATATCGGATCGGGAGAAATACGGTTCCAATGTAGGTGTACACTAAAAGTGGCTGGAAATTACTGTACAACCAAGCACACGTACTTATAGCCATATTAATAGTAAACACACTAAATAGTAAATAAAATTGAACTTTGCGAATTACAGACAATCAATATTTGTTTATCTGCACCATATAATAAATAGTTACGTTAAATTATAACAACTAAAATATATTTTTTAAATATATACCTACTACCCAAAATTTGATGGGTTTAGTATACACTTCCACTTCTTCTTCTTCTTCTTCTTCGTCTAGCCATTCACGTCCACATCTGAACATAAGCCTCTTCAAGTCTTCCTTTCCATTGGTTTTTATTGTACGCTACTTGTAGCCAATTTTTCCCGGCAGTCCTTTTCAGATCATCTGTCCATCTCATAGGAGGTCTGCCTCTGGGTCTTTTGTGTTGGTATGGTCTCCAGGTTAAAATTGATCTGTGCCATTTGTTTAGATCGCTCCTAGCTACATGTCCAGCGTATTCCCATTTCAGCTTTAATGCTTTTTGCACCACATCGGTGACTTTGGTTTTCTGTCTTATCCATGTGTTTGTTTTCTTGTCCTTAAGTGATATACCTATCAGTGCTCTTTCCATCGCGTGTTGAGTGACTCTAAGTATATTCATATTCTTTTTTGTGATTGTCCATGTTTGTGCCGCATAAGTTAATATCGGAATAATGCATGCATCAAAAACTTTAGATCTAAGATGTAATTGAATTTGTTGATTTCTGAGTATATAGTTCAGTTTACCGAATGCTGCCCAAGCTAACTTTCTTCTTCTTTTATTTCTTCAGTCTGAATTTCCCTATTTAGGATTATTTTTTGTCCCAAGTATATATATTCTTCAACTTTTTCTATAACTTTATCGTTTATTATTGTCACGGTGTCTTCGGAGTGCATGACTTTTGTTTTGTTTAAATTCATTTTCAGTCCTATTTTAGAAGATTCGGTATGAAGTTCTACAAGCATGGTTTGCATTTCTTGTAGGTCAGTAGCTATCAGAATTATGTCATCTGCAAATCGTAGATTACTGAGGTAGCGGCCATTGATGTTTATTCCCTTATATTTCCAATTTAGGTTTTTAAAAACGTCCTCCAAAACTAAGGTGAACAGTTTGGGTGATAAAGTATCTCCCTGTTTGACTCCCCTGTTTAATGGTACAGGGTTCGTGTGTTCATTTTCATTTAGGTAGTATGTAGCTGTAGCTTGGTTCATAGTTTCTTTTATTAAATTAATATAGCTGCTGTATATTCTACAATTTTGCATTGCGTTTATTACGGCCGTGTGTTCTATGGTATCGAAAGCTTTGTCGTAGTCTACAAATGCAAGGAAAACTGGAAACTTGTATTCGTTACATTTTTCTATTAATATTTTTGTGCTTAACAGGTGATCGGAAGTTGAATAGCCTTTTCTAAAACCTGCCTGTTCATATGGTTGGTATTCGTCTAATTTCCTTGTTAGTCGAGTAGTTATGACTTTGGTAAGTATTTTAAACAGGTGTGACAGTAGGCTGATGGGTCTGTAGTTTTCCAATTTTCGACTATCACCTTTCTTGTGCAATAAGATTACTGTAGAGCTGTTCCAGCTCTTAGGGACTTTGCCCTGATGTAAACAACTGTCCACAAGCTTAGTTACAATTGCAATTAGTTCCTTACCTCCTTCTAATATCATATCTGTGGTAATACTATCTTCTCCTGCAGCTTTATTTCTCTTCATGTTTTCCAATGCTGTAGTTACCTCTGAAATTGTTACTTTTGGCATTATTTCTGATCCAACATTTTTTATTAATTTCCGTGCTGGTCTCATCTCATCATCTTGTTGATGTGATCTGTAAAGTTCTGTGTAAAATTCTTCTATTCGTGTCAGTATGTTTTCTCTACTTGTGATTTCATTTTCGTCTTTTCCTATTAATGATATCATCTGACGTCGTCCTAGTGTCGGTCTGAGACATTTCATACTCTTATTGTTTTCAATAGTTGTTGTTATTAATTTTTCGTTTTCTTTTCTTTTTTGTTGTCTGATTCCTTTTCTAATCTGCCTATTAAGTTCTCTATATTCGTCGGTTCCCCTTTTGTTAGATTTATTTAAGATCTTCCTTCTTTCTATTTGTTTTAATATTTCTTTGTCTAATTCATTGCATGTTGTTCTCGGTTTTTTCAGTTGCAGAAGGCTTTTATTCACTGTTTCGGTAATAAGGTTATTCAAATCATCAATATCATTGGAGTTTATCTGCTGCATGCTAACTTGATTTAATGCATGCACTATCTTTTTATTAAATTCACTATTTTTGATTTCTTCAGATGTCCATTTGTATCTTTTTTCATGTATTCTTTTTCTTTCTAGTTTTTTGTTAATTACTAGTTTTGTTCTTATTAGTCTATGATCGCTTCCTAGGTCACACTTCCACTATTTAGAATAATTCTTCATTTTTCAAAGTAAGAAGTCTGCAATAGTAGTATACCTGAGCTATTAATACTAAGAAGTAGGAATTGTTGTGCTGTAGGTTTCCAGCAATGAATCTGTCAAAATATGCCCGAGCTAAGCGAATGGAGTATACCAGTTTGTATCTACATCTTGGAGACAGTAGCCCTTACCAAAATATCTGCTAAAAAATTAGAAACAACGCAAAGAGCAATGGAACGAATCATGCTTGGAATATCACTGAGAGACAAGATTAGAAACACCGAGATGAGACGTAGAACAAAGATTAGGGATATTATGGAAGAAATTACAAAAATGTAATGGCGCTGTGCAGGTCACGTAGCCCGATATAATGACAACAGGTGGACACAGAGAATTCCAGAATGGGGACCAAGGACGACAACAAAAAGGACGGGAAGACCTCAAAAATGATGGGTAGATGACATAAGAGTAGTGGCAGGCAAACAGTGGATTAGATTGCCGCAAGATAGAGAAAGATGGAAGCAATTGGGAGAGATCTACATTCAGGAGTGGATGGGAAAAGGTTAACAAAGAGAATGTAATAAAACTGTACCTATATCAATGACCTACGCTGTCGAGACACGTACATATAAATAATAAAAAGCTTCTATAGATGAACGAAGCAAGAATTTGTCCAGCAATCTTCATATAATAAAGACCAGCTTAAAACTGACATTAACAGTTTTTTCTATTTCAGTAAAAACCAATAAGCCAGAAATTGGTATTTACGGTTAGAATTATTAATGTAAAAATAGTGGTAATATTCGTTACTGTATCAAATATTTGAAATTTTTATTAACAATATTTGTAGATATCCTGTATAAAAGTCTTTCAAGAACAAATTTAAAAATATACTAAAAATTTACCTTGATAGAGCCTCATTAGCTCTTTGATACTCCTCTTCATCCTCGAGCCGTTCTAAAGCTTCCTGAACCTTTTTCAACAATTCCCGGCGCAGTGCTCTGATTTGTATTGATTGACTCTCTTGAGGATTTAGCAGTTCTTCCAACATTTGACTATCATCTAGGTCTATTGATAACACCTAAAAATAATATTTATGTATTTTTATCACAAAACTAAATCCTTGGTGTATTTTAAATTTTAATATAAGTATTAGATATTTTAAAAGACCGATGCTGATATTGGGAAAAAGATCTATCGCACGTGAAGGCGGAAGGATTTAAATATCTTATCTCAAATTCAATCACCGCCTTTATTATATTATATTATAGTCCACTCACTCACTTCGACTGACAATCTCTTGTAGTGTAATGCAGAGTAGTAATTTCAAGTTTTACATAATATTAAAAACTATAGTAAAAAGGAAATTATAATTAAATACGAGTAATAGTATATTACTTTATGAGGCGGAGAAGCATGACTTTTCTTGACGTGCCCGATATCTCACTTCGTTCGGCGCGTAATAGAGGGCAAGTCAAGAATAGTCGCTTCTTTGCCGAATAAAGTATACTATTTTTTCTTCAAACGTAGCAATTTTCAACCATAAATAGTACAATTCGTACGCTATTTTTACTCGAAATTAACTGTGACAACTATCAAAGTCGTCTAGATGTCAGAAATTAAAATAATTAAGTCGTCGGTGGGATTTGCGTCTCCCTGGTTACAGTTGTTTGACAGTTGTTTGCAATTATTAAAAAGAATTAAATTTTTGAGAGAATATACGAGACTTAAATCTGAAAATGCAACATTCGTATACTATGAGAGATGGATATTTGCAAAGGGTGAAATTAAAAGAATTTGGCAAGACGACAGCATAAAATTAATAAAACACACAGATAGCGAAGGCAAAAGACACATCATTCTTCATGCAGGGTAAGAAGGCTTTATAGAAAACGCAGATTTGATTTTTTCTTCAAAATCTGCTGATTACCATAAAAACATGAATGCAGATGTTTGTTAAACGGCTTGAGGAGAAACTGTTACCTAGTCTAAGTGAATTATCAGTTATAGTTTTAGATAATGCCCCCTACCATTCGGAGAATTTGGAGCAACCACCAAAACAATCATGGAACGTACCGAGCATAAAAAATTGTTTAGTTAAAAATAAAACAGAGTTACTAGAAATTTCGAAACGTATTGCAAAAGCAATAGTTTATATAGTTAACCAAATGGTATCAAGTTATGGACATTAAGTACTACGGTTATCGCCGTATCACTGCCAGTTTAATCCCATCGAACACGTCTGGGGTATATCTGAAACGTATTATGATAATCACGTTGGATGCAGTAGATACAGTGACGATGCAGTTAGGAAAATGTGGCAAGAAGCTCTTAAAACTGCAACTCCAGAAATCTGGACCAAAACTGTAAATAAATGTGAAAAATTAAAAGACGAGTGGTGGATACGGGAAAATAAAATTATTGAAATTAATCCAGTAATTATAGATTTACACAATGATAGCGGTAGTGAATTTAGTGACGACGATGATGATTTATAAATTTAAATAATCAGTAAGTACACTATTATAATGTTATTTAAAAAATAATTGTACAGTAGGTTAACTGTACATACATTATATTTATACATTCATTATTAGCCTAATAAACAATAATATTTAAAATTTCATTTAAATTTTTTCTCCTTATTTTATAAAAATTAACTGTTGCTGATATTACAGTATAATTAAACAAAGTAAGTAATTAAAAAGATTATGAAGAACTCCAGTGCAGTTTACAGTGCCTTTTACTACAACGAAAAATTTTCTGCGAATTCCATTAATCGTTTAGAGGTGTAGGTTGGTTGAATGTACTGTACCTTTTGTTGAATGTACTGTTGAATGTACTAGTGATCTTTTGGGAACAAATAATGTGCCTCCCAGAGTACTGTTTTCGGTGCCATTCATCATAAACGATAAAGCAGTCGGCGCCGAGGTAACGTTAAAAAAATAGCGGCCAAACCTTTTAACGCCGAGCGTCATCAAGAAAGATCTTAAGATAAACAAAATATTTAAATTTCACTACTTGTTCTACTACACTTCTCAACAACTGAACTGGATATTATGAAAATGTCAAATAGAAAAATGAAGTGATATAAATAAAGATTTATTTTTACTTCGTATTTTCATACAGATGAACCGAAAGAAAGAAATCCTTTAAGAAAAAAAAAAATAGAAAATAAACAAAAATTGTAAAATTAACAACCTAAAATTTCTATTCCTGCTCAATTTCTAATATCCCGAAAAGAAAAATTAATAGTGTGTGGGTCCACCTCTGTGTCGCCTTAGCGCTTTAACTCTATTTGGAAGACCTCTTATTAAATTATTGATGAACTGCTGTGGTTATACGTTCCCAAATCGCGTGTAATGTATTGGTCAACTGATCTAAGGTTTGGGGCGTTTGAAGGAGCCTGTTTTTTTGCCTAGACATTTCGGCCCAAACATGTTCAATGCGATTCATATCAGGTGAACATGGTGGCCACTCCATTCTTGCAATGCCATGAGCTTCTATACACTTGTTGACAATTCCCGCATGGTGATGGCAAGCAGTATCATCAATCAGAACAAATTGTTTGCATATTGCATCAAAAAATGGAACAACTATTAGTCTATTGGTACTATGACTTTGTCTAGATATCGTGTAGCAGTCATTGTCTTATTAATTAAAACGACTAAGTCCGTGCGACCGTCAAAACATATGCCTCCCCACACGCAAACGGATCCACCTCCAAAAAGAGTGGTTGGGACTTAGATTTTCATGGTAAAGCTGTCCTCTTTCCCTCCACACCAATATTAGGCCATCATTCGTATACAAACAAAATCTGGGCTTGTCAGTAAAGAGACAATTCCTCCAATTTTCTAAATTCCACTGATAGTGTTCTATCGCCCAGCGATATCTGCATGTTTCCTAGAAGTCGTGGATGGGTAGCGCGCCGTCTAGCCCTTAAATTGAATACATGTAACCGTCTTCTGACAGTTTGACTGGAAATCGCTCGTCCAGTAGCATGCCTATATATAGCATGAGCAGGAAAAATATAGCAGGAGACCTAAGCACTATGGAGAATTGGATGGAGGTTGCTCAAGACAGAAAACAGTAGAGGTATGTTGTCGAGTTGGCTAAAACCCACGAAGGGTTGTAACGCCACGAAGTAAGTAAGTAAATAAGTAAGTAAGTAAGTAGCATGCCTGAAGATACTGTTAATTATAGAAGCCATGAATGTTGGGTTTCTTCTTGCCGTCAGAACTACAAAACGGTCTTGCCGACGAGTTGTAGATCGTTCTCTTCCTACTCCATGCCTGTATGTTGCAGATCCAGTTGCTACATACCGATTCCATGCACGACTTATCACACTTTGCGACACATTTAGCCTCATAGCAACCTCTTATGCCTTGTTGGATCCAACGAACTAATTGCTCGAGCTGCACTAGTTCTAAACGTCTTTGCGGCATAATGTTTTTGTGATAAATAGATTTCTTGAGTTTTTGACAACTAGTAAAGCCAATACAAGCACTTTTATATAAATGATATATTCATGTATGAAACAACATTTCTCTCTTTGTACGAGATAAGGGCCGATAAGAATAGGGAGAAAAAAACACCTGTAAAAATATATTGGCAATAAAGATAGCATATAGAGTATAGCACAGGCAATTATTTTAAAAATAGTTTTATATGTTAATTTTAGGAATTTTAAAATTAACCACTTCAATTTATGAGTAGTGTATTTTGTTTTCGATAATTAGGTATTTAATAACTTTAATTTGTAAGTACTCTAAAGTTTTTGAATACGAACATTTGCTGATTATTATTGAATATATTATGTATACGGAATTAAATCAGACTGAAATGTTTCACTACGCAATTCGCGTAGGTGATCGTAATGTATTAGTGGTTTAAAAGGTCAGTTGTGTATTAATGCATTATTCAAATATATTAAAACTTCTATCAACAAAAGGTATTATGAAAATAATCCCCTCTATTATATAACTTGTTATACCATATTATTATAGCTTTATTATATTCTGTCGGGGTCATATTGCATAATAATTCAATTAATTCATTTTAGTGAAATTTTATTTGCAAGTATTTGTATATCTGTACAAATATAAATTTTTAACTAAACAAATATGAGAAACCTTTTGGTTTTTCCAAGATGGCGTCCGATAGTCAAGTCGCAGTTTTAACAACAAGCTAAAAAAGCAGGGAATAATTGACATAATAGTGAATTTTAAGTTACCACTGTCCGTTTCAAATCCTCAGCTATCAGAGTACGTTAATAGAATAACACTAACAGTGGAAAAATACATTAAAGCATTCAATGTCGAACATAACCTAGACGTTATTGTGTATGATCAGTGTATAAAGACAAACAAGGAACTAAGTAAAATAAAAAGTAAACTTGCAGCAGTAGAAAACTATTATTCCATTTACGGGAGAGCAACAAGATTTAATTGTTTTAACAAAAGATAAATATAATAAAAATTCAGCCATACCCATACTAACATCATCTAGCGAAAAAACTGTAAATAAAGCAGACCCGAGCAACTCTACCAGTTCTACCAGTGAAGAAACCATTAAATTGTCATTAAACAAAAACACAAGTCGACCTATTTCATACATGAGTGATAAACAAAAAGAAAATAAAACCAATCTAAAAACAGGACACTCACTTTGGAATACCCAATCGAAAAAATAAAACAGAGATACAAACCAATTATTGTAAGCAATGAATCGTCTACTGTAAACACCATTCCTAGACCAGGCCATGTACATGTGTCCGGCCTAGGTGTTGATATGAATACCCATGATCTTTAAAATTCTTTGGTGAGACGGTACCCGATACTACTTTTAACTGTGTGAAATGACATAGAATTGTTAAATACTCTACATACAGAGTGGCACAAAAGTCTGGAAACGGCCAATTATCTCGTAAATTGCTAGTTATAATTGTACAAAATTTGAGGTACACCTATTTTGGGATACGGAGAGTCCATATTTGATATTTGCAATGTTGCCAGATTTTCCGTTTCTCTGATATTATTAGTAACTTTGGTTTTTCAAATGCATCACCCTGTATATTCAGTCATTATTAGAATCTCCTATTCAATACGAGTTCAACCATATGTAACACTTATGATTTTTTATAGTCTGAAAGGTCTTAAATACATAAAATAGAAGTCTGCCAACGCCTAATTGTTTCAATAAATTTTTTTATACTAATTATTTGTAACAATTGATAGATTAGACCATTTTTTAACAATAGTTATATTATTAAGTGTTCAAAATATGCTCAATTTGTGAGTTGACAGTATCCTAAGCGATGGTAGAATGCGTCTACCAGATTTCTCAATGATTGTCTAGAAATTATTTGAGAATAATCGATAATTCGTTGCCTTTGCTCTGCAAGACTTGGCTGGTTAAGTTTTGTAAACTGAATTTTTCAAGTATCCCTAATAAAAATAATCTTTAGGATTGAAATCGGGTGAACGTGGAGGCCATTCAATTCTACCTTGTCTACCAATTTATCGTACAAAAAATATCTCACTTAAATAACGCCGAACATTTACACCAACTCTCTGACGTTAAATTTCCTTCGATAAAAAATGACCCAATTGACTAAGTACTACTATATCTGATCATACATTTAATTTTTGTGATCTGGTAAGGTTTTCACGCATTCAGTGTGAATTTCATACGAGTTCAACTATTCAATACGAGTTCAAAAATATGTAACAATTATGATTGTATGTAGTCTGGAATGTCTTAAATACATAAAACAGTGCAAAATATGTTGATTTTAATAAATTTAAATATTTAAATGTAGAATGCTGTGATATTGACATTTGTTCACGATTTACATTATAAATTAAAACTGACAGTAGTTGTGTTTCAAAAAGTTCTGCAATTTAAATTGCTTCTCTAAAATGCCGTTCTCTAAACCGTTCTCCTATTCATAAAGCGACGGTACAAAAAACTGTAAAGCGATTTGAGAAATCTGAAGAAGGTAAAGATAGATGGAAAGAGAAAAGTTTTGTTGAAGATCCACATACATCCTCAGGCAGGGTTGCGCAAGTACATGATGTAGGTCGTTCTTCAGTCTTACGTATATTACGTAAAAATAATTTTAAACCATACAAAATAAACTTATTGCAAGAATTCAGTGAGGATGACTTCGATTTTAGATTAGAGTTTACCGAGGTAATGATGGATAAAATTGAAAATTATTAAAATTTCGTTAACAGAATATGTTTTCCGATGAAGCAATCTTTACACTGTGTATAAGTGTAAATCGACATAATTTAAGGTACTGGAGTGATGCAAATTCACACTGAATGCGTGAAAACCATACTCATAGACCACAAAAATTAAATGTATCGTCAGGTATAGTAGGTACTCAGTCAATTGGGACATTTTTTATCGAAAAAAAATTTAACGTCAGATAGTTGGTGTAAATGTTCGGCGTTGTTTAGATGAGATATTTCCCGGACGATAAATTGGTAGACAAGGTAAAATTGAATGGCCTTCACGTTCACCCGATTTCAATCATAAAGATTATTTTTATTAGGATACTAGTAGATATACTAGGGGTCTTTGAGCTCATCCCCTAAATTGCAACCCCTAAAATCGCAACCCCCGGTCGTAAGTTCCAAACGGCTTAACGTAGGATGACGTACGAGGGCTCGTTGGAAAGGGGATGAAAAATGGGGTTGAATGCAGTATGTGCCGTGCGCATCGGAGCATGCCAAAAGGTCATTATGGGGTATCTTCGTTTCTATTGGTCCGATTGGGGCGTACGAGGGCTCGATGGAACGGGGATGAGACGGGGAATACTTTGACACAAAAAACAAAGATGGCGGCGTTGCCAAATGGGCGTTAAAACGTATCTTCGTTGCTATTGGTCGGATTTTGACGTATGAGGTGTCAAAGCGTTGGATGTCACGTGACATTCGACGCAGGACGTGACATTTATGTGACATTTGCCGCAGGACGTGAAATGTCACGTGAAATGATGTGACATTCGACGTAGGACGTGACATTTGACGCAGGACGTGACATTTATGTGACATTTGACATAGAACGTACAATGACACATGAATTGACGTGACATTCGACGCAGGACGTGACATTTATGTGACATTCGACGCAGGACATGACATTTATGTGACATTTGACGCAGAACGTGAAATGACGTGACATTCGACGCAGAACGTGAAAATGTTGCGTGAATAACGTGACATTCGACGCAGGACGTGACATATATGTGACATTTGACGCAGAACGTGAAATGTAGGAATTACGTGACGTGAGACGTTTTGACGTAACAGTTATGTGTCAGTCAAGACATCGCTTGACATAAAACGTGACATTCAACATAGGACATATTCAGTAGTACTATGAATTCCATCGAGTACATACATAGGGTTATGGAATTTCAACGTAAACTTGATCAGTTAAATAGAGACATTAAATCATATGAGAATATAAAACAAATTAAAAGACAATTAGATAGCCTGCATATTGAGGACAAAACGTGGAAACCAAAAGAGTTGAATCTACAGCAGCAGCAGCAGCAACAGCAAGACACCTGGATTTACGCCTGCAGAAAACTGCCACCAGCTTCATATCCATTGAGACGTATTCAACCAATACCATGGGCGTTAGCAACAACACCAGCGAGCATATGAAAAGTGAAATAGACAATGTCTTTGCAATGTCTTGTGTAATATTAGCATCTGTATTTATTCTAATTTTAAAAATTATTTTCGAAATTGTAAGGAGAAAATTTGAATCTTCTTGTAATATAAGACTCGATCAATAAAGATGTGATAAATAAAAAAGCGTTTAATTTCTAATATATTTATTTATTTATACATAAAATTACAATGGCATTATGTTATTGGCAAACCAGTGACGTAGACGATCCACATTTCTTTCGGTGCATGAAAATAATCCAGAGGCATGACATGGGTTTGCAGTAGGGCCAACGTTTCCAGTAGCATGAGGTGTACCATCAAACTTGCAAACATCAATAATAATGGGAAAAACTCCAAAAACGTGACGTTTCTTATCCAAATATTCTGCTTTTTGTTCTCCTCTAACGTAGATGTAATCTGCTGCATACAACAACTTGGATTCTAGTATTTCATTGATTTTGGACAATTCTACGTGTCCATCAGAGTATCGAATTCCAAGCAGTTTTTTCTCCACGTATGATGCAGTCTTCTTATCCCATTACTTAGCGCATTAAAAGGTTTCTGAGGCAAGAAGATGTAATGACTTCGTTTAAAACCTATTTCAATGGTAAGTTCTTTGGGAACAAACCATCCGTCCACATCGAATCCCTGAATGTCTACGAATGCTACTCTCATGATGACTGCTCGCGTACTACTGGCAATTTATGCATCTAATTTAGACTTTTTACAATTTCGGAGAGAGGGAAGTACTCCATTACACAGTCGTGAATTATAATGCAATAAGCCTTGGTATTTTCGGGAAAACCATTATTCGCTTCAATATCGAGTTTTACGTCAACAGTGGATGCTTTCATGCTTTCTTCTTGCTTCGAACAATCGATGACGAACAATGTGTGTTGTGCGAAACCTGAGAAATCGAGCAGAGGACGCTTTTGTTGAGAATGTATGTAGCTAGGATAGAATTCGGTATAATTGAAATAGGCCTCATTGTAGTCAGTTTTGCTAAAATCCAACTGCATTCTCTCGTTCGGCCAATATTCTCCATTTAAAGATAATCTGATACTTTGTATGTGGATATTGTCAAATAAGGTGGGATCGGCGTCGCTTTTGTCACGTTTATTGGTTTGAAAGAAAACAATGACATAACGAGGTCTTTCCACTGCATTGCTAGTTTTTACAGCCCAAACTTCACGTCTAGCGCCTTTGGTAAGTGCTGGTAATTCATGCAATTCCCACTTTCTAAAAGGAATAACTATAGGTTGATCTTGTTGAATGGATTTCATAAGTTCCAATTTAATATCATCATTGGGAAATATGTGCTTGACTCTAAGCTCAATATTGGTAATGTTAATCTTAACAGTTGTAACATGACCTGGAGTTTTTTCTTTGACAATTATGCAATCGTTGTCATTTCGAGCTCGAACTAGTCTTATTGTTTGACGACCACACGTAATCATAGGATAATCATTGAAAATGTTGAAAACATGCTTAAGAGGCATCTGTATGTTGAATGAATGATCGGCAGCGTGTAGAATTGGATCCTTAGGGTAATTCCACCCAGCCATTGCCATATGACTGGAATCTTCTTGAGTATAACATGTCATAGCACGTACAGCGCTTACGATACCAGGATCCCGCACTGTTTCCATCTCCCTTGCGCTTTCGCTGTACGTACACGAATCGAAAAGAAAAGCACCCACATTATTTGCTAGTTTGACTTCACCATTGCCGTTTATTGCGAGCGATCCTTTAATGCATAACAAGGTTTCACTCATTGCAAAAAACGAGTCAACTTGATTGATGCTAAATTCTACAATGTCATTACAGTTGAATGATTTGATGAATGGTGCATATGTTCGGTATTCGGCCTTTCGAATCGATTCGTCAAACATCGGCTTACGATAAATATCAAATATTGGAGGCATTATGCTGTTTGAACGGGATCGTTTTCCATACATGGTTGTCATTTTTTCAGCTTAAAACCAAGTGATTGTAAAAACAATTTGTTTGCAAACGTAAGATGTTGCCGCTTAGATGAGGACGTACGATGTTGTCGCTCAGACGGCTGCACAACTAATGGTGTACTATGGGCAGTAGATTGTCTTATTACTAATCCCATTTCCCACGTGATCTAAGTTCCAACACCAAGGTGCTCTGTTCTCCTCGAAAGTTTACAGGGCGTCCGTCTTGATCGACAGCCAACACAGTGATATTGGTAATTTCTCGTTGCGGTACAACAGGTAAATACAACAAATTGTGTGGAGTTTCGTCAATTGCGTACCCAGGATTTGATTGTATGACAAATTCGTAGATCGTGTGAGCAGGTCTGTTACCATCGAAGGCTCCGGTACTAATGTTGCATTCAAAGCGTATGCTAGATACTTTAATAATCCTAACAGGTCGATCTGAAGAATGTGTCTGTCCTGGAGTGAGAATTGCAGGAGAAAATCCCAATACTGTACCAAGACTGTCAGGGTGCGTAAACGAAATCTTATATTTGCTGAAAATTTGACATTGCAACGTGTTGTGGTTAGGTTTCAGACTAAATATCGTTTCAGGCTTAAGCACATTATCAGCACCCAATTTCTTTTGTATATATTCTTCAATATCGGCAATTTCATAACATCCATCGGGGAAATCAAAGTGTTGTAATTGGTTTTTGTCATTGTAGTAATAAAACTTGTTATTTTCAATGTTTGGTATACTGTTGTAGGAATGGAAAGCACGAAGAGCTATTTCATAATCTTTGTTCGGATCCAACACGATCGGTGTGGGAGGTTGAAATGAGAATATGTAATTGGTGCTGTCTACTCTCAACAACTGCGACATGATGACTGACTCACGTCAATCTAGTAATAGGTTATTATATTAGAAAAACAATATTTACTGTAATAGTTTTATTTGTTCCAAAACAAGTTTACATAAATGACATTTAGCTTGAGAATCAGGTGGACCATCCCAGTGAGTCTTCCAATCAGGTCTGTTGTAATGTACATAGCAGGGAAGTAGTATCTGCAAGTTAAATTCTCCTCGATAGTCTTCAGGCAATTTATGCCATATACTTAACAATTCTGAAGGTCGTACAGTTCGTATAAGATAATCGAGCGGTATGTATTTTAGTTCTTCTTCACTGAATTCTGTAAAATATTTTTTGCGAAACATATGGTCCATAAGCAGTTTCGTACTTTTAGTAGGCTCCATTATATAAAAACGTTAAGCATAAATGTCCACAAATAATTTGATTGTACGTTTGATACTGATGGTTATTATAGGAAATGTTGGCACGTGCACCACCCAGATACTTAACAAGTTCTTTGGTCGGCTTTAAATTACCAAATGAATCGAAATACTCTACGTCGCTGTTTATCTTTCTATATGCTACCCAATGTGTTCCGTTATGTGTGGACACATCCAAGTTTACTATTGCACATTCTCGTTGTCGAGGACCGTCTCTAGGCAGAGCGTCATTCATGAAAACGCCTCGAAAATATGGTATTTTAAGTATTTTCGCATAATGTGCAATCTCCACATCATATAGCGGACGATTGGGTAGCTTTATTGGAAGTTTTTTTTCAAATACAAGCCGAATCCACCTCTGGGTTTCTTACGTAGGTACAGACCCGAACCTATGTGTTCCATTGCTTTATTATGACGTATATCTTCCTCCAATTTCTTTTGGGCATTCTTTGCGTCGACTACTGTCTTGGCCACTCCGGCAGCACCCCCCGCTAAGGCCCCCAAAGCGGAAAGGCCTGCAAATAGAGGTATGAGGGGTAGAAAACCTCCGGATTTTAGTGGTAGTACTCGTGGAACATCAACTTCTTTACGACCACCAAGTCTTTTGATTATGGATTTTGCTATTCGTACAGCAGTCAAAGCAGTATCTGTTAACGATGCTCCTCTCTTCAGGGACTTTGCAATTTTTGAGACAACATCTCGATTGAATGAGTAACGTCCCCGTCGTCCACGACGAGAACATCCCATTCCCAACTTTCTCTTCGTCTTCATTCCGCCAGTTACAATTAAAGCAGCACTTTTTTCACCAATGCTAGCGTCTTTCGACTTGAAGCGCTCCCAGGCTCTATCTTCCAATTCTTTATCGGCCTTGTGACGTTCTTCGAGAGATGAATGCTGTGAATAAGCGATATCGTGTCGTTTGCAAGCTGCGTCTAATGGGTTAATTCCTGGATCTCCACGTGCAAGACGTTTTTGTAGTTTTGTTCCGGGACCGCAGTACTGATAACCGGGAATATGCAGCTCAATTGGCAGTTTATTAATTAGAGAGTTAACGAGACCTCCTCCTTCAACGACCAACATTGGACTGATGTCATGCAAGTGGTGACATCTATAATATATTGTCGTACATATGTACTACACTTGTCACATGATGAAGATCGTTCAGCAAGAGCAGACGCTACCAATTGATAATCTGGACATTGTCCAGAAAGTGACAGTCAGTAAACATGGTAAATTACTACCAAACTCGTTTAGAGCCATTATTTGCGGTCCAAGTGGATGCGGGAAAACGAATGTCATGCTATCTCTTCTATTCAATCCGAATGGCGCCAAGTTTAAAAATGTCTATGTTTATTCGAAATCCCTCTTTCAACCGAAATATCAACTACTGCAAGATGTAATAGCACAAGTTAAAGGTGTAGGATATTACCCGTTTAAAGACAACGAAGAAATTATTAGTCCCAGCGACGCTAAACCCCACTCTGTGTTTTTATTTGACGATGTTGCATGTGATGGTCAGCAAAAGATTCGCGAGTATTATTCCATGTGCAGACATAAAGATATCGATGCCGCTTATTTATGTCAAACATATTCAAAAATACCAAAGCAGCTAATTAGAGACAACTGTAACATGATTGTACTATTCAAGCAAGACGAGATAAATTTGAAGCATGTATTTGATGAGCACGTATCACCAGACATGTCATTTGATGAATTTAAAAAAATTTGTTCTGAATGTTGGTGTGATAGTTATGGTACTTTGGTAATTATAAAAGATTTTGCTCTCAACAATGGCCGATATCGCAAAGGATTTGATAAATATATAAAATTATAAGGTGATTGGTTAGTCGTTAACAACATGTCAGATGATGCGGTTGCCATTGCCCTTCGCAAGAAGAAAGTCGCCGAATTGGCTAGATCAATTCGCAAAAAATATTTGGCATTGAAATTAGGCCGAACAGAACAAGACGAGTCCCTAAATAAACTATTTAAACCACTCTCGAAGCCTCTCAAAGATATTGCACAATCATCAAAAACGTTACATCATGCTATCACTAACAAGTTTGAACAAGTTAAAAAAGAAGAGGTGAAAAAGGAGGACAAGGAGGAGGAGGAGGAGGAGGAGGAGAATGACGATGTATTTCTTGACGCACCTGATCAAGCGATACCTCATGAAACCATTATTCAAGAACCAATCTCTGACGAGATTTCGATGGATGCCGCCGACGAATATATGGATCAATATCCTCCAATAAGTCACAAGTATATAAAAGAATATTTGAAAAAAGACGATAGAATTGATAAAAACTATGGTCCATTTTACGATTCTATTAGTGGTTGGATAATGGGAAAACGTCGAATAAACTTTGACAAACGCAATGGAGACATAATAATAATTCGAGAACGTAATTTAGAAGAACGTAGGTTAGGTGGTACGCCAGGTCTATATCAACTTTTATTTTATGCCAACCCCGACCAGTATAATGATGAGGATTTACAAAAGTATAAAACACTGTTGAAAAACACAGAGATTCATCTGGATACCTTGGGACGTCTTAAAGGTTCCAGCGGAGAAAAATACCATTCTATTATTAAACCTCTATTCAAACCATCTGATGCAGCAATGAAAAAGCATGCACCACCTGCAACTCGATCCAAAAAAGAACTCGAACACAGAACGAAAACAACACGATCATCTTCATCTACGGCCAAAGGAACGGGATTGGATGACTCACGATTAACATACAACACTGCACCCATGGAGTATATTTATTGGGATGATCCAAATGAGTTAGTTGAACGTCTTAAACTCTTGGTGGCTTCGAAAGACGCCGGCAACACATCTCTCGACAACGAAATCGTAGCCATCATCAATGAACTAAGAGAAGCCAATATAATAGAGTAACTGGGAATGGCATTATCATTTCCACTATGAGTGTCGACAAATTCGGACATCACTCTCGTTATAGTAGTAGTAGTAATGCCCAAAAGGTGGCGCGAGTCACATTTCCACATACGTCTGACGGAAATATTAATGCCGAAAATGTGAAAATATCCAATGTCAAGGATCCATCAGATAGTGGCGATGCTGCAACGAAAAAATACGTTGATGGACAAATCAATGAGTTGCGTAACCTGCACTATCCATTAATTCAAACACATGGTGTGATATTGCAACAAAAAACTGATGACATACAGGATTTAGCTATTGGCCTTAACGATGTGAGAAAGGAGCTTCATAAAACTACAGTTCCACTTCTCGAGCAAAAGTTAAAAAAATAATCAAAGATGGTCTGGAAACACTAAAATTCCAAATATCTACAGGACTAAAGCATGCACAAGAAGATCTTGATAACATTAAAGCTACAGTAAGAGAACAACTTCGTAAAACTATACTTCCACTTCTAGAGCAAAAGATACGAAAAATAATCAAAGATGGTCAGAATACACTAAAAAATGATACGGAGAACAGTATAAATATGTTGAAAAAAATAATCCAAGATGATATGAATGCACTGAAAAAGGATACGGAGAACAATCTAAAATCTGCTGCAGAAACAGTTGCAAAGCATTCTATGTACGATATACAGATGGAACAGCGGATAAAACAAGTGGAACAATCATTAAAAAGCGTAGTAGATAGCATTCATTCATGGGATATAGACAAACGTCTTACGGTAGTTGAAGGTGCGTTAAAAAAATAATAATGTCTAAAGAACAGTTGATAAACGAATTGCATAAACCGGCACGAAAAAACTATCCTCGTCGACGAACAATAATCAAAGGAATCGATGACTTGTGGCAAATGGATTTGGCTGAAATGCGTCCTTATGCACATCAAAATAAAAATTACAAACTAATACTAGTTGTAATTGATTGCTTTTCAAAATTTGTGTGGACACGACCTCTAAAAACGAAGACTGGCGAGGAAATTACTCGGGCATTTTCGGATATTCTCGCACATACTCGACGACATCCGAAGAACCTACAATCTGATCAGGGAACCGAATTTTACAACAGAACATTTCAAAATTTAATGAAAAAACACGAGATTAATCATTACAGCACCTACACGATCAAAAAAGCAGCCATTTGCGAGCGAGTTATTAGAACGTTGAAAGCAAAGTTGTACAAGTATTTCAGTTTACATGGATCGTACAAATGGTTAGATGCTCTACACATAATTACAGAGGAATACAACAACACAAAACACAGTAAAACAGGATACAAACCGTCTCAGGTTAACAAATCCAACGAAAAAACTATTTTAAACAAAAGTTATACTTATTTAAAGATTGCAGGTCCACGAAAGTTTAAAGTTGGCGACATTGTACGTGTATCAAAGGCAAAACATTTCTTCGAAAAGGCATACACGCCCAATTGGACTACTGAATTATTTAGAATTGTACAAGTTAAGATAACAAATCCTATAACGTATTTGCTCGAAGACATGCAAGGTGCGCCGATTAGTGGCGGTTTTTACGAAGAAGAATTGCAGAAAACATCAAACCCTGACATATACCTGGTCGAAAAAGTACTCAGACGAAAAGGCAATAAGATGTACGTGAAATGGTTAGGAATGGACAGCAAACACAACAGCTGGATAAATAACTCGAATATAGTTTGAGGATCTATATTTCGATACGCCGCGTAGACATACATTTTTTGTGAAAAGACCGATAATTAACCACAAGAAGTGGGAGAAGACAATGGTATAAATGTAGGACAAACTACGATAATATGTTCAGTTTACATCCACCTCGTTAACGACGTTAGAAACACACACACACACAGTAGTACCATGAGCTCTCAAGATAGCGGATACAACAGCCAACCTAATAATTTCGATGATGATGATGGCAGTGAATTTAGCATAGAATTTAACTACGATGAAGATAGTCAACAACCACCTAGTCCTGGCGCCGAATTAGATCGAGTATTGGCTAAATATGAAGCAGCTGCCACAAACGAGCAATATTGTTTATTGGAAACTACATATCCAATCAGCAGCTCTCTCCACATAAAAATTGGTCTATCTCCAGCTCGAGATTTTCTACCATCCATCATTCTGTGCCAACGTGATGATTTTAGAAGAATCAGTTTAAGTATAAGCGAGTGGAACGTCATAATTGTGTGGTTAAAAGAAAAAATGAGTGACTTTTTCCATGCTACATATGCGGATGGGTATGTTCCAATCGAATTTATGAATGGTGATTTTTGCAAACTAAGACAATTGGTAAAAGACAATGTAAAGTTGCTGACCATTGAAAAATTTGGAGTCGACTATTATTTACGTGAAGATGACGCCTACCACATTTTAAACGCAAACTACAGAATACTGTACCATAGAGTGGCATTGTTACAGAGTTTACAATTCCAGAAATACTATATAAATATTTCAACTTTCATTAAGCAAAATTTTTGTGCTAAAGACTCTGTACATGGACCAGTTACAGCCTTCGCAGCATATATCGATATTTGTCCAAACACTTTGTTAAGTTTAGCTCTAAAGGAATATGTATATTATTATGAACATAGACATGTAAATCATTTAACTGAATAAATATATAATTTATTAGATATGTTGTCTTTTATTCTATTATAAATAAAACCAAAAATGTAAGATTACACAAATTTATTATTAAAAATTAAATTATACAATTCTAAAATACTAGTTAAATCTACAATATACAAAAACTGTGAGATAAGTGATCTTTTCTCTTTTTTTGTTCTTATGAGTAGCCATATACTACAAGAAAACAATTATTTATGTATAGTGCATCTACATTGCATTGACCACTCAGTATTAAACAAGACATGATTAAACGAATTTTGACACCAATTATCTCTTACATCATACAAGTATTTTATATCATCTTCATGATATTCATCCCCACTAACAACTGTTCATACCATATGCATTTATTTTTTGATTTAAGTACAGTGTAGAAACGTTTTAAACAACCAAAACAAAAGTTTAAAGCAATATCATCTGCTATAAATGCAGAATGATGGACACAATACATATTATATTCTTTTTCTTTATAATGCGATCCACACAGATGAATCCTTTCTGCTTCATTTTCATGTTTTATTTGATCAAAATTTATTTGATCACATACTTGTATTAGATGCAAATAATCAGATTCATATAATTTTTGAAAGCGATAAATACTATAATTATTACAAATTTCTAAAGTAAGACTCCACGGTAGAGGAGATATTTCAACAAAGTCGGTTATGTCCGAGATATTCTCACAAATAGTTTTTATAGATTGTGTGCGTAGTGTTGGCACCATCTTGCTGTTTTTCTGCAACAACAACAAATAAATGTTATTCAACAAGATAATGTCCCCACGGAAGCGTATTAAATGATTTTGGTATTAAGTACCGCTTATCGTCATAAGGACTTAGAGCCGTTTTGGATTGCTCGATGCTAAATACAGAATGTTGGTATGATCGAATACACCTTTGGCTCGCGGTTTGAATTTTGAATTCTTTAAGACATTTTTCATAGTCTTCGTACGTAATTTTATTTCGAACAACGTTATTTTTCACTCCTTTTGCCTTTTTTGTTATTCCCAAATTTCCCAAGTCACATTCAATTCTCTCTTTGTTTAGTTGTTTTCTTTCTAGGCGCTGTCTCTCTTTGTCCCTCTCGTCGTCAGTTATTTGCAGTTTAAATGTGTACATTTTTGATCGTAATCCAATAAAATGTGTAATTATTTTCCCATTTGCCTCGTCCTTCATTAATCCGGGGATTTTTGTATTTAACCGTTCTATCTCATATGAGTTGTTTTCGGCATAGTCGGAGGTATCAAATTTATTTGGATGCGCTCTTATAACCTCTCTATATGCATCTGAACATTTCAATTCATAAATAAAGCTGTCGGTGTCCATGTACAACAATGAACAGTTGTCCTCTCCCATCGTTGGAAGCATAAAGTTGTAGTGAAAATCGTACATACATACTTTTGATATATCTAGGATTGCTGCGCCTATATACAGGGGTTTATTAAAGCATACTTCTGATTTCTTAAGTTCGATAGCTACCAAATTTTCGCTAAAGATCGTACGACTGTGAAATCGACTACTCGCAATCAAATTTTTGGCTCCGTACCTTCCATGCCATTTTTTACATAATTTTACAATACGATGACGTCTTTGGTTCTGTAAAGTTTTTCCGAACACCGCATTGTTCATTAGCTTGTAGAGATTTTTCTCAAAACTGTTGGTGGCTGCCGCCCGTAAATTTGTATTTAATTCGATATACGGTCGCAGCCACGCAGATTGATTAAATTTCAAAACTTTATGTATCTTTGTTAAAATTAACCCGTTAGCCAATGCCTGTTTAAGAGTTCTATAATGCATAATATATTTGGTTTTGTGATATAAGGTTGGTATTAACTTTGGCAATTTTGAACCGGGCGGAATGCGGTGTTCGGCAGCAAATGGAAAATCTTTATGTTTGTCGTGTAATTCGCGTGGATACTCCAAGTCAACTTGAAAAAAATAGCCCTCCTTTGCATCATCCTGTATTGACATAATATCTATATGGCCTTCGGGAAGATTACCAACACCAAATTTGGTAACATCTTCGATCCACTTGAACCCTCCATATGGAAGCAATTGTAACATTGCCCATCCATACAGATTGTTCACATCTAAATAGAGGATGTACTTAGAGGGCCGTGTGGGATCATAAGACGAAATGTATTTGTTGTTGGCCTCAGAATATCTGTTGCAACAAACAGATATTCCACCTCTTATGGCTTTTTCCATAAACAAGATCATATCCACATCTTTTAGCAATTCTAATTTACATTGTGTGTATCTCAACATACAATCCCAAGTGTATCCTGGCATGGTATAATACCATGCTGGATCTAATTTATATGTGTCTCGACATTTTTGTCGGAACTGTTCAAACACATCAGCCAGCAGCAGAATATCTGTTTTCAAATACAAATCGCTGTATTCCCCCAAATTTTTACAATTAAATTTCTTCCAAACATTTTGGGCATGAGCATACTTCGCTTCACTAATGTATTCATTATTTAACTTACTATAAAAATGGTTAATTGTGGGTAAAGACGTTTCATCCAATTTTTTCAAACTATCAATATAATCATAACAAAATACTCCTTTACAAGTTAACAAATTAAATGTATCATTATCTAATTGACTAAATTCTCTTTTCAAAATCTTCTTTTCGGATGTGTCTAAAAGAGATGCCAATTCATCGAGTGAAGCTCCCATAAATCTTAGAGAATCAATAAATCGTAATTTAATTTGATGTTCGTCAGATTGTAATGTAAAGGAAATGTATTTTTCTTTGTTTATGGGAAGTAAGCTCAAGTGCCCATGCTTGCAAAGATCTATAATCATAAAATGCGAATCGTAGCCACTAAAATTATGAAATACGATTGGGACGACAAACAATTTTTTAAAGTTCAAATTACATGCTTGGTGCGCAAATCCCCGTACTTGTCCCGTAAAATGATCGTGATCTACAACAACTGTATCTGTAGCCAAAAAGCGTTTCTCACAAATATGGCAAACAGTTGCTCCATTTGTGTTGGGTTTTTCGACCATAGGTACAATTGTCTTTATTTTGGAATTTACAAATTTGGAAATTTCGGACATTTCTTTTGCGAACCACTCCATGCAATTTTCACCTCTATAGCTATTAAAATAAGATAAACTATCATCGTACGCACATTTCAAATAATAACCTGCACTAAAAGGTACATGTTTCTGATATTTTGCTGTTTTACTCACTGAGACATTTGAATCTGTAAAATTATGTAATTGGCATTCAAAATCGGCATAAACTATAAACGGAGTTGTTTGTTTGTATGTAAAATTGCGAAAAGCCACATGATCATATTTGGGAACAGTCATCTTGCATTTATTCACATCTGAACACATTTCTTCGTGCTCTGCTAGTTTGCTGTCACTGCTAAAATAGTTTAAACAACGATCGCAAATATATTTTCTATTGTGTTTCTTGTTTACCTGTGACCTCACTAATTTTCCCAAATCTTTAATCCAACAATAATGAAGGCGTATTTCAGTCTGATCATCATCTTCTGGAGGAGCATCGTAATCGTTTAACTTTGGGAAATATTTATCTTGTATAAGGAGCAAATTTACATGCTTTTCCATCTTTTGCGTTGTCAGTCTGGCTGGTACTACTTCATAAAATTGTTTGTCCTTAACTACGTTTAATTCTAATGCAAAAACATTGACTGATATGGCGTTTAATTTTTCAAATTTTGAAATTTGACTTAATGGCATTGGGCTTTCTAATTTGTCTGTTTGTAAAACAGTAGAATAATGTGGATATTTCGAAACTCTTCCAACATTTTTGTTAACAGGATACAGAGCGCTAACTATTGACCAATAAAAACAAGCCTGATCGAAGTTATGCACATTAATGCACGCTCGTTTTTTCTGAATATCTATTGGCAATTCAATGAACGATGAACCGTTTCCTATTTCTACTTTATTAATATTGACTTCTAATGAGATTACTTTAGACAGAGCAGCACCAGAATCTTTTTCTGCAAACTCCGACAGCTTTGTAAAAATTTTATCCTTAACATTTTCACTGAACCAAAGATGTAAATCGGTCGATGCGTCTATAATAGCATTTTTAGTGTTAAAATATTTTAAATCTAAACTTTCGCTATCACTCGATTTTTTAATGAATTCA
This sequence comes from Diabrotica balteata, assembly GCA_918026665.1. NCBI lineage: Eukaryota > Metazoa > Arthropoda > Insecta > Coleoptera > Chrysomelidae > Diabrotica > Diabrotica balteata. Next base: position 10,031,291 of record OU898282.1, on the reverse strand, counting down.
CCGCAAAATGTAGTATTGACTTTAAGCAATCTATTTGTTTTTAAATTACTGTTAATTTTTCTACTAAAAATAATATAACAATCATTTAGGAACTGTGTTACGTCCTTATGCACTAAATTAACTATAACTCCAGTTTTAATTCTACTAGCAAAACATGAAATGACATTTTCCCATTTAACTCTATTGCGTAATTTTGAATTAAGCCCCAACCCAACGTACTTATTATTGAAATTTAAAATAACTTGCCTAAAATGCTTAAAATGTCCTATGTAAGTTTGCACTTTTCTAACTGTTCCTACGGATAGTTTATGGTTTTTAATTACTTTACTACATCTAAAAATTTGACTATTTAACCGTCTTGTCCAAACTTTACGATCTCTTTCAGTGAATTTATCGAAAATTATTTTACTAAGCTTTTTAATAATGTGCATCAAATCATCAGACTGTTTAATCACTTGTTTTATATGCATGGCTACTCACTCTACAAACAAACAATAAGAAAAAATCACTTACCTTATTCAACTATCTTAAAGGATGCAAGGAGTCTGCTTTTTCCAATATCAACTTCCCCTTCGTATATCAGCGAATAGTTTCCGCTGTTGAGGTCCGTTATTGCTGCTTGGTAGGCTTTGGTTACCCGCTGTGGTAAGAAGACAACTTCAGCACCCAAATCCAGCAGAACTGTCTCCCCAAATTGTGTTGTTACCACCTTTGCACTGTGGATGGTAAATTTTTTTCCAATTTGTAGATCTTTAAGTTTTTTTATTGGCTTACGTTCTGCAACCAAGGATGCATTATTTAGTTTTGATAGATCCATCTACAATAATAATAAAAAACTATAGTTTTTCCGCTTAACGTGAATGGAGAGATGCATTACATACTTGGCAATAGAGAAGAACCATATACTACAAGAAATCGAAATACGAACAGCGGAGAATACTTCTTATAAAAAATAGCAGACGTGAAATGTTTTACAACACCCACATAGATAAAAAGGACATAATAAATACATAGAAATATACATTTTTCATAAAATACTGCATGAAATACGAACAGAGAGATGTACAATTCTCATAAAATACAATGATAAAAAGGACATAATAAATACATAGAAATATACGAAAGACAAAAACCGCTTACCTTTATCAGATATATGTAAGTCACTGCACACCGTATTGACTACTGCGAACTTGTTGTTGTAGTACGTTTGCGAAGCGAACTGTGACAACGTATGCGCTCCTCGGCCTTTTAAAGAACAGAACAGCATATCGCCCCACCCGAGCCCGAGTTGCGTCAACCTAATGTGCCTACGGTACCATCAACTGATTCGTTTCATTGATAAGCAACACCTTGAGTTCTAGAAATGCTAATATTTTTATATTTATTTTTATTTCTTCAACTAATATTTATGGTATACAATAAATTGATATTGCGGTAAGAGAATCGTTGTTATCAATTTAGAATTTTGTTGATGTGGTTGCTGATATCTTCATACATTTTACAAAATGTAGCAACTGCGGTTTTCTTTCCGGTGTACTTGTTTTTCCAATGATTAAAATAAAATTTGTTATCACACTTGTTTACGTGTTTTGAACAACGCGGTGTATTGTTATCATGAGGCTTCATCCGGTTTGCTATCAAATGCACAATTTTAACATATTATTATTTAAAATATTTCTGTCTTAATATTTCAGTATATAATTCCGTTTTTGTGAATTTTGTATAAATAACTATAGTACAAATTTTTGGATATTAGTATAAATCAAGGTGCTGGTCTGTTTACATGCCTTATTGTTGCTCTCTGTATCTGTGAGTGCAGAGAATAGCACTCTGGCGTATGCTAGTTCTTTTCTTAAACGTTTGGGATACCTCTTCAGAAGTCTCTTACATTTATTCCTCTGGTTAGCAGACACAATGCCTTATGAGACATTAAGTGAAACTATAAAACCTTGCGGTTGTATAGAACTATTCGAAATGAACGATTGGAACGATACTAGGACTAGGTACATATTATGTGAAACATGTAAAAAACAATTGACAAACCTGCGAATTGAAGATCAAAGGAGATTGGAAGCAGAACGAATACTTAGAGAAGAACAACTTTTACACATAAAAACGCAAATAGAGGCATTAACAGACGACGTTCAAATTAAATTACATCACATAATTAAAACTACTGATCGACGAAATACCCTTATACGATATTTGAATAGAGGTTACCTGAATAAAACGCTACTTGAACTACTAGGTTTTGTGAAAAAGGGACGATTTTGGCTGGCATATCCTAATCGCTTACTAAAGATGGAGGAAGATTATAAAGAAGTGCTTTTGGAACTAATGTAAATAAACAATACTTCTACATGTCTATGTCTTTTTTTTAATATTCAAGTTTCAGTGTTGTATATAACTTGTATCTATATGTAACTCAATAATAAAAGATATTTTAATGAAAGATATGTTTATTTCTCCTACGCATTCCTACTGAATATGTCCTATGTTGAATGTCACGTTTTATGTCAAGCGATGTCTTGACTGACACATAACTGTTACGTCAAAACGTCTCACGTCACGTAATTCCTACATTTCACGTTCTGCGTCAAATGTCACATATATGTCACGTCCTGCGTCGAATGTCACGTCATTTCACGTGACATTTAACGTTCTGCGTCAAATGTCACATAAATGTCACGTCCTGCGTTGAATATCACGTCAATTCACGATCTGCGTCGAATGTCACGTCAATTCATGTGACATTTTACGATCTATGTCAAATGTCACATAAATGTCACGTCCTGCGTCAAATGTCTCGTCCTGCGTCGAATGTCACGTCATTTCACGCGACATTTCACGTTCTGTGTCGAATGTCACGTCCCGCGTTGAATGTCACGTGACATTTTACGTTCTGTGTTGAATGTCACGTCCTGCGTCGAATGTCACTTGACATTTCACGTTCTGTGACAAATGTCACATACATGTCACGTCCTGCGTCGAATGTCACGTTATTCACGCAACATTTTCACGTTCTGCGTCGAATGTCACGTCATTTCACGTTCTGCGTCAAATTTCACATAAATGTCACGTCCTGCGTTAAATATCACGTCAATTCACGATCTGCGTCAAATGTCACGTCAATTCACGTGACATTGTACGTTCTATGTCAAATGTCACATAAATGTCACTGTTATGGCGCTCTGTTACCCTCTGCTGTCCTCTGTTAGTGTGTCTTTGTCTTTTAAAATGTCGAATGTCACGTCCTGCGTCGAATGTCACGTGACATCCAACGCTTTGACACCTCATACGTCAAAATCCGACCAATAGCAACGAAGATACGTTTTAACGCCCATTTGGCAACGCCGCCATCTTTGTTTTTTGTGTCAAAGTATTCCCCGTCTCATCCCCGTTCCATCGAGCCCTCGTACGCCCAATCGGACCAATAGAAACGAAGATACCCCATAATGACCTTTTGGCATGCTCCGATGCGCACGGCACATACTGCATTCAACCCCATTTTTCATCCCCTTTCCAACGAGCCCTCGTACGTCATCCTACGTTAAGCCGTTTGGAACTTACGACCGGGGGTTGCGATTTTAGGGGTTGCAATTTAGGGGATGAGCTCAAAGACCCCTAGTATATCTACTGATACTTGAAAAATTCAGTTTACAAAACGTAACCAGCAAGTCTTGCAGAGCTAAGGCAACGAATTATCGATGAATCTCGAATTGTTTCTAGACCATCATGGAGAAATGTGATAGACGCATTCTACCATTGATTAGGGTACTGTCAACTCATAAATTGAGCACATTTTGAACACTTAATAACGTAACTATTGTTAAAAAATGTTCTAATCTATCAATTGTTAAGTTTTAATGTAGTTGAAAATAATTAGTATTAAAAAATTTATTGAAACAATTAGGCGTTGCCAGACTTGTGTTTTATGTATTTAAGACCTTTCAGACTACATAAAATCATAAGTGTTACATATGGTTGAACTCATATTGAATAGGAGATTCCAATAATGACTAAATATACCGGGTAATGTATTTAAAAAAACCAAAGTTACTAATAATATAAGAGAAACGGAAAATCTGGCAACATTGCAAATATTAAATATGGAATCTCCGTATCCCAAAATAGGTGTACCTCAAATTTTGTACAATTATAACTAGCAATTGGCCGTTTTCAGACTTTTGGGCCACTCTGTATAAGGTATCTTTCCCTTTCGATAAAATTGACGAAGTCTACAGATCTAATATTTGGAACCAGACAAGACGTAATCCAAATCAATGGACAGACAATAGAGTTAACAAGAGTTAACAATAATAACATCCAAAAGGTCCCACAGTTCAGATATCTCGCTAGTTGGATAACTAAAGATTTAGATCTAGACATAGAGAAACATAGCAGGATTGAGCAAGCCAGAACAGTATTTACTAATATGAGAACCTTGCTAAGCAACATCAGCCTTAACTTAACGCTTCGATATCACTTTGTAAAATGTTACATCTACTCTATACTGCTATATTAAAAACCTGCAACACAAAGGCCAATGTGATGAACCGATTGGAGCCCTTTGAAATGTTATAGATCACACAACAAATGTCGAAGTATTCAACAATAATAAAAAGAAGAAAAACTGCTTATCTAGGTCATATATTTCGAAATTCCGATTACCAGTACTTAAAGCTTATTATGGAAGGGAAGATAAAAGGAAAACGGGGAATCGGAAGAAAGAAATACTCATGGCTTAAAAACATAAGGGATTGGACAAACCTCGATGCCCATACACTCTTTAGAGCCACACAAGATCGAGAGGAATATGCCAGAATTGTCGCCAACATTCACTAATTGGATGAGGGCAACAAAAGAAGAGAAGCTTGTTCTACTGGTTGGTTTTTGGATCATTAGTTAGTAGTTATTCATGATATAGTTTCAATTTGCAAGTTCTCTAAAGATTTTGCGTACGAATATTTGTCAGATTGTTGTTAAAATATGTATAATGGAATAGATCAAACTCAAATGTTTCACTTGATATAGTTTGCAATTTGCGTAGGTGGTCGTAATTTATTACTGGTTAAAAGTCAGTCGTGTATTATTGAGCTGATTGCATTATTAACATATATTAAAACTTCTATCAACAAGAGATATTATGGAAATAAGCACCTCTATTATATAAGTTGTTATATCATATTATTAGAGCTTTATTATATTCTGTCGGGTTCATAATGCATAATGAATCATTCAATAAATTAATTTTAGTAAAACTCCATTTGCAAGTATTTGTATAACTGAACAAATATAAAACTTTCGAATATTATGCCTTTGGTTTTTACTCTTGACAGTTTTTTATTGCTTTTATTAACAGCTAATAGATTTATTTTAAATACGTGATCAACATTATCACAAAAAATGACAGATATTGCTTTTCACTATAATACAGTCGATTAAAAAGAGAACGCCTTTAAATACACCTTCTTCAAGGTCTCTTTATAATAACAATAATATGAAATAACTTGACACATTTAATTTAATTATTTATTCTAATATTACTTTCTCGGTATTACCCTAATTTTAATCCGAAATGCAAATAATTACATTTAAAACTCTATTACTAATTATTAACTAATTTAAGGGTCTTTTTCCATTATGTTACAACATGACTGACAGACATAATCTTAAGTATTAACCTTGTTTAGGCCTAAGCCTCTTCAGGGAATGGGTTACTCATTTTTTTGTCGGAGTAGTGGGTGGTAAACGTCAATTACTGAAATTTCTGAGTTGGTGAAGAAGTAGTGGACTACTAAGAAGCAGTAGCGTATGTATGTGAACGACAGATGAGCGCACAAGAGGAAGTGGTGAGCTTTGCCTAGCATGTCAGTTCAGGTACTTTAGAGGTTACCAGCCATACAGTAGGATCGGCTTTTTATCAGCGTTTTTGGCGTGCAGTGGTTAACTGCGATATTTGATTGGGAATGATTCTAAAAAATCAAAATACTCATCAGGAAGTTCATGTCCAGTGTTGTGAAGAAGTTTTGCTGGAGGAAACGGAACTTTTCTTGTAGGAAGTCTGGTGAGTATTTGCCCTCGGTGATTGCATGGAGTCTTTAATATTCGTTTGGCTCTGTTCTTCGAACCAGCTATGGTTCTTAGGACATACTTCCTGCTGAGGGATAGGACTCTGTCCTTGATTGGTGTGATGTTAGTCAGTATGTATATGTGTGCTGATGGATACGACCAGTCTTTAATCATGCAGTATCTGAGGATTCTTCGTTCGGTTGCCATTATGGCATTAATTTGGTGGGTCTCCAGAGAGACATAGACGCATGCCTTGTATTCGACGATCGGTCTAGCGAATATTTTGTAGGCGTGCAATACGGTTTTAGAAGATGTCCCGCTCATTTTACCGGACAGCACCTTTAGGAGGTTAAACCTCTTTCTCATCCTATCTAAGGTATCTTGAACGTCGGTTTTCCAGTTGAGAGTCCTTATAAAACGAACTCGAAAGTAGGAAACTGAGTTTCTGAATATGAGGTCTTCTCCTAAAAGTGCTATCCGGCCCTGAGCATCGCGACAATTTGAAAATTTGAATAGAATGGCTTGTGTTTTGGAGGCATTTATAGTCACTCTCCATTTATTGCACCACCTAATAACTCTGTTGAGGTAGTTTTGTAATTATTCGAATACAGATAGTTGTTGTCCACGCTCTCTGTGAGATCCTGAAGTGAGGAGGGCCGTATCATCAGCAAAGAATAGGAGGGACTCCAATTCTTGCTGTGGGCGGGGGATGTCACTGTTGTAGACTGTGTATAATACTGGAGCAAGTATTGAGCCCGTGGTACTCTAGATTGTGGAGTAAAGGGAGTGAATAAATGGAGTACGATTCAAGGTTGATGAGGTTTTTCCTTTTTTTAGGGATCATGACGGTGCTGGCTACCTTCCATGGAATAGTAAAGTAGCTAAGCGTTAAAGATGCATTGATAATATTGGTGAGCAACAGAGTAATATTCTGTGAAAGATTTTTGAGGCATCTTCTATGGATACCATCTGGAATTACTGAATAATATGGTCTTTCAGATAGATAGGTTTTGAAAATTATGGAAAGAAAAGAAAAAAAAATTCCATCAATTTTTAAGTTAGTGATGTTATTTATTTATAAAGATAAAAAAAAGTAGATGACCTAATACTGAACCTTGTGGTACACCATTCACAATGCTTTTGTGACTAGAGTCAGCATCATTTGGTTTAACTAGTTGTTTTCTATTAATCAAGTAAGATTGGAACCAATTCAAAGAAATATCTCGAATTCCGTAGAAATGAGTTTTTTATTAAAATCTCGTAATTTGCATAATCACAAAAAACAGTCTCAGTGTAAAGATTATTTTGTTGTTTACAAATGTTGTTATCAACGAGAAAGGACTTAAGTCGGGCTTTTATAGGTCTCTCAATAATTTTGGATAGGATCGGTGGTAGTAAGGTCAATAGTTGCAAACATTCGATTTTTTACCACCCTTATAAAGAGGAATAATAATGACTATCTTTAGGAACTCTGGAAATATACCTTTTTCAAAGGAATCAACAATTAGTGAGACCAGGGCTTCCAACATATTTTTGGGGAGATTTAAGAAAATTTTTATAGATAGTCCATCAGTAATACAGGAAGATTTGCTTTTGATACTACTGACTGTTGGGATCAACTCATCTTTTATCAACTGATCTTATAAACAATGAATATCCTTATAATATGAAATCAAAAGAGATATTTTCTGCATTTTTTACCGTAATTTTCGTCTCATTTCAACCTACAATGAGTACTTCGAACAAACGAGCTTCTATCTAGGGTAACTGCTGAAAACAGAAAGGCACACCAAATCAATCATACTTTTTGGCCTTTTCACCGCTATCCCAGATACATTGCACCGACTAACCATTCAAATCCACAACACGATTCACATGATGGCAGATATTTGATAGATCCAAGCTGTCTACAGCCTAAATCGCAAGCTATTATAGGTCTAGATCTAATATACATCAATAATAAATCTACAGACTACATGTTACACTTACATGATACATCACATCTGTTATGAGAGTTTGTGCATAAAAATTATATAAATAAATCCTATATTAAACCGCATCTTGTTAACGATACACCATCCAGTATAATGTGTCAACGGCGATGTCAGCCATTAACAAATGCACTATAAACGGTTTTTTGGAAATATTTTTTTTAAAGTGGGAAAAGTGTATATTAAAAAGAAAGTAAGAAAAAGAAAATACTGACTCAAAACCATCAAAATAAATTGATTACTTTTATTCCATTACTGGTTGATATGGAAAGAAGACCTCTAAATTTTATTTTTCAGTATAATTAATAATATCGATTATACAAATTCAAATAACAAATCGATGGTTAAATAAGGTATCCGACACGATATGTATTTAGTGGAATGAATGGGGAGCAGATGGCAGCAACTTTTTCGATTATGAAATGTATTCAGTGAAATTGTTACATCAGCCAATCTCACAATGAGGGAGGAAACTGGGACTCACATTTAATGTACGAATGAGGGTTATACATTTATATTTTAAGAGATATAATTAGGTTGTACGTATTGCGCGTGCATATTGTTTCACCATGATTAAAATGAGGTATAAAATCCTTCATGATTTACAACAAATATGGTGCTTATTCATCTCTTGTTTTATTCCGTAAAAATATAAAAAAATAATTTAATTTGATAAATTTTAAAGGGTCTTATTTTATCAACAAAAATAGATAAACGCATAAAAATAAACAACAGCAAATGAGGCGACGACTGTCCAAAAACTAACATCGGTCAAACTGGTAGAACTTTTAACAAACGTATAACAGAACACTAAGGGCTTTCAATAATCGAAAAATAACCTCTACGTAAGCACTTCACCTTCTAGATCATAATAGTTCTTTTAACGACCAATTTTCAATTCACATTCGCAATAAAAACCTTGAGCTATCCTTATTAGAATCTATAGAAAGTAAGAAATTGAAACATACATATATAATTCTGAATGACCAACTTGAGACAAACAGTTCTTTCCTCCTTAAATAATTCGTAAACGCATACCAAAAATGGATCACTTCAGAAAGACAATCGGCCAAAACAGCTGCAGTAATAATACATTATAATAAATTTAGTGGAATTATTGACAACAACAGTTTTTAGTGTTTTATTGTTAGATAAAATAATTTACATCAAGTAACGGTCGAATCCATCGTTTATTTAATTTATTTGTAGTAATTAATTAATAAATTAATCATATGTTTTTACTACAGATAAACTATCAAATTTCCTAAACGGATCCAAAAATATGTTCTCTCAACTCTTAATCCAAAATAGCATGATTTTAACCAAGTTAACTACGGTCATTAACAAAATAACAAAATGGCTTTCAAGTCGTTACGAATTGCGTCGTGGAATGCTAATGGCATTTTAAACCATATACTGGAGATTTTACTGTTTTTGAAAATATATAATATAAACATTCTAATAATATCTGAAAGCTATGCCACACAAAGAACGGTTATTAGGATACCTTACTATACTACGTATTATGCAAATCATCCAGATGGAGAACACAAAAATTAAACACTATGCAGCCCAACCTTATATTACAGGAAAAATCTAAGCAGCAATCGTTAAAATCGAAACAAACATCTCTCTTAGTGTAGCATTAGTCTACAGCCCATCTAGACATCCCATTTCAAGTGAAAAGTATCATGATTTCATAAAAACTCTTGGATCCAAATTCATAGTAGCAGGAAACTGGAATACCAAAAACACCACATGGGGTTCTAGATTTAATCACGCTTAAAGGTCGAGCAATAATAAATATCATTCAACAAAATAATTTAAAATACTTATCAACTGGAGAGCCAACATACTGGCCTACGGACCCCAAAAAATACCAGATTTGGTACATTTTGCTGTAACAAAAGGGATAGCTGATATCCGTAGTGCAATAGAGTCAAACATAGATTTAACATCAGATCACAGCACAATATTATTAACTTTAAGCACACACATAATATGGAAAACACCACCATGCAAACTAAAAACTAAAGAAACAAACTGGGATGTTTTCCAAAATTCTGTAAATACAAAGATTAGACTAAATATTATGATTAAAGAAAACCAAGATGTAGAAAAAACAGTAGACTATTTAACAACAGTTTTACATACAACAGGATGGAAAGCAACACCACAACGCCAAAGAAGTGTGCAAGAAAGCCATAATATTCCCCTTCATATAAGAGAACTTTTAGCAGAAAAAATCGACGAATATGGCAACAAACGAGAAGTCCACTTAATAAAACGTGCCTTAACAGGATAAGTTATAGACTAAATAGATTATACACGAGGAAAAAAACGACTCTTACCAGTTCCAGTTTTAAACCTCTCACATGACGACCACTCTATACGGAAAGCTACAAACAATTTAAACAACCGACAATAACAAGTTTTTTTTTTCGTGTGTGTTTTGGCTTGGACAATTGTCATTCAGCCAGTCTCAATCAGGATAAGTTTATTAATGTAGTGTGTGTGTGTGTGTGTGTGTGTGTGTGTGTGTGTGTGTGTGTGTGTGTGTGTGTGTGTGTGTGTGTTTGTGTGTGTAGAGTAATTGTCTTGATACTTAGCAAAGTCGACGTCATTGTCTTTGCTAAGAGACGCTAATTGTATCCGAACGTCTGCGGTCCCTCCGGTGTGACAATAACAAGTTCACCTTAAAGAAAAACATATACAGATTGAACGAATTTAAAACGGATCATACAATTTAATATATGTCTGTTTGAACTGCATTTGAAATAGTGGACCAATATAAAACTTGGACAAAAATAAATCCATACCCGGTGTTAGACATTGTATAAAATATCGTTCAACTATCCGTCTCCTCTTAGAACCCACCATAGTCTAGAGCGCAGCTCAAAGTCAATGTTGCCAATCGCCGTGTAATAATCCGATTTGCGGATCTTTTTGAGAGTTATATCTTCTTCGTATCTTTAAATAAATCGGGTATTTGCTTATATTTTTCATTGTATTTACCAATCTACTACAACAGACTAATAACAAAAATAAACTTAATGGTTTGTAGTTATTTCAGAAGTTTGTAGTTATTTTAGAAACATCTAGTGGATTGATATTGGCAATACCTCTCAAAATCTCCATCTCCGATAAACGAAAGAGGGGCTTGCCCAAAGGCGGCCACTCACAATACTTTAACTACACACTTGCTTTGATCATATTATAGAAAATCGAAATGGCTTGATTTAGCGAGAATTTTTTCAGAGAGTTTTTTAAATTATATAAAAAAGAAGAATGCTTATAGCGAATAAAAGGTAAAACGTATCACGATAGAAACGCCCGAAAACAGGCAATGGACATTCTAGTTTTAAAGTTCCAAGAAGTAAACAAAGATGCGAATGAAGAGTATGTAAGAAAAAAAAAATTAACAATTTTAGAACATCCTATAAAAGAGAATTAAAATTAGCAGTGCAGTCCAGTAAATCGGGTGCAGGGGCAGACGAGATTTATTTTGCACCAAAATCTTGGATTCTTTGCACCAGAATCTACGTTTAATTTTAGGTTTCTTTTACGCTTAGTTATACACAAAGTAAGAGATGCTAAAATGATTGTTTGATTTGACATGGTCGAGAACCGAACAAATACTGCGGCGCAGTATGGTGTGTGGGCGCACCAGATATACCAACAAATTGAACAATGCCTCTGTCCGATTATGTCGAACGACACCGCTGTACCGTGAGCGGCCGGCTTTAGGAAGCAATAGGTGGTTTGACCACCTATAAATGAGTTCTTAAATTAGTTCAGAATCCAGCAGCCCACTGAAGTATTGGATTTTTATAATATAATTATTTGACAACCTTTTGTTGGCCAACCACCTATAGCAGAATTGAGCCGAAATACATCATATTTCGTATGTTGATATAAGAATATATCTTGAAACTGCTTGTCAATTATCTCTTATTCTGACAACATTTATTTTGACTGAGGTTCGACAACAAATAAAAATGCTAAATCCCAAGAAAACTCCTCACTAGGATTTGATAACAGGAGAATTACTTTACAAGCTACCGAGAAAAGCAGTAGTGTAACAATAATATACAACAGCATACTACGTCTTCGCTACTTTCCAATACAATTGAAATTTGCTCAAGTTACTATGATTCCGAAACCTGGTAATTCCGCATCACAAGCTAATTCATATCGCCCTATAAGCCTATCCCAATAATGTCGAAAGTATTAGAAAGGCTACTATTATATAAAATCGAGCAAGTTGTTCCGATAAACAAAATTATACGTCAATACTAATTCGGATTTAGACGTAAACACTGAACCATCCAACAATACCACAGACCTAACAAACTACACCTAACAGATCAACTATACTTTATACTAAAATCGTATCTTACTGATCGTTACTTCCAATTCAAAATTGAAGACATATACTCAAATTACTACATCATACAATCTGTCGTACCTCAGGGTAGCGTTCTGGCTCCATTTCTGTATCTGATATTTACAGCAGACATTCCAACTAGCAATGATACCTTTTTAGCTACTTTTTCCGATGACACAGGAATCTTGGCAGTAGATATCGACGCTAATGTAGCATCACAAAAAGTACAAAATGATTTAGACTAATTACAAAGCTAGCTTAAGCGATGGAAGATAAATGTTAATGACAGCAAATCAGTACAAATTACTTTAACAATAATATAATCTACATATCCACAAATTTCTATTATTAATACTCACATGTCCATAAAACCAGCTATCAAATACTTAGGATTGCATCTGGATGAAAAACTTACATGGACAACACACATTAAAACTAAACGGAAACAACTAGATCTTTAACTAAAAAATATGAACAGGCAACTTAACAAAAGGTCTTAGTTATCTCTTGAAAATAAACTACTTCTATACAAAGCTATACTTATATCAGGTTGGGAATATGAAATAAAACTATGGAGCTGCAGTAAACCTTCAAATATAAAGATACTTCAAACATACCAATCCAAAATACTCCATATGATACGTAAAGATCCATAGTATGCATCTAACTAAACACTTCACAAGGATCTGGGCATCCTACCACTCAAGGACACATAATAAAGAATCACTCTGAACAATAAAATATAAAAATGACAGCACTGATCATAATAGCGAACTGATAAATAATTTCTTCACCCAACCATTTACGAAAGAAGATTGAAGAGACTGTGGCCAGAAGACCTAGCGCAATAACACTTAGAGAACCGTCACTAGACGGTACCTAACTCACGTTAATTTACTTACAGACTATTTACTTATTAGGTACTCTATGTATAGAGTAGATTTTAAACATGCAATGTAACAATAAAACAATATGTCTTTATTACCAGTGCTATGATATAATAAGATCAAGGCCAAGTAAGTCAACTGCCAAATTGATATTTCCATCCACCGTCAATTAATACACATTTACAAGTTACGATCATTAATAATTGTTATTTAAAACAATATTTGAACGCGATTTCCTGTTTAGAACTCGATAGGTCAAATGTGATTCTTAATATGGTTCTGAAGCTATATTCTTGTGGCATCTTAATACAATTTACTTATTTTATTATATATGTTAATTGCCAGTATTTATATATGTTTAAAATATATAAGAACTTTTTTTTGATAAAAAGAATCTTCTTGTGCAGACTAACAGCTAATTTGGTTAGAAATCTAATAGCGTTTAGATTACGACGTCTCTGTTTGTAAAGCACTCGTAGCTTCCTTAATTTCACCCTGCCTCGCGGCTAATGTATCGAACTGCTTTATCAAACCCCCGTTCAGGGAAGTGTATATTGTCTATGCATTCACCTGAGAACCGATACTATTGAGTTCAAGGAGCTGGGAAATGTATTTCTCAAGTTTAATCGAATTGAAATGCAGTATTCGATGCACTTCCTATAAATATTTTATCTTTTCTCTATCCTCAAGGAAATCACACGTATTGTTCTGAAACTGCTTCATTGGAGCATCTCACATTCTATTAAATATCACTCGAAAATAAATACCGAAGTAGGAACAACGAAAGGGAGATACAGTCTGCAGGTTATGTCAGCTAAATAGAATCTTAATTATTTAATTGAAGGTGACACTGTGACCTCCGATTTAAACCACTTTAATATAAGACCATGAGTATGACCTCTAAAGTCCATACACGACAGCCTGCTGGAAAAAGTTCTCATCCACAACATGGGATAAAAGTGGACGTTCTATAGGTATATTGGCAATGCAACAGGTGTGAATATGCATTGCTACATCATAGTAAGATGGCTTCAACAGAACAGCTGTTTATATTGTTACGATAAATTCTGACCCAAAATCGTAAATATATTTTACTAATATGTTTTTATTTATTCATGAATGTTCTAGGTATACCTACCTGACGAAAATCAGCCGAGCCGCTATAAAAACCCCGTTCCAGTTCATTCGAGGTTGAAAAACGAGTCGAGCGCCTTCACCAAAATACGAGATCATTCCAGTATTTTCGACAATGGTCAGGTCAGGTCTAGGCGGTCTTGCGGTTCTTTATATAAGGACGAAATTTTATTGAAGGGTCAGTCATAAGAAGATCGGTAAACGCGGTTTACTTGTACGAAACGTGAAATAAATACATTTGTAAAGTTATTTAATAAATTAGTAATTAGCTATCGTGAGTTTTAATAAATTAGATTATAGACAATAAATTAGAATAAAGACATATAAATTCGAACTATATAAATATATAACAGTGGAGTCAGAAGTGGAATATTCAAATAAAAAAGCGGGATTTTAAATAAATCTAATTTGAATTTGAAATAAAAAGAAGTGAAATATGGCTACAATTAATGAGCTCACAGTTACGGATTTAAGAAGACATCTTGAAGACAGAGAATTAGCTTCTACCGGAAAAAAGGCTGAGTTAGTCCAACGACTAAAGAACGCTTTAAAAGAAGAAGGTTTGGATCCGGAAACTCATATATTTGAAGACAAGCAGGTTGCTGTTGTCATCTCGTCGATTTCGAAATTAGAGAACAAGGTTTCCTGTGATATCGCTTCTTTAGAAAGCAAAGTTTCTAACGAGATTTCTTCTCTGGAAAGCAAGGTTTCTGCTAACATCTCTAAAGTCACCTCTGAGATGTCTGCCCTCGACGATAAAATGTCTTCATTAAAGAACCAAGTTGCTGCCGATATGTTGGCCTTCGAAGAGAAGATAAAAGAGATGGAAAGGAAGATGGAGGAAACAGGGACAGCAGAGAGAGAAAACAATCCAATTATAGCAGAGACAAAAGAAGAGGAGACGAAATGTAAGTTGGAAATACGGCCGAAATTTGAAGGAAGCGGGGGTTATGTTCATGTCAAAGTTCCAACTTTCGACGGAAAATCGTCATGGAACAACTACATGAAACAGTTCGAATCAGCTGCAAGAGCGAATGGATGGTCCGAAAAAGAAAAGGCTGTAAACCTGACTATCGCTCTTCGAGGAGATGCCTTAGATGTGCTCCAGACCATAGCCGTAGAGGAGACGGATGATTTCGAACAACTGAAGAAGAGGTTAAATATGCGATATGGCCACGAACACTTGGAGCATGTATATCAGTCGCAGCTCAAAAATCGAAGACAAAAGAAAGATGAGGCTCTTCAAGAATATGAAGTAGATATCGCCAGATTAGTGCGATATGCTTATCCAACAGCTCCCGAAGACATGATGGAAAAGTTGGCCGTTCAAACGTTTATTGATGGTCTTCGTGATCATGAGATGCAAAGAACACTACGATTAGCTCGTCACAAGACGCTGGTTGATGTCTTATCCGCCGCTCTTGAATACGAGTCAGCCACGCAGGCCTCTGGCGGGTACAGTAAAGTTAGAACTGTAAAAGAGGAAGGAGACGAAGATAAACTTGACCAGCTCTTTAATATGATAAAAAGCATGACACACAAGAAAACGAAGACCATAAGACCGAAGACAAAACCAGAACGCGTCGGCCTTAGGGGAGCAGCTTCGACCCAGAACTTTACCAAAGACCCTCTGATACTAATAGCTTCTTTGAAATGTCGTGAAGATAGTGTATATGTAGATGGAGAAATAAATGGTAAAAAGCATACGTTGTTGGTGGATACTGGAGCGACCAGAATCATTATACGCCCGACAGTTATAAACAGCCGAAAGAAACTGTTACCAACGAGGTTGCGACTTCGGACCGCCACAGGTGAAAATGCCAACATTCATGGAGAAATCCAGGTACAATTAGGAATTGGAGCAGAAAAGTTCGTCCATACTGTTATAGTTGCTGACATCGAAGAGGATGTTATATTAGGAATGGACGTAATGAATACGCATGGATTCCAATTGGATTTTAAGAATAAGGTAATCAAAGTTGGTAACGAGGAGGTATTTCTCCATCCACACGATGACAACACTATGCAAGCAGCCGTTAAAGAAGATACAGTCGTGCCTGCGAGAAGTGAAACGATAATAGTAGCGCGGCTACAGGGAATTGTGGACGAAGGAACACCTGTTATGATGGAGCCTTGGAATCATGACGACGAAGTTGGCCGTGGAATCATAATTGGAAAAGAATTAGTGACTTCGGCTAAAGAAATTCCTGTGAGACTTATTAATGTCAATGACTACCCAGTGACCATCAAGAAAGAGACAAAAGTAGGAACTTGTGTACCTGTCACATCCATAATCCGTCAGACGACAACGTCTGATAATTCCAACGATAAATTTGATCAAATGGTTGCGGTTGCTGGACAGTCTCTGAATCAGATTGAGAAAAGGAAATTAAGGGAATTTCTTCGGCAGTATCGTGATATTTTCGTACCAAAAGGAGGAAAGACGGGAAGAACTACCGTTGTTAAGCATAGAATTGATACTGGTAATGCTAAGCCAATTCGTCAAACAGCGCGACGATTACCACAGGCGAAAAGAGAGGAAGCTGAAACGATTGTTCAGGAAATGAAGAAAGACGGGGTAATAGAACCTTCTACGAGCCCATGGGTCTCTCCGGTGGTCCTGGTTAAGAAGAAAGACGGAACAACGAGGTTCTGTGTGGATTACCGTTTGCTGAACAACGTTACCAAGAAAGATAGTTATCCTCTGCCTCGGATCGATGACACATTAGACACATTGGCTGGAAGTAAATTATTTTCTACTTTGGATTTGAAGTCTGGATACTGGCAGGTAGAAATGGACCCGGTAGATAAAGAAAAGACAGCCTTCACCACAGGATCTGGATTATGGCAATTCAACGTTATGCCATTTGGACTTTGTAACGCTCCTGCGACATTTGAGAGGCTTATGGAAAATGTGTTGAGAGGGTTATCTTGGAAAACATGCCTAGTTTATCTAGACGACATAATCGTCTTGGGGGAGACATTTGAGGACCATCTGAAGAATTTAGAAAACGTTTTTAATCGACTTAAAGCTGCCCAATTGATGTTAAACCCCAAGAAGTGCCAGCTATTTCAAGGTAAAGTCAATTATCTGGGTCATATAGTCAGTAAAGAAGGAGTGGCCGTGGATAAGGGAAAAATCGATTCCATTAAGGAATGGCCAAAACCAACTGACAAACATCAAGTGAGAAGTTTTCTTGGACTATGTACTTATTACCGGAGGTTTATTAAAAAGTTTGCAGATATCGCTAAACCATTAACGCGACTTACAGAGGAAGCAAGAGAATACCGCTGGGATGTAGACTGCCAAAATGCCATTGAGACCTTAAAAAAGCATTTAATCACAGCACCAATTTTAGGGTATCCACTGCCAGAAGGAGAGTTCATCTTAGATACAGATGCAAGTAATGTGGGAATTGGAGGAGTGCTGTCTCAGATTCAAGGAGGACAGGAAAGAGTCCTTGGATATTTTAGTAAAGTTCTCTCAAAACCTGAGCGAAATTATTGCGTCACGAGAAGAGAACTTCTGGCAGTAGTGAAATCAGTAGAGCACTTCTATCAATACCTCTATGGAAGGAAGTTTTTAATCCGAACCGACCATGCCGCCCTTAAGTGGTTGATGCAGTTTAAGAATCCAGAGGGTCAGATAGCCAGGTGGATCGAACGACTCCAAGAATATGATTTTAAGATTGAGCACCGGGCCGGAGTTAGCCACCGAAACGCCGATTCTCTTTCCAGAAGGCCATGCCCAGCAGAGTGTTCTCACTGCAACAAAACGGAATCCAAGGAAGCAGCAGTGCTAAGAACGACGGTGGTCCACGACGACTGGACGCCTACCAAGATCAGGGAAGAACAAGAGAGAGATCCAGTTATACAGAAAATCCGAAAATGGAAAGAGGAAAACCGTCGACCACCTTGGCAAGAAATATCAAACCTAGGCTCAATAGTTAAGACGTATTGGGCCCAGTGGGACTCATTTATCATGGAAGATGGCTTGCTCAAACGAGTCCTGGAAAATGATGACGGTTCAGAGAAGAGAAGACAGTTGGTGATTCCAAAGAGCAGAATAGCCGAAGTACTTCGTCAGTTACACGACAGTCCATCAGGAGGGCATTTTGGTGTGAAAAAGACCCTTCAGCGAATTCGGGAACGGTTTTATTGGATGAACAGTTCCGACGATGTAAAAGACTGGTGTAAGAAATGTACTATTTGTGCTACGAGTAACGGGCCTTATCGAAAAAGGAGAGCTCCTATGAGACAATATAATGTTGGAAGCCCGTTTGAAAGAATAGCTTTGGACATTGCTGGGCCATTTCCAGAAAGTGATAATGGAGGCAAGTACATGTTGGTAGTAATGGATTACTTCACTAAGTGGGTCGAGATTTACGCACTTCCAGACCAGAAGGCCGCCACCGTTGCAGATAAGTTGATCCAAGAATATATCAGCCGATTTGGAGTGCCTTTGGAGATCCATAGTGACCAAGGCAGGAACTTCGAAAGCGATTTATTCCAAGGAATATGTGATAGACTAGGTATGAAGAACTAGAACAGTTGGCAAGTATTTGACAAAGATGGTGTCCGATCATCAGCGAGACTGGGACCAATATCTCCCGTTCTTCACAATGGCCTACAGATCTGCTGTTAATGAATCAACAGGCCAGACACCAGCCAAAGTCCTATTCGGACGCGAGATGCGACTACCTTGTGATCTAGAGTTTGGGTGTCGACCTGGAGAAGATGTAGCAGGTGAAGATTATGTGATCGAATTACGAAGAAGAATGGACGATGTACACGAGTTGGTCCGTTCCCATCTCCAGATCGCTAGTGACCGAATGAAGAAACGGTACGATACGCAAGCCGAAAAGGGGTGTTTTAAGAAGAACGACAAAGTCTGGCTTTATAATCCCAAAAAGCGAAAAGGTTGTTCCCCCAAGTTGCAGCAGTTTTGGGAAGGTCCATACCTCATTATGGAAAAGATCAATGATGTCATTTATCGAATAAGCAAGATTCCGAGGGGAAAGCCGATGATAGTACACCATAACCGGCTGGCGTCATTCGAAGGCGACCACGACGTAGATGAAGAAGTGGAAATAAACCAAGTCCAAGATGTGTCTGACCTCACGTTTGAGGAATTCATGGGTGCCTATGGAGGTACCGGTAAAGCAAGACATGGTGTTACCACTGAAGAAAGGCAAGATCTACTCGCGCTTCCCGATGACTACTCACTGGCCCTTACCATCCCGGCCAGTATCAAAGATGCACCAGGGTTGGCATCCGTCTTTCGAAGGAAGTTTGGTCGAGTTGCAGAACTTCAATGCCAAGTGCCAGCTCCTGGTAAAACCTTGAAACTTCAAGATGCATCACGTTACCTTTTCTACCTGGTAACAAAAGACACTGCCCGTGACCAACCTACCTATCGAGATGTATGGGAAGCTTTACTTCGATTGAGAGAGCACGTACTAGAGTCCGACGTGCAAAAGTTAGCCATGCCAAAGTTAGAGTGCCACCAATTAGATTGGAGGGTTATTCGAAGTATGGTGGAGGAGATCTTTAGAGACACCGAAGTCCAGGTGTTAGTCTGTTGCAATCCGCATAGTTACTGGTGCGGAGAGAAAACCGTCCCTTGTCATTTTTATAAAACTTTAAGTTGTAAAAGAGGGTCCAGTTGCCGATACCAGCATGCCGCTCCAGTTCCAGTCCCGACAAGGTTCCAGGAGGAACCATCTTTTAAGAGGGGGGCAATGTTACGATAAATTCTGACCCAAAATCGTAAATATATTTTACTAATATGTTTTTATTTATTCATGAATGTTCTAGGTATACCTACCTGACGAAAATCAGCCGAGCCGCTATAAAAACCCCGTTCCAGTTCATTCGAGGTTGAAAAACGAGTCGAGCGCCTTCACCAAAATACGAGATCATTCCAGTATTTTCGACAATGGTCAGGTCAGGTCTAGGCGGTCTTGCGGTTCTTTATATAAGGACGAAATTTTATTGAAGGGTCAGTCATAAGAAGATCGGTAAACGCGGTTTACTTGTACGAAACGTGAAATAAATACATTTGTAAAGTTATTTAATAAATTAGTAATTAGCTATCGTGAGTTTTAATAAATTAGATTATAGACAATAAATTAGAATAAAGACATATAAATTCGAACTATATAAATATATAACAATATGAACAGGTTCATTGTAACTTTGATGCAAACGACCAATAAAATATTTATCAGGTATATGTAAACCAATTATATATAACAAACCAGCTAAAATTCTGACAGCTTGTATAATAGTTAATAAAAAACGTAATTTAATTTAATGGGTTGCATTACTAATAGCATAAAACTAATCCCGGTGCTCTGCACCGATGATATTGTTACAGCTTTTCTAACTATAACCCCGGAATAGGAGAGAAGAAACTGGTGGTAACCTACTTTTCAGGTGATAAGGCTCTGTGTCCACCAAGCATTATAAGCAGGGAGTACGTTGCATATTGTCTAGGAAAAGGATTAAAGCTCATTATAGGATGTGATGCCAACGCGCACCACACCATATGGGGCAAAACAAACATCAATGCAAGTGGAGAGTCTATTTTAAATTTCATCTTATCTGAAGGTTTGGTTATATCTAATATAGGAAACAAGCCAACTTTTGTCACTAAGGCACGCAAAGAAGTGTTGGATTTAACACTCTACAGAGTAAGCCTGATAAGTAAGATATTAACAAATTGAGTTGTTTCTGACGAACTCTCATATTCAGATCACAGACATGTACGATTTGACCTTGATATTTTCCATCGAAAATTAAATATAGAAATTTTAGAGATATAAACTAGATAGGATATGAGTCCCTCCGTAAAAGTCTCAGGGAAAGTATGATCTTGTTTAAAGGCCCAGACGTTATACATTCGGCGGCAAAAACGGTAAGCGAAGCTGTTATGGTGGCTTACCAGGAAAACTGCCCAGAAAAAACAAGGAAAAGTACGGGCAGTAATAGTATGGTGGAACAAAGGCTTAAAGAGGATGAAGTCGAAAGGCCGAAGCTTATTTAACAAAGCCAAAAATAACCAAGACCGGGATGCCTACAGGTATAAGCTAACACTATATAATAAAGAAATTCGGAAAGCCAAAAGAAATTCATGGAGAGAGTTTTGCGAGGAGATTACAGATATCCTGGCATGTTCTCGAATTCATAAAGTCCTGCTAAAGGATGGTGCTACAACGAAAAAAGTAGGTTTCCTAAAGAAAGCTAATGCAAATTTACGGACACCAAAGAGGAAAGTCTTAGAGAACTAATACTAATACTATTGCATATGGGATTAGAGCTATTGATACCACACATAAGCAAGCTCCTCAAAGCCAGTTTAGTATGGGGATTGTACCAAAAATGTGGCAAAAGGTTAAAATCATATACTTGCATAAGGTAGGTGAAGTATCAGACCTAACACCGAAGTCATATAGACCGATAAGCCTATCTTCTTTTCTATTAAAAACGCTGGAAAGGCTTCTTGGTAGATACATCAGAAACAAAGTGCTAAAAGGTAATACTCTAAGACAAGTAATCGTCAATATGCATACCAATCTGGTAAACCTACGGACTAGACTACAGGCTACGAAAGGCTTTCATTGTGCAGAATATGCTGACGATATAGCAATCGTTGTCAGGGGCAGGTTAACTCAGGTGGTATCTGAGAGAATGCAAGCAGCCCTAAATATAGTTGACGACTAGCGTAAACAAGAAAAATTGATAGACAATACTCAAAAAACATAAGTCGTCAATTTCACAAAAAGAACAGCACTACAAGGATTAAAACCACCGGTGCAGGGAAGGAAGAGAGACTTCATTTGCTAAAGAAACAAAATACCTTGGGGTGTATTTTGATCATAGACTTACATGGAATACTCACATTCTGAAAACCACACAGAAAGCTGCTATGTACCTGGGCAGATATAGAAAAATGTACGGTAAGAATTGATGACTTAACCTCAAAATAACTCTATGGTTATACTCAAGGAATATTAGACCACTGATAACCTATGGGTTCGGTGCCGTAGCGGACAAAGACGCAGCAAGTGGAAGCAATAAGGCTGCTAGATAATACACAAAGGCTGGCATGTCTGTCTCACAAAGGGAGCCATAAAAACAACTCCTACAACAGCATTGTTGGAAGTCCTGCTGAATCTACCACCACTTCATATCTTTATACAGATCATTAATGCACAGATTAATTCATAGTCAGCGACATATAAGTCAAATGCATGGTGCTGACAACAGAAAGCTACAATGCAAGAGCTACGAGATATAGCTTTAAGAATAAGTTAACAATTAAGGTATGTATTAGACAGAGAAGACTAGAATAAAGGTATACCCATACAAGCTGCTGCTACCTGGTACACGAATGGCTCAAAAACATCGGAGGGTATGGGAGCTGCGTGGGAGAAATAGAAAGGCAGGAAAGAACGTTCCGTTCAGTTGCCATATTCACAGATAGTCAGGCAGTGCTTAAGGCACTCAAATCTGTAGAGGTCAATTATAAGCTTGTATGAAATTGTGTGTGTGACCTAAATAAACTAGGAGACCGTAGAATGGTTACGGTAGCCTGAGAATCGGGACACAAGGGTCATAAGGGTAATGAAAATATAAATGAAATGGCCAAACAAGGCTCATCAATGCCATTCACTGGAACGAAACCCTTTTGTGGCGTTGCAAAGACAGTAACAAGAACGGCTGTAAGGAAGTGGGCAGCTCACAAATCTGTGGAATGATGGAGAAATTCACCAGAACAAAGACAGGCGAAACAGTTTATTACAGAACATTCGTCAAAAATTACGGCAGATCTAATAAGCAAAGACAGGAAAACAGTAAAAGCCATAGTAGATCTTCTAACAAGGCACTGTAAGCTAAATGGGCACTTGAAGCTAATGGGATTATCAGATGATGACCTGTGCAGATTGTGTCACCTCGAAGAAGAAACAGCAGAGCACATTTATGTCAGTGTGATAGTCCGGCAAATGCGCGGTTCTTTTACTTTAGGAGAAGAAAATCCACCGGCAAATAGCTACATGGAAGGTACAGTCTCGAAGCTATTAGATTTTTTAAAAATGGCCAGGCTAAAGAATGTTATCCAGGACTAGAGGACCACAATAAATCTAAAAAGATCGCAGTGGAATAGGCCAAAGCGCCACATCTATCTATTCGTTATCTACACAAAAGACATTGCTGAGGGTTTACAGAAATTTTGTGATTTAAAATTTAGTAAAAGTCACCAATAATTAGATTCAAGAAATGCCAAAATTAACAGAGATATAAGGGAGATCATCAGAAACGGTTACAATTAACACAAAATCGTGAACTTTGGATATATATTTGAGGAGGTCTAGCAGTAAATTTAACAGAGTATATTAATGAACGATCACTATTAAACTTATTAGTTAATAATCTCATTTCATAATAATAGTCATCTAAATTTGTTCCTTAAGATAATTCATAAGAGAATCTACAAGCTGTGTAAAAGTCAAATTTCTCCCAACCAGTTCGGGTTCACAAATGCTGTTGGTACTAGAGAACGAAGATATGTGCAGATAATTGGAAGCATTTGAGATTTGGCAATATCGGAGAATACTTAAGATCCCGTGGACTAACCTAATCACAAATCAGGAGGTCCTGAGAAGAATTAATAAGAACCGAGAGGTACTGACCTCCATCAAATCTCGAAAGTTATAATTCTTCGGACATATAGTGCGAAATGAATCAAGATATGCTCTCCTTCAAGCCATCCTGCAAGGAAAAATATTTGGAAAGCGAAATAGGAAGAAGAAGAACATCTTGGTTAAAGATCCTTAGAAGCTGGTTCAATACAACATCTGTGTAGATTTTCCGTACGGATAGACACATCAAGAAGAAGTTAATAATCTTTGTACGAAAAAGCTTCAGCTTGTATTAGGGATTGAAAAAAACATACTTAATAAAACTTGAAAAACAGTTAGTTTTTTAACAATAATTTTCATTATTTATACCTTTTAAAACCTTTGTGTAACGTTTTACGTTTTATAAATGCGTAGTAATTGACTTTTTAATAAAAGTTAATATTCTATATTTTACCGTAGCGCTGATCAAAAGATAAAGAAAACCAGATTATTGTACACAAATGGGTAGCGTCGCCGAAGGTCCAAACAAAACTTTGACTACAAACAATGTTCGGTATGTGTGTGTGGTTGCTGGGTAATTAGCTTTGCTACGAACTATGCTAAAGTTGTATTCCAAAAGGAATGTAATTCCAAAACTTTAAACGAATTATTGCGAATGTAGTTAAAATGTGATTTAAAAATGCGCTATTTATAGCTGCATCCATAAAATAGGTTGAAAACTTTATTTGATTAGAAAGTGGAGGACTAAAAATTACCAATTTAGGGACTTAACAAATTATACTCCTAAATTTTATTTGTTTAAGAAACTAGCTTTAGATTTGATTACATTTTTTAATATACACCACATTTATCAATTACATTATTGCTGTTTAATACATACACACACAAATATATACAGGGTGAGTCACCACTAACAAGACGGAAGATTACAGCGAAATGGTGAAAGATTTAAAAAAAATTAAATGTATATTATGCGGTTGATAAAGGCTACATTTTAAAATGATTCTGAAATATACAGGGTGCCACAATAAAGCGCGGCGTTTCAAAGTTATATTTTTTCTTATGAAACACCCTGTATTTTATAGGATTTTCTAATTGTCTGCAAAAAATAAGGTATAGTTTCATAGAACTTCCCTATCCCTATGTACAGAGTGTTCTGAGTTATGTCGAATTTTCTTAAAATGTAAAACTTTAAACGAAGACTCATTCTTAATTTATTTAAGCAATTCTAATAAAATTACTCATACATCTAAATAGCTAGATATTGGTCGAATGTATTTCATGATTAATTATAAAACATTTATTTACAGGGTGTTGAAAATTTGTAGTTTCATTATTGGATTATTTAATGTGTAATATAAGGCTTATTTTAAATGGAACACCGTGTATATTAATGAATTATTAAATTTTAAAAAATTTCTCTTTCGCATGATATACGGATGTCTTATAACTAAGACTGATAGTTTTGCCGTAATTTAAAATTTTGTTAAACGGAAATCGATTTCAAATATTTATAATTGTTACTTTTGATTTTTAAACCCATCATATTGAGATAATAAACGAAATCAGTGTAGTTGTAAATAAATTTTTTTGTAAATAAATTAAAATTTTTATGTATTTGGATTTGTATTCGTTGGGAATAGGATACTTAGTATTATCCTATTATGGTGAAATCTAAATCATCCTAAATATGATAAAAAGAAAATAAAAAAATTTGTTGAAAATCTGATGTTTTTTAGATTTTCTACGATTCATCAAGTAAAAGGCAACTGCGCAGAGGTGACAAATTTTAAAAATGACGTAGATATTAACGTGATGTTAAATATTTTTTTTATTATTTTAAGTATTAAAATAAGTTTAATATATTTTTTTTATTATTGAGTTAATGCCTCGACAACGAAGATCATTGGCATGGTACAGTCAGGAACCTAGTGTAGGGTGTGTGTGTGTGTGTGTGTGTGTGTGTGTGTGTGTGTGTGTGTGTGTGTGTGTGTGTGTGTGTGTGTGTGTGTGTGTGTGTGTGTGTGTGTGTGTGTGTGTGTGTGTGTGTGTGTGTGTGTGAGTGTGTGTGTCTTGATACTTAGCAAAGTCGACGTCATTGTCTTTGCTAAGAGACGCTAATTGTATCCGAACGTCTGCGGTCCCTCCGGTGAGTACCGATCGCACAAGGAATAGAAATTATTTTCATTTATTAATTTTTAATAAACGAAAATTTCTCCATCCAGATGAGATTCGAACTCACGACCTTTAGGTTTAAAGGTAGGCGCTATTACCACTGAGCCACAGAGGGGGTTTAAGTTTAATATTTAAATAAAAATAAAACTGTAAAATACATTTATTTTTTTAAGTCATAATAATAGATGTACCTATAACTTCTTACGTGCTTACGAGCACACACACTTTTTTGGAAAATAATTAAATACATAACGAAACAGAAACAATTTTAATAAACCAAATAATACCAAATAATACAAAATGAATAATGAACATAAATAATACAAAATAATCCAAAACTTACTATAAGTAAAAAATGTTGAGGTATGTAACAGATGTTCAAATTGCTTACCATCTGCGCAATACTTCAAACGATTCTCTCTTCGAATGATTTATTTACATTATTTAACATAGCAGGAGTTTTTGAAGCAAACGCGTTTGTAATTCTTCTGGTGACCTAGGGGGCCAATTATATGAACCACCTCAACCTATCCATCTGTTTGTAAATTTTCTGTTAAGCTAGTTCCTAACATCACGCGAGAAATGAGCAGGAGCTGCGTCCAACTGGAGCCACGTTTTTGTTCGTAAGCTAATTGGAAGGTTCTCAAGCAGTATCCAAAAATCTTGTTTTAAAAAATTGTCCCATTGAGATGTCCGTCAAAAAAATACGGGCCGATAACGTACTCGCCCATAATGCCGCCCCAAACATTAACACTCCATCGGTGTTGGCGATCAACAGTACGAAATCAATGTTTATTTTCTGTGTCATAATAATGAAAATGATGTCTATTTATTAGACCATTATTATGAAAAGTCGATTTGTCTGTAAATAATACATTTAAAAAATTAAAAAAAAAATCAGGATCTTCTCCAACTTTATCCAAAGTCCATAAACAAAAATTTAAACGGTTACCATAATCTTGTTCTGTGATACGGATGAAAGTGGTTGGTCTTAAGTATTCTATATACACTAGTTTGACTAATTTCTAATTCACCCGAAATTTTCCTTGTTAACAGAAAGCAGGACACTAAGGTCGTTAACGTTGTCAACAATAACTGGCTTATTTTTATTTACCTTTTCGTATGCAACATTACCAGTAGCACGGAATCTATTAAGCAATCTCTCAAAAACTTCCTTTTGTGGGTGTCTTCTATCAGGATACTTTTGAGCATAAACTTTAAAAGCTAACAGACAATTTTCCAAACATTCTCCAATGCAAAGTACCATGTCGACTCTTTCATGGATAGCGTAATTCTTCATTATATATTTAAACTCTTCATCGAATATACCGATGAAGAGTTTAAATCTTCATCGGTATGGTATAAAGATGTATCTTCATCATAAGATACATCTTTATACCATTCAAAAGAGGAAACTTTTTTAGTATTAATTAATATCCATGGTGTTCCATTTAAAATAAGCCTCATATAAGATATTGAATAATCCAAAATTGAAACTAAGTTTTTAACACCCTGTAAATAAATGTTTAATTATGACGTTTTATGACGTTTATCGTTTCTTTCAATGTTGATTACTTAACTAGTTGTTCTGCTATGTGGTGAATTATTTCTTCATCTTGGTTTTGTTATTTTTCTGGGTTTAACAGCTCTTGAAAATGCTTCTTCCACCTTTTCATTACTTCCTCTATCTCGCTGATAATTGCCCCATTTTTGTCCTTGCAAACTATTGATCTTGTCATGTGTCCTTGGGTGTATTGCTTGGTTTCTTTGTAAAGTTTTTTACCCTCTCTTCTGTTTTTATAATCTGTAATTTGTTGTATTTTTCTATTCAACATTTCTCTCTTTTTCCTTCTACCTATTTTCTGTGTATTTTTTCTGAATTCTTCATATGTTGTTCTATTCAATCGCGAATCCCTTTGTAGACATTTCCCTGTCTAGCTATATTTTTGCTATTTATTATTTATTACCTATTGGCAATTTTGGTCAAACCGTTCCTAGTTTCTTTTGCTTGAGGTTTCACCTAATGTTTCCTTTGCCATATTTATAATTGTCGTTTAGATGACATTCCATTCTTCTTCAATGTTGTTTTGTTCTCCTCTTTCATTTAACATTACTTTTATTTTCTTCTGGTACTTATTCTTCTTTTTAAGATTTTTAAATATATATGTGTTCCATTTTTTTTTGTTTGGCGCCCTTTTTTTCTTACCATTGATATTCTTTGTTTTATCTTCGATATAACCAAGAAATGGTCCGAATCGCAATTTGCGCCTTTATAAGTTTTAACATCCGTTATGGATGTTGCTTAAATATTAATATGTGATCAATTTGATTAAATTTATTAGTACCAGTTATCATACAGGTTCCTTTATGAATATTTTTATGAGGGAAACTCGTACTAACAACTCTCAGTTTGTTTGCCATTGCCAACTGTGCCACTCTTACACCGTTGGTGCTGGTAATATTATGTAAACTATGCTTACCCAAGGATTCTGCATATATGGGCTCTTTTCCCAGGTTCGCCTTTATATCACCCGGGACTATAACTGCATCTCTTTTCTGTGCGTTTTCACATTCTACTTGTAGTTGGTCATATAATTGATCGGTTACTAGTTTATCTGCTGCTTCTGTTGGGACATGGATATTAATAATTGTAATATTATGAAATTTTCCCCTTAGACGTATTTTGCTTATTTTTTTATTAACTGGAGTGAATTTTGTTATATTTTGCTATTATCACTCAATAATCAATTCTTATTTCTACTTACCAAAATTGAATGAAAGAATGGATATATATATATATATATATATATATATAAACACTGTTTTTTTCTTATATATATATATATTTTATATATATATATATATATATATATATATATATATATATATATATATATATATATATATATATATATATATACAAGTTGGTCCAGAATTATGTACATTAATTTCTACAGCTCATAGTACGTCCAAAAATAAGGGTAAACTTCTTTATGTAAACTTTTTTGTAAAACTGAATAATAAGGGAGATACAGCCCTTTAAATGGGTGAATTGAAATTCTTATTTTTTTAAATATCTTCCAAACGGTTTTGAATACGGAGTTCATATTTTGGGAGTAATCATAAGACATTAGGATAATTAATTTCATGTCACCACCTTCCATATCCTATATTAATACAGAGTAGTTTTGGAGGGTAAGTGGGGGTTATTGCGTCACATGTTTTTTAATTTTTACATATTTTAAAAAAATATTTTAAAAATTGTTTTCTTAGACTTTTCTACGCAAAAAAGGTGCTCTTGTAATATTTCGATAGATATCACCGTTTTCGATTTATTTAAACTCGAAGGTATACATGTATTTTATAGTAATCGTTACATTTCTTAATATTCATCAAGTATGCTTTGGAATTGACACTTGTGTTAGCCATAATATTACAAATTAATGGAAAACTTAATTAATACTTAACATTTAATTAATGGCGAAAATAATATTTCACAAAATCTGTTCAAAATGTCCTCCATTTTGTTGAATACATAATCTAATTCTTTTATTTAGCGAACGCATTAATCCATCTAATGTTACTGGATCGTTTTGTAAATCGGTAAATACTTGTTCAATTTTGTCTCTTAACTCAGTTACTGTATTAATTGGAGTGTTATACATTTTTTATTTCAAATAACTCCATACTGTAAAGTCCATTGGGTTAAGATCACAACTACGAGCAGGCCAATGAATCGGTGTCGATTACAGCGGCAGCAGCATTTCCCGAACATTCCCCTAATACTAAAAGTATGTCTGTCATCTCAGAATTTGAATAGTGTGCCATATTGCGGGCAAACAAATTTAAAAATATAGCAAAAGAGACGTGTTAAACAAATTTCACTGTCGAGTACAATAAAAGTGTAGATAAAATAATTTAATTGTTATTAAACGTCACTGACAATTCATAGACTACTTGAGATTAAAGTGTTGTTCCTTTAAAGTAAAAACACAAGTTTTAATTCCAAAGCATACTTGATGAATATTAAGAAATGTAACTATTACAATAAAATAAATGTATACCTTCGAGTTTAAATAAATCGAAAACGGTGATATCTATCGAAATATTACAAGAGCACCTTTTTTGCGTAGAAAAGTCTAAGGAAACAATTTTTAAAATATTTTTTAAAATATGTAAAAATTAAAAAACATGTGACGCAATAACCCCCACTTACCCTTCAAAACTACCCTGTATTAATATAGGATGTGGTAGGTGGTGACATGAAATTAATTATCCTAATGTCTTATAATCACTCCCAATATATGAAGTCCGTATTCAAAGCAGTTTCGAAGATATTTGAAAAAATAAGAATTTCAATTCACCCCTTTAAAGGGTTGTATCTCCCTTATTATTCAGTTTTATAAAAATGTGTACATAAAGAAGTACCCTTATTTTTGGACGTACTATGAGCTCTAGAAATTAATGTACATAATTCTGGACTACCTTATATATATATATATATATATATATATATATATATATATATATATATATATATATATATATATATATATATATATATATATGGGTTTTATGAGTTTGGGTTCAATAACATAGAATTTGGAACTAGATTTTATTGCGCCATTGTAATCAACTTTTCGGCAGGTAACCCTTGCCTTTGTCAAAATTCTAAAATATACAAGATTAAGAACAAAAATTTATTGTAAAATATATAAAAAAAATTGTTCATTCATTACTGTCAGTGTCTCACTTTACGTTTTGGTAAGTTAATATAAAGTTTTGGTAATATTATGTAGGTATATATATGTGTATTTATATAATATCCAATTCATTTTATTTCGTACGTGACTTCAACAAAAATGCATTTGTCGTTTAAAAGCTTTCCTTCTAAACGATATTTGAATGACATATTGCGAAGAGTACTACAGATACAAATTGCACCACAAAACAAATTTCAGAGACAAACTGGTTTTAAATTCAGGCATTCTAACTATTTACATTTCTCTCGTTCACTATTTGAAACACTGTGTCCTTTTCCGCAAAATATTCTACTATCGATTTAGGATATTGCATGAGCAAAAGCGGACTTTTATTCGGTTTTACGAACATTTCTTGAAGGTAAAAGGTCCCTTTTAATACATCGTATGAGTTCTCCCTTAAACCAAACCACATTTTGGGTTAATACATTGAGGTTTGGAGTAAGACGGATTATGTGAGGGATGCTACTCTGACCGCTCGACAGGTGGTCTGGAAAAGTTGACAATATAGAAATAAAATCTTGTTATGTTTTTAAATACGAAAAGCTTCTGACAGTATATTAGTAATCCTTTAATTAGAAATATCCTTAAATTCTGTTGTTTTTTCAACATTTCATTATTTATAATCTTTGCCGTTAAAATTATACGAGGTTACATTTCCCAAGTACATTTTTTCATAATTTCTTATCTTGAGTGATAGATAGTTCTTGAGTGCCATTGTCTATCTACCTATCTATTTATAGCCCAAAATCTATTCATGTGTTGAATATAGGCCTCTCCCATTTGTCTCCATTTATCTCTGTCTTCTGTTTGTCTTTTCCACACTGACTTGCGTTTTGCTTAATGTCATCTTTCCATCTCTTTGCGGTCGACCTCTTGACTTTTTTGCAGTATATGGTCTCCAGCGGCCAATTTCTTTATTCCATCTTCCATCCTGATATCTTTCGTTATGCTCAGCCCATTTCCATTTTAATTTCAATGCATGTTCGACAGCGTCTGTTGTTTCGGTTTTGCATCTTATCCACTCGTTCCTCTTTTTATCTTTCAACGATACTCCCAACATTTGTCTTTCCATAGTTCTTTGAGTTTTCTTTATTCTAAGTTGCTCTTGGTACACGTCCACGTCTGGGCACCATATGTCAGAACAGGTAAGACGCATGCATTAAATACCTTCGTTCTTAATTTTAAAGGTATTTTTTGGTTTTTGATAGTATATGAGAGTTTTCCGAATGCAGCCCACCTCATTCTTATTCTTATGGTTATTTCTTTAGTCTGGTTACTTTTGTCTGCTCTGATAGCTTGTTCTAAGTAAATATATTCTTGGACGTGTTCTATGTTTGTTCCACCTATGGTAATTACTGATCTGTCTTCTGTATTAGTCATTATTTTAGTTTTCTTTAAATTCATTTTTAGTCCTTTCTCAAGAGATGTTTTTTCTATGTCTAAAATCATTATTTGTAGTTGTTGCATAGTTGTTGCTATCAGGAGAACATCATCGGAGAATCTTAGATGATTTAAATATTTCCTGTTTATACAAATCCCTTTATTGTCCCAGTCTATAGATTTAAAAATGTCTTCCAATGCCCGAGTAAATAGTTTGGGTGAGATTGTATCCCCTTGTCTGACACCTCTACAAATTCTAATTATTGGAGTTTGCAAATCTCTGTCTAGCTAAATTCTCATAGTGGCGTTTTAATATATATTGTGGATTAACATTCTGTACCGTGAATCTATTCGGCAATTAACTAGCGTTTCTTCCACTGCCCAGTTCTATTATCCCAGTCATTAGTTGGTCTTTTCTATCAATATTTTAAAAGTGTGAAGGTGGTCGGTTGTGCTATACCCCTTTCTAAATCCTGCCTGCTCAACTGGTTGATATGCATCAAATTTGTTGTTTAGTCGACTTGTGATCACCTTAGTGAAAGTTTTATAGATTTGTGACAAGATGAATATTGGTTAGCTATAGTTAACTAATTTAGATCTATTTTCTTTCTTATATATTAGAATTGTATTTGCCTTGTTCCACTCTTGCGGTATTTGTCCTTCAAACAAACATTTATTTATTTACATTTTATTTACATGTAAATAAAGTGGCTTTTCGTGACGATTCATCCCTTCCTTGGGCATTCACACAGCTTCAAACACCGATGCAATAATTTAATTTTTTTTAACGACGATATCGTTAAACTGACTGTTGCATAGACAAACCGTTGTACCTTGGAAAATAATATAGCACACCTGCAGACGAAATAAGACATTATATTGGTATAACGCTGTAAACGGTGCTTTGGTGCCAATTCAAAACTGTATGACATCAAAACGATTTATTCCCATCAATAAGTATTTATCCTTTTAAGACGAATCACAATGAAAGAAGAAAGGTGAACCAGGATATGATTCATTATTTAAAATTCGTACGCTATCTGAATTTGACTCCATTCCCAAAAAAACGGCTAGACTTTGTATTGATGAACACATGTGCTCTATAAAAACGAAACACTATTTGTGTCAGTATATGGCAAATAAGCCGCACAAATTGGGTGTGAAATTGTTTGTTCTATGTGATTCACATGATTTTGCCTATCGTTTACATACAGGTTCATTAATAAGATATTAGTTATTACTACAAGTAAATAAATTTTATAATTTCACAAATAAAAATGACATTAATTTCGGAACATACTGACATCTAGTCATGTTCAGCTGTCTTTAAATTATTTCCTGTCACCTCAGCCAGTTGGTCTGTGTCGTTTCAACTGACAAGTACCACGTGCTAATATTCGAGCAGGGAGACATGTAGTCCCTAAAGTAATTTTAAAAATATATCCATTGTCATCGACCTGGAGTCAAAACATTATTAAATGTAAAATTTGGAATACTGTAAATCCATACATGGAGGTTACTGTTAGCAACAAATACACAAGGCACTGAGGATGATCTTTTCAGATTGAAAACGTTCTGCCAGAATTTAAATGTTGACGACACTTTTATAAAGTTTTAAATATTTGTTTGTTTTTATACCACAATACACATGTGTGAAGTGTTTTAACTTCTGTGTTTTTTTAAACGATGGTATAAAGCCAATTACGGGGTTTTTTCCCATTAATTTTAAGATATTAGCAGTTACTTTCTCTATATTTACTTGAAAAAAATATCAACCTAAACAGATAATTTTTACGATCTTGCCTGTCACAGAGATAGGCTAATAAAAATGACAATTTTCTGTTATTTATTTTAATTAATAAGATTTTTGGATTAATCTCGAATAATCGATTATAAAATATGGCATAGTCGATATTGTTTTAAATACTAACATTTCGTTTATCATAATTTTTAATTGATATAAGAGGATTATTTTAACAAATGTTATTAAACGCTTTTTAACTTTGAAACTATGTAGGTCTGCATTTAATTAACGCAGAGCAATAATCTGCTCTAGCGTTCCGTATTTTATATTTTTTATTTGTTCTAAAAACTTAATTATTTTTGTATCTTCCGGCAACAATTTTATTTAATTTTTATTGTAGTAACTTTTGAAGGTTTCAGCAAAAAGAGTATCGCGGGGGTTTTTAATAAAAGTGTGTAACAAAGAGTTTAATTCATTCTTTTATTATAGATCATTGGTTCAAATTTTAAAAGCGAACTTTTGCGCTTAGTTAACCCTTGCATTACAGGGGGCGGCAAAATAATTTTTCTCTTTTTCTCATTTTCAACTTCATCAGAATCACTATCTGATACGCACCAAGTTACTTTCTTTTGTTTTGCTGTTTTTTCTTTAGATTTAATCAGTTCCATTTTTCCATCGACGTTTCATCGTCTTTCCTTTGCGTCTTTTGTTGTCCTCCCCAGATTTTCTTGTCATAGCTTTAGGATAACCCTTAAAAACTGTTGGGCTAAGAAAGGTTTTCGTGGTATCAGTATTACTTGGACCTGAATTTTCTACATCTCGAGATTCATTTATATTTTCAACTGCATCAAGTGGCCTGTCTGTCACAAAACTTGACAAAAAATCTTCTTGATTGCTCGTGGATATGCTGTGCCCACTCAGGTTGCTACGTTATAAATTGTAAATGTCTGACCGGTATGGTTCATCATTCATACATCTATTGCAACATTATAGAAAGTTTGAAATGGTTTTAATACGCCTACGTCCAACTTCTGTAATCTGTTTGTACCGGGTGGTCCAATAAGCCGATCTCTCGGCTATATATCAGAAAATATTCATGTTATAACTTTTATAACTAAAAAATTTTTTAGTAAAAGTGGTCAAGAGAAATCGCTGGAAATAATTTTTTTTAAGTTTCTGGGTTAACTATATAGGTTAAATATGCCCAATTATACCATTGTTAAATAAGTAAACTAGAAAGAGGTCTAAATTCTGCACAAAGTTGTTCAAGTACTTTTTTTTTTCATTTTTTCAAATAATGGGTGGGGAAGAGTGGGGAAGTATTTGTGGATAAATACCTATAACTATAGGTAGAGGGAAGTTTCGAATAGAAAAAATTAAAATTCGTTTTTCTTCAAAATGTTTAATAGAAACACCTATTTATTGTAAACTATAATGAAACTGGATTAAATTCGCAACAAAATGGCGCAAACCTCATGTTAATAGCTTTTGTCGAACTCGAGATATGAATAAAAACGCATAAGTAAGTAGAGTATTAACTCACCCTGTATTATAAATTAAATTAAAAAATAAGCCAGTAGGTACTTTCAAATTTTTTATAGCAAAAGAATCTTAATGTTGATATCTATTTTGACCATTGTTATTTTATATGATTAAAAATAGTTTTTTCGAAAGTGTTATATTATAATCCGAATTGAAGATTGCACTTTTTTTAATAGATATTAATATTGGTAATATTAGTAATTAATTATGAGTACTATTAATCCATGATGAGTATATCAAATGCAGAATTGTATGATATGATTGGAATTTATTTCGAATGTCACCAAAATGCCGCTATTGCCTCACGTATATATTCTGTAAGATATCCTGACAGGAGACATTATGGCAAAGAAGTATTTGAAAGAAAGGTAAGAAGATTAAGAGAAACTGATAGTTTTCATCGTCCTTGTTTTAAACGATGTAGTAGAGGTATGACCGAAGATAATTCAATCAATGTTCTTGCTTTAATTCAACAGAATCCACATATAACTAGTCGGCAAATCTCTATAGAATTAAACATACCCAAAACTACTGTTCTAAGGATTTTAAAACATCACAGGTTGGTTTTTCATATTATAAAGTGAACGTTTAGGTCAGAAACTTGGAATTCCCTTTAAACTTTCGATTCAACTGTTATTTTAATATTCCGATAAAAACGACAACACGGCGCTTTTATCCTTTTACCCTTTTCTTAAAAATACTTATGCACGATTTATCTTGTGAAACAATTGTAAATTTTTCAAGATTTTTGAGTTTTAGTAAATATAGTGGTTTCTTTTTCACCAATATTTGTTGTTCTGTGTTTTAGACTGCATCCTTGTCATGTAGTTCTCCACCAAGCTTTACATGAGAGAGATTTTGATGCAAGGCTGGATTACTGTAATTGGTTGTTAGGTCTGCTAGAAGAACAATCGCGTACCATGTCAAAGATTTTGTGAACAGACGAGGATACGTTTAATAGTGTGGGTGGTGTTAATCTGCATAATATGCATTATTGGGCTAAAGAAAATCTGCATTGGATACATGAGGTGCAGGTTCAAGGTAGATGGAGTCTTAATGTTTGGTGTGGTATAGTTGATGGAAAGATCGTAGGTTCGTATTTCTTTGAAATAACTTTAAATGGCGAAAAATATTTGGATTTTCTGAAAAATCAGTTGCCTGTTCTATTGGAAGATATTTCCTTACAAACAAAAAGAGATATAATATTACAACATGACGGGTGTCCTGCGCACTTTTCCAGACGAGTTCGAGATTATTTGTATGCAAGTTATCCAAATAAATGGATTGGAAGGGGAATTTTCAGACTTAACATATCTGGACCTTTATCTTTGGGAAGATTGAAGGACTTAGTGTACCAAACTTGACCAACTACGCAAGTCGAGATGACACAGCGCATTATAAACGCAATAAATAGTATATCAACAGCTGAGATTGAAGCAGCTGTTATGTTACAGCAATACAGGTTAGCTATTATTTTTAAGTCTTTTCCGTCAATCCCTGTCCTCTTCAGCACTTCCATCATTTGTTCATGCCAGACCCTATCGAAACCCTTCTTGTAGCCAATCAGGCATGCAAAAACATTACTGCTGACATCTCGACATTTCTGAAACAATACTTGCACGCTAAATAAAGCTTCCCTCGTACCAACGGCGTTCACAAATCCAAACTGATTGGGCGCAATTTGTTCTTCGCATTTCCGGTAAATTCTTTTATGGATAACTTTTAAAAACAGCTTCAGCAGATGGCTCATTAGGCTTATGGTCCTATAATCTTCACAAACTTTTACTTCTGTTTTTTTGGGCAATAGTACGAACTCTGATTTGAGCCACTCTACTGGTATTTTTCCTGCCTTGTATATTTCATTAAATATTTCCGTTATTATTTTTATTTGTTCTGCATCTAATACTTTCAACAGTTCTGCAGAAATTTCATCAAGTCCCAGTGCCTTTCCATCCTTTATTTGTTTGACGGCTGCCGTTATTTTTTTCTGGTAGGATTTCGGAACTTGAATTTTCTTCAATGATTTTTGTTATTTTCAACATGTTAGTCAGTTGAATAGTGTGGAATCTGTCGACCACCATTATTTTTGTCTTAGCTTTATTGATTTTCAGACCAAATTTATTGCTTTTGTACTCAACTCTTCACAGGAGATTAAATATTTCTTGCTCATTGCTGCTATAGGTGTAATGTGATCAGCAAATCTTAAATTGGAGATTTTCCTACCAACCACTGTTACTCTACCAGCCCATTCATTTAAAGCCATCCTTATGGCGTGTTCACCATTAATGTTGAATAAGTCAGTGGTAACACACATCCTTGTCTAACACCTCTCTCCGTTTTGAATTGTTTTGAGAACTTCTGATCTAGTCATACTGTTGCTATATTGGACTGGTATATATTTTTAGTGTCACCAGGTGCATTGGTGTGCCGTTTCTATTAAAATAGACTAGAGATTTATCTATCTTACACAATAAATGCCTATTGGTAGTCAACGAATCATGTAATCATAGGTACTTGAAATTCTCTAGACTTTTCAATAAGTTGTCTCAGGTTCAGGATTTGTTTCCTTTACAGACGCCGCTTGTTCTTGACGTATTTGGTAATATAGATAGGTTTTTAATCTATTTTTGATGATATGCAACAGTTTTGTAGTTTTACTAGCATGTTTTATTAGTGACAGTGTGAGGTAGTTTTCACATCTGGTAGTAATTTCTTTTTTGTGTAGGGGGATATAAATTGAGGTACACCAATCAGATGGCCATTTCCCTGAATTCCAAACAGCGACACAGATAGAATGGATGGATGATATGTAATCCCTTGTTACCTAGTAACTATATTATTTCATCTGGTATTAGCGATTTGATTGTATCTTTGGCTTCAGCAAGTAAGAGCGTAAGTTCTCTAATGTAGTCAGATGGCCATTGATTTTCTTTTGGTACTTCGTTATTTTTATATAGCTCGCCACAGTAGTTTCGCCGTGTTTCCTATATTTCGTCAGTATAGGTCTTTAGATTATCTTCCTTATCCATTACAGACCACGTTTGAGATTTAAATTCTCTGCTAAGGAATTTGATCTTCTGAAATAAATCCGTCGGTTCATTTCAAGAGCCATGTTTCTCTATCTCTCTGCATATTTGAGAGATCTAATCAGCTTTATCTTTGTGGCACTGTTTTCTGATTTCTTTCGATGACGCTTTGTATTCTTTTTTTGTTAAGAACAAACAAAGTTTGAATTAAAAAAAAATCTAATCCTATTAAAAATTAAAAAATTCTTCGCGACTAACGATAAAAGAGGGAAGTGGTGCAGAACTTAGAATGTGAACACAAGCAGAGCATATCGAACTGAAAGTGGAGTGGTAATCTGACCGCACCTTTAATAAAGCTCCAATGTTTCATAAAGTTGCCGAGTTTTTCGGTGTTGATAAAAATCCATTGTTACAGTACTTATATTTCACAAAATTACTGAATATTGGTTAAATCTGATACATAACTTTGCAGATGTTTTGAAAACAAACACTTTGATCTATTATTATACTTATACTGCAGTATCTGCTAATAACGAGTCGCTTAAAAAATGCGACGGTGTCATTCAAAAAACTGAAATGAATTGCAGTCGACTAGGATGTCAACAAAAGCGGTTATTATCATCGCTCAAAAGCCTACATGAAACAATTTATTTCGGCTTGCAACCTGAAATGCTGTAAAATCCGGAAATACTCGTAAATTTCGATTATATAGCTGCAGTTGTTTTGTTTTGTGACCTTTACGACAGAAAATAAATGTGCAGTGAACGGCAATAGTTGGTGTATCAGAATTTTTAATAAGAATACATTTGCTGCTTGATGTACCGAACAAATTTAAAATAATTCTCATTGAAATTTGGATGGATTATTTAACTAGTTTAAGAAAATAACTGAAAATAACTAATAATAAATGTAATACAATAACTAAATCGAATGATCAGCAAAAGAAACAAACCAGAACACGATAACTCATCCGACGAGGAGGAAGCCTTCAAAAGAAACAAAGCCACGTTAAGAACACCTCCAAAGGATAACATAAAAAATCGCGAAAGGGAAGAACTAAAAAAACTACTAGAAGAAATAAATAAGGAAATTAAAACGGAAATAAAAGAGCTGAAAATAGAAATGAAAGAACAAAATAAGGAGATCAGAAGATATATAAATGAAGTTAAAGAAGAGATAAAACAAAATAACGAAGAAATAAAGAGCATAAAACTGGAAATAGAAAGGGTGTAGGAAGAATGGACAAAAGAGAAAGAAGAACTGAAAAGAGAAAACGAACTAACCAAAACCGATAACAAAAAGATAACGGAAGAATTAAATGATCTAAAACGCTCATTGGAAAGATTAGACAAAGAAAAAAGAAAAAAGAATATAATCATCAGTGGAGCAAAAATAGACTCTGAAGACCCAAAAACTTTGAAAGAGGGAATGACTACTATATTAGAAAATTATCTTGGAGTCAAAACCAATATTAAAAGAGCACAAAAAATAGGAACAAAAACATGCTTAATTGAACTTGAAAGCGAAGAAGAAAAAACAACAATCTTAAGAAAGAAATACAAACTTAAGAATGTGAAGATCGAAAAAATATGGATTACAGAGGATCTCACAAAAGGATAGAGAGAGAAAATGAAAGCTTTAAGAGACAAAGCAAGAGAAATGAGGGAAAGGGAAAAATGGTCAAAATAGGATACAATAAAATCACAGTGGACGGCAAGGAATGGAGATGGTGCTATAAAGAAGAAAAGGTGTTGGAAATAGCGTGTTCAAAAAACTACCAGAGCAACATGAAAAGAACCAAGGAGAGGCCGAGCAACGAATAGAAAAAGAAGAATTACTAATTAAACCGGACAATGATAATAAATGTTTAGATTTAATAAAAATAGTAATAAAATAAATAACGGATATAGTGTTAATACAAAAACCAGGGAACATGAAATCAACGAACAGACCAATAATGGAGAAGAAGAATATAGTAATAAGGAAATACATCATAACAAGACAAATCATATAGGAATAGCGACATGGCATGTGACATCTCTGACCGGCAAGGAAATAGAAGCTACGGAAGAAATGGAAAAAATGAAAGTACAAATAATGGGAATAAGCGAGACAAAAAAGATAGGGGAAAGGACACATCAATATAAATGAGAAATATAGTCTATATTATTCCGGAGTACCACAGGGTCACAGAGCAAAAGAAGGAGTCGGTATAATAGTGAATAAAATAATAGAATCAAGAATAACAAACTACGAAGCAGTATCATCTAGAATAATCACAGCCCAAATAGAACTAAAAGACAAGATAGGAATAATACAAATATACGGACCAACTAAGCCAAATAAGCCCGGAACAAGTAGCTAGGGTATGGAAAGAATATTATGAGAAAACATTTTATACCGAAGTAATAAATGAAGACAATATAAACAATGAAGGCGAAGAAAACACAGAGCTAGAGCAAATAAGTAGAGAAGAAGTAATAGAACGATTATCAAATATAAAAATAGGCAAGGCAGGTGAAGACGACGAAATTGAACCGGAAATGGTAAAATACATGGGAGAAGAAGGAAT
Source organism: Diabrotica balteata (assembly GCA_918026665.1). Classification (NCBI taxonomy): domain Eukaryota; kingdom Metazoa; phylum Arthropoda; class Insecta; order Coleoptera; family Chrysomelidae; genus Diabrotica; species Diabrotica balteata. The sequence goes on along the minus strand of OU898282.1, from coordinate 9,989,974 downwards.
AAACTGGCTATGGAAAATATATAAAGAGGCGTGGGAAAAACAAACAATACCTAAAGACTGGCAGAAGAATATCATCGTGCCAATATACAAAAAAGGAGAACATGTAAACTGCGACAACTATAGAGCAATATGTCTGTCATCGGTATGTTTTAAAATATATACGAAAATAATAGAGAAGAGACTGAGACAAGAAGTAGAAATGGTATTGGGAGAAAAACAAACGGCATTTAGACCGGGAAGAGAGAAAAATGACAACATATATATCATTAGAAACCTAATAGAAAGAAGCATAGATACGGGCGAAAAACTAGTATTAGCATTCATAGACCTAAGAGCAGCATTTGCCACAATAGAAAGACATATTATAGGGAAATGCTTGAGAAAAATAAATGTACCTAATGCATTGATAAAAATTATAGAAAGTACTTACAAAGAGGGAAAAGGAAGGGTACAAATAACAGGGGAAAGATCGGAAGCATTTAATTGGAAGAGAGGTATTAAACAAGGAGATAGTCTCAGCCCTTTGCTATTCATAATAGTAATGAACGAATTGTTAAGAAACACTAGAATCAGAACCAATCAACTACAGACAATAATAGGTTACCACAGATTACAACCGGTAACAATAGAGTCCTTAATGTATGCAGACGACATAGTACTAATAGCAGATTCCGAGAATAAAATGCAAAAACTAATGGATATATGGGTAGAACAAATAGAAAAACTAAAAATGGAGATAAACGAGAAAAAAGTAAGTTAATGATAATCAGCAGCAATGGAGATCAGGAAGATAATCAAGAAAAGATAAAATGTAAAAACTCAGAATTGGAAATAGTATCAACTTACGAATACCTGGGAAGTATAATAACTAATGATGAAAAAATAGACTGGGAAATAACAAATAGAGCAAAGAAATCAAACAAGTTATACTATGCGTTAGCCCCAATAATGGGAAAAAGAGAACTTACACGAGAAACAAGAATAAAAATATATAACACAATAGTGATACGGACTGTGCTCTATGCAAGTGAAAACTGGACAATTCTGGAAAAACATAAGAGCAGGATAAACGCAATGGAGATGAGACATCTAAAAAGGATAGTTGGAAAGACAAAATGGGATAGATTAAGCAACGAGACTATTAGGAGAATGGCCAACCAGGAACCGATAATGAACAAAATAGCAAAGAGACAAATGAACTGGTATGGGCATCTGACGAGGATGCAATCCAATAGAATAACAAAAAAAGTTTATGAAGCAAAAAATATCGAAAAAAGAAAAAGAGGCAGACCAAGAAAAAAATGGATACAGCAAGTAGTAGAGGCGGGAAAATTTAAACAAAAATCACTCGAGGAATTGAAAATAATGGCAGGAAACAGAAAAGAATGTAAGAGGTGGGTAAATGGAAATTAAAATAGCTAGCCCAAATCCGACACCCTGATTGGGTAAAAGGAAGGGGAGAAAGAAAGAAAGAAAGAAAATAACTCAACGGATAATTCTTTAATTTCGCTGCTTCATAGTATTTAATACCACATAAGAATTAAATTTGCCTGAATAATATACAACAGCATTACCCAAAGTGTGCTCCACGAAGCGCTCCCCAAGCCTCCAGTAGAGCTCAGCCGACAACCATAATAAAATGACAATATGTATTAAACAGGAACCTATAGCGTAGAATGGGGATACTTTGATTTGCGGGGATTCATTGATAATAACTTTCCATCTATTTAAGAGAGCTTCTTGTTGACTTATTCTCAAGCTTGAACAAATTCCCGCAGCACATTATACACGTACATGGTTATATCTGGTTCTATCGCGGAAGTAACGAAGAGCGTGCTAATATATATATATATATATAATATATATATATATATATATATATATATATATTTATCAAATTATTCTCGACCGTACTGTGTTAAATATTATTTGTAGTCTCAGCAATTGGTCTGTGTGAAATAAAACTCTATTTGTTATTTCTCAATATTTCGTCACGATTTTGTGACTTCTTCAGGAGAAAACTGTAAATTTATTATAATTATTATATGTAAACAAAATGAATATTTCAATACTTACAACTTAAGATTAAAAATTTTAAATTTTGATAACATATCCAATTAGATAAATGACATTTTTTTGATTTTAATTTATTTGGGAGTTATGGTAACCGCAATATTTTATAGAGTGAATTCCCATTGTACAATTTTTAGCGAATAAGTTTTAATAAACAATTACATATTGTGACAGTATTATCCATATAATAAGGTATACCTATAAATCATTTGAAAAGCTGTACAACTATAATGGTGTGCGGTTCTGCAGATGGCATTTTGTTGCCGCCCTATGACATATACAAAAGTATTCATTTATATGATACCTGAAAAGAAAATGGTCCAAGCAGAGATCCTTGTTGTACGAAAAGTTGTTGCAGTCTCGGTACACGTTATAATCGGACAACAAGTGGATTGTTGGATGGAGAAACTTTTAGAGATTGGTTCAAGACAGTATTTGCTAAACGTTTAGAAGGAAGAAAAGTCTTGATAGGTGACAATTTGTCATATGGATCCGGAGGTACTAAAAGTATGCAAAGAAAATGACATTGATTTCGTATGCTTAGTTGCCAGCTGGACACCTTTGTGTCAGCCACTTGATGTGGCATTTTTTCGCCACATGAAAACAACTTGGCGTGATTTTTTTTCGGAATGGAAGTTTCAGAACTTACGAATAAATACTGTACCAAAAGACATGTTTCCAGTGTTGCTCAAAAAATGTTTAAATAGGTTGAATAGCGTAGCATCACAAAACAAAAATTATGAAGAAGGGGCTATAAAAAGGAATTTGAAAAGTGGCTTTCGGGCGAGTGGTCTGTTCCCACCTAACCGATATCAAGTTTTGCAGAAATTTCCGGATAACGAAACGGATAATCCTGACGAAGCTGTAGAATCGGCATTAACAACTTTGCTTAGGGAACAGAGATTTGGAGGACTTAACCATCCTGAAAGGAGAAAGAAAAGAGTGAATGTTCCAACAGGTTGCAGTGACTCTACATATAATGCAAATGGAATGAAAAATAAAGTATTAGATTTGAATGACAATGAAGATAAAAATAAACAGCAAGCAGTTGAGGTCGACCAGGTCTATAACAGAAAAGAGGGCGAAAAAATCCATATTACAAGAAATTTGCTTGTGGGTCAATTTGTCTTGGTCAATTTTTCATCTAAACGTGAAAAAAAAACCTACAAATATGTTTGCGAGATAGTTGAGTTAGACCAAGATGATATCACCGTTGTAGGGCTTAAATCAGTCGATAAACATAAAATAAAATTTAGACGAGTTCTTAACGACATCTCGGAAATTAAAGAAGAAAAAATCGTAGAGATTTTACCTCTCCCTTCAGAAGGATTAGACGAAGATGAAAACAACATACATATACACGTTCAGTAAAAGTATTGCAGTGCTTGAATTATCTGTAAATGTATAACAAAAATAACTTAAAAAAAAAGAGGTTAGGCTTTGTAAAAAATAACTGAAGCTGAAAAAAATATTTTACAACAAATGTTACAGTAGACTAAGGCATATATTAAAACAATATTTTATAAAATTTGGATTTTTCATTATTTTCCCAAGGTTCTATTTGCTTATAAAAATGTAAATATGAGTGGTAATGTATTTTTTAAAAACACAGTACTTTTTAGTGTGGGGATACGTTCATAACTCACTTACAAAACATGCGTGATCTAAGTATCCCCGTATATCTTTGATCATTTTTAATTCATACTTTGTTCATGGATAAAACACCAAAAACCGATATAGAGTATTTTTTTCAAATGTTTACTTAAAAACAAAATAGATATTCAGTTATAAACAAAAAATATGATCAAAGTATACCCATTCTACGGTACCAAAACAATCGGTCTATTTGCACTTGCTGCTGAGACCATTGACAAAAAGCTAATCTGCGTTGATAATCGTTGACTGTCAATTCTTGTAAAAAAAATCTGTTTTTGTCCTTTTTTTGAAAAAAGTTTTTTTTTGAAAAAAGTGTCCCATGTAAAAAAATGTATGTTTGCCATATCAATTAATGGGAATGGATAGGGAAATATTTAAGAATGTAGTATTAAATAAAGTTAAATTGAATGTAAATACTATGTGGAATACATAAAAATTAAACATTTTTTTAAAGTAGTAGACAAAAAAAGTCTTATTACTTGAACTTGAAAGACAAATAACTGATTTAATCTAATAATGCGAAATGGAACACATACACACACATACATTCAGTGAATGTAAAAAACGATCACCGACGTTTTCTACATTACTATTTTCCAACCAGCCATTAGGAATCCAATTGAATGACGTCAAGGAAGATCGGCATCTAATGTTATTCCAGTTTAATAACTAGATTTTAATTTAATTGTGTCATTTCCTCTCCGCATTTCCAGCATTTTGCTAGACGTTACGACGTTGGAATTTTGTAATAAGAAGAAAATGTGTTTCATATTAAATTAAAAAACGTCGTATATTCATGTTATTTGTTTATAACACGTGGATGATATTTTAACACGTTTTTAGTGTGTTTTAAATTTTATATTAAAATTATTTTTTAAGGTATATATGTATACACTTACATATAATAATTTGTAATTATCTAAGGTTGGATGTTGGTATTTTAATTTTGCTTCTGTAGTGTCGTTTGAGCCTGAATACGGTGCTAGACAATTTAAATGATGTGAATAACTTTTGGTTTACCTTGTGGCAGTTTCATAATCCGATTATCACTTAATTTATTCTCTTTTAATTTTATAAGGAGCTTCTCATTGTCTTTCAAGTTAAACGAGCAATTGGATTTCATAAGTTTATGATTTTCACTCAACGAAGCACAAGTCGTTATTTGAACTTTTCGTATAACTTTTCGTCGACTATTATACGATTTTACCAATTTTGCATCATTTTTGCCAAACTTTTGGTCATAACTTTTCAACCGGAGATGACATCAAAACTGTAACTAAATATTCGAGCTCGACTCTTCAATACTCGTCGATTGATATATCACGTGTACTATTTAAAAACTTTAAAACTTTAAAGATGACTTTGAAACGTTTTGGTTGCAATTCTTTAACCGAAAGTCCAAGGTCAAATTTCTCACCTTTAATACCATTTTCGGATTATAAGCTCTCATTCACCATTTTTTTAATGTTGTAAAATGGATGACAACAAAACAAAGGCTTGAATATTGTTGTGAATTATATAGCCAGACAATATTATACAATTCGAATTTTTCTTTCGCGGATGTCTGGCTATTTGGATATGTTCGGGTAAGTTCATTTATGTTTTTGTGGTCGACGATTTGTCTACGACGTTTACTTCCGAAGATCGGCATCCGAATTCAAGATCACTTGACAGACAGAGTTTACAACCCGACTTCAAACAAGCGACCCATCAACAACAGATGAATATATCCGTACCAATCTCTTTGATGTTCTTTCTATCACTAAATTTGGCTGAGAATGTAAAATGTAATTTAAAATACAATATCAATATTCTCTTTATCATTACATCTTACTTAAAATATTTATGTTGTCTATGTTGTCTTGGTTTTATTAACATCAATTCGATCGCTACATAGAATAACGTTGTAACAGTATTTTTGGTGATTTTAACTTTCAGTGTTTGTCTTGTACAACTTTTTATGCTCGATCCATAAATATCGTCTGTGTGACTGTAACTGCATTTATAAAAAAGATTTTAAATTGAGTAATACTGTAAATGTAAAAAAGATATTTAAATAAATTATAGAAAAACCGAGTAACTACAGATGCAATGTTGGACCAAATCCAATTTTTGTCGAAAAATACTGTATCGTACCATAGTGTGACAAACTACAACACCAAAGAATGGCAAAAATACTGCGGAACACAGAATTAGATGACGAAGACGTGAGAATCATTGCTAATATATACCGATATCAGAAAGTCATAATACAAATAGACCAACAAAAATCGAAAGAAATACCTATAAATCGTGGAGTAAGACAAGGATGAGTGCTTTCTCCTTTACTTTTTAATATATATTCAGAAGAATTGTTTAAAGAGGCATTAGAAGACGCAAATAAAGGCATATTTATTAACGGAGCACTTCTGAATAATTTTTGATACGCAGATGACACAATACTCCCTGCGGACAGCAGAGAAGAACTACAGATCTTGGTTGATTGCATTACCCAATACTGCGAAAGATGTGGAATGGCACTGAATACAAATCAAACAAAAATCATGGTGGTAAGCAAGAACCACATTGAGGAAGACAGACATAAAGGAAAACTTTTAGGCAGGGTGCACAGATATCAGTACTTAGGTTGCGAACTAAATGAAGAATGGGATTGAAGTACGGAAATAAAACGGCATATTGAGATAGATAGAAGTGCTTTTAATCAGATGAAAGCAGTATTATGCAATGGAAAACTCAACATTGAAATTCGAACTAGAGTATTGAGATGCTACTTGTTCTCTGTCCTGTTGTATGGAGTTGAGGCCTGGACAATTACAAAGGCGACAGAGAAAATACTCATTAACTTTGAAATGTGGTGTTACTGAAGATTGTGAAAAATATCTTGGACACAACACATAACAAATGCGGAAATGCTACGAAGAATGAAAAAAGATAACAATAAAACACTGAAAACTTTGTTTTCAAACTTCCACAAAATTTATTTTAAATATTATCACTACAGCTGTTTTGGCTGATTGCCTTTCTCAAGTGATCTATTTTGGCTTGGGTTTACAAATTTATAGTCTCTAATGAAATAGGTTGAGGAGGTAAGAACTGTTTGGTCATTCAGAATTATATCTGTGTTTTTTAATTTGTTGATTTACATAGATTCTAACAAAGATAGCTTAAGGCCTTCATTTTGAATGTAAAGAATTTTAAATTTGTCATTAAAAGAATGATTATGATCTAGAAGGTGAAGTGCGTATGTCGAATCTGTTTTTCTATTCTTAAAAGCCATTTTATGTTCTGCTATTCGTTTATCAAAGTTTCTACCAGTTTGACCGATGTAAGTTTTTGGGCAGTCGCCACATTGAAGTTTGTACACACCACTATTTAAGTGTTTTTTATTTTGGCTTTTGTTATTTTTAATATATTTGCCTAGGTTGTTATTTGTTCGGAAAGCTGGTGTTATTCCTTTCTTTTTTATGTGTTTGGCAATTTTTGTTGTTATTTTGCCTGTATATGTAATGGAGCAGAAGGTACTGGGTTTTTTCTCTGGTGGTGAGACAAGCAAAATAACAACAAAAATTGCCAAACACATAAAAAAGAAAGGAATAACACCAGCTTTCCGAACAAAATAAGCCGACCCAGACCACCTGTTTCCTCCTCGAGCTGTGAAAATACCTCTCTCACGTCTCTTGTAGAATGCGTGACTACATCTATATCATCAGCAAAGGCCAGCAACAGTTTTGATTCTTGATGATCAGAAAATCCTCTTGCCAGCTCAAACGATATTTTACTTATTGCATATTCTAAAGCAAAATTGAACAGCAACGGTGACAAGGGGTTCCCTGCCTAAGTCCTGAATTTATACCAAATGGCATCGATGTTCTGCTTCCTATCTTTACTTTAGCATATGGATATGGTGTGAGTCTCTTAAGCAAGATAATTGATAGCACTTTATATGATGTGCTAATAAGCGATATGCCTCTATAGTTTCGGAATTGTTCTTTGTTTCCTTTCTTATATATGGGAATTATAACGCTAAAAAATAACATTGGACCATGGCAACCACCAGAGGTATCCAAACGGAAGCAAATAATTAATAAATAAATATTTCCCGTTTACGACTTGGAAATATCCAGTTTTCTTATAAACATTTGTTCAAAAAAGAAGAACGTCCAATTTGTGATAAGTGCCGTTCACCCCTTACGGTAATAGATGTGCTAATAGAAAATTGCAAAAAATTCAATTGTCACAGAATTAAATACTATTTACCAAACAATCTTCAAGACAGTTCAAATTCAGAAAACACTATAGATAATCTACTTTAAAAAAAAGACTAAGTTACTAAGGAAAGTGTAATTAACTGTTATCATTCCGCTAATAACCTTTATTAACCCTTAAATAAAAAAATACAAGATATATCTTTAGCATTTAAAACTTAAAAGAAACTTTTATATGTTGCTTTGATAGAACCTTCTACTTCTAGTAGTATTTCTCAGAATTTAAAGTTTTTCCTGTGAATGAGTTTGTGAACATCTTTATATTACATTTTTAAATTAATACTAAGTACATTAATGTTTAAATTGACCAATAACAATAAGAAAACTCTTCAAGGAATTCTTATGTCCAAAAATAGAGTGGCCTTCTTGAGATATTTGACCCATTTCTCAAGTATTAAATGATTAAGGACCCTGTGAGCTTAGATTAAAAAACTTGAAGCAAATACGTCAGCTTGAGGAATATGAGACTCAATTTAATATAACTTACACAGCTCCCTTTATTAAAATCAATTCAATCATCAAAGAAATAAAAATAGGCATAATTTAATTTTTTGGCTCAAAAGGAAGAATTACTTTTTAATTTTATTGCATTACTGAAAAATGGTAATATTACTTTTTATTTTCTCCTTTGTTTTGTCAATTTTGTGAATTTCGAGTTTGTAAATTTATTCTGGTTGCGTAGTATTTTGTCGATCTTATTTGCGATATAATATTCCCAATAAGGTCCCAGAAAATATTTGTTTAATTTATTCTTTATATACGGGTCTTCGAGAGACTTTCGAACTTTAATAGTTGGACACTTCTTAAGTTTTTTAGTTGACACTTGTTTGAAGACCGGAAAATTCCCAATCATAAAACTGGTTAAAGTGCTGCTTGTAGTATATGTGTTTAAGAAACTTTGCTAGAAGTATATGAAAATCAACATTGATGTAGACCTAGGAATCGAGTAGTCAGCTGATGTTTTATAAATTGGTTAATAGTAATATTGATGACCAGTTTCGAGCGCTACAAGTTTCTACTCATCGTCAGGTCCCCGATAGAGTTACTTAACAGATAACTGCTTCTCCTTCGTCTTTATAAGCAATTTTGCTTGTTTATTGGAGGATTAACACCTCTATGGAAGGTTGGCACTCCATCTTTTGCACGGTCGTCCGATATTTCTTCTGCTGATTGGTGACTTATCTCTTGCTATTTTGACGACACGGGTCACCTCATTTCTGCTTATCTGAATATTCTATTCTTTTTTTCTATTTTTTGTCCATTCATTTATACACTGTACGTTACATTTCCTTCTAATGTCCTCACTTCTCTTTCGATCTCTCGAAATCTTTTATAAAACTAATACCAATTATAAAGTTAAGTAAAGTTAAACAATTAAGTATATCGTACAAAAAGTGAATTGTGAGACAATAAATAAATAAACAATGCTGCCCGAAAAAAACATAATCTTATAATTAAAATAAAGCGCTATCAAGTTTATTTTTAAAGATATTAACACTAGTTGCCGATATGGTATCTTGATCGAAATTGTTCCAGATATTAAAGATTCTATTTGACAAGAAGTTAGATTAGATACGCTGACGATACCATTCTTGCAGAAAATTTATAAGATCTCCAAACATTACTAAATCTAGTAGGTGAAGCAAGTTATCGGAGAGGCCTTAAAATCAACATTTCAAAGACAAAGTGGATGGCAGTTGGAAATATCAAGCTCTGATTTCTCTTAATGGAGAGGATATCGAAAGGGGAAATCATTTCAAATACTTTGACAGTTGGTTAAATGTAAATTCTGACTCTGATGAAGAGATAATAACCAGGATCAAAATATCACGTAAGGCTTTTATGACGTTGAAACTAGTTTTATGCAACAGAGACCTGTCGATGAGTATTCGTAAGGAGGTCCTGAAATGTTATGTGTGGTCCATCCTATTGTATGATTGTGAGATATGGACGTTAAAAACCACAATGCTAAACAAGTTAGAAGCATTTAAATTGTGGTGCTATAGACGAATCCTAAAGATATCGTGGGTTTCGCACACTTCCAATGAAGATGTTCTTCAAATGATCAATTCAGAACGTCTGCTTATAAACACCATAAAGAGGAGAAATACTTTGGCCATATAATTAAAAGACCTAAATACCATCTACTTCGCCTTATAATACAAGGAAAAGTGGAAGGAAACAGATAGATTGGTCGAAAGAAACTTTCATGGTTGCGTAATATTAGACAATGGTGTGGTTCCACAGTAGAAGAATTATTTCGCGCAGCAGCCGACAGAGAAAGGTTTCAGGAAATTGTAAACATGATGATGGCCAACGTCTGAATACGGACATGGCACCCAAAGAAGAAGAAGAAGTTCATCCTGGACTTTGCAGCAGTTTGTTCCCTCTTTAATTTGTATCGATGGCATCTTAATCTTTCGTCTTGATTCAAAGTGAATATGGTGTTTAGGTTTCTAAAATTATGTTTTAAAATACGGAAGGACATAATTAGGTCACCTCGAAGACGTCGCTGCTCGAATGTTGTAAGATTAGCCATGGATAGTCTATCTTCATAGTTAGGCCTTACATGGCCGTATGCCAGTCTTGTGGCTTTACGCTGAACATTTTCAAGTAGGATTTTATAGCGACTGAGATCTGGATTCCACACTGGTCCGGCAAACTCAAGAATAGGTCTAACGTATATTGAGTAAAGTTTACTAACAGAGGTTAGAGATATATGTGTAAAACATTTACGGGTCAGAAACAGTTTCGAGTTTGCATGTTTACACATCGACACTATGTGATCAGACCAATTTAAGTCACTATTAAATATAACTTCGAGATCGTTGTAGGAGGTTACCGAGTTTAAGAGATGTCCATCTAAAAAGTACGACAATGATGGGTTATTTTTGCCGATATGTAAAACAACGCATTTTTCAATGTTAAGCGGAAGTAACCATTCTGAGGACCATTTGAATATTACGTCAAGATCTTGTTGAAAAACATGGTGGTTAATAGTTGGATTCACATATAATTTTGTGCCATTAGCACAAATGGAAACCTTACTGGATACGATAAGCGAAAGATCACTAGTGTAGACACAGAAAAGTAGCGTACCAAGTACTGATCCTTGTGGGACTCCACTCTTGACTGGCTTCTCAGTGAGTGGTCTTCCCCAACACGAACCCTGAAGTAACTGTCGGATAGAAAATCTTCAATCCAAATATTTAACTTTCAGCGGATACCATAGTGATCCAATTTAGCTAGTAATCGACGGTGTAGAATACGGTCAAAAGCTTTGGAGAAGTCTAAGTAGACTACATCGACAGAATTCCGATTGTTTAAAGATAATGACCAATCATTTGCACAATGAAGTAAGTTTGTGATCGTCAAACGACCTTTGATAAACCCATGGTGTTGGTGAGAAATGACATTTTCTTGAAAAAGAAACTCAGACATAGCTTCCGAAATAATTAATTAAATGACCTTGCCGACAATAGGAACCAGGCTGATTGGACGATAATTATTGCAATCAAGTTTTTTTTTTCTTGAATATAGGAGTAACCGAAGTCAATTTCCAGGACGAGGGAAGAGAACCTTGATTAAAAGAAGCATTCAAAGATTGCTATAGATTCTGCACAATGTTTGAGGAAAAAGGAGGTGAGTCCGTATAATCCAGGTGATGAATTATTTCGTAGCTTTCTTAAATTATATTTAATTTCATCCGGTTTGAAAGACATCTTGTCAAGAGTTTTAGACAAACGTGGGCACAATATTTAAGGAATGGTATCGTTAGGTTCATCTGTAAAAACCTAAGAAAAGAATAACGATAAACATTTCGAAGATTCGTTATTCCGAAGATTTATGCGAGATAAAAAAGACCCGTCAGCTTTTTGAAGTAACGATATGGAGACTTTAGAAGATAAAGATGTATGGATGTACCGATAAACTTTTTTACTATGCAATTGCAACGATAGATTCTTCAAATTCTGTTTTTAACTTTAGCAAAGTTGTTGCATTTTAGTTGTAAGTTTTTACGTAGTATTTAACAAGTTTATGCCTCTGCAGTTTTCTGGCTGGAAAGGTCAGATAGATTTTGTGCTGTGTAGAAGTCAGCTTAAAGAGGTTACCAACTATAAAGTGATATGTAAAGTAAACTAATATTAAAGTGCTATGAAAAACAACTAGTAAAGGAAAGGCAAAGACCTAGAGACAAAGAAACTTGGTGGGATCAATAGGATCAAGAACAGTTTGGGTTTATGCTAGGGAGGAGTACAACGGATGCGTTGTTTGCTTTAAGACATTAGGTAGAGAAATACGGTGCGAAGAGAAGAGAGCTACATTTGGTATTTATAGATCTACACAAGAGCTGGATATAAGAGAGAAATTATTTCCTGAGAAGTACGTAACAATCGTGAAGAATATGTATGAGGGAGCGTACACCAAAGTAAGGACTTGTGTCGAATTGAGAAAGTTTTCCAGTTACGGTTGTTTTGCATCACAGCTCTTCACTAAGTCCCTAACTGTTTAATCTTGTTCTAGATGTACTGACAGAGAAGGTAAGGGAGGGTAAATGCTCTTTGCTGATGATATCATGTTAGGAGAAGAGAGGGTCGATATGTTGGATATGGTAGTTAGGAGGTGGAGGAATAATTATGGACACTTTATAATTTAAAAATCAGGGAAGGGCTGACGGGAAAGATATACAAGAGTGTGGTGATACCTGCGTTGGAGTACGGTGATGAATTGTGGTCGGTAAAGAAGATTCATTAAAAGAAGGAGGTAGCTGAAATAAAAATGTTACGGTGGATGTTAGGTAAGACTAGAAAGGACAGAATTAGAAGCGACTTGATTAGGGAAAGATCCGGGATGACCAGGAAGTTTCAAGAAAGAATCAAGAACAAAGACTGTAATAGTTTTGTCATGTCAGACGAAGAAATGATAACTATGTGGAACAAAGGATAGAGCTTTTAGAAGTTGATGGAAGGCGAGGTAGAGGAAAACCGAGGAGTAGGAACAGCGATCCCACAGCGAACAGCTGTGTAACAAGAAGAAAAAGAACATTAAATAAATTAAGAATATTATTAAATAATAAAAATATTATTTAATGGTTAATTGAGTCAAGGTTGTAAATTATACGAATGTTGGACCATTTTATATAGTTTTATGTTTCCAAATGTAAAGTATTACGATTGTTTAAAGGCCACGTTCTACTGAGTAAGTATGGGCTGATTTAATTATTTCACTGTACATCGCTTTACCAATTAGAACAAACGTAAACGTCGTCCAGTAAAGATGTGTTTATTTCAGTCAACTAATCAAAAATTGAAAAGAATATGCATTATATTATAATAGAATATCTACTAAATAATGCCTGCTCCAGCTTTATTATAAGTCGCTGCTCCAAGTATTCTGAGAAGGGGTCCGACAAGGAGGACGGATGGTATAAAAAGGGTTATAATAATCTGTATTTACACAACACAAGATCGGTAGCAATGATGACAACTGAGGAAAGTCTATGTTCAGCAGGAAACACTACAGATTTTGTGATTATAGCCTTGATGAGGGGTGACATCTTTATAATTCAGGAGACGTATAGAGAAATTTGTTAAACTTCCGGTTTATATAGCTTTTAGGAGCCACAGTAACTATGCTATAGGTACATATGTGGAAAATTAAGATTAAATTTGGTGTATGCAATTTTCTAATTATATTATGATGCCATAAACTTTTATGGCCTATTAAATTAAACAAAAATAATAAACTTTTTTTATTTTTAATTTTTTTAATTAAAAAATAAAAACTTGCCATAAAATAAATACATTTGGACGTCCATGATCGAAAGAGCTAATATTTTACCCTTTATAACCTATTAAACATAACTCCAGTATCAATCCAGACACATTCACCTGGACATTTTTATTTTCATTGTTTTAAATTTCGCCACAGATTGAATGATGATCCTTTGGTATTGATTTTCTCTTGATGGTTGACATTAATTAGTTTAATATATTCTCCGTTTTAGCGCTTTTCCGCAGAACCGATGCAGCTGTTACATAAATTTGAAACATGTCTGTAATTTGTTCCAGTAAAACACGTATCGGTGATTTTCTAGCTGTGGAAATGGACATTGTTTAAGATTTGTATTTATTTTATTAGTTTATATATATTGTCAAATATATTAATAGATAATGCTACTGAAAGTCATTAATAAATTATCTTTTCGAAAAAGTCAGATTACACATAAAAGAAAAAAGGATCTATCAATGAAAATGCCACAAGAAAATAGCTTCAGAACTTCTGTATAGTGTTAGTGAATGGATCTTAAAATAGAGTAGAATAAAAAACTATTGAAGTCTGAGAGGTGGTACTAACGTTGCATTTTAAAAATCTTCCTCACAAGATGCCGTTTTGAATCTAACATCAAAAGTGTATGAAGCTCTAAATAATAATAAAGTTTGCTTATGTGTATTTCTAGATTTTGCCAAAGCTTTTGATACTGTTAGTCATAGTAAAGCAATGGAGTTTTGTAGCTTATTTAGTGGTAAAATAAAAAAAAACAAAGGGTTTTTACTGATACAGTGTCAAGGCGCAATTTTACTCTCATTTATAGACTAAAAGTGAAGAGAGATAATAAGAACGAATTTATATTTGTTTGTAAAAAGACGTTTTTAAATACTTTCTCTATAAGCGAACAGTTTGTCTACACTGCTTTGGAAAAAGTAGGCGTTACTAGCGGTTTGATACAAATAGACCAGCGAGGACGCCATCATATTCATCGTAAGGTGATAACCGAAGACGTTGCCAAAAGTGTTTGTGATCACATTCAATGTTTGTTGAAGACCATTCAACCCGTAGAATCTCATTACACACGAAGTAGAAGTGATAATCTTTATTTGGATAGCGATTTGAATTTTCATCGCTTATTTGATTTATACAAGGAATGGTTTGACGAACAAGTATACTCTTCTATAGCTAATACTGAAAGGCAATATCGTGATATTGTTAACGAACATTTTAAATTGAGTTTTTACATTCCCAAAAAGGACCAATGTGATAAATGTCACATTTATAAAAATAAATCCAAACCAACATTGCTTGAAACACAAATTTATGAATCAAATGTGCTTAGTAAAAATCTCGCACGTGAAAGAAAGTGCTGTGATAAAAACGACGCTAAAACCTCTAAGGGAACAATATTAACAGCTACATTCGATTTTCAGAAAATACTTTATGCTCCACACGGTAATTTGAGCATTCTTTATTATAAATTTAAACTATCAATATTTAACTTCACTGTTTTCAATGTCGGGGATAAAGAAGGTATTTGCTTCATGTGGCATGAAGGGTAGGGCAAAGGGGCGCTAATGAGGTTTCTAGCTGTTTAATGAAGTTTATTTCAAAACATAAGGACTTAGGCACAAATGAATTTAGATTTTGGTCGGATAATTGTGTGGGCTAAAACCGCAATCGCATAATTTATGCCATGTATTTGTATGCCGCATCGACTTTAAAAGTTACTATTCGTCACTGCTTTTTAGAAGTTGGACACACTCAGAATGAGGGCGATAGTGTCCACGCTTTGATAGAAAGATCCGCCAAAAACAAACTGATTTACACTCCACATGAGTGGTACTGTTTGGTACGTTGGGCCAAACAAGATGGTATACCTTATTTAGTGGAAGAAATGCAACACACTGATTTCTCCAATTTCAAATTGTTGTTGAATGGAAATTGGATGAAAAGCAACAGTGGAGATAAAGTACAATGGAATAACATAAAAGAAAAAAAAAAAAAAATTTGTTGAAATCCTTTATAAAAGGTATATAAAATGCCTCAAACGGGCTATCACAAACACATTGCAAAACGTTTTCGGATTAAACAATCCATCATCAGTGCAAACGGTTGTACATGCTAGTAGCCACCAAAATATATGGGTAAAAACCCCTTAAAAGTTATAAATTTGAAATTATTTTACATTATTAGTGTTTCTAATTTGTGATGGTTAAGTTACCGTTGGATAGGTAACATGGCGGCGTATGACTCTACATGAGTAAAATGGTCCTGAGACAAAGTGCCTACGAGGACCTGTTGATAACAACTGAGTTAATTTTGTCGCTTCTCGCATCCCAATCGCCATAATTTCTTATCGGTCCAGTCTCCTTCTTGAAGACCTCTATTTTCCATTTCTATGTGAATATTGGATATCCATTTCTTTCTTGGCCTTCCCCCTTTATTTCTCTGTGTAGGTCTCCAGTTCCAAACCTTTCGTGGTATCCTTTCTTCGTTCATCCCTCTCAGGTGTCCATACCATTTTAATTGTTTTTCGGCTATCGTATCCATTATTGTGTTCTTTACTTTCATTCTCTCTCTTATGTTTTCATTTCTTATGTGGTCAAACAAAGTTAACCCGGAACATCTTCTCCAGTACATCATTTCCGTTGAGAGGAGTTTTTGTGACATATTATTGTTAAAGACCGACACTTCTGACCCATACGTCAGCACCGGCTGAATCATAGCCTGATATATATTTTTCTTTGTTTTCCTAGTTAAAGTTTTGTTCCACAGGATCGGATGTAGTGTTTTTATCATGTTTTTTCCTTTTCCTATTTTTCTTGTTATATCTTTGTCGTCTCTCCCGTCTTCGCTTAGTGTAACTCCGAGATATTCGTACTGATCAACGTTTTTAATTAATCCGCTTTCTGTTTCCATGTCTTGACCGATGCCTCCTATATTCATGTATTGTGTCTTTTCGGTATTAACCTCTAATCCCCATTTTTTGAATTTGTCTATTAGTTTGTTTATCATGTACGTCATATCTTGTAGGTCCTCGGCAAGAACTACCTGGTCGTCTGCGAAGAGGATTGTGTATATAGGAGTGTCATTTATCCATATGCCCATTGGGCTGCATTTTCTCATCCAATGTTTTAAAGCATTACAAAGATATATTTTAAACAGGGTTGGAGAGAGGCAAGAGCCCTGTTTGACACCCTTTGTTTGGGTGAAACCCTTGGAAATTTGGTTTCCAACCTTAATATAGTATAGTATCTATAACATACGATAAATAGTTTCATGTAGTGTCCAACGTTATTCATAGTAAGTGTGACATACATAAGGTAAAAATCATCAATAAACCATTAGCGAACCTTTAAACAGCTATTCTGTAAAGTTGACCAAATACACTTACGATACTCTACGTAGGAGGTGTCGATAAACTTATTCGACAGGGTACGGCATGCGTGGTTTATGTTAACTTGCAGTGTATTTTAAATAAAGTCGATATGATCAATGCTTTTCTTGCGAATTAAAATTTATATGATGTCATATGTTTTTCGGAGCACTGGCAAAGTGAAAAAAATTTCAAATTAATTACCATATCCGAATTTTATTAGCTAATTTCTTTTGAAGGGTAAAAAAGAAACAAGGTGGAGTTAAAATTCATGTAAAAGAAAATCTTATGTAAAAAGGAAAGACAGTTTAGTTTTGATTTCACATACGTTTAAAGTATGTGTAAATACTTCATATTTTTCTATAACAAATATATTTTTGTGTTTACCATTATTGTTCCTAACTTTACCTACTGACATTGGACTTAATTTCAAAGGAACACATCTAACAATCGCAGCTAACGTTATTGCTCACTATTAGAATTCACATTTCGCCATCTTCTTTTTTAGGATTATGGCTTATATTATTTTTAAATTTCTTATTATATAGCTAAGATAGTATTTGTCTTCCTTCTGTAAAAAGCTTCTGTTCTTCTGCTGAGATATCTAGGTTTCGGCATTTCCCCACCCATTTCTGTAGGGTTTTGTCCAGCCCCTAAACCCTATTTGTTCACCAGGTTGTTTGTCTCAAATACCTCAAAATTCTAGTAACAAATTTCTATAATTTATTATAGAGGGCAGTGTATTTTTTATTTTAATAACTAGTATATGGTTGCTACGTAGTTCACATATACATAGTGGTGTCTATTTTATAGATGAAATTACATAGAGTATTAACTTCGAAAATAGTGAATTTTATTTAAGGATTATGTCTTTCGGTTCTCCGAAAGACATAATCTCTTTTGTCTTCAATTTGATGCTGTCTGACAAGCTTTGGGAGAAGCAAAACATTTCCTGGGTGGAGAAGATTCGAAACTCCACAATACTAGAACGTCTCAGCAAGACTACTGAGATCATAAAAAGTATCAAGCAGAGAAAACTGGAATATTTCCGACATGTAATGAGAGGTCCCAAATATAGGTTGCTACAAAATATCATGCAAGGAAAAATAGCAGGCAAACGCAATCCAGGACGAAGAAGAATCTCATGGTTGAATAACTTGCGAGATTGGTATGGTGTTGATACAAACATGCTATTCAGGGTGGCAGTGAATAAAATTAAGATAGCTATGATGGTAACCAACGTTCTAAAAGGACATGGTACATGAAGAAGAAGAAAACATATAATAGGAACGAAGTACAGACTTTTAGAGAAGAAAGACTTCTACTATAAAAAGATAAAGGCACATTATTATGTGTTTAAACCTTTGCCGATAATGTCATATGTTGCACAACCGATATAGATTGCTGATAAAAAATTTGATATTCGAAAATACATTCAACTGCAAATTTATTTCATTCTGTGTTTAAATTTTGGCTTCAACGTGGCTGTTCGTAAAAAATTACATTTTCAGCTCAGCGTTTCGCATAATCTAATTAAAGAGACATTTTAATATTCATCTATTAATGACTTATAGAAGTATAACAAATAATTAAAAAGCCAAATTAATTCGTGCATCATTACAATTAATGTAAAGTAGAATTAATTTGTTTGAGTGCATATATATCACGTATCAGTTTTGTATAATTAGATTTATATAAAATATGTTCGTGGGTTTTATCTAAATTATTAAAAGTGGTGAAGTTGAATTCAGTTGTACAGGGTGTCCCAAATTGGTATGTTTTGCAGAGTGGGTATACTGAAAACTAGAGGAGATAGAAAAAAAATAGTTAAGATGTCATGACTTCTTTTGTCGTTAAGCTGTTTTCTTGTGACATCCTAATACAATTTAATAGTTTTGTTAGGAATAAGCCACAATTTTACTTTAAAATAAGTTTATTTTCACGTTTAGATTTCCGTAAATTGCATTTTTTTGTATCTAAAATAACATATTTTTACACCTTATATAAATATTAATTTCGTAAAGTAAATTATATTAAAAGGTAATAGGTAATAATGAATGTTATATTTAGCGATGAAGCTCGCATTTACAGTGCAGGAATTTTTAACTGACACATATTTTTCATTAAACTTTTTGTCAAAGTAAGTATTTCGTATGTCCACCATTTTCTTTAACTCATTTGTCAATACATTCTATTAAAGAACGTCTTATATTAAATAGCATCATTGATTCTAACGAAACTGTTGCAGTATTTATGATAAGTATAATAATAAGTATTCTTTTGGGAGATTTTTGCAATAAGCAGTTATATTAATATGTCATCACATGACCAAGGAATATGACTACCACGAACAATCCAACGTTCAGGAAAGTTGTATTTAAGTATGTTCTCACTGCCCTCTCTATATAATGTGGTAATGTACCAGCTTGCATAAACCACATATTTCGCATTAAGGTTGATGACAATTCTTTAAATTATTCAATAAAATCATTTTATAAAAAAAGGAAATAAATTCCACCATTCAAATTACAAGATAATTCGCATATCCGTAAAAAATAATTACTAATGGTCCCAAACCATACGTTTATTTAAAATTCATGTTTAAACTGCATATCGTATGGTTTGGTACCATTTGTTATTATTTTTTTACGGACATGCGAATTACCTTGTAATTTGAATGGTAAGATTTATTTATATTTTTTATAAAAATTTTACTTATTTATTGGAAGAATTGACATAGTAGTTATTATTATTGTAGTTTAAGCAAGATGCACATTATAGTGAGGGGGTAATGGGGACATACTTAAATACAACTTTCCTGAACGTTGGATTGTTCGTTGTAGTATTATTCCTTGGTCATGTGTTGAGATATTAATATAATTACTTACTGCATAGAAATCCCAAAAGAATACTTATTATTATACTTATAATACTTATAATAAATACTGCAACAGGTTCTTTAGAACCAATGATACTATTTAAAATGAGACTATCTTTTATGGAATGTATTGACAAATGAATTAAAGAAAATGGTAGACATATCGAACACTTACTCTGACAAAAAGTTTAATATTATTTAGTTTAACAATTAATAATTTGGTTTGTATATATTATGTTTTGATTATGACTTTCATTTAATACAAAACGTAAAATGTTTGAAGTAAAATCCAATTATTCTGTTATTTAAACAAATCCTATTATTAATTATCCTGCTGATATATTTATTTTATATATTATTTTGTTAACTGTTGACTTTATTAAAGGTATTTTATAACAAAATTCAAAATTATTGATGTTTTTATCTATTTTTCTTTCTTTGCCTGGAGTAATTGCGTTAAATCAGAATTATGCAGTGCATTATTAAAATTCGATTATCTCGAAAACTGTTGAGTTTTGAAGTTATTAACGAGTATACATTTTTCTTGTTAAAATAATGTATCTTTAATATTTTTTATCAAGAATACCGGTAACTTAAAGAACAAAAAAGTAAAGTGTAAATGTATGCCACGTATGTGACATATGTGGCGCCCTCTATTAGATATATTAAATTATGCATCAAATTATAATTTCTGATATTCAATAGTACTCAGCTGTAAATTTTTATATATAAATGTGTACAAACATGAAAGTTATAGCCAAAAATAAAATTTTAAATTTCCACTTTAACACCCTGTATCTTTTTTCTCAGCAACATTTTATTAAGGCATATTTGGCCCAATAGCCATATTTTGGCCCAAATAACCTGTCCTTAGTCTATGTCCCAATAGATATGACTCACCCTGTACAAACTATGCAATATACAAGATGGAAACATCTGATTTAAATATAAGAAACCTGTTATATCTGCGATACAAGAAACTCCAGAGAATTCTGCATTTTCTAATACTACAACTATAGCTATAGCAAATCGTTTTCCTTATCAGAGCCACTAGCTCAGCTGGAATGTTACTATCTAAAGAAAAGAAATTATATTTTCATCATCAAACAGAGCAAAAAATTCATTTAAAATGCTTTACATAGGTTATTTCTTCAGAAACCGACACTTTATTTAAGAAAGACCATTTCTAATACAAAATCTTCAAGAACTTTAACGAAGACAACTAAACTTTTAGAATGATCAATTTTATCAATGATATGACCAGCCAAAACCTTGATCAATAATCTCAAGACAAAATCACCTGGAGAGAGGAAAGTAACGAACACTTAACATCAAAAACGTAAACCCCGTGGTTTAGAGAGGAATTAAAGACAAAATGTAAAGTGAAGAAGAAAGCTTTTTATTATACCGAACACAACGAACACAATAGGTATACAGCCACTATAAACGAATCAGAAATAAAACGAATACTTTAGTTAGACAAATAAAAGCAAACACTGGCAGAACTTTTCAAAACAGATGGAACACGACTTCTACTGAACACAAAAAAAAGATAAAGTACAATCAAAGGTTAAAGAAAGGAGATAAAAGAACTAATAAAACGAAACACATTTAGAAGAAAACATGGACAAACTCCTTTCGATTCTCCTATTTGCTAAAGTTGGTGCTAAAGAGGTGACGACAAACAAAAAAATAAATATTGAGGAGGAAGAGGTAACGGAAGCATTAAGGAAATTAAAAAAAAAAGAAAATCACTAGGAGAGAATAGAATACTGAACGAACTCCTAAAGTACAGAAGACCAGATCTGACCAAACAACTAATAAAACTAATTTAAAAAGTAATAGAACAATTCTTTAAAAATGGAGATCAAAAATCCTAAGAACTTTTTTCAAAAAAGGAGTCAAATAGGATCAGAAATACAGAAGAATGAATTTCATAAACACAACAATAAAATTTACAACCAAATCGATAACAAATAAACTGAATGAAATTATAACACTAGCAGAAGAATAACAAGGATATAGGTACGGAAGACCATGCACCGACTCTATTTTTATAATGAGACAAGTGTAAGAGGAATCAATATATTACAATAAACCAGCATAAGGACGTTATACACTTATTGTACGCAAGAGAGATACCTTTAGGAATAATCAAAACGATCGAAAATATCTACAAAAACAACATAATAAAAGTAAAAGTAGAACAAAAACGAACTGATTATATATAAGCTGGCAATGGGATAAGACAATAAGATTCCCTAAATCCCTTATTGCTCAACCTTCTTATGGGTGTAATAATACAAAAGTAAGAACTAAAAAAGAATGCCAAATGGGAGAAATCGCATATAGAAATTATCGGCAAAAAGAGGCAGTCAGAAGTGCTCTTCATGCAGCAACAAGTGTGAAATCTGAATTATTGAATTAGAAAAAAACTTCAAACTCTTTTTAAAAATCGTAAAAAAAAATTATTAATTCGTGGCAGTGCGAATGGTTTCTGTCACAATCCAATATAAGATCACGAAAATCAGATACACGAAAATGGAAGAAAACTAGTGATAGTACACGGTTTATTTTAACGGTTCTAACGCACTGAGATCATACCCTCATACCTAGATTTGGCTATGAACGCCCCTTGTGCGACCTATGTGCTATACCTCTTACCGTTATCCATTAGTTAATTGAGTGTCCAAAATACCAAAGAGAATGTTCAATAAACAATTTACCTAATACTCTATCAGATCTATTAGGAGATAACTGTCCTGTAAAAAACTTATTAAATAATCTCAGATCAACCAATATTCTTTACTTAACTTACCGTTTTTTATTAACTTTACGTTTTGTTTACAAAGTAACGCAGCTAATAATATGTTGATGAGTGCGGTAACTTTGCTTTAATTAAAAAAATAGCTAACATTCAACTTAAATGCACTTGGTTATTTCTAATTTTGTTATTTTTTAAGGTGACTTCTCCGTCTTTGTTGCGTTCGGAATCAGTAAGTTTTAAGATAAATCAAAAATACCAGTATATAGATACGAGTAGAACCACGTAATAATCAAAATAGTGTAACATAAATATTGAGAAGAATAAATTGTAGACAGTTAGTGTATTTAGAATCACATAAAGCACTGAGAGCACGGTTGAAATAGAATATATTGATTGGAATGTTAAAGGTTTGTAAAATACTTAAAGTGAAAGATATTTGATCATTGGTATATACAGAAAAATTCATAAAGCACTGAGATTTGACTACATTATCTCTATAAAATTGTAGCTCGCAGAGCAGATTTAGAGAGGTGGTCTTTTGGCCTATTCCACTGCGATCTTTTGAAATCTATTGTGCTCCTCTAGTCCTAGATAACATTCTCTAGCCTGACCCTTTTTAAAAAGTCTAATAGCTTCGAGACTGAACCTTCCCTTAGCTCTTTGCGGGTGGATTTTCTTCTTATAATGCAAAACCAATTATTCTGTTATTTTGTCAAATCCTACTATTAACTATGCTGCTGATATATTTATTTTATTTAATATTTCGTTAACTATTTACTTTATTAAAGAAATTTTATACCAAAATTCAGAAGTATTGATGTTTTTGTCTATTTTTCTATCGTTGCCTGGAGTAATTGCGTTAAATCAGAATTCTGTAGTTGAATAGTTTTGAAGTTATTAACAAGTATACTTTTTTTTTGTTAAAATAATGTATCTTTAATAGTTTTTATCACAAACACCGTTAACTTAAAGAGCTAAAAAGTTAAGTGCAAATGTATGTACAAATGTGGCATAGATGGCGCCCTTTATCATCTACATTAAAGTATGCATCAACTTATACTTCCTGATATTCAATAGTACCCAGTTATACATATTTATACATAAATGTTTACAAACATAAAAGGTATAGCGAAAATTAAAATTTTAAATTTCCACTTTAGCACCCTGTATCTTTCTTAATATCAACATTTTATTAAAGCAATTTGCCTTAAATCGTAATATTTTAAAGTGTAGAATCTACAGTTTCTTTTTGTACAATTACTTAAGGAGCACCCTGTATGTGTATTTATATAATAACCAATTCATTTTATTTCGTACGTGACTTCAACAAAAATGCATTTGTCGTTTAAGAGCAAAAGCTAAAAAAAAATATTTCTTAATTTGGTTTGTAAATAAAATAGTTTGATTATGACCCCAATTTAATACAAAACTTAAAATGTTTGATATAAAATCCATTTATTCTGTTATTTTGTCAAATTCTACTATTAACTATACTGCTAATATATTTATTTTATTTAATATTTCGTTAACTATTAACTTTACTAAAGGCATTTTATATACGAAAATTCAGAAGTATTGATGTTTTTGTCTAATTTTCTTTCGTTGCCTGGAGTAATTGCGTTAAATCAGAATTATGTAGTTGATTTGTAAAATACGATTATCTCTAAAACTGTCGAGTTTTGAAGTTATTAACAAGTATACCTTTTTTTTTGTTTAAATAATTTATCTTTAATATTTTTTATCACAAACACCGGTAATTTAAAGATCAAAAAAGTTAAGTGCAAATGTGTGCCACATATGTAGTATATGTGACTCCCTCTATCAGATACATTAAAGTATGCATCAAATTATAATTCCTAATATTCAGTAGTACCCAATTATAAATTTTTATACATAAATATTCACAAATATGAAAGTTATAGCGAAAATTAAAATTTTAAATGTCCAATTTAACACCCTGTATCTTTCTTAATATCACTATTTTATTAAAGCAATTTAGCTTAAATCGTAATATTTTAAAGAGTAGAATCTACGGTTTCTTTTTGTACAATTACTTAAGGACCACACTGTATACACTAATTGTATCAACCCGCAACCGTAACATTAATCTAAATACGCTAATGACCCTGCTTGGTTGATGCGTTATTAAAATATAAAAAAAAAAGAAATTAGCGGTGGGAAGATTTCAAATTATCACTTTGAATATTTGAAATATAGAAGAGTATTAAAAATTATTAAGTAAACAAATAAAAAACCAAAAAAATGAATAACATTTTTTAAAAAATAATTTAAAAATATTACTTATTACAATAATAGGAAGAACTATATAGAAAGAGATAAATAAGATCTAAAAACTTAAATTTTAATTGTGAAAGAAATATTTTTACTATTTAGTTAAATATTAGTAAATTTCAATTTCAAAATCATTTTTATTCCTTTGTTAAATATAAAAATATTTAATTTTCTTATAGCGAAAAATATGTGTACTGGTTCATTGACACTACAGACATCTGTATATTCTAATACAAAGTTCGCCACGTGCATATACTTGTTGATAGTATAAAAATGAAAAAAAGTCGACTCACCTTACATATTCCGATGAAGAACACAACCACTCCAAAAACAAAATTCAGGGCTAGATATTTACTCATATTGTATAAATAAAGAAAAACTACAAATTATATATTTTTTCAACTGTTGATTCAGATATCAACACGTTCAACTTACACGTCCCATCTTGACGGCGTCTGTTTTATATAAGCTGAAAGCGGGGGAGGCTCGTCCAAAGGGCGCAGGAGCTGTGAAAACGCTGGGGCTGGCATAGCTCTATTATCCTGTCATCTGCCTACGGTCGGGTTTGAGTTATGTTTCCAGAAATTTGCTGGATTTTACGGATAAACTGGATCGGAATAAAAGACGGCGTTTTAGGAAAAAAAATCACAATTAAAAATAGTTAAAGGGTATTAAGCGATCACGAAGATAAGAAGGATTACCAAATGACTGGTAAATTACCTATTTCTTGTATACAGCATCAATTTTATAAGGAGTATATAAAAGAATGTTTTTAAAAACTATTGTAGGGGAGATCCTTGTACTTTTTAACGGTTTTTAAATCTATCTATCTATATATTATATCTATCTATCTATATATCTATCTAATTAGCATTCTTTGTTCCATATTTGAGCATAGGCCTCCCCAATCCTTTTCCATTCTTCTCCGCCTGTCGCCTTAGTCATCTACCTAAAGCCCACGTGCTTCTTGATATCATCTGCCAATCTCATTTGGGGCCTTCCTCTGCTTCGGCTTATATTCCCTCGGTCTCCAACTTATAAGAATTTTGTTCCATCGGTCTTCTTTTTGTCTTATAAAAAGCAATGAAAAAACAAATGTTTCACATAAGACTAATGGATAAAAAGAGGAACGAGTGGATAAGAGAAAAACTAAAAGAGAGGGATGTTATACAAGAAGTTGCAAAATTGAAATGGAGATTCGCCAAACACAATATAAGACAAAAAGAAGACCGATGGAACAAAATTCTTATAAGTTGGAGACCGAGGGAATATAAGCTGAAGCAGAGGAAGGCCCCAAATGAGATTGGCAGATGATATCAAGAAGCACGTGGGCTTTAGGTAGATGACTAAGGCGACAGACGGAGAAGAATGGAAAAGGATTGGGGAGGCCTATGCTCAAATATGGAACAAAGAATGCTAATTAGATAGATAGATAGATAGATAGATAGATAGATAGATAGATAGATAGATAGATAGATAGATAGATAGATAGATAGATAGATAGATAGATAGATAGATAGATAGATAGATAGATAGATAGATAGATAGATAGATAGATAGATAGATAGATAGATAGATAGATAGATAGATAGATAGATAGATAGATAGACAGATAGATAGATAGATAGATAGATAGATAGATAGATAGATAGATAGATAGATAGATAGATAGATAGATAGATAGATAGATAGATAGATAGATAGATAGATAGATAGATAGATAGATAGATAGATAGATAGATAGATAGATAGATAGATAGATAGATAGATAGATAGATAGATAGATAGATAGATAGATAGATAGATAGATAGATAGATAGATAGATAGATAGATAGATAGATAGATAGATAGATAGATAGATAGATAGATAGATAGATAGATAGATAGATAGATAGATAGATAGATAGATAGATAGATAGATAGATAGATAGATAGATAGATAGATAGATAGATAGATAGATAGATAGATAGATAGATAGATAGATAGATAGATAGATAGATAGATAGATAGATAGAAAGGTTTTTAATCTGTTTTTGAAGATATGCAACAAGATTTTACTAGCATGTGTTATTAGTAACAGCGATAGTTTTCACATCTGATAGTAGTTCCTTTTTTGTGTAGCGGAATATAAATTGAGTTACTCCTGAATTGACAGATGACGTTACAGCGCCACTCTGACAGATAATTTTAAATAGGACCTTATAGCAAGTCATACCTCGTTTGAAAGGTATTGAAAATACCTATTCAGTCATAATAATTTTGTTTGACTTAAGCTCAATAATATTAATAAATTAAATAAATATTAAAATTGTAGCATCTCATTTAATTAATAAATATTTATTTATTTAGCGTATGGATAATTACAATACGATAAAAGTAGTATTTAGATAATAATTATGTTCAAATTGGAATTGTAACCTAAGTTAATTATTAAATATTAATGTCCAAGTTGCACAGCCATTCAATTGCACCAGGAGAACACTCTGCAAAATCTTGAAGGTCTCCGCTGTATCTGCGAATTGGGCAATCCGCCATGATATGTTGGATGGTCTGTCTCGGGGATCCACAATCACATTGTGGGCTTTCTGCATGACCCCATCGGTATAGAGAATCGGCACATTTGCCATGACCCGTGCGTATGCGATTTAATTTTGTCCATATAGGGCGTGGCAGGTTTGATCCAGTGAAGCCGATCGACGTACTTGTTATTTTGATGACGTCTATATTTATATTAATAAATATTTAACAGCCACTTCTAATTGTAAATGTTTAAAATGAACTCAATCTACTTCCTGATAGTCCTATTTCTAAACTCTTGCCGTACTTGTTCAAGTGTATCGGGAGAAATTGCCCTAATTTTCTTTAACATATTGTTGTATCAAAATGTCAATATTGTCAGGTGCTGTAGCGTAAACTTTTCAAGTATCCTTACAGAAAAATATCTAATAGTGTGAGGTCCGGTGACCCAGCTGTACCTCATCGTCCAATCCATCTACCACGATATTTATCTTCTAGGTAACGTCTTACTGCACCATCTTGTGAAACGTTATTTCCAAGTTACCAAATTCATCTGGATTATTCTCCAGAATTTTAAATATAAACGGTTCAATTGCGTTTCACCGGTTAAGTTAGTATTGAGAAAAACAGGCCTCACTATGTGGTTTCCCAAAATATCTGCCCAAACATTCTTTTTTTTTTGGAAATTGAGTATGTGTTTCACGAAAGACGCGAGGATTTGTGTCACTCCAATACCTCACATTGTGTGTGTTAACATTTCCATTAAGACAAAAAGTACTTTCGTCACTAAAATTTTGTATGGATAAAATTTGTTTTCAGCCAACAGTCGGTGTGCTGTTGTTTGACTGATTCCATAGATATATGCAACTTCGGCTGTAGAAGAAGTAGGGTTCATTATTATTTCTGAAAATATGTCTATTTTTTTGGCATCACTAATTGTTGGTCGACCAGATCGTTTCACACCTTGAACACTACCTGTTTGTTAAAACTTCCGAAGAAGCTTTCTCAAATAAGCGCTCAATGTAGGGCAACCGGGGCACCTCTCATTAAAAAGACGTTCCGCTGCATGGAAATTATTTCCACACTCACCAATTCTTAACACATTCTGCCAAAACATGGTAAGATCTACAAAAATAAGATGAACTTCTCTATTTCTAGTTACTTTCTCCTACTTTAGTTGTTAGAGAGTAAGATAATGTAGATAGTGAAAGACATTCATCACGTTTTTCCTTTTTGTAAATAAAACTAAGAATATCTATGCACAAAATTAGTATGGGCTATATCGAAAATATTTTTTAATAATAAATATTTTTTATTTGCCTATTCCAAAACTTAACTGTTGACCTCTTATATATAACCAGTATTGATATAATATTTTTGGGAGGGTATCTGTTTACAATGTCCTTTCCTTTTTGTTACATCCTTTTTGAAATTTTATTTATTTGGGTTTCCTTCAGTCGTAAATTAAATAAGGGAAAAAATTATTAGCATACATTGAGAACGTTGCTTGAAATATTTGAGAATATTTTCTTGTACATTCTATATTTTAATAAAATGAATTAAGGGCTACATTTTTTAAGAAAGTTTAAGGAAATATTAAAAATGAAAATACGTTACATACATGTATTGTTAATATGAATAATTTATAAATAGCTGTTTTCATTGATTTCCTTGCTAATATTAATATCTCTTTCGCCTACTGTATACAATATGAGTCTATAAGTTGGAACTATAGAAAGACTTTTGTAGCAAATTTACTAAAAATTTAATAAAATCTATATGTTTTCTGCATTTCTGGAAATATTACAGCTAATATCTTATTATTTTAAGTTGATTACTTGAAATCTAAAAATATCGTCGGTATACTGCGAAAATCAGGTAAATGACAAATTTTAAAATATTGAGTTAAGTATTCCAACATTCTCAGCTTTTTCCGCTCTACATACAGGTAAAACCCAATAAATGATACGACTTACCATTCAGCAGATAATTTGTGTAATAAACAAATAAGTTACACCTGACCAACTTTTTATTTTCAAATAAAACAATATATCGCTGCTTACTTCCATAAAATCAAAGTTCTGTTGCATGTAAAACAAAGTGTAAGTCCACATATATTATTATGCCAGACAACAATTTTTACTACTGCATACCATATTCAGTAAAAAGGTGATTTTTTTTAACCTATTCTCTATCCTTTCATTGTTGGATATAGGTCTCCCCCAGTTCTCTCCATCTTTCCCTATCTTGAGCTGTTCTCTGCCATGTGGGACCTCCTTGTTTCCTGATGTCATCTTTCCACCTCATCTGTGGTCTGCCTCTTGATCTCTTTGCATTGTATGGACGCCACTTTCCGATGGCATTGTTCCGTTCATTGTGTCTCCAAGTGATACACCCAACATTTGTCTCTCCATCGCTCTTTGTGCCTTCCTTATCCTATCCAAATTGGCCTGTGTAAATGTCCATGTTTGTGCTCCGTAGGTGAGGACCGGTATTATACAGGAGTTATATACCTTGCTTCGTAAGTATAGAGGGATTGTTTGATTTTTTAGAACTTAAGAAAGTTTGCCGAACGCTGCCCATCCCATTCTTACTCGTCTCGATATTTCGGCTGTTTGATTTTCTCTGTTAGCTCTGATCGCTTGTCCTAGATAGATATACTCATTTACCTGTTCTATTTTTTCTGTTTTTATTTTTATTGCCTCTTGGTCTTAAGTTAAGTTAATTTTTAGGCCTTTTTGCAGTGATTTTTCATAAAGTTCATTCAGCATTAATTCCAGTTCTTGTCGTTCCGAGGAGATCAGGAGTATATCATCCGCATATCTAAGGTGATTTAGGTATTTTCCGTTAATACATATTCCTCTGTTTTCCCAATCTGTTGATTTTATTATGTCTTCGAGGGTCAAGGTAAACAGTTTAGGTTAAATTATATCGCCTTGTTGGACTCCTCGTTTAACTTTTATATTATCCGTTATTAATTTGTCGTCCAGAATTACGGTCATGGTTGCGTTTTGGTAAATATCATGTATCAATTGTCGGTATCTTGAATCTATTCTACGGTGTCTTTAAAAAGGTGATAAGTGTCTTTAATACATTTTACGTGTATGATTTATTAAAATTTCTCTTTCATACCGACTAGTAAAATCCTTTATGTACACTTACTTCATTCTGCCTGAAACCGGGTTGAGTTAAAATTTAGAAATGATTACTAAGCTAAAACCATAAATGATCTTATAACACGTACACAGATAGAATAACTGAAGACAGCAGTTCAATACTTGATGATTCTCAGAACAATATAGTCTCAATGATGGAATCCATTTTTGATAGTGACTTTTTAGATGTAGACTCTACATATCAGCCAAGTGAAGAGGGATCACTCTCTCTAGGAAGTCTATATGAATTACACACAGCTGTTCTTAATAGCCTATGTGATGAGAAAAAAGATACTGAAATAGGTGCACCCACAAACAATTTAGTGTCAACTGAAATAGCTAGTTGGATATTAAATCTACTTCTTGATAATGTATGGAAAGACGTACGTCCTCTAAAACGTTGGAGAAAAGCTAACTCCAAAGATTGGGTAATAAATGTCGCAAAAAGGAGGCGTGCTGAGGGTTTGCTTTATGAGATAAAAAAAAGAATAGACTATGTCGTGATTATTGAAAGTTAGAATATATAGGCCAGAAACATTTTCTTATTGCACGTATTAAAACGGAGCCACCAAAGAGAGTCGTTGCCATTCGTCGGAGTTTAAAAAACCATGTGCATTTTCCAAAAAGTGTTACTTTTCTTTGAATGGTAAAGACTTACAGGTATGTGAGAAATTTTTAGGTAAGACACTTTGTATATCAGCGCCGTTAGTACAAGATGTTGTAAGAAAAACTGATATTCTAGGCTGTTATGTAGATATGGATAAAAGAGTATATAAATAAAATAGACAAATAGTAAATAAAACAGACAGTAAATTCCGAAAAATCGTGAAGGCTCATATTGAGTCTTTTTCAACCACGGGTCCACATTATATTCGCCAAAGTTCAAACCGTAGATATTTGGACAAAAATATAAGTATAAGAAAAATGTACCAACTTTATATAAATTACTGTGAGCAGAAGAAACTGAAAGGTGTAATGACTATAATTTAAGCTTTTTTGTTCCTAAAAAAGATCAATGTTTAGTTTGTAATAAATATGATAGGGCTAATCCATATGACAAACCGAATTTAGAAGACAGTTACAGAGAACATCAGAAAAGAACAGAAGTATGTAATCCTGAAAAACAAAATAATAAGAAATTATCTAATAAACAACGGGATCTTGTTTTAATTACTTTCGATCTACAGGCCGTACTACAGATTCCAAGTGGATTGTCTGGACAACTATATTATTCTCGAAAATCATGCGTCTACAATTTGCGTGTATATGAAGCCGCATTACCAAATGCAGCTTACTGTTTTGTCTGGTCAGAAATTAACGGTAGACGAGGAAGTTCTGAAATAGGAACCATCATCTCCACTAATTACTATTTAACTGGGAATAAGCCACAATTAAAGATAAAAATACGTTTATTGACGTTTCAATTTCCACTTCGGAAATCGTTCTCAAAATACAAACAGTAAATTAAACAAATTTTGTTTTTTGTTACATAGTGAAAAATTCTTCTAATAATTTAATTTTATCTGACTCATTTATATTGACAATTCAGACATACATTATGCATTTTAAAGTAGACGACTTTAAAATGATATTGCCAATATTGTTGAGTTGCGCTCCTGGGACGACTTTACTTATAAAATAGTTCATTCGATTACATGAAATCAACTTTAACTTGAGAAAAAATCATAGCATATAATTCGTCTTTAAAAAGACAAACACATAACATGATGACAGTAAATTCTCCTGTTAGTGATTCCATAGTAAATTATGAGGGAAAAACCAGGAAAAAAAACCTCATAATACTATCCCGACGTGGTAAGTATTTGTTCGTGCAAACACCAAAATTCTGATTTTATAAGTTTCGTTATTTCAAAAAAAAAAAAAAAAAAAAATACTGGTATTTTCTTAATAACTTCCTCTTTCAATATTGGTAACCAGATCCTACTACATTCTGCCGAGGAATTTGCGACACAATTGGCCTCATTTAGCATAATTAAAGCCGCTTCTTTGATTTTTTTTTTACCATCCGTCTATTTTAGGACTACATTTGAATTATTCCATTGAACCCTATGATGGATGGTAAAAAAGAAAAATCAAAGAAGCGGCTTTAATTATGCTAAATGAGGCCAATTGTGTCGCAAATTCCTCGGCAGAATGTAGAAGGATCTGGTTACCAATATTGAAAGAGGAAGTTATTAATAAGAAAATACCAGTATTAGTAAGTCAGTAACATATAGAAGATACATCATTTATGTTTTTTTTAATAACGAAACATATAAAATCAGAATTTTGGTGTTTATTGAAGGTAAACTAAATGCACGAACAAATACTTACTATGTCGGGATAGTATTATGAGGTTTTTTTTCCTGGTTTTTCCCTCATAATTTACTATGGAATCACTAACAGGAGAATTTTACTGTCATCATGTCATGTGTTTGTCTTTTTAAAGACGAATTATATGCTATGATTTTTTCTGACGGATATTCTCAAGTTAAAGTTGATTTCATGTAATCGAATGAACTATCTTTTAAGTAAAGTCGTCCCAGGAGCGCAACTCAACAATATTGGCAATATCATTTTAAAGTCGTCTACTTTAAAATGCATAATGTATGTCTGAATTGTCAATATAAATTAGTCAGATAAAATTAAATTATTAGAAGAATTTTCGCTAACAAAAAACAAAATTTGTTTAATTTACTGTTTGTATTTTGAGAAAGATTTCCGAAGTGGAAATTGAAACGTCAATAAACGTATTTTTATCTTTAATTGTGGCTTATTCCCAGTTAAATAGTGATTAATTTAAACTGCCACAAGAAAATAGCTTCAGAACAATATTATCTCCACTACTTATCAAAATGTGTTCCAGAATATGTAAGTGAAATAAGTTTATTTTCTGGTACCTGCGGAGGACCGAATCGTAATCAGTATATTGCAGCCTTACTATTATGGGCTAGTCAAAACGTAGACCATTTAAATATTACACAAATTTTTAGAGTCTGGACATTCCTATGGAATAGGTAAAGACACAAAGACTCACACAAGCAACACATTCATGATTCCTATGGAAGTTGACTCTATGCATAGTTGTATCGAAACCGCTAAAAAACACAGATCTACCTATAGGATACCAGCTTACTTATCTGTTTTTCAAAATGCAAAAGGAACTAAAAATATCAAGGTTAATGATAAAAAAGTATGTATAGAACCATACAAATGTAAAGAATTTAAATACTACGACTTTTATGATTTAAAAAATTAATTTGTCACACAACCTAATTAAAAACCGGACAAAAGACCAAAACGGCGAGACAATAATGTGGTTAAAGATAAAAATAATGATATTCGTTAAAGCAGAGACAAACAGAATATATTTTAATTATGTCATGTCAACAAGCTTCATTTATATCCTCAATGATACTGCACGGTATTCAACAAGAAAAAGCAGGCCAAGTTATCAACTAATACAAACAATCTTAAAGAACTATAAGGAACATTTGCCAATTTGCATAGCACAAAAGAGAGATGTACAGCTATGTGATAAGGGAGTGATACCGGAGGAATATCACGGGTGGTATCGTAATGATGTCTGTTACATCATTTCCCATGAAAACGGGAAATGATGTAACAGACATCTTACCAGAGCCTGGTTTCAGTGACGAATCGGAGAGGAAGGCTCATAAAAATAATATTGCCATCATTATATTCGAAAAAAATTTGTTTTTTTTTTCGATAAAACTGCCTATCATTCATATAAATAATAACTCTAACCGTTGATTCAATCAACGCTAAAACTACAAACAGCTGTTAATAAAGTTTTCAGGGAAAACCAGTTAAATGTCATTAATATCGATAACTTGGCGTGCGTTTTGACCGCTCGTTCTTCTGCCATACTCAGAATTTTCCTAATCTAAGGGTTCGTGAGAAAAATTTTTATTTGGAGGACTGTATTTGCTGAAAAACTGGAGAATTTTTAATTCGATTTTTTCTCAATTCCGGCAAACTGGGATTAGCGGATCAGACTAAGATACATTTCTGTAATAAGCTGAACCGAGTGCATATACCAAAACATAAACACAAATTTTTTTAATGAAATTTGGAAAAAATCATCAAAGGGGGTACCCTTGGATTTTTTTTCAAATTTCGGTATTCGGCTATATTGGCGACAATTTTCGTCCGAGAGTCGAGCGAGTGGACATTTCTTACATAAAATTGTCCGCTCGTTCTTCTGCCATACTCAGAATTTTCCTACATCTAACGATTCGTGAGAAAAAATTTCATTTGGAGGTCTGTATTTCCTGAAAAACTGGAGAATTTTTAATTCGATTTTTTTCTCTATTCCGGCAAATTGTGGTTAGCGGATCAGAGTAAGACACGTTTCTGTGATAAGCTGAACCAAGTACATGTACCGAAACATAAAAAAAATTGTTTTTTTTTAATAAAAATTTGGAAAATATCATCAAAGAGGGTACCCCTAGATTTTTTTCAAATTTCGTTATTCGGCTATATTGGCGACAATTTTCGTCCGAGAGTCAAGCGAGTGGACATTTCTTACATAAAATTGACCGCTCGTTCTTCTGCCATACTCAGAATTTTCCTACATCTAACGGTTCGTGAGAAAAATTTTCATTTGAAGGTTTATACTTGCAGAAAAACTGGAGAAATTTTAATTCGATTTTTTCTCTATTCTGCCAAATTGGGGTTAGCGGATCAGAATAAGACACATGTTTGTAATAAGCTGGACTGAGTGCATGTACCAACATTAAAAAAAAATTTTTTTTAATAAAAATTAGGAAAAAAGCATCAAGGCGATACCCTTGGATTTTTTTTAAATTTCGTTATTCGGCTATATTGGCGTCAATTTTCGTCCAGAGTCAGGCAAGTAGACATTTCTTACGTAAAATAGACCGCTTGTTCTTCTGCTATACTCAGAATTTTCCTACATCCAACGGTTCGTGAGAAAAAAATTTTATTTGGAGGTCTGTATTTGCTGAAAAAGTGGAGAATTTTTAATTCGATTTCTTCTCTATTCCGGCAAATTGTGGTTAGCGGCCCAGACTAGGACACATTTTTGTGATAAGCTGGACCAAGTGCATGTACCAAAACATAATTTTTTTTTTTAATTTGGAAAAAATCATCAAAGGGAATACCCTTAAATTTTTTTTTCAAATTTCGTTATTCGGCTATATTGGCGACAATTTTCGTCCGGGAGTCGAACTAGAGGATATTTCTTACATAAAATTGACCGCTCGTTCTTCTGTTATACTCAGAATTTTCCTACATCTAACGGTTCGTGAGAAAAATTTTCATTTGGAGGTCTGTATTTGCTGAAAAACTGGAGAATTTTTAATTCGATTTTTTCTCTATTCCGGCAAATTGGAGTTAGCTGATTAGACTAAGACACATTTTTGTAATAAGCTGGACCGAGTGCATGTACCAAAACATAAACAGAAAATTTTTTTTAATGAAATTTGGAAAAAAATTATCAAAGGGGGTACCCATGGATTTTTTTCAAATTTGGTTATTGGGCTATATTGGCGACAATTTTCGCCCGCGAGTCGAGCGAGAGGACATTTCTTACAGAAAATTGACCGCTCGTTCTTCTGTAATACTCAGAATTTTCCTATATCTAAAGGTTCGTGAGAAAAATTTTTATTTGGAGGTCTGTATTTACTGAACAACTGGATAATTTTTAATTCGATTTTTTCTCTATTCCGGAAAATTGGGGTTAGCTGATCAGACTAAGACACATTTTTGTGATAAGCTGGACCGAGTGCATGTACCAAAACATAAACAGATTTTTTTTTTAATGAAATTTGAAAAAAAATCATCAAAGGGGGTACCCTTGGATTTTTTTTCAAATTTCGTGATTAGGCTATATTGGCGTCAATTTTTGTCCGAGAGTCAAGAGAGTGGACATTTCTTACATAAAATTGACCGCTTGTTCTTCTGCCATACTCATTATTTTCCTACATTTAAGGGTTCGTGAGAAAAATTTTCATTTGGAGGTCCGTATTTGCTGAAAAACTGGAGAATGTTTAATTCGATTTTTTCTCTATTTCGGCAAATTGGGGTTAGCGGATCAGACTAAGACACATTTTTGTAATAAGCTGGAACGAGTGCATGTACCAAATTTTTTTTTTTACATTTTAAAATTAAACATCAGTATCACAAGAATCAGTGGCTTAATAAAAAACCATACATTCATTCGTTCCATTCAATGCCCTAACCAACAATATTTAGGACCCACAAGGGATTACATAATATAGAGATACTTTTCACGCTAAGGTGCCTTTCATAGCGACTTTATTACAACACCAGACAGGCAACGGTTAGAAGGTAACTATATAACATGCGGATAGACAGAGGAAACAAAGCTAGATTTATACATTCATATTACACATTCAATCCTAAATTTTTCTTTTAGTCCCTTTTAAATATTCCCAAAAAATTTTATTAAACCTAATATTATGACGAGAGATATATAAAATGGAAGATTGACACTGAGGAAGAGGTATTTGTTGTTTTATCAGTTTTTCCAATAGATACTTAATAGCAGCCTCATTATATATGTACCCGAACATCCAATGATTGATATCGTCAGTGTTACCATTACAATCACAAAGTTCGTTTTCATTTAAATTAAATCTATGGAGATATGCTTTCACAGTAGCATGATTAACAAGGCATCTAATAAACATTGAATATACTCTTCTATTGGGATGACTTCTTGCAACAAACGGCGCAGTAGGTAAAACAGGGTGAATTTTTGTGTAAAGGTTGTTACTTCTGTTACAAAAAGCATTCCATTCAATTTTCCAGTTTTCTTTTAATTTTTGTTTATGCAGCGAGACTAAGTCACTTCTATTTTGCCAGCTAATTTCTAATCCATTTGAAGCCGCTTCTTTAGCAAAATAATCTGATTTGGTGTTACCCGAGATACCAGCATGTCCTTTTACCCAAATGAAAGAGACTGAATTATTTCTTTCAAGTAGCTTTAGTTGATTTTCTAATATTTTGACGATAATACTGTTTTTGTATACTTGTCCTTGTTATTTTTGTTTTGTGTATGAAGATAATTAAATAGATACCCATTTATTTCATTTTATTTGTTTTTGTATTAATTTTTAAGTTTATATAGTTTTTTTAAATAAAAGTTTTTCCTACGCATTTTGTGTCTAAAAAATCTTTTATCAGACCATGCAAATCGTCGATAAAAAATACCAAGTAAAGTGTTTCGACAATTTTATCAAAAATTCAATAAATGCCCATTTTCGTGCCGGTGAGTGTAGATAGTGTGACCTCATCGTGTAACATTTTGTATATTAGATATTATAGATAATATTTTAATATTATAATTGTAAGAATTATTTGTTACTAAATGAAAATTTATTAAATCAAAATCATCCTCAAAGAGACGTCGCCAAAAATAACTCTAATAAATTTTGTACACGACACCGTTAAGATCGAATGTATGAATTATTAGTCCATATTTTTTACCGAATTCTCCGGTTCATGTTTAAATCAAAATTTACTTTACTCGAGGGAAGCCTTATTAGTTTTAATGCGGATTTCTCAGAAATTCTCTCTGCTAAATCGACGTCCTTATTGGAAAGAACTAGAACCGACGTTCTGCTGGAAAGAGCATTTTAAACAAAAGCGGGATTAGTTGGTTGACAAATTAATTAAGGCCATACGATCGATGCAATTAATAAGGCGTACGCATAAGCACTCTTAAACTTAAAGCAAAAAATTCTACAAACGGATTTAAAATTTAAAAGACTTTGTGTAATATAAAAACAAAAATACTCTTATCGAACGAACAGTAAGAAAAAAACAAAAATGTATGCACTAAAATGGCATTTACAGGTCAGATCAAGATCAATATTTGATCGATCGATATTTTAGTTATTGGAAAAATACGTACCGTAATTTGGGGTAACTTGAGACACTTTTGAACTTAAACCTGAAGTTTATTACATACGGAGAAAAAATTAATGTTCAAAAACTATTTGAAAACATTAGTCGCGCAGGTAACTATGATATGTTTATAGAATATTTCTGTTTATTTTGTCACAAGTAGTTTTTTCAATTTTTTTTTATGTCTGTCTCAAGTTACACACTAGAATGGGCTAACTTGAGACAGTCGTATAAATTCAAAAAGTGACTCAAATTACGCATTGATAGGGTAACTTGGCACACCGAAAATATAATTATAAAGTGTTATGTTAAATTGAGACATTCAGAATATTTTTTTGGGTTAATAAAAAAGACAGAGAGCTCAAAACTTTTATTTAAAAACAATTAATTACAGCAATTTTAGGTCGGGTACTGAAAAAATACTTCGGTTGTTTAGGGCTTTAGGCGGTTTAATATCACCTACAATGTCCTGCCAGCAATAATACAGTTCATCCTTAGGTTTGGGCCATTTCCAGTTTTCCTGTGAAGTCTTTGTCATTGCACTTATTATTGCGCCTTTACCGTCAATCTTTTCAATTACCCCAGGATTAAAAATTTGAGTCATAACTAACTATGACAAAGCATCCAACTTGTTTATCTTGATGAGAGTAAATATTATCCTGGTCATTAGTCTCTTCAGTAATATTGTCTTCAATATTGTCAATCTATTTTACTTGAAATGAATCTCAGTCATCATCTCAACCTTTGCCTTTTCTTGCTAGATGATGGTTTTTCTTTAATTTTTCCATTAATTGACTTCTTTTCTTTTTTTCTAGCTTTGGTTTGTCTTCCAAAATTATTATATTATCTTCACAGATTCCTCTACCAGCAGGAACATTCAATTTCTTTTTTTTTTGTTTTCTTAAACCATCTGTCTCTTTCCTTCTACTTTCTTCTAAATATTCTTGAAATGTAGTTACCCAGGCAACGGTATGCTCACTTTCTTTGCCATCCTCTACTGCCTGTTTACTGAGAAGCCTCTTCAAGACTTTTCCTCGATTTAGTGGAATTAATCCTGCTCCTTAAAATCCACTTATTACGTTTTGTGAAAGATTTTTCTCTTCCATTGCCTCCAGACATTTTTTAATAAACGAGGAAATGTATCTTTTGGCACAGTTCCACGATTTTTTGTTTTCCAAGAATCTAAAGTTTCACGCCAAGTGAAAGTGGGCGGAAAAATGCGACATCTAACGGCTGAGTAAATCCAGTGCTATTTGGGGAAACTAGGATAAAGATTATGTTGTTTTTTTACATTCCTCTATTATATATGGGGATATATGGCTCGCCAAATTATCCCCAATCATTGCTTTTTTCTCTTCTTTATCTTGTTTCGAGAAATAAGGCAAGGTAATTTTTCTAAACCAATCTTCGAATGTCTCCAAAGTGATCCAGCCACTCTTACTTCTATTATAAACTGTCCCCTTAGGGCCATGTTCGGTCCAGGTATTATAAAGATTCTCAGCTTTGTATGGTACATATGGAGGGGGAGGTGTCCCGTCTCCGGCAGCGGCAAACATTACAGACGTACTTGACTTAGAAAAATCAATCATCCTTTCAGGATGTCGACACCTACTCCTCTAACAACAACTTTTTTACGACAAGGATCGTCTGTCATATTTGTTTCATCATAATAAATGACAGAATGAGAAAGAACTCCCTCCATTGGCTGATTTAACTCATCAAAGTAAATATTTATGGCGTTATGGTCGACTTTGGCTCGAGATCTCTTTATGTTTTGGCACATTTTATTACTCAAAGTGTTCTAATGACGCTTCAAAAACGACATGACAAAATATCTACCTGGCATGTTGTTTTTAAATCTATGTTCATTTCTTCTAGAACGGTCGATGA
Source organism: Diabrotica balteata (assembly GCA_918026665.1). Classification (NCBI taxonomy): domain Eukaryota; kingdom Metazoa; phylum Arthropoda; class Insecta; order Coleoptera; family Chrysomelidae; genus Diabrotica; species Diabrotica balteata. Next base: position 9,949,411 of record OU898282.1, on the reverse strand, counting down.
ATGCTTTGACAATGAGACTAATATCGTATAGTGTGAGAGGAAAGCCCCAATCCCCAGCTGAACATAGACACATTACTAAAGCATTTTGGTCAACTTCATTTAAAACAAATGGTTTACCAACCTTTCCCGTGTTCTTTCCATTTATTGCTCTATTTATAGAACATCGTAGTATTCCAAACTTTTCTTCGGCTTTCCTCAAAGAAATCCCGGACCTAACAGCTTCCACTGCTTTATGAAGTTGCTCCTCTGAGAAATTTTGGTATTTTCTAGATCCCAAAATTCTTTTTTGCGTTCGAACCATACCTGAGCCTGAAACAATAATGAAAAAAGGTAAGTAGATAGGTAAGTAGGAAGGTTAGAAACTAGTTTTTATAGTATCTAATTTGTGGTGGGGTAACTTGAGACAGTTGTCTCAAGTTGACCAACCAAGGTCAGGCTGAAAATTCATATTTTATAGCAGCCATAAACTTGGCAACGCCGCAATGGAATTTACGGCACACCAATATTAATATTAGAGGTTACGTTTTCTACAACAATTGCTTGTTTTCGGATATTAGTCATAAAATTATTATATAGGTTATGTACTACATGAAATTTGGCAATTTTAAAGTTGATGTTTAATAAAAAAAAATATGAACTTACCTTAGATAAGACAAAAGAATTTAATTACTAACGGTCTGTTGCAGTTTCGCAACTGTTTATAAATATTTGTAAATGTATTAACAGACTTTTTGATAGTTTCTATTCTCCTCGTATATTTTATACAAGATTTGCCTACACGAAAAAATGCAGCTATTTTAAGAAATAATTTTCAAGGACCATCTGCCAAATATCACCACACGTGCGTGTGTACCTAAAATAAGGGTGTGCATTCCATTCACAACAAGAGTCGAAAAGTATAATATATCTCTCAAACGATGAACATGTGTATGTGAAGACGAAGAGTACCTGATTCCGCATCGGCCAAGAAAGACGATAATGTGCATCACAATCTTGGGTAGTTAAAGTGTCGCTGAAAAAAATAATTTTGCGAAAACGTTGGGGCTATCTTTTTCATGGGGTAAGGAACAATACACCATATTAATTTGTTGCTGCATATATCGAGTACGTGCACTTGGTATATTTATTTGATATTTGTTCTACTACATTTGTACTATATTCTTATTTTTGTATTTTGTTAACACCGATTTTATTTCTTGTATTTCTCAAGTTGAGAAAGTCAATCAGCCGAAACAGCTGTAGTGATAATATTTAAAATAAATTTTGTGGAAGTTTGAAAACAAAGTTTTCAGTGTTTTATTGTTACATAAAGTACAGACTTTTAGAGAAAAAACTTCTTTTTCTATAAAAAGATAAAGGCTTATTATTAGGTGCGTTTAGATATTGTACATAATGTCATAGGTTACGCAAATGATGTATTAAAATTTCCGATAAAAATTTGACATTCAAAAATGTATTCAACTGCAAATTTAAATTTTCAATCTGTTTAAATTTTGACTTCCACGTGATTGTTCGTAGAAAATTACATTGTCAGCTCAGCGTTTCGCAAAAATCTAATTAGAGGGATAATTTTAATATTCATCTATTAATGACTTATACGTGTATAACAAATAATTAAAAAGCCAAATTAATTCGTGAAATATTACAATTAATGTAAAATCGAATTAATTTATTTGTATGCCTATATATCACACAGTTTTGTATAATAGGATCTATATAAAATATTGCTGTGGCTTGTACCTAAATTATTAAAAGGGGTAAAGTTGAATTTAGTTGTAGGTACCTACTGTATTTTCGATACGTACTTTAAATATTCATTTTATGTACTTTTCACTAACCATTATCTACTAGCATAGAAAATATCGTTTATAGTATTATATTTAAATTTTATAACATACATACATAATTCTTGAGTTAAAGTTATTGTCGGAAAGATATTTGATTAAAGAGAAATTTACGCTTGCTTTATTGATTACCATATAAAGCACGACAAAATTATTCAAATTCGAAAATTATCCGCAACATATACTGGAATAATGGGTATTTTCGTACTGCAAATGCAACAACAACTTTGTCGTTATAAAACGAAGAGTACGTCTAGGATACCTCTCTTGTCCCCGCTTCTCGTTAACCTTAATGCAAAAAATATTCTTAAAGAATCCCTAGAAAAACGGCCAGGGGGTGCCAAAATCCACCAAATTGCCATCAATAAACTTTTTTTCTATCACTAACTGGGAAATCTGCAAACAGGCGCCAGAGGTAAACATTTCCGACAGCGCTGGTTCCTTAATCCAAAAACCCCTTCAGAATCACGTTGACCAGCTTGACTCTGAATCGGACCTTCCTGCCGTCCTTTACTTCGATGTGGCCAGGACCAGCTAAAGCCAAAGTGGAAGGCAGAGCCGCGATGAGCTCCCATGTCCTATTTATAGCCGTTCGTCCGCATCTCAGTCGATATTCATCTCATTTCACTTGCACTGTCGCCTTCTCGTGCTTGCTCTCCATTTCCGTCTCTCTCGCCCTCTTATTCATACTTGCCTTTACACCTGTGTTGTTAACCTCTCCTTCTTCCTACCTTTGCGGGCCCAGTTCTGCCTCCTGGATAGCTGCTAGAACTACATCTAGCTCCCACTCTTCCTTCTCTTTTAGCGACAGAACCTTTTTCACATAGTTGTGGATTTTGTTCAACCAGTGCTCGTCTATCATCATTTTCCCTACCATCTCTTTCACAGACTCAAACACTGTCTCTAGTTCATGCCTTAGACACACTTTAAAAAAGTATGTGACACAGTGTCCGAAGTCCCAAATATAGACACTTGTCTGATTCGTCATTTTTGAACCTGTGCAAGTAGCTGCGAAAGTTTCGGTGTCCTATGAACACTTGTATTTCATATAGTAGTCTATGCATCTGTGCGCGCAGTCCACCCAGCTCCGCAGATTCCCTGTAGGCCTTGTAAGCACTTGCTACCCGCAGAAGAGTAGTTCTGTCCGCGCGTAGCAAGAGCCTCTTGTATGCTTGTGTTTCCACACTTCATAAGGATTCCGCCTAGAGAATGATAGACTGCGTAATCCCGTGTCAAACCCTCCTGCTTTCGGATTGGGTTCCTTCGATAATTGACATTACCCTTGGCAGCGCAGCCACCGGCTCATGGGACACCTACTGGATGTGCTACTCCCAACTTCCATTCATACGTAAGACCACCCCCAGATAATTAACGTACTTCGTAGGAGTGATCGGCACACCCGCAGAATTAAACACAATTCTCCCTCTGTTTCTCGGGCCTTTAAGGACCAACACCTCTGTCTTCTCGGTCGCAAGACTCAAACCATGGTCATTCATTTAAACTTGGTTCAGGACACTTGTATACCATAAACTGTATAAGAGTTCCTCCCTGTTCCACACTGCCACCAGCATCATCCGCGAATGCTAAGGGGATAACCACCTCTCCAAATTCGCAATTCATGATTCCCTTGTGTTAGGCTCCACAGTACCGGGCCAAGGACAGACCCATAGGGCACCCCAGTCGTAACGCCTATAATCACGCCCCTCTCAACCATGGGAACCCAGCACGGAACCCCCCTACAAAGTATTGAAAGAGTTTCGGGCGTCGAAGAGGAGTAGAATTGTCCACTTGTTGCGGTCTCTCCTCCCCTCCATCGCCCGAAATAATCCCATCACCGCGTCTACCGTACTGTTACCCTCGGAAAATCCATGATCCAAAAGCCAAGCAGGCTTCAGTCGTTTCGCTACCTCGCCAAGCATTCACGACCCTTTGCATGCCATGCCAAGCCCCGGGCAGTAATAACTCTCGAATAGCCTCGAGGTTCTCGCCAACCTTGAATGCCATATTGGAATTTAGTGCCAAAAACCAAAACTCTAGTTTTGACTAATATCCAAAACATTCACAGCTGCATATATCTAGGAAGAGAAATAAACACTTTCTTGAGATGGATCACTAAAAAAAATTAGACGAGTCATTGAAATCGACAGGACTGGTTCTCTTAACTTAAAAAAAATTCTGTCACCCGAATTTAGTCATCCAGGTCCAGTCTTCGTATATTAAAGTGCTACATTTGGTCCTAACTCCCATAAAAAACAGGAAGATTTTAAAAAAGCTGCAAACATTTGAAATATGGCTCTACAGACGTACTTGAAGAATCAAATGAACAAGTAGAATGGCCAACGCAGAAGTCTTAAGGAAAATGAATATCCAGTTACAACTGGTCCAAACTATTAACATGAGAAAAACAGCTCACCTCGGTCATATATATCATGCACCTCATTGAGTACGAATAGCAACAACTAATCTTAGAGGAATAGATAGATGCGTCGAAAGAAGAAATTGTGGCTGAAAAAAATAAGACATTGGACGAACACCAACGAAAATAATCTACTGCATGCAGCCTAGGACAAAAATAATATTGATAGTGATGACGAAGTGGTTTCTGCATTTCGTCATCACTAGCAATAGAAGAAGTTAAATCGAAAATAGCTTCTATCTAATAACAAATCATCGCATTCATAGCTCACTTCACTACTGTCGCCATTCAAACGTAATGTTTTATGTCGTTCTAATTATTCACTCCAAAAGACGCTCAGTATAATTTTTTGCAAACGTTTATTAGTTCAGTTTCGATATTTTAACTTTATAATTCATAAACATTCAAGTTTTCTCCATAAACCGATATAAACTTCTGCTTCCGTCACAATAAAACGGATAAGTGTACAATGCCCTTAATTCCGTTAAGAATATGACGTACTTAAAACTTTTTTCATTAAACGAAGTTGCTGAGATTTGATCTTTTTATAACGCTGTAATGGCGATGGATCTTAGTACTTAGAATGTCTTTCCAGTTAGTAAGTATTTTCAAGTCTATCGAAAAGTTAATTGAAATATTGCAGCTAATTTTAAAAAAACGTATTTGTGGAGCTTAAAAAGCGATTTATTTGAGTTTTTTGACTATATAATATTGGATTTTGCTCATCTTTATTTGTCTGTATTACATAATGTTTCATTAATTGACTGACACAATCGATATTGAAATTAATGGACCAATAAAGAGAAATAAAAAAATAGAGAAATAGTCTATTTTTGATAAAAGGTAAAACGGGAATATAAAAAACAATGTGAAGAAGTGGAAAAGTATGACAGAAAATATGTTCAATCGTCAATCATATCGTCAATATGTACAAAAAAGTAAGTGAGATAGCAGGAATCCAGGAAAAAACGGCAGAAAGATTGTTCGGAAAGATATTTAAAAATATTTCCGCGGTTAGTACAATTAAACCTAGAGCTAAGATTAATACTATTATAAAAATTAATATTAAACTCACCAGTCTTCGGGTTGAATTGCGTTGATTTACATTGTGCCGAACTTTCGACATCCTCTCTGATGTCTTCTTCAGAGCTTCCGAGGTCTCAGTCTCTCGAGCTCCCAGACACTACTACACTGATCACTATTCAGTAGTGAAATGAAGGCAATTCTTCGCCTTTCTGGTCCTCGTTTTCCTTCTAGTTTTCCTTGAAGAATTAATTGCCACATAATTAATAAAACTACATTTCGAAAGCCTCAATTTCCTTACAGATAGTGCCTGTGAGAGTCCACAACTCAACTCCTTAAAATAGTATAGGAAAGATATCAACTCAACATCGTAATAACCTTAACGTAGTGATCTTTATGGGTACTGATATATCGCGACATTTAAATCACTTAGCCATTTTTCAAAATGCAGGTCTTGCTTTCTGTATCCTAGATTTTATTTCCAGGGAATGCTTCCAGTTTTCATTGACGTTTTTACCAAGGTAGGTGTATGTTTTACTCTTTTTATTGGTTGACCATTCACACTGATTCTTTTAATTTGCTGTTTCCTCTTAGAGATCATCATACATTGTGTTTTCTTAATGTTCAGTGAAAGTCCACATCTCTGACTCACTTCTGTGAGTCTATTCATTAACTCCTGGAGGGCTTCATAACTGTCAGCGAATACCACCGTATCATCCGCGTATCTGATGTTATTGATATATTCTCCGTTATTTCTAATTCCGGCTTCAACGTCTGCTACTGTTTCTTGAAAGATTTCTTTAGAGTATATGTAAAACAGCAAGGGTGATAGTATACATTCCTTTCGGACACCGCGTTTGGGCCACAGATGTTTATTCCAATATTTGTTAATATCTCTATCAGTTTGTCGTGTTTTACTGTATCAGATGCTTTATGGCAATGAATGAAGCATGCATAAATATCACAATTCATATCTCTACATCGTTGAAATAGCACTTGCATGCTAAAGAGAGCCTCTTTTGGACCCACTGCATTCCGAAAACCAAACTGTACGGCTGATTTTTTCTTAGCATAGTCTATGATGTATGATTTTTAGAAATAACTTTAAAATGTGGCTCATTGAGCTGATGTTCCGGAAATCCTTGCAGAAACGGAATTTGTTTTCTTTGATAGAGCAATAAACGTTGACTTCAGCTATGATCTTGGTATTACTCCGTTTAAATATATGTCATTGAATAATTTTGTTAGTCGTTGAGTGCTGTGGGTATTAAATAGCTTTATAAGTTCAGCATATGTATTGTCAGGTCCAGGAGCTTTGTCATCTTTTAGTTGTTATATTGCCTTTTCCGCTACATCTGATGTAATTGGTAAGTTGTCATTGCATATGTAGGACGAAGGTTGTTTGGACCTATGATCATTAAAGAGTTCTTGTATGTATTTGGCCCATATGCATATTTCTTAATTTTTATCTGTGATGATGTTCTTCTGTTGATCTTGCAGTTTGTTAGCTGTGTTGGATTTTTGAAGATCAGCTTCTTGTTTTACCTTTTTATTCATATTAAACGCTGAATTGAATTTGGCTGGAAAAGTATTCAGTTAGATTATTATTAATCTTTCAGAAACAGGTATAATATTTGTAACATATTGACGTAATTGAAGAGATACGATTACTCCAACCCCATACATATGTTGACCATCATTTCCAGAATAATATACCACATGGTTGTCAACAATACAAGCACTACTATTTGACCAGCGCTCATTTCGCTTATGCCCATTAAACCTACTCCAAGTCTGGTCATTTCTTGATTGGTATGGTGAAGTTTTCTGGATTAATACATTGTTTTCACATTCCAAGTACATATTTTGATAATCAACTCTGAAGTTTTCATAGAGACTTTTCCAGTTCAGTCACAGGGGTTTCTCTGGGTTACGACCTGGAAGGCCCTGTGGTTTAGATGTGGATCACCTCCGCTGCCGAATCTTGGCTTCCGTATTCCATGATTAGTAGCTGTTTTCACTTTAGTTGTGTTTGCCATGATAGCTGTACTAGAGATGTCATAAGGGACCTTTAATGCCTTCTCTCGTTGCCTTCTGCATTCTTGGTTCTTCCGCCTTCGAGAGCAATTTCATTGTCTCAGGACAACAGAGTTCCCTTCCACTTACAAGCTCATCCGACCGCAGCCGTTGCCAGTATATGGTGGATTGCTTATCTTGGCAAACACTCGGACGTTAGTGCTTTGTTGGTTATCTTTGGATAGGAGAGGCTATACGTTGTGCATCACTATCCCATTACACTCCTACATCCCATACTTAACATAAATGTAGTAAATTATTAAGTATAAATGTCTAGTTAATATTGTAAATGTCGTAATTAATTATCAACTTTATAGTTAAATAACCTCACATCGAACAATATTTTTTTATAATATACTAGTATTGTATTTATAGATATACTTATTTTTTATAATATAATGGCACTAAACTGTTATCATTAGCAAGAATAAATTTTTGAAATTTGAGATTCTAACAAACTAATACTATACTTTAATTCAGTCGATTAAAATGAAATAAGGGCTCAAAACGCTCTGACACTAAAACAGTTGTTGGCATGTGTAATAAAACGCTCCCGGCATAGATGCAATTCGCAATACATAAAACCTCGTTATGTTTATTCAATCACTAAAGCATGAATCACTTCGTTTGCGATCGATTTTTCACAAACACGTGTATAAAAATAGCTACTTAGTTGCTGTTTGTAGATTTATTACAAACTAAAACATTGGTGGAGATATTTTCTAATTTGACGAAGTAGCTTAAGCAACTCCAAAAGTTGATTATTTTGTACTTTACCGTTACGCAGAAACAACAGTTACAGACAGTTTTCTTAAATAATAATTATCTATTATTTAATTACTTAGTTATGTGTTGTTAGTCATAATTTCAGCCACTTGCTGCTCCCATAAATGGATTCCATACCTTTATATGGGTTTTAATATTAGGTACTTTGCAAATTAACAGTTTGTTTTTCAGGTTCAATTTAGCGTTGCGTTCTTGAAACATTTGTGTTGGTTCCATTCCTATCTTCTGTGTCTTCCTCATCGTACAATACTGTATTTTACAAAGATCAGTAAGAAATTATTTGACGAATAATTATCTTTGGTACTTGCCTTTCTTAGAATAGTTAATGGTATAGCGTCGTAAAACTTGTGGATATTGAAATAATTATTGATAAACCTAATACATACTGACCATAAATTACCTAAAAATTACTATCCGGTCACTCTTCTCCAGGCGATAGGAAAAATTTTTCAGAAAATTATTTAAGGAAGATTAAAAAAAGAAATAAACCAGTATATAACACACCAGTTTGGATTTAAAGAAAATTTATCAACAATCCATCCTCTTCTAATAGTAACATCCAATGTACAGGCAGCAACATTACAAGGACTCAAGACTATAGGAGTTTTCTTGGACATCAAGAAGTCGTTCGACTCCGTTTGGCATAAAGGATTATTATACAAAATTCACAAGATGCTCCCCTTTGCTAATATTGATTGTTGGTGATTTTCTTAAAAGGCGCAGGTGTTTAGTCAAAATGAACGGAACATAATATTCCCAATCAATTGCAACAACGATTTCACAGGGTTCATCGCTGTGTCATCTATTGTATAACTTCTACTGTAGACGACAGATATGTGAAAATAAACTAACCAATAGATAGTGATTTGTGACAATTTGCGGATGAAACGACGGTGATATATTTTAGTAAACATTCAATAAGTATAATAATTTACTTATTAAAAGGTAGATGGATGACACAATATCTTGGGCCAATAAATAAAGATTAATAATAAATTCCTCTAAAACACAATTAATTATATTTAATCATAGAATTCTAGTCTAGAAGATCACTTCCCGACTATAAACATAATATGTAACAATATTATTAAAACCTCCCAATATGTCAAGTATTTGGGAATTGAAATAGACAACAAATTAAATTTCAACTAGGGGAGACCGGTGTTTTAGTTCTTACACGGGGCAGGTTGTTACATTTAATTTTAATCAACTAAACGAGTTAATGTCACGTCTCGTCACAGTCCCGGCGCCGAACGGAACAATCCGTCATACGAAATATTCTAGAAATATGCCGCCGGCATTCACATTCATAAGAGACTACGGAAGCATAGAGAACTATCACTAATATAAAGAAAAACACCCATAACTCCATAAGCAACTTAATTCCTATAGCACAGTGGGAAAATCACTATAAAAATTTACTCCAGGAGTCCAGATTGGAATATATGGGAGAGGAATACAGTATGGAAGGACAAAAAAATAGTAACATTAATACTACTAACAACGTGGTCCGTACTGCGTTAATTAAAATGAAAAACGGGCGATCTCCAAGACCTGGCAATATAGCTGTAGAGTTACTTAAAGCAGGAGGTCCACTTCCAATAGATCGAATAACTTTTCCAATTAATCAATGCTGCCAACAGATTAAAGTACCATCTAAATGAAAAACCGCTCACCAAGTGTACATCTTTAAAAAGTGTAGTCGAAAAGATCCTAACTGCTGCAGAGGATTAAAGTTTCCTACCTACTTTTGGGAGATTGTTTGGAAAGATAATAAATGAAAAAATACAAGATGATGTAGGTCATCTAATTAGCGAAGACCAAAGTAAATTTACGCCTGGTAGATCTTGTTAACTGATAACTTGTTTATACTCCAACAATGATTAGAAAAAAGAATAGCGGTTGGTACCGAAGTACATCTAGCCTTCATCGACCTAGAAAAGGCGTATGATACAGTTCCAAGACTGAAATTGTGGCAAGCTTTACAACAACTCGGCATTAGTCAATACCTTTAAAGAATAATCACAGAAGCATACAGGAATAACACTACTTACCTAAAAATCGGAAATAGACTATCAGAGAAAATAAAAATAACTAAAGGACTAAGACAAGGATGAAGTAGGTCACCTTTACTGTTAAATTTATATATTGAGGCAGCCTTCCAAAATTGGAAAAACCACTGCCAGGGAATGGGAATCCCCATGGGAAATGACATACTGTTCTCCCTGAACTTTGCAGATGACCAAGTCGTCCTAGCTCAAGAAGTGCTAAAACATCAAGGCTGGAACGGAAGACCAACGAATCTATAAAGAATAACATGAATGCTACAGAAACGGTCATTGATAGAATAAAAAGAAGTTCAAAATGGTCACCTATGGAGAATGTCTGACAAACATTGGCCCCAAAAACTTCACAGATGGAAGCCCCCTAGAAGAAGAAAAAGAGGTAGACCTTGACTCTCATGGAATGAAGGAATTAGAAGAGTGATGGAATCGAGAGGTTTTAAGGAGGAGCCTGCCTTCAACCGGGAGGATTGAGTTGGATATTGTCTTACACAAATAATTTAATGTATCCATACATTGAAGTTGGATATTGTCTTACAAAAATAATTGAATGTATCCATACTAATTCTGTAAAATGGCTGAAAGACATTGATTGATGGCCTTTTGGAACTTAGCATCAATAAAGTGTATTTCACTATTCGAGATGCTTGACAAAATAAAGTTTATCAGTCTTTTTTTCCTCGAGCTAATTCATTCTAAGAATCCGTGAACTAGATCTTCATTAAACTTAAGAACAATTTTTTATGTTCTTACCAAGAAGTTCAACAACATCCGACAGTAATTTCTAAAGTTTTAAAATATTTGATGGGAAAACTAAATAAAGTAAACCATTTAGCTAGGTAAAAATAATTTTATTTACAATACAACTTTTAATAATATTTAATAATGGAATTAATTTTATATTAAAAAGATATCTTAATGTTTTAAAACAACTTTAAAGTTAAACTATATGAATAAAGTATGTTTATTAGTAATTTCTATGTAGTAGCAAAAAGATACAATAATGCTCTAACAAACTGGACAATTTCTGACCCTCCCAACTTTGATTCCCCATAGACTCTATCAACGAAGGTAATTGGCACTTCACCCACACTGTAGTTCAACTCCCTGGCTCTAATTATCATTTCCATCTGAAAAACATAGCCCTTAGACACACAGCTCTTGATAAGTTTTTCAAGAACATCTTTTTTGTAGAGACGGAATGATCCTGTCAGATCAGATGCGCCAGGTCTTAATAAAAGTTGGGTGAGGAAGTTTGCTCCTCGAGACACGAGTTTTCTTTTGAAGTCCCAACCAGATACTCCTCCATCTCCTAGGTAGCGAGTACCAGAAATTACATCATAATCTTGGGATTGTTGTTTTTCGATAAATTGGGATATAAATTTAGGCTGAAATTAAAAAAATATATATTATTATTACTTAATTGCAAATTATATCTAAAGGGAAAAAATGTAATTTTTACTTAAACGATAATTTTAAGATTAGATGGTTAAGTAGACTTATAAGTTAAGACAAAACCATAATCAAACTAAGGTTGTGGTTCATTTATTACAAAAGTTTAAAGGAATTTTGAATTATTAAGTCAACCTAACCTATAGAAGATAATCCTGATGAGTATTAGTTACCATTGTCACAATTATTAATATCTTCCAACATTACTACTTTGCATTTTAGTTTTGTTGACCCAGTAATATCGATACATTTTTGGCAAAGTAATGTAAGTCACCAAACATGATTTTTAGAAAAAACAATTTTTTAATTCAACCTGGTTAAACTTATTTAAATTATGACTGAAAAAACTTGTCCTACTTGTCCTAAAAAAGGTTTAAATTAATTCTAGGCTTACTACACTTTGGCAGTACCTTTTTAACAATAATAGTGTTAGTTTAATTGAAAAACATGATTTTCGCCAAAAATGTCACTTATGTTAGTTTGCCAAAAATGTATCCATATTTTAGAAATACTATACTCACATGATGACTTAAGTCAGCATCCATTATGATGATAAAGTTGCCTGTAGCATGATTGATACCATGAATATATGCTGTTCCCAAACCAAGCTTCTTTTCTCTAGGTCTTAAAACAATTTTGTCCTCACCATATATTTTTTGGAGCTGCTTTGCTGCTTCAAGTGTGCCATCTGGACTTCCATCATCTATTACTATTATCTCATAATCACAGTTGCTAAAAATAAATATTTTATTATTTTTCAACAGTATTTCAATATTAGTTATCACCGGAAAGTTGCAAAACTCATAAGCTAAAAGATACTGTAACTGATCTGATATTAAAAAGCTATTAGAACTAACGTACAAAGAAATTTCAACTAACCGGCACTTACTACTACAATTAGAACAAAATACATCCGTAAAAGAAGAAATACTAATAAATCACTTGCAAGTCTATAAAGTCATCTTAATTTATGGATGAACAGTTTTAAACAAGAGAGAAACTCTTAGAGTGTATGCCTAGTTCGCACTAAATTATTAGATACTCAACTAAAATAAGCATGGTGCGAACTAAGCTTAAAGGAAACTAAACCCTGTGCTTTAAGAGGAGTAAAATTTAAAATCTTGTAGATTTCCATTACTAGATCTAATCCCATCATATAAAAGCTTGGATAGAAAACACATTAAAAAGCTTTCAAATTTACCTCTTATTCATATATTTTACTATAAGATAAATGATAATTGGAAGATTTTCCACTTCATTGTAAGTTGGTAAGAGTATTGAGTATTTGTTTTTGGAAGTCTCTGCATGTTTTTCCTTGGACATATTGTATTGAGCAATTACAATGTTTATATAAATTACAATCAAGATAACTGCTTTCAACTTCTTTACCATACGCAAATTTATTCATGAGCTTAATACATAATAATTGATAAATGTGTGATTCAACCTTATCAATATTTGCTAAGACTTCATTTGACGTTTGATGTCGGTGTTTTGATGACGTTACAATGAAAATATTTACAAAACTCGGATAACCTTAAAAATATTCTTCTTCTTTATCAATCGATGGCTGAACACCAACATAAGAAAACAAGTTGTTTGAAACAACACTATCACTAGAAAAAATCCAAATATGATCATACAATAGTATTTCTACTATACCTAATAATCATTTTATGTAAATTTGGTTCATTTTATTGGAATAATGAATTGATTTCTTCTAGAGATACTTTTTTTTAACGGAATTGCTAAATACGCAAGCCCTTATTCAATTTGGAAAACGAAGAGGAACGCGGGAATTATTGAACGATCAGTAGGACAGTAGGTTATATGCATAGACCAAAACCAAAATTTGGTTTGGTCTATGGTTATATGTTTAAAAGGGGGAAGGCGGAAAGGGATTGTTTATTTCTTAAAATTTGTGGAGAATTATTTTTGTGTGTAATTATTTATTTATGTGGAGAAAATTAATTTATGGTGCCGTTTAAAGTATCTGAAGTATTCAATTATGGAGGTTCTTTCAGATTTTCCAGATAAAGAAAATATTAATATATCACAGAAAACGGACCAGGATTTTAAAAGTATTGATAAGGAAGAAAGAGCAGAGAGTAATAATTTAGAAAATGTCACAAGTGCTTTTAATAGTGAAATTAATACTAGAGATTCACAAGAAAGTGCTACTACAGTACATGTAAATAATAAGGCTTTGGATACATCAACAAACTTTTCTGAACAACCACAAAACAATGTGTCCTTAGAAACTGAACTATCTAGTCAAATTGATGTAAATAAAGATAAACCTTTGGTAAATTCTGATAATGAATCATCAGGTGCTGAAGATGATAATAATACAGTACTCAAAAAGAAACATAATAACCAATTATTTGACTCAGATTCTGAAGATGAAATAAGAGCTAAATGTGAACCTAATAAAAATCAAATTTCTGACAATGAAGCATCTGAGGGTGAGGATGGTATAATAAAAAGTAAATTGCTCAAAAGGAAGGGGAAAAAAGAGCTATTTGACTCGGAAGAATCTGAAGATGAGGCTGTGAATACTAAAATAATTAATAAATCTAACTCTAAGAAACACATAACTGTTTCAGATAATGAATCGTCAAGTTCTGATTCTTCAGGTTCATTAAAAAATAATGAAACGAGGAAAACTAATTCCAAAGATAAAGGTAAAGGGTTATTTGTTTGTATGCTTTTATTTTTCCTAATTTTATAATGTCCCATTTTCTTCCATTAGAGTTATTGGCTTATTGATAAATTATTATACTTAACAAATTTCGACAATAGAAATACTTAATTTTTATCTTAAATTGCCACTGCAATAACTGTCTAAGGTTTGAAGCAAGTTATGTATTGATTCACATAGTAAACACTATGTACTTGTGTTTATTTTTTATTTATGGTGTTGATACTTGTGTAATAGTTGCTCAATATTATTTAATAATATAATACGATATTTGTGTAATACCTTGTTAAAACTAATTTTTGTATTTTGTTCAAACAGCAGCAAAACAGGGAAACACAAAATCTTCAGCAAACAAAACAAGAAAACGTATAACATTACTTGAAAGTGATTCTGAAAATGAATTACCAACTTCTCAAGAACATTTAATTGGCGAATGTAGTAGCGATAAACAAATTATGAATAGAATTACTGATTCCGATGATAAAAATATATTAGAGGAAAATTTCAAACTTAAAAGTGCTAATACTAAGCACATATCTAAGAATGCTGATCTTGAAAGTAGTGATTCTGAGGTTGAACAAGTGACTCCTCATAATAAAAGCTTTTCTGATGCCCCTATTGAGGAAGCTCCTATCTATACTGTGAATTATAAAGGTGAATTGATTCTAGAGCAACCAGCTAGAAAGGTAAATGTATACAACAATATTAAATAATTAAGAATAAATTAAGTGAAAAAATTGGTTATATTTACTGATTGCTTAATAATATAATTGCAGAACAGTAACATTGTCTAGAGGGGCTATGGAAAAATACCTAAGAGTGTTGATTCTATTATGTCATTGTAATAAACCAGTTATAGGTACTGCATTAGCTTAGCTAGGGCATATTTTGACAGATTCATTGTCGGATACCTACAACACAACAATTCCTACTTCTCAGTATTAATAGCTCAAGTATCCTACTATTGTAGACTTCTTCCTTTGAAAAAAGAAGAATTATTCTAAATAGTGGAAGTGTATACTAAACTTATCAAATTTTGGATAGTATTATATTTAAAAAATATATTTTAGTTGTTATAATTTAACATAACTATTTATTATATAGTGCAGATAATAAATATTGATTGTCAGTAATTCACAAAGTTCTATTTTATTTACTATTTAGTTTGTTTACTATTAATATTGGCTATGAGTATGTGTGCTTGGTTGTATAGTAATTTCCAGCTACTTTTAGTCTGTCAAAAAGTAACTAACTTCGCAAAAAATAATTTCTGAATTCACTAGACAGTTCGGACTGGGAATAGCGAACCGAGTATATCATTGAGTTGCTTGCTGTTAAATTTATATTTTGAAAAATATTTTGTAGTTTTCAGCCTTCTAACAGTTTTTTAGAGTTTAGTAAAAGTATTTCAGTAGTTATTATATATTATAAACAAATAAACATATTTGTATGTATTCTATCTAATTTAACTTTATTTGAAGTCAAATAATTGGACAGCTCTCTGTGATTCTGAAAGTTCAGCAGATGAAGACAATAATGAAGATAAACCAAAAAGTGACTTGGACAATAGTATGTCAGATGAAGATGTTATTAAACCAGTCAAATACAAGAAAAAATCTAAGCCTAACGAGGAAGGAGAACCAAAAAAGGTAAGTGTCTAGACAACTTTTTGTATCATCGGCTTCACAATCTATGTCCTTTTGTTGTATTGTTAAATATTTTAGTTCAGATGTTTACTCAGCGGGATTCAAATCCTGGTATCCTTAATGCTAAGGAAGAATCACACTGTTTAACAACCTAGGCTTGTCTAGATATGTTGATGTTGGTTAAAGGCAGATGTAGATGGTTTGAAATTAATTTAGTCTTCAATAGGTGGTGATACATGAGATTACTCTTATAATTGACCCCAAAATTTTTTTTCTATCAATATAATGTAAGTAGTTGACCAGAAAGTAGGTGTTGCACATGCCAAATTACTCCAATGGTATATGAATTGATAACTCACTCACCTTATTTTGCAATGAACAAGGAAGTTGTAGGTTTAAAGATTAAATTCTTTGATATACCAAAGCAGTTATTCATTAATAATCTTTTCTCTACCAAGTACTTGGCAATGACACCAAGGAAGAATGGTATCTGAAATTGCATTCACATCACAACACAATGCAGAGTTTTGTTGCGTTATGAGGAAGTGCCTTTTTGAGAACATTGCCAATTATGTAGATATAATGATCACATAAAAAATGATGTGTATAAGAAGCGGTAACACTTGAATTCTAGTAAAACCAAATTGGAAGGTTAAATTTTTTAAACTATTCAAATTCTTTGGTTTTTTCTAGGAACTTCTTAGGCTTCTAATGCAAATTTAATATAATTTAGTAAGGTGTGTATTTGAAAATAGTTCGCTACAAACAGTATTGTAGTGGTCTAGGTATATTATGTTGAAATGGAATAGAATAGAGGGTTGGATACATATTCATTGAAAAAGTAAAGACAACAAAGTGTCAAAAATTTCATTTTCTGTCCATATTACTGGCATTTGCAAATAATTAATTATAACTTACATTTAGATGAGTGGCAAAGAAGCTGCAGAATTGAGGAAAGAAATACAGTCCGAATCTCAAAGAATGAAAAGGGAATCAAATATATCATTGCCCTATCACAGGCCAAAGTCATTCACATTGAAGGAATTCTTATCAAGAAGACCCAAACTGGCTTCTGCTGTCCCTTTGGCCGCTAAAACCCCACCATCTGTGGCCATTAAGATGTCCATGGAACAGTTGGAGGTTGTTTCGTAAGTTAATATTTTGTAATTTTCACAAATTAATTAGTTTTACTTCTTGTTGATGTTGCCTCCTCGAGTTTACAACTCGTCGTAATGTTTTTTAAAATGTATTATTGCTATGCTACACCCAATATTACAATTACTTCTTATATACATATGAAACGTAAACTAAAACTGATGTGCAAGCTCCAAAGAATCACCTTTATATGTTCAACTGCCATCAGGCCCAAGGCAACTAGAGTAAAAATAATTAATCTCAATCCTTAATTTGATAAATCTATTTTAATTGAAACTATTGTATGTTTGAAATATTTTGACTCAACGAAAAGAATGTTTTTATATTAATTTATTTGTAATTTATGGATTCAAGTGTAACTTGATGGAAATTCATTTTATGTAACAATAAAACACTGAAAACTTTATTTTCAAACTTCCACAAAATTTATTTTAACCTCTTATCACTACAGCTGTTTCAGTTGATTGCCTTTCTCAAGCTTGAGAATAAATTTTGTGGAAGTTTGAAAACAAAGTTTTCAGTGTTTTATTGTTACATAATTTATTTGTATATATTTTTTGGTAAAAAGGTACAGAGTGAATTGTATCTAATAGGACACATTTCTAAATGTGGAAAAATATTAGGAAATTTTATTATGTTGTATGTATAGTAGGAGATACATTTTAAAACACATTTTACAATAAAAAAAGATTTATAGAAAAACGATTCAGTCCATAACATCTTTATTTACATAATAAACATAACTCACAAATTAAAAAATATTAATTTATTCATTATGAAATCTATAAAAACAATTTCTATTTTTTGCTAAACATAATCTAGGTCCTAGGAGAACATTTATTAAAAACCCAATGAGTTTCCACTTTATTTGCACTAATGCCATCATCCTCTACTAACATCATCATTGTCATCCTCAACTTGAATGTCTCCATTGCTGGACATAGGTCTCCCTAATGATGAACTTCTGGTCTTCAGTCCATCTGGTTGGTGGGCAGCCTATGCTCTGTAGTGCCTCTTTTCTTAGCCTCCACTCGAAAACATGTCTTATCTATCTATTGTCAGGTAATCTGGCGATTTGTCCTGCATAATTCCATTTTAGCGTCTGTTGTTTTTTGTTCCATGTTAGGGATTCACTCTCTTATAGAGATGCCCAAAATCAGGCACTTCACAGCACTGTGAGTTACATGAATCTTGCTTACTACCTTTTTTGTGAGTATTAATTTTTCCTCTCCATAAGTAAGTACTCATACACTGGTCAAATATTTTCCTTTTGTTGAGGCATATGAGTGATTAGTTCTGTCAGGCAGCACTATTTTTCCGTTTGTTATAGTGCCTTTGTTATGCTATTATTTGCTTGTTCAATATCTTCTATATCGTTTTCTAAGTCTTGTATATGTCTGGTTAATGTATATTCATACAGGTCATTGTTTTCTGCAGGAATCCATTTCTTCTTTCATGTTTTTAAGATTATCTTAGATCTTTTCAGTTGTACATCTAGTCATATCTTTGCTCAGATTAATCTGTGTTCATGTCCTGTCAAAAATTTGTTAAGCACTTCGATGGGTGACTGGAGAGACGTATGAGCTAGCTCTATTCTGAAGTATATCTATTCATTTTCCAAGATCGCAGATAAGTATCCACCTGCTACCCTCTTTACCTTAACTGCCATATATTGGAAAATAGTATATTTTACTGTATTTGAAAAAAATATCACAATAAATATAAATGACTGATAAAGATGGAGTTTTCACGGACCAAATTAATGCCAGCACCACTTTTACCCTAGTTCGTTGACTTTCTTCGTTTTGATTAAATATATGTTGGCAAAATGTATCATTGATTCCATAGACAATAAAGCAATACTCCAAACCTGAAATGCCTGCTCTAACAAAAATTTATAGGTCTCATTTTTTAGACTTTAACTTTATATTCTGTCTCATAGACCCAGCCTATATAATGAACTATGTTCCTTTGTAATAAATAATTATTCCATCAACCTTTGTCGCCTCTATTCTTTTATTTGGTGACAGTTTCTTTTAAGTGTGTCAAAAACTGGTCTTACATATGATAATATTTATCTTTATTTAAAGGTAAGGATAGTGCAAGCAGTCCTGACCACGGCGCAGTAGACGAAAATTTTTTTAGTCCCCAGTTCCATGCGAAACACATTGTACTATGCACTGTATAATTCCCCTTGCAATATAACCTTTCTGCATTTATGTGAATTTGACTCCGCCTTCGCGCAGCTCCATGGTCAGGAGTGTTTGAACTATCTTTATATGCTTAAGCCCCATGGTTTCAAAAAGATTTGGAATTTTGAATAGAGAATTCCAGTAGTCAATAGCATGGCAACAATGCGATGCCCACTATAATCTGAAAAGCTATGAAATCTTGTGTTTCTTCCTCTGTGATGTTGAAGTTTCTGTTAGTATATTTGATTAAACTATGCCTACATAGATGGCAGCACTAGTGCAGTTTTAAATAAAAAGGAATATGGATGAAATAAAACAAAGTATGTAATCTCTAAAAAATATAAAGTGCGGCTAAGATAAAAATTCGTATACAATGTATCTTATAAGATATATTACTTAAAGTTTAAGTAAATTATTATGGCCACAAACCTGTAACAGTTTTTTGATTGTTTTTTTCTTTATAGTAAAAACCTGCAGAAGAGACACAAAGAAGTCGAAGAGTTTTATAAATCAGATAGCGAAGAAGAGCCTGAGGATGACAAAGAAGATTCTGATTATGTCCCTCCACAGTCTGCACTGGATCAGGGGTCTTGCAGCAAAGAAGATTCAGAAAAAGTAACTGACAAAGACAACCTAGTGTCTGAAGGTTTTGAAAATAAAGTTGTAGAATGTAATAAAGATGAAGAAGTGATAACTCCTATGGAAGTTGATGATAGTGAAAATGGAAATAACGAAAATCTTATACAAACTAAGGAAACTGAGAATATTTGTAATGATCCTAATGCCCAATGTATCTTAACTGATGATGTTTTGAACACTGATAATTCACAGGCTAGTAATCTAGATAATACAACTGACAAAATTAGCGAAAAATTGGAAGAAAATGAAAACTTGAATAGTCCTGATAAAGATGAAAATAAAGAAAATAGTATATCTGACAAAACTCTTGAAGAAAATTATGATAAGACTGATGAAAAATTAGTTGAGAACTTAAAGACTTTAGATCATCAGGCTTCGATGGAGTATGAATTTAATCTAGATGATATGGAAGACAATACAGAAAATATCATCAATGCAGGAGATAAAGAAGTGCAACCGCAAATAAGTGAAGCCTTAACCAATGATCAACATACTGAAGAGCAGCGAAAAGCATATTTTGCAGATTTAGATAAAGAAATCGAAAATTTTGGCATGGAGACTTCTACAAAGGAGCCAGAAAAACCCAAGTCGAAATTAGAACTGTTGAAAGAACGATTGGCTAACGTAAAGCCCCGTCTCAGTAACACCTCCAACAATGTTATTGATTTAGACACAGTTGCTAAACCCACCGAAGTTACAAAACTTATGGAAAGATTTGCCAAACACACTGCCAAGAAGCATATCCATAAAGACAAAGTTAAATTGAATGTGATTAGTGTGGAGAGCGGAGGTGAGATTCATAAGGAAACTGTAGCTATTCATGTTGATGATGAGGAGGATACAGCGATTGAAGAAAAACCAGGTAAATATTAATTTTCCTATTTTTTACACTTTTAATGAAGCGGACGGTGGACATTATTGCGTTTTTTCTAGGTGTCAGACTGCAAAAGCTGAGAAACGAACTACAATCCCAAATAGCTCAGCAGAGGTACAAACATTGGCAAAATAAGAGCGGTAGAGAAGTCAAAAACGATACTGAGGATCCTTACAAAGATGAAAAATCGGAATGTGGAGCGGACGATGCTCTACTCGATGATGACGAGGAAGAAGAAATGAGCGAGTCTAGTGAAGATGAAATCGGCGATGAAGATGATGAGATAGAAAATGAAGTTGAAACTCAACAGAAGAAGTCTGCATTTATTGATGATGAAGCAGATGAAAGTGACATTGAAGGTACTTATATTTTACCATTTATTAAGTCGTAAGCTGTAAAATGTTTTTGCTAGTAACAACACAAGGCAATTTTAAAAACGTTTTATATATCATTTACATATAGGGAGGATCTGTTTTGAAGTGGATATGTAAGGCGGCACTTTGGATTTTTAGATGAAATATCATATTTGCTTATATTAAATTATGTTCTAATAAAATACTCATTTTTCAATTAATGAAAAAAATAACATTGAAACATTTTCTGCAATTGATTTTGTAACCTCAGTTTTTCATTCAAAAAAAAGTTGGAAAAAAATGTTTTAACAAATTAGATGGTTTATTTAACTATGTATTTATTTAAATAATGCATATTCGTAATGTTCGCAATGTTTTGTATTTCCAAGGGTTGGCCACATAGATGGCCCTGTCATTCGCTAAAAATAGGTCTTCTTCTGTGCAGGTATCTCTCATATCTGTGCATGATAGTAAATGGTGACTATTGTGGGATACGGCAAATTGTGTCCAGCGCCCATTTCCTCTGAGGGGGCAAAATGTGTTGTATCTGACTCTTGCCATAGGTGTATTCGGCGCGTCTTGGACTCTTCGGGAAGATATCGTGATTTTTTCAGAAACCTTTTCCGAACTTAGTCTACTTGGCTGAAACTGGTGGTCGTACAAGGTGTGTCTTCGATCCCTCTCCTGCTTCTTTTGCTCTATCTCTGATGTGACCTGTCTTCTGATAGCAGGTGGAGCGATTCCAACTATAGGGTAGACCTCTTCGATAGGTGTCAGTTTCAGGCAACCAGATATTATACGAACCGTTTAATTTAACGCAACATCGACGTTTTTAACGTGAGCAGAGTTTTCCCACATTGGTGCTCCAAAACTCAAATAGATAGTGTGTGGTTATGTTCCCCATTTTGTATTTGTTAGTTTGCGGATGATATTATTTCTGGCGCTTACTTTTCTCTTTACGTCTTGACAGTGATATCGATAAGACAGAGTTCTATCCAGACGTACGCCGAGGTATTTTGACGTCTCATTTTGTTCCATCATCTGACCACGGCATTCTACCTCCAGTGTCGTTCGGGAATGCTTGTTTCTAAGGTGGAAAGCACACACCTGGGTTTTTGTTTGGGTTTCAGATCGTTTTCGTCATAGTATAGTGCTAAGTCTTCTAGGGAATCTGTCAGTTTCACTTCGACTTTATTGAAGGTACTTTCCTGGTCTGCCACAGTTGTAACATCCGCGTAAATAAACTGTCTTGTTTGTTGCTTTTGGGTTGGTCGTTGGTGTAAATGTTGTATAGCATCGGCGCGTGTACACTTCCCTGTGGGAGTCCATTTTTTTTATCGTTCCACCTACTGTTCTTGGACTGGAGCGTTACATAGAAGCGTCTATTCTGGAGAAGACATTCCATTAATCTTGTTTGTCGGAAATTCTTTTGTAATTTCGTAGAGTTTTATCAGCCGTCGTTGATGGTTAACTGTGTCATAGGCGGCAGTCAGGTCTATGAACGCTACTCCTGTTATTTCTTTCCGTTCAAACCCATCTTCAATATGTTGGGTGAGATTAAGAGTTTGACTGCAGCAGCATTTTAGGTTCAGTATCATTCTTTCAAACGCCTTGAAAAGGTGACACAGAAGGGAGACAGGTCTAAAACTCTTTGTATCCGCCAGATCCTTTCCTCGTTTTAAGAGGGCCACTACTCTATGTTTCCTCCAGATTTCATCATTTTTACGAGCCATTCTAGGGTTTTTGGTGCAAAGTGCTTTATTTATTCTGTTCATATATCGTCTAGGTCAGCCGCTTTATTATCTTTTATTTGGTGGCTCGCACCTCTTATCTCTTACAGACAAAAGAAAGTACTTACTACTTCGTCGATATTTCGTTGTATTCTTACTCTGTTCTTCCTTGATGTTGCTATCTGATAGGCTATCTGATCGGGTGTGACTTTTGTCAGATTGGGTGCCGGGACAGCGGGATTGTTGCCTAAATTCCGAACTAATTTCCAAGTGTATCTGCTGTTTTGTTTCATGTCATGTTGAAAGACGCGGGCTGTTTTGGATCGTGAATAAGTTTGAGGTTTATGTTTTCAGCCCAATTTTCTAGTTCTTCGCCATTGGAGTCTGCTTCGTTATACCCCCTCGCGATACTGTGACAGTTGAAGTCACTCAGTTGAACTTTATTTGCTGTGTAGGACAACTTTTTTTTTTAATTTGTGAGAAAATACAAACTTTCCATATATATATATATATATATATATATATATATATATATATATATTTATATATATATATATAAATAATTTTTCTGTAGGCAATGGTTAAAAAGTTATTCTAGTTCTGTATAAGCAAAAAATCGAGATGTTTTTGCAAAACAATTTTGCAATATTCAAAATTGTTTTTCTTCATTTATTTTTAATAATATTGATAGAATAAATCTTCTTCTTTCATAAGCTACTCGTAGAATTACTGCAACTTCATTATTATCTGAGTTACAATGTTGCAAAAAAATTTGATTCTATTTGAAAAAATAAAATATCACATTCCAACCAACATTCCATGTAATATGAAGGTTCTAACTTCAGTCAATAATATTTATAAACAAAAAGAAATTTCTGACTATTTTACAACTTTCTAAGCAACAAATAAGGATAGAATCATTTAAAAATTTTACCATTTTGAAGGTTTTTATATCAATTATAAGTTCTTTATCTTCAAATTTGTTTCAAATGCTTTCAAATGACTGCAGGAATCATATATGTAGGTTCTTGTTGTAGAGATCCATACTACTGAAACCAATGTCGTTTGCCTGACTGGATTAGTGTCACAAACGGGGTATTTTGTTTGCTTATTTCCTGAGCTATAATAAATTCAAAAATAATCATTAATCAAATTTATATACTTTAAACATTTTTTTATATTAACAAATTTTTAGATGCTACTGCAACAGCAGCCGATGATGATCCTCAAGAAGATGATGATATCTCCGAACATAATAGTAATCTCGAAGGAGAGGAAGAACAAGATGAAGATGAAAAGTCGGACAAAGAAAATGAAGAACCTAATGAAGACCAAGAAAAAGAAACCATACAAACTTCAAACGATAAAGAAGAGGTATCGCCGTTTAAAAAACCTCTGAGGAGAATACTAAAAGCTTTCACTGAAGATTCTGATGAAGATGAAGACGCCGAATTAGCTTCTACTATTAACAATATTTCTGATAAATTGAACAAAAGTAATGAGGATACCAATTCAACACGTAAGTGATGTAGTTTAGAAAGGGGTGACATTGGAAGATTTACCGTGAATTTTGTTTTAGAGGATGATTATATCACGCCTTATCAACCTCAAAAGCAGGAGACGCCAATTCGGCAGAATTTTAGAGAAAGGTGCAATTCTGATTTAAAATTCTGTACTCCTGTTTCTTATATTACTGGACTACAAAATTTGACGCATTCAGCTTCGAAGGTATGTAAATATTTTTTACCATAGTTTTTTTCACTACCAAATTTATTACAACGAATTTACAACACCTCTTAACCTTTCAAAAACACTGTAAACCGAGTATATATCAGCTCTTTGCTACTGTATGATAGAATTTATAACTTTTCTTACTTTTTTTGACTTGAGGAAAGACGACAGTCAGATGAAGCCAGATCTGGTGAATAAGGTTCTAGTAATTTGAATCCTAAATTGTTTACGTCTCAACAATCGATTTATGTGTAGGAGTGTTGATCTGTAAAAACAAAATACTTTTGGACAACTCACACCATAATTTTTTCTTGTAGAGTAGAATAGTAATTCCCAGTCATTGATCTACTCTAGTCCAGAAAATCAATTGTAAGTACTCTTTGGTAATCACAAAAAACTGAAACAAAAACAGTTATAGCATATTTTTGATCACAAACTTTCTTAGGCCTTGGAGGACTGAGGTGTCTTGATTTCATTGATTGCTGCCTTGCTTCTGGGTCATAGAAATGCTTCCACTTATGCAAGATGCCAGATCAAGACTATCCTCCTTTCACTCATCGATTTTCATTTACTTCACAAAAGCAAAAACTCTCGCCTGGGATCTGATGTAATTTCATTTCTCAGTGAGTGTCAAGGAGTAAGCTAAACACGTATCATTTCATTTTCCTGATATAGCGTATGTCGTATCATCTGCGAATTGTACGGATTTGTACAGAGATATAAATTTAGGCAAATCGTTGACATAAATAAACAAAAGAGGTCCTAAGACCGAACCTTGTGGGACTCCATGTTTTGCGGATAGAAAATCGTAGAGATGACCTTTAAACACTACCACCTGGGGTCTGCCACATAGATCAGAAGTTATAAGCTTGAAAGGTATACCTGATTCCATAGTAATTTAATTTGTGGAGCAAAATGTCGTTTGAAACGCAGTTAAAAGCCTTCGACAAGTCGCAAAGTGAAATTGCTATGCGATTGCAGCGTTCAAACCCCTCAATCACCTCGCTCACAACACTAAATACCGCATTCGTAGTAGAATGAGCAGTTCTGAATCCATATTGTGAATTGTTAAATAGAAATAAAATTGTTGTTTGATAACCTTTTCAATCACTTTCACAAAAGTAGAAACAACTATGTAGTAAGATTCTTTAAAAATTTTGCTATTAATTTCGTAAACGGCTTTTCACTTTAAATTACTACGAGACTTTATTATTTGAGAGACCTACGGGACGAAAAAAAAAAGACGAAGAAGGATAGTTTCTATAATTGAAGACATCGACATTAACCGTCTAAGGACAAAATTTTCAAAATTTTAAAAAATTATTTCGAAAAAATGTGTAAATTCAATTTAAATCAATAATTATATGTATGGCATATTTATATTTAATTTTTATCATTATTTTTGAAAAAAAATTTAAAATTTTAAACGTTACGAAAACCTCACATTAGGCATCTAAAAGTAATACAATAATTTTAATGCATATATTTATTGGTGCAAAAATATCATTTTTGAATAGCATGACAAATTTTAATTATGATGAAAATCGTAAAAATAATTCCAATTTTTATTAATACATAAGTACACGTTGCACTTCTCACAATAATGCACAGAAACTGCTTTACAACCAGGTTTTTGACATCGTCCTCTTTTGCCTTTCACAACGGGCCAATATCCTATTTCATCCTGCCGAATATCCTTTTGAGGAATCATTTTTGTAGCTGCACTTTTGTGTTTTTTTTTGCTGCATGGAGATTGTCAATACAGCTACTGCTGGGACGTCCTAATTTTTTGGTAACTGTCAGTGTCTTTCCTTGCTTCATTAGGCTTTCGGCTATGCGACTCTTAAATCAAACAGAGACAGTTCGTTTTTCTTTGGAACATCAAAATGATTGTAGTCACGTCTATATAAAAACCAACAATTTACAACTGTCATATCCATAAAATGAAATAAAAAACGATGATAATATTTCTTTGATCTAATTGTGATTCTGTATAGACCTATTAGTGAATTCATAAGATCTACTCCGCATATGAATTTATTGTAAGTTCTAACTGCTGTGGGGCACTGAACATCTACAGTATCTTTTCTTGTTTTATCCCATCTTCTAATTGTATTACGAGGTTTGGCAGAGGAAAAGTATCATTGTATCCTGGAGTAGCGGAAATTTTCAGTATATTCTTCAAAATCGTATGCAACACCACTGGAGCCAGCCAACACATAAATTTTGTAGCCCCATTTGTAAGGCTTTTTTGACATGTATTGTTTTAGCCTGTACTTGTACAGTTTATCCAAGTTTGACGGATCAATTTTGGTATCGGAGAAATGTTTTTTTTATCGTTTCCCATCTGTCTCGACTCATTATTTCACGAACTGTAGTAATATCAAATTGAGAACTCCAATATAATCGAGTTTTTGGTAGTTTGATTAAAGACATATAAAATATTGTACCCATAAATTGTTCTAGCTCTTTTATTGTCAACTCCAGAGGTTTATTGGGTTTTATAGTTTATTCGTCTTCCGGGTTTGGACCGTGTCATTTGTGAGTGACCCAAAAGTGGGTTCATCTCGACGTTTCGCTACAATTATATGTAGCTTCTTCAGGAGAAACAAAGAAAAAGAAAAAAGAAAAAGAAGAAAAAAGAAAACAAAAGAACAGGAAGATGGGTAGTTAGCAACGGTAACTCAGTTACTCAACGCAACCAGAGGCGAATACTAACTACCAAGATGGGCATTTGGTCACAGTAACTCAACTACTCAACGCAGCCAGAGGTGAAAACCAAATGCCAGGACAGGGATTCACGTCCAACAGCTCAGAACACTAACGCGTCGAGAGGCGGGGAGTGAATCCGACGATTACTCCGCTACCGCTCTATTTATAGTCGCGGTGCCTGTCGTGTCGGGACGTATCGGCACACTTCGTGGCGCGAACGTCAAGAAGCGCGCGCTGGCCAATCATGTGGTGGCGGGACTGGACGGTGGCTCTAGACTGAGATTCCAGATGGGAGACAAGTAGTATCCTTCCTCTCGATTGATATTATGGGGATTTTTTTCGGATCTCTAGAGATTCGCGGATTTTCCTGGAATAAAAGAAGGGGCTCTTAGAAATAATATGGGTTTTTTCGAACAGTATGGAATGACCGGTTTCTTGGCAGTGTTCGGCAACTGCAGAATGGGAGAAAAGACCTGATCGAATGCATCTTTGATGCTCTTGAATCCGGGTTTTGACGGAACGACCAGTTTCGCCAATATACACATGTCCACATGAACAAGGAATAGAATAGACACCACAGGAAGATAGGGCGGTAATGGGTCCTTAGGAGAGGGTAGATATTGTGAGATTTTCTTGGGTGGTCGAAAAGTAGTCCTGATACCTTCTTTGCGAAGAATTTTGCCAATCCTATCAGTGACATTTCGAATATACGGAAGAAAAGCCACAGGAGTATTATCCGAAGATTCTGAATTTGTTGTCCTAGGGTGTAAAGGGGGATGTAGATGTCGGTGTGTAATATTTTGAATTGTGGACTTGGAGTAACCATTGGCGACAAGGGTTTTTTGCAGATGGCCAAGTTCTTCTCTAAGGTTGTCGGGTTCAGAAATCGAAATGGCCCGATGGATGAGAGAGTTGATCACAGAATTCTTTTGGGCAGGATGGTGGTGTGATGAAGCATGTAGGTAACGATTCGTGTGAGTCTTTTTTCTATAAACACAGTGACCCAATCGGCCATTGGGCTTGGAGGTGACTAACACATCGAGAAAGGGAAGGGACCGATTATTTTCTACTTCCATTGTGAATTTTATACTCGGATGTTGTGAGTTAAGATGATCTAGGAAGGAAGAAAGGGTATGTTGACCATGGGGCCAGATGATAAATGTATCATCAACGTAGCGGAACCAGACTTTTGGTTTTAAGGGGTAAGATTCTAGGGCTAAAGACTCAAAGGCTTCCATGAAAATGTCAGCAATGACAGGGGAAAGGGGAGAACCCATTGGTGTTCCAGATATTTGTTTGTAGAAATTGCCTCTAAAAGAAAAATATGTTGAAAGGAGGCATTTTTCGGCAAGATCTGCCAAAACCAAAGACTTGTTATCATTGGTCAAGTGATCTCGCAGAACAACTAGAGAGTCATGTATGGGGATATTGGTAAATAGAGATGATACATCGAAACTGACGAGAATATCTTGGGGATCGACTGTGAGAGAGGAGATTAAGGTGATGAAATGTGTGGAATTTCGGACATAAGAAGAGGTACGACCAGTATAGGTCTTAAACTGATTGGACAAGTACTTTGCGAGTTTGTAGGTAGGAGAGTTAATCGTAGTCACAATGGGACGAAGAGGTACGTTATCTTTATGGATTTTCGGAAGACCATAAATTCTGGGGCAGATGGAGTTTTTTGGAACTATGGACTTCTTAACATCATCGGAAAGATCGGATTGTTTGATGGCATGGGAAATTTCGCGTTCGACTCTAGGAGTGGGGTCTCGAGAAATTGTATTATAACAGGATGTATCCCTAAGTAAGTCGTTTACTTTCTCTATGTAGGAAGGAGTATCCAGGATGACTGTGGCATTACCTTTGTCTGCAGGAAGGATTATTATCTCAGAAAGAGAACGGAGATTTTTGAGAGCTATGAATTCCTCACGAGATATGTTGGAAGTAGGGATTTTGGCTGTATCAAGACATTTAGCGACGTCAAAGCGGATACGGTCGGCTGGAATTTTGGGAATTGTGCGGAGTGCCGCTTCCACATTTGAAACTATTTCTTCGGTAGGAATTCTGGAAGGAGTGATAGCAAAATTAAGACCTTTAGATAGAAGACTGCTTTCTGCACTTGTTAATTGGTGAGAAGAAAGATTAACGACGGTGTTAATGAGAGGTGAATGAGAAGTAGAAGTGGTGGAATGTGATTTTTTCTTAGATACAAGGGATTGGAATTTCTTTTTGTGAGTTTCGTTGCTTAGAAGAAGGATTTTATCGGCTTGATGATAGGAAATGCGGTCTAAAAGTGACCAATCATCGACACTAAGAATACTGGAGAGTTCAAGATGCAGCTTAAAAAGTTTTTGGGATTGAAAATTAAGGGTTTTTCGAATATGTTGAATCCGTTCACGAAGTAGAGATAGGCTGGCTCGATGTAGAATTCGGGAAGAAGATGAAGAGGAAATGTGATGTTTTAGAACAAGAAAATTGGGAACCAAGTTATTATCACGACATCTAGAGAGGAAGGTGAGCGAAGAAAGTAGAGATGAAACTTTAGAGCGAAGATTGGAGAACTCTGAGGTTTTGCGGAATATAACCTCCCCGTAGAGGTTGGTCAAATGAAATCGTAGGCTTCCACGGCCAGAGTCAGAATTATAGTTTATTCGTCTTCCGGGTTTGGACCGTGTCATTTGTGAGTGACCCAAAAGTGGGTTCATCTCGACGTTTCGCTACAATTATATGTAGCTTCTTCAGGAGAAACAAAGAAAAAGAAAAAAGAAAAAGAAGAAAAAAGAAAACAAAAGAACAGGAAGATGGGTAGTTAGCAACGGTAACTCAGTTACTCAACGCAACCAGAGGCGAATACTAACTACCAAGATGGGCATTTGGTCACAGTAACTCAACTACTCAACGCAGCCAGAGGTGAAAACCAAATGCCAGGACAGGGATTCACGTCCAACAGCTCAGAACACTAACGCGTCGAGAGGCGGGGAGTGAATCCGACGATTACTCCGCTACCGCTCTATTTATAGTCGCGGTGCCTGTCGTGTCGGGACGTATCGGCACACTTCGTGGCGCGAACGTCAAGAAGCGCGCGCTGGCCAATCATGTGGTGGCGGGACTGGACGGTGGCTCTAGACTGAGATTCCAGATGGGAGACAAGTAGTATCCTTCCTCTCGATTGATATTATGGGGATTTTTTCGGATCTCTAGAGATTCGCGGATTTTCCTGGAATAAAAGAAGGGGCTCTTAGAAATAATATGGGTTTTTTCGAACAATATGGAATGACCGGTTTCTTGGCAGTGTTCGGCAACTGCAGAATGGGAGAAAAGACCTGATCGAATGCATCTTTGATGCTCTTGAATCCGAGTTTTGACGGAACGACCAGTTTCGCCAATATACACATGTCCACATGAACAAGGAATAGAATAGACACCACAGGAAGATAGGGGCGGTAATGGGTCCTTAGGAGAGGGTAGATATTGTGAGATTTTCTTGGGTGGTCGAAAAGTAGTCCTGATACCTTCTTTGCGAAGAATTTTGCCAATCCTATCAGTGACATTTCGAATATACGGAAGAAAAGCCACAGGAGTATTACCCGAAGATTCTGAATTTGTTGTCCTAGGGTGTAAAGGGGGATGTAGATGTCGGTGTGTAATATTTTGAATTGTGGACTTGGAGTAACCATTGGCGACAAGGGTTTTTTGCAGATGGCCAAGTTCTTCTCTAAGGTTGTCGGGTTCAGAAATCGAAATGGCCCGATGGATGAGAGAGTTGATCACAGAATTCTTTTGGGCAGGATGGTGGTGTGATGAAGCATGTAGGTAACGATTCGTGTGAGTCTTTTTTCTATAAACAGAGTGACCCAATCGGCCATTGGGCTTGGAGGTGACTAACACATCGAGAAAGGGAAGGGACCGATTATTTTCTACTTCCATTGTGAATTTTATACTCGGATGTTGTGAGTTAAGATGATCTAGGAAGGAAGAAAGGGTATGTTGACCATGGGGCCAGATGATAAATGTATCATCAACGTAGCGGAACCAGACTTTTGGTTTTAAGGGGTAAGATTCTAGGGCTAAAGACTCAAAGGCTTCCATGAAAATGTCAGCAATGACAGGGGAAAGGGGAGAACCCATTGGTGTTCCAGATATTTGTTTGTAGAAATTGCCTCTAAAAGAAAAATATGTTGAAAGGAGGCATTTTTCGGCAAGATCTGCCAAAACCAAAGACTTGTTATCATTGGTCAAGTGATCTCGCAGAACAACTAGAGAGTCATGTATGGGGATATTGGTAAATAGGGATGATACATCGAAACTGACGAGAATATCTTGGGGATCGACTGTGAGAGAGGAGATTAAGGTGATGAAATGTGTGGAATTTCGGACATAAGAAGAGGTACGACCAGTATAGGTCTTAAACTGATTGGACAAGTACTTTGCGAGTTTGTAGGTAGGAGAGTTAATCGTAGTCACAATGGGACGAAGAGGTACGTTATCTTTATGGATTTTCGGAAGACCATAAATTCTGGGGCAGATGGAGTTTTTTGGAACTATGGACTTCTTAACATCATCGGAAAGATCGGATTGTTTGATGGCATGGGAAATTTCGCGTTCGACTCTAGGAGTGGGGTCTCGAGAAATTGTATTATAACAGGATGTATCCCTAAGTAAGTCGTTTACTTTCTCTATGTAGGAAGGAGTATCCAGGATGACTGTGGCATTACCTTTGTCTGCAGGAAGGATTATTATCTCAGAAAGAGAACGGAGATTTTTGAGAGCTATGAATTCCTCACGAGATATATTGGAAGTAGGGATTTTGGCTGTATCAAGACATTTAGCGACGTCAAAGCGGATACGGTCGGCTGGAATTTTGGGAATTGTGCGGAGTGCCGCTTCCACATTTGAAACTATTTCTTCGGTAGGAATTCTGGAAGGAGTGATAGCAAAATTAAGACCTTTAGATAGAAGACTGCTTTCTGCACTTGTTAATTGGTGAGAAGAAAGATTAACGACGGTGTTAATGAGAGGTGAATGAGAAGTAGAAGTGGTGGAATGTGATTTTTTCTTAGATACAAGGGATTGGAATTTCTTTTTGTGAGTTTCGTTGCTTAGAAGAAGGATTTTATCGGCTTGATGATAGGAAATGCGGTCTAAAAGTGACCAATCATCGACACTAAGAATACTGGAGAGTTCAAGATGCAGCTTAAAAAGTTTTTGGGATTGAAAATTAAGGGTTTTTCGAATATGTTGAATCCGTTCACGAAGTAGAGATAGGCTGGCTCGATGTAGAATTCGGGAAGAAGATGAAGAGGAAATGTGATGTTTTAGAACAAGAAAATTGGGAACCAAGTTATTATCACGACATCTAGAGAGGAAGGTGAGCGAAGAAAGTAGAGATGAAACTTTAGAGCGAAGATTGGAGAACTCTGAGGTTTTGCGGAATATAACCTCCCCGTAGAGGTTGGTCAAATGAAATCGTAGGCTTCCACGGCCAGAGTCAGAATTATAGTTTATTCGTCTTCCGGGTTTGGACCGTGTCATTTGTGAGTGACCCAAAAGTGGGTTCATCTCGACGTTTCGCTACAATTATATGTAGCTTCTTCAGGAGAAACAAAGAAAAAGAAGAAAAAAGAAAACAAAAGAACAGGAAGATGGGTAGTTAGCAACGGTAACTCAGTTACTCAACGCAACCAGAGGCGAATACTAACTACCAAGATGGGCATTTGGTCACAGTAACTCAACTACTCAACGCAGCCAGAGGTGAAAACCAAATGCCAGGACAGGGATTCACGTCCAACAGCTCAGAACACTAACGCGTCGAGAGGCGGGGAGTGAATCCGACGATTACTCCGCTACCGCTCTATTTATAGTCGCGGTGCCTGTCGTGTCGGGACGTATCGGCACACTTCGTGGCGCGAACGTCAAGAAGCGCGCGCTGGCCAATCATGTGGTGGGCGGGACCGGACGGTGGCTCTAGACTGAGATTCCAGATGGGAGACAAGTAGTATCCTTCCTCTCGATTGATATTATGGGGATTTTTTCGGATCTCTAGAGATTCGCGGATTTTCCTGGAATAAAAGAAGGGGCTCTTAGAAATAATATGGGTTTTTTCGAACAATATGGAATGACCGGTTTCTTGGCAGTGTTCGGCAACTGCAGAATGGGAGAAAAGACCTGATCGAATGCATCTTTGATGCTCTTGAATCCGAGTTTTGACGGAACGACCAGTTTCGCCAATATACACATGTCCACATGAACAAGGAATAGAATAGACACCACAGGAAGATAGGGGCGGTAATGGGTCCTTAGGAGAGGGTAGATATTGTGAGATTTTCTTGGGTGGTCGAAAAGTAGTCCTGATACCTTCTTTGCGAAGAATTTTGCCAATCCTATCAGTGACATTTCGAATATACGGAAGAAAAGCCACAGGAGTATTACCCGAAGATTCTGAATTTGTTGTCCTAGGGTGTAAAGGGGGATGTAGATGTCGGTGTGTAATATTTTGAATTGTGGACTTGGAGTAACCATTGGCGACAAGGGTTTTTTGCAGATGGCCAAGTTCTTCTCTAAGGTTGTCGGGTTCAGAAATCGAAATGGCCCGATGGATGAGAGAGTTGATCACAGAATTCTTTTGGGCAGGATGGTGGTGTGATGAAGCATGTAGGTAACGATTCGTGTGAGTCTTTTTTCTATAAACAGAGTGACCCAATCGGCCATTGGGCTTGGAGGTGACTAACACATCGAGAAAGGGAAGGGACCGATTATTTTCTACTTCCATTGTGAATTTTATACTCGGATGTTGTGAGTTAAGATGATCTAGGAAGGAAGAAAGGGTATGTTGACCATGGGGCCAGATGATAAATGTATCATCAACGTAGCGGAACCAGACTTTTGGTTTTAAGGGGTAAGATTCTAGGGCTAAAGACTCAAAGGCTTCCATGAAAATGTCAGCAATGACAGGGGAAAGGGGAGAACCCATTGGTGTTCCAGATATTTGTTTGTAGAAATTGCCTCTAAAAGAAAAATATGTTGAAAGGAGGCATTTTTCGGCAAGATCTGCCAAAACCAAAGACTTGTTATCATTGGTCAAGTGATCTCGCAGAACAACTAGAGAGTCATGTATGGGGATATTGGTAAATAGGGATGATACATCGAAACTGACGAGAATATCTTGGGGATCGACTGTGAGAGAGGAGATTAAGGTGATGAAATGTGTGGAATTTCGGACATAAGAAGAGGTACGACCAGTATAGGTCTTAAACTGATTGGACAAGTACTTTGCGAGTTTGTAGGTAGGAGAGTTAATCGTAGTCACAATGGGACGAAGAGGTACGTTATCTTTATGGATTTTCGGAAGACCATAAATTCTGGGGCAGATGGAGTTTTTTGGAACTATGGACTTCTTAACATCATCGGAAAGATCGGATTGTTTGATGGCATGGGAAATTTCGCGTTCGACTCTAGGAGTGGGGTCTCGAGAAATTGTATTATAACAGGATGTATCCCTAAGTAAGTCGTTTACTTTCTCTATGTAGGAAGGAGTATCCAGGATGACTGTGGCATTACCTTTGTCTGCAGGAAGGATTATTATCTCAGAAAGAGAACGGAGATTTTTGAGAGCTATGAATTCCTCACGAGATATATTGGAAGTAGGGATTTTGGCTGTATCAAGACATTTAGCGACGTCAAAGCGGATACGGTCGGCTGGAATTTTGGGAATTGTGCGGAGTGCCGCTTCCACATTTGAAACTATTTCTTCGGTAGGAATTCTGGAAGGAGTGATAGCAAAATTAAGACCTTTAGATAGAAGACTGCTTTCTGCACTTGTTAATTGGTGAGAAGAAAGATTAACGACGGTGTTAATGAGAGGTGAATGAGAAGTAGAAGTGGTGGAATGTGATTTTTTCTTAGATACAAGGGATTGGAATTTCTTTTTGTGAGTTTCGTTGCTTAGAAGAAGGATTTTATCGGCTTGATGATAGGAAATGCGGTCTAAAAGTGACCAATCATCGACACTAAGAATACTGGAGAGTTCAAGATGCAGCTTAAAAAGTTTTTGGGATTGAAAATTAAGGGTTTTTCGAATATGTTGAATCCGTTCACGAAGTAGAGATAGGCTGGCTCGATGTAGAATTCGGGAAGAAGATGAAGAGGAAATGTGATGTTTTAGAACAAGAAAATTGGGAACCAAGTTATTATCACGACATCTAGAGAGGAAGGTGAGCGAAGAAAGTAGAGATGAAACTTTAGAGCGAAGATTGGAGAACTCTGAGGTTTTGCGGAATATAACCTCCCCGTAGAGGTTGGTCAAATGAAATCGTAGGCTTCCACGGCCAGAGTCAGAATTATAGTTTATTCGTCTTCCGGGTTTGGACCGTGTCATTTGTGAGTGACCCAAAAGTGGGTTCATCTCGACGTTTCGCTACAATTATATGTAGCTTCTTCAGGAGAAACAAAGAAAAGAAAAAAGAAAAAGAAAAAAGAAAACAAAAGAACAGGAAGATGGGTAGTTAGCAACGGTAACTCAGTTACTCAACGCAACCAGAGGCGAATACTAACTACCAAGATGGGCATTTGGTCACAGTAACTCAACTACTCAACGCAGCCAGAGGTGAAAACCAAATGCCAGGACAGGGATTCACGTCCAACAGCTCAGAACACTAACGCGTCGAGAGGCGGGGAGTGAATCCGACGATTACTCCGCTACCGCTCTATTTATAGTCGCGGTGCCTGTCGTGTCGGGACGTATCGGCACACTTCGTGGCGCGAACGTCAAGAAGCGCGCGCTGGCCAATCATGTGGTGGCGGGACTGGACGGTGGCTCTAGACTGAGATTCCAGATGGGAGACAAGTAGTATCCTTCCTCTCGATTGATATTATGGGGATTTTTTCGGATCTCTAGAGATTCGCGGATTTTCCTGGAATAAAAGAAGGGGCTCTTAGAAATAATATGGGTTTTTTCGAACAGTATGGAATGACCGGTTTCTTGGCAGTGTTCGGCAACTGCAGAATGGGAGAAAAGACCTGATCGAATGCATCTTTGATGCTCTTGAATCCGGGTTTTGACGGAACGACCAGTTTCGCCAATATACACATGTCCACATGAACAAGGAATAGAATAGACACCACAGGAAGATAGGGGCGGTAATGGGTCCTTAGGAGAGGGTAGATATTGTGAGATTTCTTGGGTGGTCCGAAAAGTAGTCCTGATACCTTCTTTGGTCCTCTCTCCTAAGGACCCATTACCGCCCCTATCTTCCTGTGGTGTCTATTCTATTCCTTGTTCATGTGGACATGTGTATATTGGCGAAACTGGTCGTTCCGTCAAAACCCGGATTCAAGAGCATCAAAGATGCATTCGATCAGGTCTTTTCTCCCATTCTGCAGTTGCCGAACACTGCCAAGAAACCGGTCATTCCATACTGTTCGAAAAAACCCATATTATTTCTAAGAGCCCCTTCTTTTATTCCAGGAAAATCCGCGAATCTCTAGAGATCCGAAAAAATCCCCATAATATCAATCGAGAGGAAGGATACTACTTGTCTCCCATCTGGAATCTCAGTCTAGAGCCACCGTCCAGTCCCGCCACCACATGATTGGCCAGCGCGCGCTTCTTGACGTTCGCGCCACGAAGTGTGCCGATACGTCCCGACACGACAGGCACCGCGACTATAAATAGAGCGGTAGCGGAGTAATCGTCGGATTCACTCCCCGCCTCTCGACGCGTTAGTGTTCTGAGCTGTTGGACGTGAATCCCTGTCCTGGCATTTGGTTTTCACCTCTGGCTGCGTTGAGTAGTTGAGTTACTGTGACCAAATGCCCATCTTGGTAGTTAGTATTCGCCTCTGGTTGCGTTGAGTAACTGAGTTACCGTTGCTAACTACCCATCTTCCTGTTCTTTTGTTTTCTTTTTTCTTTTTCTTTTTTCTTTTCTTTGTTTCTCCTGAAGAAGCTACATATAATTGTAGCGAAACGTCGAGATGAACCCACTTTTGGGTCACTCACAAATGACACGGTCCAAACCCGGAAGACGAATAAACTATAATTCTGACTCTGGCCGTGGAAGCCTACGATTTCATTTGACCAACCTCTACGGGGAGGTTATATTCCGCAAAACCTCAGAGTTCTCCAATCTTCGCTCTAAAGTTTCATCTCTACTTTCTTCGCTCACCTTCCTCTCTAGATGTCGTGATAATAACTTGGTTCCCAATTTTCTTGTTCTAAAACATCACATTTCCTCTTCATCTTCTTCCCGAATTCTACATCGAGCCAGCCTATCTCTACTTCGTGAACGGATTCAACATATTCGAAAAACCCTTAATTTTCAATCCCAAAAACTTTTTAAGCTGCATCTTGAACTCTCCAGTATTCTTAGTGTCGATGATTGGTCACTTTTAGACCGCATTTCCTATCATCAAGCCGATAAAATCCTTCTTCTAAGCAACGAAACTCACAAAAAGAAATTCCAATCCCTTGTATCTAAGAAAAAATCACATTCCACCACTTCTACTTCTCATTCACCTCTCATTAACACCGTCGTTAATCTTTCTTCTCACCAATTAACAAGTGCAGAAAGCAGTCTTCTATCTAAAGGTCTTAATTTTGCTATCACTCCTTCCAGAATTCCTACCGAAGAAATAGTTTCAAATGTGGAAGCGGCACTCCGCACAATTCCCAAAATTCCAGCCGACCGTATCCGCTTTGACGTCGCTAAATGTCTTGATACAGCCAAAATCCCTACTTCCAATATATCTCGTGAGGAATTCATAGCTCTCAAAAATCTCCGTTCTCTTTCTGAGATAATAATCCTTCCTGCAGACAAAGGTAATGCCACAGTCATCCTGGATACTCCTTCCTACATAGAGAAAGTAAACGACTTACTTAGGGATACATCCTGTTATAATACAATTTCTCGAGACCCCACTCCTAGAGTCGAACGCGAAATTTCCCATGCCATCAAACAATCCGATCTTTCCGATGATGTTAAGAAGTCCATAGTTCCAAAAAACTCCATCTGCCCCAGAATTTATGGTCTTCCGAAAATCCATAAAGATAACGTACCTCTTCGTCCCATTGTGACTACGATTAACTCTCCTACCTACAAACTCGCAAAGTACTTGTCCAATCAGTTTAAGACCTATACTGGTCGTACCTCTTCTTATGTCCGAAATTCCACACATTTCATCACCTTAATCTCCTCTCTCACAGTCGATCCCCAAGATATTCTCGTCAGTTTCGATGTATCATCCCTATTTACCAATATCCCCATACATGACTCTCTAGTTGTTCTGCGAGATCACTTGACCAATGATAACAAGTCTTTGGTTTTGGCAGATCTTGCCGAAAAATGCCTCCTTTCAACATATTTTTCTTTTAGAGGCAATTTCTACAAACAAATATCTGGAACACCAATGGGTTCTCCCCTTTCCCCTGTCATTGCTGACATTTTCATGGAAGCCTTTGAGTCTTTAGCCCTAGAATCTTACCCCTTAAAACCAAAAGTCTGGTTCCGCTACGTTGATGATACATTTATCATCTGGCCCCATGGTCAACATACCCTTTCTTCCTTCCTAGATCATCTTAACTCACAACATCCGAGTATAAAATTCACAATGGAAGTAGAAAATAATCGGTCCCTTCCCTTTCTCGATGTGTTAGTCACCTCCAAGCCCAATGGCCGATTGGGTCACTCTGTTTATAGAAAAAAGACTCACACGAATCGTTACCTACATGCTTCATCACACCACCATCCTGCCCAAAAGAATTCTGTGATCAACTCTCTCATCCATCGGGCCATTTCGATTTCTGAACCCGACAACCTTAGAGAAGAACTTGGCCATCTGCAAAAAACCCTTGTCGCCAATGGTTACTCCAAGTCCACAATTCAAAATATTACACACCGACATCTACATCCCCCTTTACACCCTAGGACAACAAATTCAGAATCTTCGGGTAATACTCCTGTGGCTTTTCTTCCGTATATTCGAAATGTCACTGATAGGATTGGCAAAATTCTTCGCAAAGAAGGTATCAGGACTACTTTTCGACCACCCAAGAAAATCTCACAATATCTACCCTCTCCTAAGGACCCATTACCGCCCCTATCTTCCTGTGGTGTCTATTCTATTCCTTGTTCATGTGGACATGTGTATATTGGCGAAACTGGTCGTTCCGTCAAAACTCGGATTCAAGAGCATCAAAGATGCATTCGATCAGGTCTTTTCTCCCATTCTGCAGTTGCCGAACACTGCCAAGAAACCGGTCATTCCATATTGTTCGAAAAAACCCATATTATTTCTAAGAGCCCCTTCTTTTATTCCAGGAAAATCCGCGAATCTCTAGAGATCCGAAAAAATCCCCATAATATCAATCGAGAGGAAGGATACTACTTGTCTCCCATCTGGAATCTCAGTCTAGAGCCACCGTCCGGTCCCGCCACCACATGATTGGCCAGCGCGCGCTTCTTGACGTTCGCGCCACGAAGTGTGCCGATACGTCCCGACACGACAGGCACCGCGACTATAAATAGAGCGGTAGCGGAGTAATCGTCGGATTCACTCCCCGCCTCTCGACGCGTTAGTGTTCTGAGCTGTTGGACGTGAATCCCTGTCCTGGCATTTGGTTTTCACCTCTGGCTGCGTTGAGTAGTTGAGTTACTGTGACCAAATGCCCATCTTGGTAGTTAGTATTCGCCTCTGGTTGCGTTGAGTAACTGAGTTACCGTTGCTAACTACCCATCTTCCTGTTCTTTTGTTTTCTTTTTTCTTTTCTTTTTCTTTTTGTTTCTCCTGAAGAAGCTACATATAATTGTAGCGAAACGTCGAGATGAACCCACTTTTGGGTCACTCACAAATGACACGGTCCAAACCCGGAAGACGAATAAACTATAATTCTGACTCTGGCCGTGGAAGCCTACGATTTCATTTGACCAACCTCTACGGGGAGGTTATATTCCGCAAAACCTCAGAGTTCTCCAATCTTCGCTCTAAAGTTTCATCTCTACTTTCTTCGCTCACCTTCCTCTCTAGATGTCGTGATAATAACTTGGTTCCCAATTTTCTTGTTCTAAAACATCACATTTCCTCTTCATCTTCTTCCCGAATTCTACATCGAGCCAGCCTATCTCTACTTCGTGAACGGATTCAACATATTCGAAAAACCCTTAATTTTCAATCCCAAAAACTTTTTAAGCTGCATCTTGAACTCTCCAGTATTCTTAGTGTCGATGATTGGTCACTTTTAGACCGCATTTCCTATCATCAAGCCGATAAAATCCTTCTTCTAAGCAACGAAACTCACAAAAAGAAATTCCAATCCCTTGTATCTAAGAAAAAATCACATTCCACCACTTCTACTTCTCATTCACCTCTCATTAACACCGTCGTTAATCTTTCTTCTCACCAATTAACAAGTGCAGAAAGCAGTCTTCTATCTAAAGGTCTTAATTTTGCTATCACTCCTTCCAGAATTCCTACCGAAGAAATAGTTTCAAATGTGGAAGCGGCACTCCGCACAATTCCCAAAATTCCAGCCGACCGTATCCGCTTTGACGTCGCTAAATGTCTTGATACAGCCAAAATCCCTACTTCCAATATATCTCGTGAGGAATTCATAGCTCTCAAAAATCTCCGTTCTCTTTCTGAGATAATAATCCTTCCTGCAGACAAAGGTAATGCCACAGTCATCCTGGATACTCCTTCCTACATAGAGAAAGTAAACGACTTACTTAGGGATACATCCTGTTATAATACAATTTCTCGAGACCCCACTCCTAGAGTCGAACGCGAAATTTCCCATGCCATCAAACAATCCGATCTTTCCGATGATGTTAAGAAGTCCATAGTTCCAAAAAACTCCATCTGCCCCAGAATTTATGGTCTTCCGAAAATCCATAAAGATAACGTACCTCTTCGTCCCATTGTGACTACGATTAACTCTCCTACCTACAAACTCGCAAAGTACTTGTCCAATCAGTTTAAGACCTATACTGGTCGTACCTCTTCTTATGTCCGAAATTCCACACATTTCATCACCTTAATCTCCTCTCTCACAGTCGATCCCCAAGATATTCTCGTCAGTTTCGATGTATCATCCCTATTTACCAATATCCCCATACATGACTCTCTAGTTGTTCTGCGAGATCACTTGACCAATGATAACAAGTCTTTGGTTTTGGCAGATCTTGCCGAAAAATGCCTCCTTTCAACATATTTTTCTTTTAGAGGCAATTTCTACAAACAAATATCTGGAACACCAATGGGTTCTCCCCTTTCCCCTGTCATTGCTGACATTTTCATGGAAGCCTTTGAGTCTTTAGCCCTAGAATCTTACCCCTTAAAACCAAAAGTCTGGTTCCGCTACGTTGATGATACATTTATCATCTGGCCCCATGGTCAACATACCCTTTCTTCCTTCCTAGATCATCTTAACTCACAACATCCGAGTATAAAATTCACAATGGAAGTAGAAAATAATCGGTCCCTTCCCTTTCTCGATGTGTTAGTCACCTCCAAGCCCAATGGCCGATTGGGTCACTCGTGTTTATAGAAAAAAGACTCACACGAATCGTTACCTACATGCTTCATCACACCACCATCCTGCCCAAAAGAATTCTGTGATCAACTCTCTCATCCATCGGGCCATTTCGATTTCTGAACCCGACAACCTTAGAGAAGAACTTGGCCATCTGCAAAAAACCCTTGTCGCCAATGGTTACTCCAAGTCCACAATTCAAAATATTACACACCGACATCTACATCCCCCTTTACACCCTAGGACAACAAATTCAGAATCTTCGGGTAATACTCCTGTGGCTTTTCTTCCGTATATTCGAAATGTCACTGATAGGATTGGCAAAATTCTTCGCAAAGAAGGTATCAGGACTACTTTTCGACCACCCAAGAAAATCTCACAATATCTACCCTCTCCTAAGGACCCATTACCGCCCCTATCTTCCTGTGGTGTCTATTCTATTCCTTGTTCATGTGGACATGTGTATATTGGCGAAACTGGTCGTTCCGTCAAAACTCGGATTCAAGAGCATCAAAGATGCATTCGATCAGGTCTTTTCTCCCATTCTGCAGTTGCCGAACACTGCCAAGAAACCGGTCATTCCATATTGTTCGAAAAAACCCATATTATTTCTAAGAGCCCCTTCTTTTATTCCAGGAAAATCCGCGAATCTCTAGAGATCCGAAAAAATCCCCATAATATCAATCGAGAGGAAGGATACTACTTGTCTCCCATCTGGAATCTCAGTCTAGAGCCACCGTCCAGTCCCGCCACCACATGATTGGCCAGCGCGCGCTTCTTGACGTTCGCGCCACGAAGTGTGCCGATACGTCCCGACACGACAGGCACCGCGACTATAAATAGAGCGGTAGCGGAGTAATCGTCGGATTCACTCCCCGCCTCTCGACGCGTTAGTGTTCTGAGCTGTTGGACGTGAATCCCTGTCCTGGCATTTGGTTTTCACCTCTGGCTGCGTTGAGTAGTTGAGTTACTGTGACCAAATGCCCATCTTGGTAGTTAGTATTCGCCTCTGGTTGCGTTGAGTAACTGAGTTACCGTTGCTAACTACCCATCTTCCTGTTCTTTTGTTTCTTTTTCTTCTTTTTCTTTTTCTTTTCTTTGTTTCTCCTGAAGAAGCTACATATAATTGTAGCGAAACGTCGAGATGAACCCACTTTTGGGTCACTCACAAATGACACGGTCCAAACCCGGAAGACGAATAAACTATAATTCTGACTCTGGCCGTGGAAGCCTACGATTTCATTTATTGGGTTTTGTTTGAAGAGCAAATAAATTCGATTGGTAAGTAATCAAATTTAGAAAGTCATTGTCGAAAAATTTTCTAAAATAATCTATGGGGTCTTTTATAGAAGTAGGTTTTGGTAAGCTGTAGTTCCACATTGGAGTAACACTGTCAGTATTGTTTTTTTTTCTGTTATATCGGTATATTCATTCTTATTTCGCGTACATTGTTCTTTTATTATTTCTTCACCACCATTACTAAGGTCTTCCTCAATTTCAGAACCAGAGTCCTCTTCTATTACCCATTCATCACTTTCATTTTCAGAATCAGAAACACTTAAATCACTATCACTTGGTATGTCAATGGCTTGATGCCGTTTTTGTCCATAAAATACAGCTGGATCCATTTTGACCTATTTTAGTTACTTGGCTCTATAACGCCGAATGTAACGATATCGTCACGTTTAAAACACGTGTTCAATCTTCAATTTACGACTGTTTATAGTGATAAGCATGAACTATCCATATACTACACCGAACTTTTCCCGGTAAACATTCACTGATTTTTTCGAAATCAAAATTACAGTTAGCTATTAGCATCAGCCAACTTGTATCCTTATTTGTTTCGAGAAGCATGCGGTAGAAAAATTGGCCGGAGTGTGTCGCAGTGACTGTTTCAGTATGAGGCATAATATTATGAATTCGTAACTTTTGGCATCGATGAGATTAGGTTAATAGTTTGGCTACAAATCGCTTTTGATTGGAACGTTACGAAAATGTCACACTCATCCTTAGAGGATTAATAATGGGAAGAGACATAATTATATTCTCTGACATTGTAGTAAAAAATGATTTATTTCTTCTAGAGGTAGATCAGGTTATACCGAACTGGATCTTGTATTGTTTCTTTTGAAATTTACTATTTTTTAGCAGGCTCTAGGTTTATTATTGGAATTAGTAATATAATCACAGTAAGCCGACTTTTTAGCATTTTGTGATTGCCGATTATATTCAAATTTTTGTTGCTTATGTACTTTAAACAAATCAGTTATTAGTATAATACTCTGTT
Organism: Diabrotica balteata; assembly: GCA_918026665.1. Lineage (NCBI taxonomy): Eukaryota > Metazoa > Arthropoda > Insecta > Coleoptera > Chrysomelidae > Diabrotica > Diabrotica balteata. Next base: position 9,905,202 of record OU898282.1, on the reverse strand, counting down.
ATTTTGGCATGAATTGGTGGAATACCTAGACTTCTCCTGATATACACATTTTTAATTTTACCCTTTTTGTTATTCCACTCATCCCTATAAGCGTTTTCAATTCCGGTACATGCAGTCGTTATTTTTTTTCCTTTTTAAGTGTCCAATATTCAGTACATTCAGTACATCATAGTTGGTCTTAAGGTAATTTAACAGAATTTTAGTTTCAGTTTCAGTTTTATTGCAATTTTTCTGTTACACCACACATAACTTCACACTATTAATAGATTTCATCCTAACTCTTCATTATCTATCATATATTTCCCCATTACTTTATAACTAAATAATTAATAATTATAATTAAATAAATATTAATTAAATAATATCAGTACCAGTAATAAAATCAACGAAAACTGCCAAAAAGAATTTTTCACAAGCACGTAATTTTTATTTATACATCTGACAACTTTGCTTTACTAACAAAACTCACGAAACTGGAAACACAATTTCAATATAATCAGTAATAAGATTAAGAGAGATAATACATAAGATTTTCTTTTACATAAACTGCAACTCCGTCTTGTTTTTTACCTTACAAAAGAAATTACGTCATATAAATTTTGATCCACAAGAAAAGCATTGATTATATTGACTTTATTTAAAATACACTGCAAATTAACATAAAACATGCTTACCGTACCTTGTGGAATTAGTTTATTTTGATAAAAGTTTGTAGAAACTTCTGAGTTTTTTCCTCCGTCTTCTTTATGTGCTGAAATGTCTTTTGAAGTTAAATCTCCTAACCGCAGCTTCTTAGGGTCAAATATTACGTCTGTAGACTTTTGTCAATTTTATCGAAAGGGAAAGATACCTTATATGTAGAGTATTTGTCAGTTATATGCCATTCCGCGCAGTTAAAAGTAATATCCGGTACCATCTCACCCAAGAAATTTAGATCATCGGCTTTCATATCAACACCTATGCGGAATACATGTACATGACCTTGTCTAGCAATAGACGATTCGTTGCTTCCAATAATCGGTTTGTATTTGTTTTCTTTTTTCGATTGGGTATTCCAAAATGAGTGTCCTGTTTTTAGACTGTTTTTATTTTCTTTTTAGGTATCACTCATGTATGAATGAAGTCGACTTGTGTTTTTGTTTAATGACAATTTAATGGGTTCTTGACTGGTAGAGCCTGAATTGCTCGGCCCTGCTTTATTTACAGTTTTTTTTTTCGCTAGATGACGTTAATATGGGTATGGCTGATTTTTTATTATATTTTATCTTTTAATAAGGAAATTAAATCTTGTTGCTCCTCCGTACGATTTTCTAGATGGAATGATCATTTATTTACTGCTGTAAGTTCACTTTTCATTTTACTTCGTTCCTTGTTTGTCTTTATACACTGATCACACACAATAACGTCTTTGTATTAATATCTTTTTGTACTGTTAGTGTTGATCTATTAACGTACTCTGATAACTGAGGAGTTGAAACGGACAGTGGTAACTTATGGTAAATTCACTATTATGTCAATTAGTTCCTGCTTTTTTAGCTTATTTAGTACCGTTGTTAAAATTGCGACTTGATTATCGGACGCCATATTGGACACAATAAACTTGATTAGATATTTATTATATAATATTGATATTTACTTGTTATTGACTTACCTTTTAATATTTTAGTTACAATCCCCATTAAACGTACCATCCCCCTTGAAGGAAGCAGACTGGCATACTACATTACAGAAGAAACTATTCGCAGATTCAGTAATAACAGACTCTCAGGTAATTAAATACAAACTTACATTGATGATAATAGCTTATATCTACTTTTGCCAACATATAGTTCATTTATATTAAGTTTAACTGTTTACTTGTTAGGCTGAAGCTATGGATCAGTTATGTTCTGACAAATTTCCTGCCTCTTGGATGTACAAGAGAATTCAAATGAAGAAGTGACTGAAGATAACTCTGAACAGCAAAACGATTCTGGAGAAATGTCTTCATCGACAGAACCGACCACCCAGGATCTTTTGAATGCCAGTTCGGGAGATTGTCAGGATCTGCCTTCCACGCAGGATCTTTTGAATATATGTTCAGGAAAATTTACAGGAATTTCGCAGGTATATCTTCCTTTGTCCATACTTTAAGTCTAGTACAAAAGTTTTATAAAGAAATCTGTCAGCGTGTGTTCGATACCAACGCGTTAATATTTTCTTTACAGTAGATCTATTGGCCATTATTTCTTAGATTTTTCCTTAGTATTTGAGATCTATTGAAAAATCGTATCAGTTTAGATATCGCATGCTTTTTGTTCATTTGTCTTTGTTTAGCGGAAATTCTTTCGATTGTTCAACCGTTTTAAAGGATTTTCATCTGGTTTGTATTTTTCTTAAATTCCTTATTTCTTAACTTACGATTTTTGGATTCTGTTCTCGTGTTTCGATATATTTTGTACTTTATACACTTTTACATTGTTCTACAAGTGTTTTTAAACGGTTAAACGCATTTAGACTATATTCTACATGTTTCTACATTTATATTCTCTATAAATGCCTACACATTTCTGCAATATTCTACGTGTTTTTGCATATTTTCAAGTTTTTATACGTTTCCATTCCAATTACAGTAAGACCCCTCATTTTTATAGAGTACCGAAAGTTTCATAAAACGAATATATCACTGAGACCTATTTGTAGTACCATGAATTCTCCTTGTAGTGAACTGTCAAATTTCTTTGTAAATATATACAATCATTTGCCATAAAAATGACACATTTATAAAAAATACACAACATTTTCTAAATAAATTATCGAATATTGAATTTAATTCAAATAATATTTTAGCAAGTTTTGACATAAATAGTTTATTTACAAATGTGCCATTAGATAAGATTTTGAACATAATCAAGACTAATTCACATGCTAAGAAGTTTTCACCAACTAACAAAAAACAAAATTTGTTTAATTTATTACTGTTTGTAGTTTGTGAAAGATTTCCCGAGAAGAAAGGAAATTGAAACGTCAATGAACTTATACTAAACTTTATTTGTAGCTTATTCCCATTAAAATAGTAATTAGTTTAAGATGCCACAAGCAAATAGTTTCATAGCAATATTAAGGTTATTTAAGTGAATTCTTATGATTTCGTCTGACAAAGAATTGATTTCTCTACATATTTGTTTTCCCAGTGTTATTATTTTACTTCTAAACTGTTCTCTGTTTATATTTGTTATTATATTTCCAGTTGATTTACGTGATGAAATTAGCAATTTTAATGCCTGGATTTGTCCTGGATGTCCTTAAACATGTTTAAGGACATCTACACTCATGATCAGTGGCATTACAGCTCGTCATGAGCCAAAGTCTTCTTCAGAACAATGTTCCATTCGCCCCTGTCTCTGGCAACTCTTCTCCATGCTTTAAATCGATGGATTTTAGATCATCCTCTATGTTATCTTGATACCTAAGTTTTGGTCTTCCTCTGGATCATCTTCCCACTGGTCCTTTTTTATTACCTATATTATTATTATTAAACTATTATAAAATTATTATTAAACCTAATTACATCTCCTATCCATCGTAGGTGTTCTAATTTGATACAGTTTACAACGTCAGGTTCCCCAAAACTTCTGTATAACTCAAAGTTGTAGCGCCTACGCCACAAACCCTGTTCTTGGACTCCTCCATATATTTTCCTTAGAATTTTTCTCTCGAAACGTTTAAGCAGTTCTTGGTCGTTCTGTGTAAGTGACCACGTTTCTGACCCGTATGTTAACACTGGCCTTATTAGTGTTTTATGTATGGTAATTTTAATTTTTCTGGGTAGTTTTTGGGGCCATCTGTTTCCTCAAGCCATAATAGCACTTATTGGTAAGCATTATTCTTCTTTTAATTTCTTCGCTGACATTGTTGTCTTTGGTCAGCAGCGAGCCCAGGTAGACGAAGGTGTCCACACCTTCTAGTTCAAGATCATCAATTAATAGTCTAGGTATGTGGTTTCTTGATCTAGTACAATACATATACTTGGTTTTCTATGCGTTTATTTTTAATCCCATTCTCAATGCAGACGTCCTTAATGATCGAAATGCTTCGATCAGATCAAATTACCAATTTTAATGGCTGGATTTAGTGATCACCTAAACCTTCATCCTTCTATTTCTCGTAGGAACAGTTTTTTTGTTTAATTACTAATTTTTGTGGTAAACTCTTTTGCATCATGTCTATATTAAAGTCGTCAAATATCCAGATTGGTATTGTTTGGTTCATAAACATGTTTAAGGACATATACACTACTCCCAAAAGATCATTATGATGGAAATCATGAATTCTGTATACTCCTCCCACTTTCAAAGGCTTATCAATCTGTAAGAAAAGAAAAGTATCGGAGTATTTTGTGTTATATCTATAGACTTCAGAATAATCGAAAACAGTCTTTAATAAATTTCCCAAAACTTTCAACTTCCTTATCGCTACACACATACATTGCACTATATCCATTCACATTAAAATATGCTTCTTCACCTGATCTCAACCAATGTTTTGCCACTACAATTACATCCCGCATATTTAACTTAACTACCAATCCTTCCAGATCTAGAATTTTGATTCCTTGCTGATTGAGCATTTAAATAAAGTTTAAAGTAAGTTTAAACTATTGTCAAAAATGTCACATTTATATATAATATAATAGCTATTGTTACATTGATAGTATAGTTTGCGTCAGACGACCAAAAACACTCATTCTCCAATGATATTTACGAAATAATTATAATTTACAAATACTCCTTTTATGTTATAGGTATTCAATGTTGAACCTTCCAAAAATTTAGTAACTCATAAATTGGACGCGATTGACGAGGATAAAAATTTAGGAGAAGACCAAGACATGATTATATCTCAGCTAATGAACGAAGAAGAGTTGGAGGCGTTCAAAAGAAAGTTTGATTCTCCGGTGATTACACATTCTCAGAAAGTCATTCAGTCTCCAATGGAAGAAGAAATAACTGCTACTGGTGGTGTAATTGATTCTGATGATGATGACAACATATTAGAAGTGAAGAAGAGGAAGAAAAATCAAAAGAAGCTTACATTTTCAGGTAAAATATAGACTGTTGCAGTTATTACTGTTGTACATTCTATGTATTTTGTAGAATTAACTTTAAATTTTCGTAAAAAATACATATTGCATATTTTTTGTGTAGTCCTCTGGATCCTTCTTTCATAATTATTTCACCTTGTTTTGGAAAGATTTCCATATTATGTTTTGTTTCTACATCTGAACTCTTTCGAATGGGCATATTTGTTTCTAAATGTCTTTCATTTAACGTTGCTTCTACAGTATTCTACATGTTTCCAAAGATTTCTATAAGTTATTGTTTATATTTCCTCTTTTGTCATTAAGTTTTTCACAATTTTTATTAGATTTTGGCCTCTTACTAATTTGCGTTTTATTTTTTAGATGACGAAAGTTCAGAAGATGAAAAAGAGGAGGAAGAGGAAATCGATTTACATGATGACATTGAAGAGGATGACGATGACGCTCCTGCAGATATAAATTATGATTCAGAAGAAAATGAAGTGGAGTATACCGAGGAAAATGGTATTGATTTCGTTATTAAATTCGTTCTAGTTTGGTACTCAAACATAAGCAGTTAAACTAATGGTCTTTATTTTTTTCATGCTTTATCTTGACTCTATATCTTAATTGGAATATCCTTTTATGTTTTACATGGTGATTTGATGTTTGCTTCTCTGATTGGTGTGTGGTATATGTGCCGTACCAAATTTTCAGGTCGACACCATCTTAAATACGTTTAACTCTTTTAATGACAAAATACAATTTATTGTTGAAAGAGGAACTAACAATAACCTACCTTTCTTGGACATTAAAGTTATCCACACAGAATAATAATATAATTCTAGATTGGTATCAAAAAACTACTGTATCAGGCAGATTTCTAAACTTTGCTTCCAACCACTCAAAAAACCAGAAATACAGTACAGTTCTTGCTATGAAAAATAGAATACTCAATATATGCGACGACCAGTTTCTAAGTAACAGTCAGAGCAAATTACTTGAGATATTTCTTAACAACTGTTATCCGAAGACACTCTCTAAACAATTGACTTACAACTCCCACTCTTATGATGGATAATTTGATAGAGATGCTCCACAAAACTTTAAATACAAAAGATTGCCCGTCGTTGATAATCTAACACATAAGATTAGCCCTCTTCAAACCATACACTAATATCAGAATTGGGTGGTACAGCGGTTGTAATAACAAAAGTTTGCTTTCTCGTGTTAACGATAAGACACCAGTAATGTACACTACCCATACAATCTACAAAATACCGTGTTTAGGCTGCGAAGGTTGCTATAATGGACAGAAAAGCCAATAGTTAAAACAACGTATTACCCAGCATAAAAGTGACTTGTATATATCAGAGTTGTTTGAAGATAACAGAAATAATATTGCCGAATTCTACTAAAACTGTACTGGCAGCCCAGAAATTATGAAATACGAGGTAAAACACGCTATAAATAATGCTAAAATTAGAAAAGCTTGTGGTCCAGATGATACACCAACTGAGCTGCTGAAACTAATAGAGAATGATAACATAAAAGTATTTTTAATTCAATATATAACATCGTAGTGATTCACGCAGATTGGCTCAAATCCATCTTTGTCACAATACCTAAAAAACACAATGCGAGAAAATGCTCAGAATATCGATTAATTAGCCTAATGAGCCACACTCTTAAAATTTTCCTCAGAATACTTCACAACAGAATTAGACGCAAATGCGAAGAAAATCTTGAAGATACCCAATTTGGTTTTAGAAATGCTATGGGAACCAGGGAGGCACTTTTTGTGCTTAATATTCTATTACAAAAATTCCGTGACCAAAGAAAAGATGTATTTGCATGTTTCGTGGACTTCGAAAAGGCATTCGATAAAGTACAGCATGTAAAATTAATGCAAATACTGAAAAATATCGGAATAGATGACAAGGATATTCGTATCATTAAAAATTTGTACTGGAATCAAACTGCTATCGTAAAAATTGGAGATAACTACACCGATGAAATCCCCATACAACGAGGAGCCAGACAAGGTTGCACTTTGTCGCCAACATTGTTCAATGTTTACTCAGACCAGTTATTTAAAAAGGCACTTGAGAGATAACCATATGGAATAAAAATCAAAGGGGAACTACTTAATGTGATTAGATATGCAGACGATACTATAATTCTATCAGATAATATTGAAGATCTTCAAATTCTGCTTCATCGTATTAACGAGGTACGAGAGGAAATGGTCATTAAAATAAACTCAAACAAAACCCAATGTTTAGTGTTTAGTCATGACCCATATCCCGATGCAAAGCTTCAATTGAACGGAGTCCAAGTTGAGAAAGTTCACAAAATGACATATTTGGGAACTGTGATAACGGACCAACTAGATCCAGAGATAGAAATAAAACGTAGAATAGCAATGACTAAAACTACTTTTATGAAAATGAAGTCATTTCTTTGCAATAACCATCTCAGTTTAGAACTAAGGCAAAGAATGGTTAAGTGCTATGTTTGGTCTATACTTTTGTAGAGTGCAGAAGTGTGGACGCTAAAAGTATCGATTATGAACAAAATTGAAGCATTGAAAATGTGGGTTTATAGACGAATGCTGAAGATACCTTGGACAGCAAGAAAAACTAATGAAGAAGTACTAAGGAGCGTCAACAAAGATAGAGAACTGCTAACGACTGTTAAACATCGAAAAATGTCTAATCTGGGACATATAGTAAGGGGAAGTCGATATAAAATATTACAACTGATCCTTAAAGACAAAATAGAGGGCCGTAGAGGTGTAGGAAGAAAACAAGTTTCTTGCTGAAGATCGAGAAGCCTTGGCAATGGTGATCGCCAACGTCGGATAATTCTGATATGGCACGCGAAGAAGAAGAAGAAGAGAAGTGACTTCCATAAAGGCAACATGCGCTGTTGTCGAACACTTCATCAACACAGGTCACAAGTTTGAATATACTAATGTTGAAATCCTAAAACAGTACAACAGTAAAACTAATTATAAAAATAGGCTGTTTCTCGAAATGTGTTTTATTACCAACACAAAACATGTAATAGATTACAAAGCAGATACGAATCAGTTCAGCAGCATCTACAGCAATATTCTGCAATCCATTTAATTTAAAATTAATTTACCATGTACCTGCTACTTCTTTTTCTTCTTCTTTCTTGTATGTAGGCTTTAAAGCCTGTTTCTTCTTCAATATTAGCCTCCTAAATTGTTTAACTATCGCACCATCTTTTTTTTTGGTCTGCCAATACTTCTTTATCCATTTGGTGACTTATCTCGTGCTATTCGTACTATTCTATCCTCTGCCATTCTGTTATGTTCTGTTATGTTTTCGCTTCTTTCCCTATCCAACAGACTTTTTCCTGATATTCGTCGGAGTATTTTCATCTCTGTTGTTTCTAGTAGTCGTCTCGTTTTAGATGGGTCAGGTCTTGTCTCCGCCGTGTATGTTAATATAGGTCTAATTTTTGCTTCATAGATTCTTGTTTTGATGTATTGTCTTAAGTGTTTGTTCTTACAGATTGTGTCATTAAGAGATCCCGCCGCTTTACTTGCTTTTAAGCTTTGTTATCGTACTTTTTCTTCAATATCTCCGTAACTAGTTATATTTATTCCCATATATCTAAACATTGCTTCCTGCTTTATTATTTTTCCATCAATGTCGATTTTACATCGTGGTGGGTATTTAGATGTTGTCATACATTTTGGTTTTTCTGCTGATATTATCATATTGTATTTCTTTGCTATTATATTGAAGATGTGTGTTAATCTTTGGAGCTCTTGGAGAGATTAGGCGATTAGTGGGGCGTCGTCTGCATAACATATTATTTGGATTTCTTTGTTCCCCATTCTGTAACCATGACCTTTACGTACTGCTTGTATTATATCGTCCATTATTATATTAGAGAGACGTGGGCTTAATGAGTCACCCTGTCTGACTCCGTTCTGTACTGATATACTCTGTGTTAGTTTTCCTTTTATATTTGCCTGTATTCGATTATGAAAGTAGATGTTTTCGATAGTTTGTATAATATTGATTAGTTTCTTTTATACAGTAGGTGTAAGACGTCTTTAATCTTTCAGCGCGCGCGCCTACGTAAATTTTATGACAATTTAACAAAATAGTGTATGCCACTGTTATTCTAAATTTAGTTGCTGCCTAACACTTTTCTATTCTTAGAATGATCCGTTAGGTACGATGTGGCAGGTAAATTTGGTTGGTTGGATACTGAATTTAGTTGTTGTGAGACATTTGAATCAAGATGAACGGTCATCATAAATTTTATAGCGCGCGAGTTTTGGAGTAATTATTTTTATTTATGTAAGTATTATGATCTTAGACAATCTTATTTCACTTATTTGCATTATGCATCAGATTTTAAGTTTAGATATCAAAGAATAATAATAATATTGATATTGAAGTTTGTTTTTTTTTTTCAGATAAACCAAGAAAATGTCTAAACGTCCTTTGTCAACAGAGGAGATTGCTTATTTAGCTGAGAATTTATGGGATGAAAACGAAAACTAATCAGATCACGCTGTGTCTGGTGATAGTGATTTGTCTGAAAAGTATATAGAAGAAGAAGATGTAGATAGTTGTTCTTAAGACGGATTATCCGATGAAGAATCAGTAACAGCTTCACTTTCTGACTATTATGTAGCAAAAGATAAAACTACCAAATGGTACAAAATGAGAACGGCAACTTCATCTAAGAAAAAAAAAATTAACACTGTAAAAGAGCAGCCTGGTGTCACTCATAGAGCCCGAAATATCAATAATGAGCAAGAAGCCTTTTCGGAAATAATAGACATTAACATGATCGAGAGTATTATATGCTGCACTAATAGATATGTTGCTGAAATAAGCAACATATCTATTATCAAGTATATTCAAGTATATTCAGTCAAGTATATTCTAGAGAACGAGACTGCACGGATATAAACAGAAACGAGTTTATGGCATATTTAGGGTTGCTGATTTTGATTGGGATAAAAAAATCGCATTTTGCAAATGTCAGAGAAATTTTAGCAAGCAACGGAACAGGAATTGAGCTAACAAGGGCTGTTATGAGTTACAAACGATTTTTGTTTATACAAATTGCTTGAGATTTGATCGCACAACCAGATTTGAACGCCGCAAAATTGACAAATTGGCTGCAATCCGTGACTTTTTTATGCATTTGTGACTATATTCAAACATCCTTCAAACTTGGTGCATACGTTACAATAGGCGAAATGCTTCACCCTTTTTGAGGTCGTTGCAGTTTGGTGCAATACATACCAAGCAAACCAGCAAAATACGGCATCAAAATGTACGCTTTATATGATACAAAGACATGTTATACTTCAAATTTAGAAATATATTGCGGGAAACAGCCCGATGGTCCGTACGTTACATCCAACTCACCAAATAGCAATCGAAATCAAAAAGCAAAAAGCAAAAAATATCACTTTAGTTGGAACTTTGAAAAAAAATTAAGGCAGAAATTCCTGCAGGATTTTAAGCTAACAAGTAAAACGTTACTAAAAGTTGTCTTTTTGGATTCCAAAAAGACATGATGCTTCTGTCTTTTGTGCCTCGCAAAAACAAAGCTGTAAGTCTGCTTTCAACTTTCAACACGATAACCATTCATCCAGACACTAAAAAACCACATGTAATTATGGATTATAATGCAACTGGGGGGGGGGGGGGGGTGTTGATACGGTGGACAAAATGTGTGTGCAACATATTCGGCTTCTCCCATCTCCAGCAGATGGCCGGCCTTGTGGTGTTATATTTTACAGTTTATTGGAGATAAGTGGAATTAATGCGCAAGTTTTATATAGATTTTCTTGACCTGATAATTACCCAAAAGATCGAAGAATTTTTTTGAAAAGTCTAATGAAAGAGCACATTGTTTGAAGAGCTCAGCTAACCAATTTATTCTCAGATGTGGGCGCATTTATAAAAGTCAGATATGGACAAACTGTAAATAAACACGAGGAAACAGTTCGTCTTCCAAAACGTGGAGTTTATCGTTCTTGTAACGCGGAAAGAAAAAGGACAACGGCATCCATGAAATGCGTTAAATGTAATTATTTTACTTGCAAAAAACATTCACTTACTATAATTATGTGTAACTCCTGTAATACAAACAGTCAGGATGATAGTTTTTAACTGTATATTGATTTATTTGTTTACCTAGACTAAAAAGTGTAATTTTTGTTTTATTTTGTAAAATTTGCAAATAAATATGTTTTGTCATTATTATTTATAATATATTTATGTTTTTTAATTTACATTCAAGAAATATGAGATAACTCACGTTTATCCAAAATACATAAAAAATATGACACGCGCGCTTTGATGTAAAAAATATGGGCGCGAGCGTTGAAAGGTTAACTTGGATGCGATCGAAAGCCTTCGTCAGGTCTATAAAACATTGATCTGCTGGTTTATTGTACTCTATGGCCTTTTCTGTTATTTGTCGTAATACAAATACGGCGCCTACGCAGGATCTTCCGGATCTGAATCCTTGTTGTTCATCTGTTGTTAGTTTATTAATTTTGTTGGTGAGGACTTTTGTGCTAAGCTTGAGTGCGAGATTTATACCTCTATAATTCCTCTAACCTCTATCAAATTCTAAGCATAGTTCTCTCCATTTTTCTTTGAGCGACCTTTAATTTATGTACCGAGAGTGAAGACGAAGATATCTAAACTACACCCCTTCCATTATTATCGCTACATATTCTTTAAAAAAAAAATAGTCTCTCAACCGAATTGCTAGACTCCTATTACACTGGATATTTCCTTTTTTAGGATCCAAACCTTTAAAAATGGCCGATTTCTTCGAGAACGAAGCCGAACTCTCTGAGTCAGAATGGGGTAGTGCAGACGAAGACGAGAGAGACTTGGATACACTGAGGTCGAAACTGGAGACGCCGAAAAAATTGATGAGAAGCAGATGAAGGCTGATCTGGAACGGATACATTTGAGGAGAATGTTAGATGATGATACACGAGAGGTACATATTGAACTAATCGACTTAATATTTTATTACTATTTTTTTTTTCGTTTTTATGTGACATGTGATAGTATAACATGTGTAGGAAGTTCCTTGATCTTGTAGGCATATAGCCATGCTTTTAGTTGATAATTCTGAGGGTAGTTTTTTTACCATCAGGATATTATCAAATTTTGATTGTTTTGTGTGTTCATGTATTGTGTGTTGTATACATGGAAATATATAATATAAACGACTAATTATTTTCTTATTTTTTAGGTAAAATTACTTCAAGAATTGTTACTCGAAGATGGAGAGCTCCAAGGTAGCGGCAGAGAAAGGCAGTTCCGATGGAAGAACATCGATTCTTTAGACATGACAGAAGAAGAAAAGAAGAACAGCGACGATGAAACCGGCGGCTTCGACGAAAACGAAAGCGAGGAAATATGGCGTCGAAAGCGCCACGAAAGGGAAATGTTTTTAAAGGAAAAACAGTCTCAAGAGTTCGACGATGACGACATTGATCTTCTGAGTGGAAGTGAAATTTTAAAAATTGGACATAAAGTTTTACAGAGGAGTTTAAGTAATTCACAGGGGAATCAGGCTACTGAGAAGAGTATTGCTAATGAGAATAGCCCTATAGTTAAGACTACTTTCAGTTTAGTGGTAAGTTCGTTAGTGAATTTAATAACAACCACTCTATGGATCGAAATAATTTCGAAAAACTCGTCTTCTTCCTCTTAATTTAGTACTAAGTCTTGTTTATTCTTACAACTAAGTCTTGGGACTCTGGAATGTAATGAGTATTACAGACCAATTTTTGCTATCCTCTTATCGGCCATTCTAGTGATGCGAAAAAGAGTTATAAACAGCATCCCTGAAAAGGGAAAAGCTGAGGAAGAAGATTACCAAAAGAGGTTAAATTCCGCAATTCGCAATGGATTGATTTTTCGTCTGTTCCATTTGGTCTGTATTCCACCTTGTTGTCGTCATCATTGTTATCCATCCTATCTGAGGCTTCGTTGTAATTTCTGTGAGCAAGGATCCCTTCCTCATTTGTAAGGAAAATTTCCTCACGAAAAAACTCTGTAGTGAGGTTTTTTTTGCACAACATCTTCCTCCTCGTTCCATGAGCTCTTGTCAAGACGTGGTGACATTCTAATAGTATTGATTTGTTGTCTCAGATGGATGGTTTGCTGCATGTAGGGATTTTCCCACCAGTCTTCATTTGGTCTGCCCATCGCGTTGGATTATATAACATATATATTATATAAGACCTTTATAGTAAAATTTTGAGTTGTACAATTAAAGACCCATTAAAACATTCTTTACAGCTGTTAAAAAGTCCTTTAAAGACGGTTACAAACTGTTGTTACAAATTCCGTATAAATTGCTGCTTTTGGAGCAGTAACATTAATTCTGTTCTCGTGTTCCATGAAATACAGTCATACCTGTATATACACATTCTGTTCTTAAAGTCCCAAGTACGATAGTCTCACCGCGATTCACTTATTTTTCCTTCACCGCGCATTATTATACAAGCAGACATAACAAGAGTTTACCTTTTTAATTTAAGTACTTTTTTTCTATTTTTCTAAGTACAATATATTTTTTTTTGTCATTAATAACATTTTTTTTTAGCATAAACGAGGTTCTTTTCTAAGTCGTGGCGAAGAGGTCTTGCAGCGGTTAGCAGAATACAACAAAATTTCGACTACAAGCGAGGTCATTGCTCAGAAAGCCAAAAACTCGAAGAACTTTTTGTTTCAAACTGTAGAGGTTAGAGAAGCCACCGAAAAATTGACTATTTTTGTAAGTATGCTTTAAAGTTTGGTATAAATTATCATTTAATAAACATTTTGCCAGATTTTAGATTGAAAGTGAAGGATATTTGTGTTGTTTAGATGCGTATTAGACAGCCAGAAAGAAATCTCTAAAGCTATTTAGCGCTGTGGTAAATTTTAGCAGTCTTTGCATAGTTGTTTCTCTTTTCTTCCATCGAATGGTATTCGAATAAGTAGCAAATGCGGGTTCAAACCTGATTTTCTGTCCTCCAGGTTGTCTTCAGTTTAACACTATTTGATGCCAAAGATGTTAGATGATAGAAATCCGAGAAGACAGTAAAGAGTATAGAGCGCAGGAATCTTGAATAGAAAAATCCCGCTGTGCTATTAAAACGTCAGTGTTGTGTTAAATATCTAAAATGCGTAGCATAATAACAAATAAAGAGAAATTCCTTTACTAAAAATGTAATACTTTCCAAAAACAAATATCTGCATTCATGATTTGTAGTGCATAAAGTCCACCTGGACTTTAAAAAAGAATGCCTGTTGTCTCTCTCTCTCGCTTTCTCTCTCTCTCTCTCTCTCTCTCTCTCTCTCTCTCTCTCTCTCTCTCGATTCTACTTCGACGCCCTCTCTGAACTCACCAACGTTCTTGGGATCTCTTACTGTGCAGTGCACTACTGCCACTTCTATTCTGAGATTGTACTTTTGTGTCGTCGATGGTGATATGGTAATAAGTGCAGGTAGCGCGAAGATTCTTGACTGCCGAATCTGGGCTACCTCCTCGATAGAATTCATTCGGATCCGTCATCTCTATTATTGAGACAATTAGGTCGTTTTTCTATCTTAATGGCTTCTCCGATAAGCCTTCGATCATAGAGAAAAATGATTGCTATGGTTCTGGAATTTTCAAACTTAATTGTGTGAACAAAAATCAAACTGAAATCTTCGGTAATCACTAATATTGCCTAGTCCGTTTCTGATTATGAACGTTTTTTTGCACGTCTTGGAAAGCTATCATCCATTTGTGTACCATTCTATCACTCTATATGTTTTGTGCATACTCTTTACAAATCTAACGGGTGGATATTAAGTGCATTCAAGCATTTATCACTTAGAAAATGATTAACAGTCCGCGGGATTCTGAATCGGCTGAGACATATGTGGCTTACCAACAAATGGAGATACATAATACACATTACATTTTTTTATTGTCATGTTTTAGATTGTGCAAGTTAAAAGTATCTAAATACAATATGTTTATTTTTAGAACAAACGAAAAGCTGCAGATGCTACTCCACGAGCTATAAAGAAGTTAAGATTGACTGATAATTTAAGTCCCGCAATAAAGAGGAACAAGAAACCTGACAAACCAGACGTCAAGGCCAAACTGTTTGGTGTTTCCTAGCAGTTATATTTATTTTTATTATTAGTAAGACAAAAATATTTATACAGTCTGTAATATATTTTAATATTTTGATAATCTTATTTTTTTTTTCTTGTTTTTTTTCGGTAAGCCGCCATAATAACTTCGCTTACCATTTCTGCTGCCGAATTTATAGCCTCTACCCATTTAAATAAGTTAATACTTTCCCCGAGATTTCTACTGAAGAACCCTCTATATCCTACCCAGTTTGTACCTCTAGGATTTCTCTATTTAATACCTGATGGTAATATATTAAAGTCAAATCGTATATGTCTGTGATGCGAAGATGAGGATTCATCAAACACATACCAATTTGTTAATATATCACTTCCGCTTCTGCAAAGTGTTAAATTCAACATTTCTTTGCGTACTCATAGTGACAAAAGTTGGTTTGTTTCCCATGTTGGATATAATTAAACCTTCAGATAAGACGAAATTCAAAATAGACTCACTCTTTGCGTTAATGTTTGCGCTCCGCGTATGGTGTGGCATTGGCATCACATCATAATGAGCTGTAATCATTTTCCTAGACAATATGCAACTATGTCGCTTCTAATGCTTAGTGGAGGTAGAGCCTCATCACCGGAAAATAGGCTGAGCACACCACAGGTTGCTTCTGTCCAGTTACGTGGTTATAGAATTAGAATGCTGTGTCAATATTATCGGTGCAGAGGATTAGTATACAATTTACTCTATTACTGTGAATTGTACACAACCTTGGCTTTATGCTGTACGTGTGTATAAAACCTTACTTTGTTTAGTTGATAAACCAGCAAGCAATCTTCTCGCTTATCCGCTAGCGCTCCTGCAGGAAGCCCACATCAATGCCTTCTTGTTCCATTCTTCTAACTAACCAGCTCTGCCGATGCGACTTTTGTGTTAAAGATTGGTCTGCAGGAGCCTTATTTATGTCTTTACTACGAAGAGTTTTTTAGTTCTGGTTCCGTGGAATTTCCTTGACTTTTGTGGCTCCAACACACTTAAACAGTAGTCCCTATGAGTTGGATGATTCCACCTGAAGAAGGTTGTTCCTCTTCCTGAACTTCCATATGTACGGAAGTTTCCCCTGTTTTACTGGAGCGAGTTGCTTCTGGCTTTTTTTACCGTGTTTTTCTTTTCCATTCCTTGGATCGGAAAGTTAACTTTTTCACTCAGAAAAAGGGTGACTTTTGGAGTTTCTAGAGCTCTTTTCGAGATTTAGAATCCACTGAGAAGGTCCATAAAACCCCCTTGTCTGAAGGTTTGCTATCCCAGACTGCCATAAATGTGTCCTGAACCCATGGTTACTTATTCTTAGACTATTAATAATCTTTTTGGACTCTAGACGATCACCATCTGCATCTGACAAAAACCAAAGTGCGATTGGCTTATGGTACTTCTTCTATTAACTATTATTTCTTAATTCTCGGAACTTGTAGTTAGAACAATAATTGACACTAGTAGTTGGGACAAATCGAATACTGAGTCGAAGTCAAGAATTATTTTAAAAGCAATTAAGATCGAATAACATCACTATTGTCTGAACATAGGAAAACTGTGTCAATTCAGCTTCACAAATCTTCACTCCATCCCCCAACTGGTTACATCACCGTCGATTATAAAAATACTATCTTAAAATCAACAATAGTGGAGTATATAGTGCCTGTGATTGTAGTAGTGAAGAGACTATAGAACTGTACGCTTTTTTCCAAACCTTTTTCATGTTTTTAAAGCCAATTGTAAATAATTTTTGATCAATATTTAAAATACGGAAGATTATCTTTCTTTAACAAGCTTTATTTTATTTTGTTATAATACTCGTAGCTGAAGTTATCTATATTTATCATCCCCATTAGCTCCGCGGCTCAGATTTAGCCTAGACTTGTTTAATTAATTCTCTCTACTCCTTTGTATTCCCTATCCATTGTCTATGTCGATATATCACAAAACATTCTGAGAATTTTCTCGTCTCTGGTCTGTCGTTAAGAGTTTCTAGTTATTGCATTTGTCTTGTTTGCTCTCTTTTCTTTGTTCTATGTAATTTTTTGCTTATTTCCTCATTATTTTACATATTTTTCTTATTGTCTTCCACTACTGTTGTTTGTCATTCTTTGTGTAATATTTTTAGGTACTGGAATCTTTACTATTGCTTTTACTTTCTCTTTACTTTTCTTTAATCCTTCTATTTTTAAAACTTTGTATAAATTTGCAACATGTTCAGCATCATCTCTCCTTGTTACCACTACATCATCCAAATAATTCACTGCCCCTGCACAACCTTGCAACACATTTTTTACTGTCCGTTAGAAAATTGCACAATCTGTCTTGGTACCATAGGGTAAACTGTTAACTTTAAATATACCATACGGTGTGCTCCACGCAAGAAGTTCTGCTGTTTCTGGTTCCACCTGTAATTGATTGTACGCATTTAAAACATCTAGCTTGCTGAACTGTTTCAATTCTGTTAATGGGGTGGTTAACATTTTGCAAGTATTTATTTATTGTAACTTTGTAGTTAACACAAACTCTGACATCTATTGCATTAGCCTTATACACCGATAGTAACAGTGTTACGCAGTTTGCATTATACACTTGCTTTATCACTTTACTTTCTTTTAATTTTTCAATCTCTAACTACTTTTTCCCTAAATGCAAACGGTATCGGAACTGGTTTCCGAAAAATAGGTGTAGTTCCTTCTTCAATTTATAATTTAATCTTGTATGTCCCTAAATTTGTAAACTTATTTATAATATCTTCTGTAGTAGGTATTTGACAAACTGTATTCAATATCGAGCTAAACATACTTACTTTACTGTCGTCTAAATAGACATTTGGACCCTTCAAACTGAAACCAAAATCATACCAAATATTACGGCCTATTAAACATTTTGTAGCCCCCTTAACAAGGAAAAAAATGCATTCTTTTCCCTATTATTTATTAACAAGTAATCTAATTTATCCTTTTTAAAGTAACTACCGAGCCATGATAAACTTAATGTTATGTGTATATCATTAAGTAATACCTGCATTTTGATTGGCTCTAACAAATTTTCTGAACTAAAAATATCAACATTAAAAAAAAAATCCAATGTCTGGACCTCTGGCTCTTTATTTGCCTGAATACTAAAACTTTTGTCCATTTTTGTTTTGCAAGCCTTAACAATATGCTTTCTTTTTACAGTTCTTACATGTATAACTTTTAAATTTACAATTTTTAAAATCGTGATTGGCTTTATTACAATGAAAACATAGTGCATTATTAGAATTTAACTTCATATTTGTCTTTCTATTCTACTCAGAATTTGCCTTAAAACGTCCTTGCTTCACTTCAGTCGGCCTGCGTACACTGGCATTATTCTCCCCATAGTTGATATCAACCTCTCTAGCTTCCTTCATAATAGCTTCTTTTGACACAGCAATTTCAATCAGCTCTTTTAACTCCTTCCTATTATGGTCTTCTTCGTACAAACGATCTAAAATTGGGCCTTGTATCCCAACAAAAAACTTTTCCTGGACTCTATAGAATAGATTTGTACCAAAGTCGCACTCAGCTGCCACATGTTTAACTTTAATAAACCAATCATTGATTAACTTCTGACCTTGTTTCAATGAATCACTTTATTCATCGTCTATATATAGAAACTCTGGGATTAATTTGTCTAGCCAGTAATTGTATCTTTTCGCTTAGCAGGTGAACGTAAATTTTTCAAAATTTTATAGATATCTTCACTTAAAAGAGCCAACAATACGGCTGAGAACACATGTAAATCTTGATCAAATTCAATAATTTTCCGAGTTTATCGGGATTACTTAATAAATGATCTTAACTTGATGCCTTGTCCTTCTAAAACCATAAATGTAAACTTTATACTGTTATTATTGGTCTGTTCCTAAAAAGACTGATAAATTTCTTGTAGAGCATACGGTCAGAGCGTACCAACTCGGCTTCAAACATTAATTAAATTTGCACACATGTACGACATAAAAGACCGAAGAGACAATTCCTTTATAAAAGTTTGTTTGTGCTCCAAAAACCAAATCAAAGGCAAATGTACAAAACAAACATATTGATAGACATGTGTGTTATTAAAACCTGGCGTGCAGTAACCACTGAGCAAACAAAAGACAATCTCCGGTTGTCGACGGCGGGGTGGTCGGTCGACTTGATTGTTGCCCCATATCGTGCAGTTTACCCTCTAGTTTAGTTTCGTTGAGAGGCCGCCGAAACGGGCGAAGTCATTTTTTACTAAAAATTCCAGTGTGGGATGGACATTAAACCAACGAAAAAAGTTTATTTAAAACATGTACATTTGTATTAAAAATGCTTCCTAAGCCGTTTTAGTTTTGCAAAAAAACACACACACAGTTTAAATAAGACAACATAACAAACTTTTACCAATTATCCCAAAATACACCTCTAAGTGGGGAGATAAGGACAATAAAACAATGGCTGACAGAGGAGGCCTACAGAAAAATATAAGTGGATGGGGGATAATACTGCATGTTAAATACATTGATAGTATTCTTTCTACAAGTTGGTGCGTTTACAAGCGGTAATAAAAACTGCACATACTACAGCAATGTAAGTGCTGTAGAAAAAAATGTATCGGTAAAAAACCTCGTTTTCTATCGATTTTCATTCTTGGTTACATCTTCCCCAAATGTACTTAATTTGATACATTTTTCCTCTCAAGTTACAAAGGTACATAGCGCCCTCTAGCCGGCTTCAAACGATATAAACATATGGATTGCATGTAGGTAGTAATGTTTCTATTACACATGTTTCTAATAATATTTATGTCTCTAGTGTAATTAATTTGAGTCAACGTATCTGAAGTCCTAATGAATTTACCCTTGGGGTCATTTGCTAAACACTAACTAGGCAGCTGCTTACCTTCACACTTTCATATAATAATATTCGTTATGTCAAGATTTTTTTGTAAAGTGTACATAATTTTGTTAGTTTTGCAAGTGATGATTGTGTTGGGTTCTTACAAGTACAAGGTCTGTACAAGTAAAATGTAATGGCATGTCTAGCAAAACTGAAAAAAAAAACAAAATAGCTATATTGATGAAAGGCAACCGTATATATGTATTTCTGATTATATGTGTTCAGTACGATGCAGACAATTTATAAAAGGAGCATGCTTACTTGGGAAAGGATCACTAAAGGAACAATGCGACCAATTTGTGGCATTAGAGTTGGAAAACCCTGATGGTTTCCAGGGCAACAACTAACGATAACGACGGAGGAAGCTACAGCTACCTGAGGAAAGGAACGCCAAACGTTTAAAACAAATAGAAAAGGTTAATGCGAGTGAATAATAAAAGTAAAATGTAATAGCATGTGCCGCAAAACTGAAAAAAAAACAAAATAGCTATATTGATGGAGGGTAACCGTATGTATATACGTATTTCTGACTATTGGTTCTTTAGTATGGTCGAGTTAGGTTAGAAAAGGAGCATGGTAACTTAGGAAAGGATCACTACAGGAGCAATGTGATCAATTTGTGGAATTAGAGTTAGAAGATCCTGATGGTTTCCAGAGCAACAACTAACAATAACCACGGAGGAAGCTACACCTACCTGAGGAAAGGAATCCCAAACTTTAAAGCAAATAGAAAAGATTTTTAGTCAGATTGTAGAATATTCCAAGCAGTCGGTATTGTTTAGAATCGGAGAAATCAGATGGATATTTTCTGTGGATGGTTCAAAGTTAAAAGTTGAAATTTGAAAACGGAAAATTAAGCACAGGCTCGTTCCGAGTTTATTTTTTCCAGCAGCAGGTAATAGCTCTGATCTATGAGGCCATATCGATCAGAGTTGTTGGACACATTCCTGAATGTTTTAATCTTTAAGTTGATAGGCTACTTTATCTATTTTGAAGACGTTTCGCTTTCGTATTCTGAAAGCATCATCAGTTTATCTAAAAAGTACAATATGAGAACAACACAATTATGGAGAAGATGTTATAAGTGTTACCTTAAAAAGACATGTAGCAGTCAATCATATTATCAGATATGTGAGTATACTAAAGTAATTGGACATTATACGGTAATATTGTATAAACAATCAATTAACTCACAACATTTAGCAACTTATTTAAAAATTAGCACAGCAACAGAACATGTGGTCTAAAGTATATGTAATATTTTATTTTAATATTAAGCAGTGAAAAAGAACTAAGAATATCATAGATTCACTTTCAACTATATGAAAATTATTTATGCTTTGATTTTGACTTTAGGTAGCATTATTAAAGTGATTTGAATAAAATTTTTAAAAAATGTTGTGTAAAATGAAGTTACCACTCAAAGCATCACAACTGTCGCCGGGAAAATGGCGTTAATTGAAACAGACCGAGCCGTAAAAAGACAGCCAACCTTGAGGTCAAAAATTTGACAGAGCAGCAAGGTTGAAATACCAACCCAAATAATTGGGCGGTGTATTTAAAAAGTTCAAATGAGTTTGGATGACAACCCGCTTGTAAGAGACCAACCAATGAAAGAAATTGGTATTAATAACAGCAATTCCTCGCATTAACCAGTCTAGAACGAACAAACAGGCGAAATTCATTCAACCTCATATATAAATAATAAACGTCAACATTATGGCTGGATATTCCGCCACAGGTGATCAACGAAAAATAATTTCCACAGTCCAAGGTTCAAACACTTGGAACTGTAATTTGTAGAAGATTCTATGAATCAATTACATTATTTGTATTATAATATTTAAGCAATAAACAGTTCACACTAATCTATGTATTAGAAAGAGTATAAGTACATGCAATGTAAGTTGCATACGTTTGTATGAGTTAAGTGAATATATTGAATTATTTTATTTAATTATGGATTTATTTCTATTTAATATATTATATTTTAAATTATTTAGTAAACAAATGTGTTAAATTGTACACCTTACAAGACACTTATATAGTGAATAGATCATAAAGCCCAATTCTGCAAAATTAAAGAATGATATATTTGGCTCAAGTTACTTATGTCAGTTCTCGTATTTAGAGCATTCAGGTGTTTAAGAATTGAACACATTTCCAAAAACTGTCTTTCAACGAGATTGCATTCAGTGCCAAGAATCTTAACTTCATTAAAATCCACCTTATGTTTGGGTTATCCAATGGTAGTTAAGGAACCTATTAGAGGCCATCGGTTTTCTATACCAACTTGTGGTTAGGGTGTTATCTCCCATTCTAATGACACGCATGTCTAAAAAGGGAATACTATTGGTGTGGAATATCAAGTTCAACAGTAAACTGTACATGAGGATTAAACTCATTGAAAAAGGATAAGGTACCCTGAACCTTGTCAGGTGGTAAGGCTTATAATAAATCATCCACATACCTCTTAATAAAACGAATTTGAAAATCCAAAAGTCCTAAACGGTCAGATACCAAATCATCCAGTACAGAGGAACCCATGGGTGTGCCAAATATTTGAAGATAAAATTTGTCATCAAAGACCAAGAAATTAGTGTCGAAAACTAGTTGCAAAAGCTCTGCAAATACATCCCAAGAAACAGGGCAGTTAGGTTTAATAGAATTCCAATGATTTCTCAAGGAGGTAATAACGCTGGACACATATATATATATATATATATATATATATATATATATATATATATATATATATAAATATATATATATAAATATATATATATATATATATATATATATATATATATATATATATATATATATATATATATATATATATTAATAAAGTATTCAACTAGTGAATTCAGAGGTTTATTCGGTCAGTCAGGTTGGCAAAATAAAAAACAGAAGTCAACTACTTCATAAGTTTATCGAAGACGTTTCGCTTTATATTTCTAAAGCTTCATCAGTTCTCTAAAATACAAAGATGACATAGAGTTTATAAGAAATACAGATCTAATAATTTATTACTTACAACTCAATATGTAGTATTAAAGATGTTATCGTATATATGTACTTACTTAAAAAAAATTAAACAGAAATATGCAAAAAATAACATTCGCAGAAACGAAGATTTACAAAAACTTTAAACGTACATTTGGCTTCATTTAGAGATGGTTCTCCAATGAAGACAAACAAAACACTGATTTATTGCAATCTACGCAAAACGACGTGGCGCGATACCGAAAATTTTTTTCAAGGGCCATATGTTCAACAAATTCCAAGATTTGAGACAATTATGAACTTCTACGGGGGTCATTGAAAGAATAGTTGGACGGGTGGATTTGTAACGGAAAAATTTGATATGATTTTTTTTTTGTAATTTATGTTTTAATGAAACTTAGAGCTTTGGGATGATTATGTTATTGTTTTGAATGGAAAATCCGGCTATTTTAAATTATGAATATTGGTATTATTTATTTCGTAAGATGAGAGAGTGGTAAACCTGGCTCAAATTGTCAATGTCGGTTCTTTTGTTTATTGCAGATGGGTTTTTTAGGATCTCACACATTTCAATAAAGGAGCGTTTTTGATGGTTATTTTGTTTGGCCAGTATTTTAGTATTTGAGAAGTCAATGCGATGTTTGGTGGAAATGGCGTGTTGTGCAAGGGCACAAGAGGGTTTGGAAAGTTTAATGTCGCTTTTATGTGAAGTTATACGCCCTAGAAGTGAACGACTGGTTTGGCCAATGTAGCAGGAATTGCATTCAGAACAGGGGATTTGATAGACAACATTAGTGTGCTCTAACGAGCTTAGTGGAGTTTTGGACTTGGAGAATAACTTTCCAATAGTTTTAGTGTTTTTTAGGGATATTTTGACGGGTAAGTTTTTGAATAGTTTAGTAAGCTTGTTCGTAACTTGTGGGAAATATGGAAGAGAAGCATATTTTGTGGCTGGTTTCGGGGTTAGCGGGGAATTGTCAGTCTGTAAGCTATTGGATATGGAGGCTAGTATTGCACCGTTAGGTGCTTCAGAAATAGAATGACCGTAGCTTTTAGAGAAAAGATATCTGTTGATGATGGATATGGGGTAAGAGTTATCAATGAGGATGGATTTGAGTAAATCCAAAGATTCCCTCTTGTACCGCGTATGGGTCAACGTGTGTACTATAAAGCTAAGAGCTTGTACAAGGTTAGGTTTGTATCTCATCGGGTGTGTAGAGTGGTAGTTTAAGAACCGGTTACTCGCCATTTCTTTCCTGTACCACGTAGTGCCCAATATGTTGCTATGTGTGCGTATGATTCGCATGTCCAAAAACGGTATGCTGTTATCAACCTCCAATTCACATGCTACTGCTATTGATATTTCACACCATTTTCATTTTGTTTCTTATTTGTTCGTTTCTAACTCTCTCCAGTTTCGATCTACCGCAGCTTCGTCTCAGATAATCCATTTCCGTCGTCATAAGTTTGTTTCTATTAGCTTTGGTGACGTCCCATACTTCCGAACCGTAAAGTGTAATACTTTGGACTATATTACCGTAAATGTGTATAGTATATAGCGCCCTTTAGCCGGCTTCAATTGTGTCTTAATAACATTATAGGGCCCATCAAATGCCCATCTTGGTAGTTAGTATTCGCCTCTGGTTGCGTTGAGTAACTGAGTTACCGTTGCTAACTACCCATCTTCCTGTCTTCTTTTTCTTTTTCTTTTTCTTTGTTCTCCTGAAGAAGCTACATACAATTGTAGCGAAACGTCGAGATGAACCCACTTTTGGGTCACTCACAAATGACACGGTCCAAACCCGGAAGACGAATAAACTATAATCATTATAGGGAGTTCGAACTATAGATTATTTAATAGAACTCTGTATCTAGTCTGTACATTTCCTTCCAAAATATGTTTTTAAATTTTGTGGATTGGATTTTAAATATGTTTGGACAAGTAACTGTTATTTAACACTACTGCTTGACATGGAAATTGTTTTTGGAATATACTTAGGGATTTTGAATACAGTGGTTATATCCATGCCATAGACCGTTTTTGATCCCCAAAGAAGTGCAACTTTGGGAATATATTTACTACAAAGTTAAATGCAAAAGGAAAAACACTATTTTAACTTACATAAACAAACTTAGAGAACCACGGTATGTGATTTTAATTTGCTATTTTTTTAACTTCCCCTCGGAATAATTTTACTCACCGTCAATGTATGTACGTCACATATTAAGTCTTTTCCTTTTTACTGACTGCGACATCGTTAGGATTGTCCTTTTGCTCGGTCGTGGCTTTCTTTGATGTCCGAGGGTGGTCACTTCAGTGAAAATTGTACACAAATTGGAAAGAAAAAAGTCATTTTTTCAATTTTTTTTACGTAATTTTGTGTAAGGTTCGCTCGGGAATTTTATCTTTCATAAAATGTGAAAAATTTGCTCTAATACAAGGGGACTACTAAAACATTGATGTTTTTGTTGTTTATTTTAAATAATCATGTTTACGAATACATGGGGAGACCCACAATTAATAGAATATATAATAGGGTCATGTTATTTGGACCAAAATATGAGTATTTATGAGATTGACCATTATCTAAGTTAAATGACATATATCAGTCGGCTTGGAGATGTGGGGTGAATACCCAAGCTGTTGGAATTGACACAAAAAAACTAATAAACTGTAGAAGACGATCACTAAAATTAGCTGTACTGTGGACATGAAAAGAAATGTTAACAACTTCTTAAGAATAACTCAGGATCGAGATGTATGAAGAATATTAGAGAAGCTGAAATGAAGAAAATATTCAAATCATGAATGTGTTGCTTGTGTGAGTCCATTTCAAATAGGTAAAGAAATAATAAATAAGACTTACTCACAATCAATTTAATTTAACTATCAGACGACCGGTTTCGCTTTCTACAATATGCAAAGCATCTTCAGGTCTCGATACAAAGTTAAAGAAATGCTGAAATGATAAAAACTTATATTAGGGTGTTGTCTAATAAAGATAAACAAATAAGATGTTATAAATTACAATAATTATGCCAATATTACCTGTCTGTGGTTTTATTTAAATGATTGAGTTGAATAAAAGGTATAAATATTTTTTAAGAAAGTTAAAAGGACAAGGTAAGGCCCACAAATTGTCATAAAATCTCTTCTATTGTAATAAATTAATAAATGAGCTAATAAATAAATAAAATAAAATTACTTACATGCCGGTACTCTTTTAATATATGGATGGTAGAACATGGTAGAACATGGTAGAACATGCTAGAAACTGTAGAAGAAAATATTCTTCTACAGTTTGCTCCTTGATTGGTTTATATATTTCGAAGTTTTTCTCAATTTCAATTTTAAGTTCTTTTTGACTACCAACAAACTCATTTTTAAAAGAATTCTCACTCAAGCCATCTAAAATACATTCTCCTTTGGACTTCAATATTTTATAATCCTTTACATTTTTTATGAACGCTACAGTGACATTTCGATCTAGTTATTAATGTAAAGACATGAAATAACCTGTACCAACTAAAATGTCAACGAAGCTGAATAATTCAAGCCTAATTTTTTTACTCACAATGGCATTTGAAATAATCTAGTTTTGCTTAAAATAGAAAGTAGCGATATAAATAAATCTAATTATTAGATCCACTTGTAGCAAAGACTAAACAATTTTTTGTTTATTCATAATTAGTGTTTTATCTACTGTTTTTTATGTAAAGGTTAAAGATAAAATAGAGAAAGTCAACTTCGTTCTAAAGTAAAAAAACTGTTTTAGATTAATTGGCATTTTGAATTTTTTATTTTTAGTTGTGATACCTTTTATTGATCAAAAACTAAAAATTACATTTTTTTATAGTAAAAAAACAGCAATCAGAATTGTACGATATAAACTACTGCGACCTATGTGGCTTCTCTATCTCAACAAAATTAATTTTTGATAGGGATAAAGATGACGTTAATCTAGCGTTTACCGGGAAATCCCGCTGTCGACCTCGACTTGCCAATTAATGAAAATCTTTTCCCAGAGGTCCTACGGCGAATCTACACGGGACAAGGGAAACCCAGCTTGATGTGTTTAGGGACAATTGTAAGAATTCTAAATTTCTTCGAGTTTTTTTATTTGTATTTACCTCATTAGAAAAATGTTTATCAAATATGTATGAAAAAAAAATACAATTCGAATCATATGCGAATTAGACTGTTTATTTTTTATGTCTAAAAATAATTATACTGACTGTATCTCCGTATCTCCCTTCCTCGTTCTCGTCAACATCTATCGATCAAATTCTGAATGTAAGTATCTCCCAACTACTTCTATCGTTGTTTATCCTGTCTCTTTCCTAATATCATCTACTCTTTGCTCGCCACTGCTGTAAAATCATCTACACATCTATTTTGAGATCTTTATGTGCTTCTTTTCGTCTCTTTTTGTGTTTACTTTATTCATTCATTAGTGAGAAATTGTAACAGGAAAGTACTCTCTTGTGAAGTGGTAACCTTACAAATAAAAGGTCAGAAGTCAGACGAAGCAAAATATTATTCAAATGGAGTGACTCGTAAAGAAGGCATTACAAAGAGAACAAAGAGACTGCAAAAATGTCAAGGCTGTCATGAGACTGAATAGCTTGTAAATGTAAAGTCCTGACAGGACTATGACATGGGACAGGCGGCACGTGGTCTCGGGGCAGAGGTTAGGTTAAGCACTTGAGATTAGGAGGTTAGGAGGACCCTGTAATCTGTAATACTGAAAGTAATATTAATAAATATGTACAACAGTCCGTGTTAAACATTATTACATGGCGCAGTCAGTAGGATTCCTTTGGAAGTTGTATCTGATAATATGCCTTTTGGCTCTAAGGAATGTCGAGAATTTTCTAAGGAATGGAACTTTAAATTTGTGACATCTAGTCCTAGATATCCTAGAGCAAATGGTCAGGCAGAACGAGCCGTCCAGATAGCTAAAAATATTTTCAGGAAGTGTGAAGATCTTCAGTTAGCTTTATTAGAATATAGAAATACACCACTATTAGGATCAGACAAGTCCCCAGCACAACTCTTGAATAGTCGTAGACTTAGAGGCAAACTTCCAGTTTTACAAGAGAAATATTTACCAGAACAGGTAGACCTAAAAAATGAAAAGAATAAATTGGATAATAAAAGAAAATTGTACAAGCACTACTATGATAGAAATACAGCTACAAAAGAAGCATTAAGTGTAGGGGATAATGTGGTTATAAGAGAAGATGGGCAATGGAAACCTGCTGTGGTTAGACGAGGTTTACAAGAGCCAAGATCATATGTTGTTGAGAAAGAAAATGGAACACTTGTAAGAAGAAATAGCTATCACTTGAGACCATCTAATAATATGCCTAAACATCATATTAACCTAGCAGATGATTTTGATCACAATGAGAATGGCAGACCTTCAACATCAATGGCCCGTGAGAGTGAAATATCGAATCAGTTTCCTACCAGAAGTAAAAGATTAATTAAACCCCCATCTAGATATAATGATTTTGAAATGTACTAGTTTTGCAATCAGTATTGTTATTAGTTTTTATTTTAGAATGTTTTTATTCTTAGTTCATTGTTGTAATGTCTGTATATTATAGGAAGGGAAAGATGTTATGAGACTGAATAGCTTGTAAATGTAAAGTCCTGACAGGACTATGACATGGGACAGGCGGCACGTGGTCTCGGGGCAGAGGTTAGGTTAAGCACTTGAGATTAGGAGGTTAGGAGGACCCTGTAATATGTAATACTGAAAGTAATATTAATAAATATGTACAACAGTCCGTGTTAAACATTATTACAAAGGCTACATATAGTTCTCTCTGAGGATCCTTAAGTATTCTCTCACTACAAAAGGAGTCAGATGAATTCACGCAGAAGAGATTCTGAAAGAACTTTTCGCAGTACAATTTCCTGAGCCTAAAACAAAACTGTACTAGACATAAGGTAGTAGACTGGACTGGACTTAACTCATTTGAGCCAAATAAATCACCGGATCCGGACGGAATTTATCCAGAAGGGAACTGACCTTCTGTACAATAAATTATGTATGATACTACAGGCTAGCTTAGGACTGGCGTACATACAACAGCATGGATCTTCATAAGGGTGGTTTTAAACGCAAACCTGGCAAAATCACTCGTACTGAAACTTTACAAAAACTGCTCGATTGGCAGTTAAATAAATAAAATTCAAAGAGATAAAAATTTAGAGATAGTGTATTGGTTAAAAATCTGATTCATCAGGAACAGTATGTATATGGTTCTGGAAAACCAAGAGATTCTGTTCAGTACATTTCTCAATATAAAGGTAGATTTCACAACATCTCCTATAAAGCAATCACTAGGTGAATTCGTCGAAAAGAAATAGATTGTATGCTGAGAAGGTGTATTATATAGGCATATCACTGATAACCAGATGCTGTCCACGGAGTGAAGTCTTACCTCTTCTCTTATGGAATCTGGTCATGAATGATCTGACAGCTAGACTCATAATGACAGGGATCATCTAGGGCATCACCAGGAAATCATTAATCGATCTAGAATCAGTAAAAAAACTGTTCATGAATGATTTTATACTGTTACGATTTAATTTGCCTACCACATTGGGTATCACTTATAGGAGGTTGAAAGTGGGGACTGAGCAATTACCGGGCTGGAGATAGGATAAGCAAACAAACCGAAATGTTTGCAAATGGCCACTCTTGTTTTGCTTGGATAGCTGGAGCCGTAGGTAAGTATCTTTATTTGAGGAACTGGAAGGGGTAACTACAAAGAAAGAAATAAAAAAAATACTTACAGATATTTCCTGGGCAACAAACACAAGAAGGTTCCTAAACTATTTGAATTGGACGCCGTTTAAAATAATCCTCTTGCTGTATATGAAGAAAGGCTTTTCTTTATTTATTTTAATTTAAATAATTATTATATTTCAAAATATCCTGATTTTGATAAACATTCCTTGCATTGAGTTTAACTTTGTATATCACTCCGGCTGATATTTCCTTTAAGAAAGTTTTTGGGGTTGTAATTGAATCATAAACACTGTTCCACATAAACTGCAAATGGTCTGAGACGACTCATGGAACACAAAATGGACAAATCTTAGGGGATCGGGTAGATTCGGGCCTCGGATTACTCTGGATGACAACAAATTGCACTTTTCAAAACTCGTCCACTTAATCCTTGTTTAAAACCATGTGGAAAAACGTCGTCAAAATATTGGAAACGCCGTTTTACAAATTTCTCTTATGGAACACAGCACAACAAATCGACAATATCATTAACTCAACAAAGACTGCCAAGTAGCATTTTGAGCTCAAATTCACCTTTCAACCCAAAAAATCCAGTTCCGAGGCTATACATTGTTTCTTTGACCAGTTTTTGTTTTTTACGATTGGTAGTTGCTAACTTTGCCAATCACCCTCCACATTTTATCCGGGCTTAGGACCGGCTGTGGTAATTGCAGAGCTACTCAATCCACCCCACAATCACCCCAGGTTGCCTAAATGAAACAATATGGAAAAATAAAAATATCGGGAAAGAAACGAAAGGCAGAATTTACAAAACAGTCATCAGACCAATAATGGCATACGCGGAAGAAACAAGACCTGATACAGAGAGGACAAAAGGGATGTTAGAAACAGCAGAGATGAAAACACTTAGAAAAATTAATGGTAAGACACTATGAGACAGAGCTAGAAGTACAGATATACGACGTAGATGTAAGGTGGAGAACATCAAGAACTAGGAAAGAAATAGAGGAGTAGAATGGAACGATCATATAAGCCGAATCACAACAAATAGAGTAGTAAAGAAGGCGAGAGATGGTTCCCCAATAGGAATACGACCAGTAGGAAGACCACGAAAACGATGGAACGACAACTTACTGGAGGCACATTGAAAAACAGATCGAGTCATGTCTAGATAAAAAGGAGAAGAACTCAAAAAATTTTCGGCTTTGAAGAACTTTGAAGAACGGAAAGCTATTTCTTCCGAATCACAATTTCCAACAACTGTTTTTCTTCGTATCCGATTCATCTCGTCCACATCAAATTTTCGCTGCCAGCCAATCGGAACTCTTTTTAATGACGCTTTTTATTCGATTATGGACCTTAAGAGTGCTGGACTTTCAAAATTGTAGGCATTTATTTAATTAAAACGCAAAGGTTATCTTCGCTGTAAAATATTTTTCTTGGATGTTTTGCATAAAACCTGAGTAATTATAACTTCAAGGAATTTTTCTATATACCAGCTAGGGGCGTATCAAATAAGTTTTTATACAATAAATATTCGATAATATATGAAAATAAGCACGCAACCACAAATACTACGACCACTTGTTATAAAAAACGCGATCATTGATGCACTGAACGAATGTGTATACCAGGAAGCACTGAAAATAATACTACCGCAGAGATAAACCACAGAATTTGCACGGCCAACATATGCTATTTTGGGCTCAATCTTCTCCTTAAATAAACAATTATATCAAGAAATACAAAAATAAAATTCTACAAAACAATAATACGCCCAGTCCTAACATATGGTTCAGAGAATATACCATAAAACATATTAAGATAGTACGTCTGGGATAAATAGGGCATGTAATGCGGATGGAATAAAATGGCTCAGCTAGACATTACTCCCTGATAGACCCACTGGTCAGAGAAGAAGAGGAAGACCCAGAACAAGGTTTCTTTATAACATCGATGACGACATGAGAAATATAGGGATACGTGCTTGGCGGAGGAAGGCGATAGATAGGGACGACTGGATAGAAATTCTTAACGAGGCTAGGACACACTTGGGATTGTAAAGCCAGAATGATGATGATGATGATAAAGGTGCAATTGGCACCGAACTAATCTCCCCTCCAAAAGTGTAGATATTAAGTTCTTATCTTGGAATAAATCGTTTAATGAGAGAAAATCCAAAACAATACTTTGATACTAAAATCATTTCTGAAACAAAATTGTCTAGACTTTTGACTTTTGTATTTGTTCAAAGAAGTTACTCCTTGCACTGTAGAATATATTAAACACCTTTGCCAGGAGACATCAATGGAAAAGCTAACAATACCCTGTCCGTTTCTCCTGTCGCCCTCGCCATCGTCTAATACTGTGACAGTAACTAGTCGGGGAGAGACGAAACACTTTTCGTGGATTTAATGAACTCTAGGAAAACTAAAATTCCCATCGGAGACGACAGTAAAAGAAATAATCCGATAAGGCTCTGATCTCTCAACAAAGCCACCAAAGAAATACTGAAATCCCTTTTGTACCTTCCACGTTTTAGATTATTTTGGATCAACGCATATAAAAGAGTAAAAGCTCATACACGAACGAACCGAAATTTTATGAAAAGAAAATCTCTTAGTGTAGTATTAATACCGAGAGGATTATCTTCAGGAAAAGTAGATAGTGCATAAAGTGTATTTGCATAATATAAAATTAAATAAATAATGATAAACAAAATCTATCTAATAATTTAAACATAACCCTAAATTAAAAAAAACGAATTGAATTTTCAGAAATAAAAGATACATCTTTTACTATTTGTGTTTCTATGAGGGTTGGATGCATCCTGGAAAGTCAAAAAAAAGTTATTGGTCTTCCAGTTTTTTAGCGTCTCATTTCTTTCTGTCTTCAAAACAATTAATGTATGAATTAACACCAAGTCAAAGTTCCTATCTCTTACCATATTGCTTATTAATCTGCCTACCCAATATTCGGCATATTTTAATTTAGACTGCTACTTTAAACCCTTTTTTTAAGTAGCCAGCCCCGAGATTCAAATCATGAAAAGCTATACTACCTATATCGAAGTGAGGATTGGCTCGCTCAGCCATCGGATCCACAAAGTCTAAAATAAAGTAGTGTCAGGTATGGAAAGTGCGGAGTAAAATTTATAAAAGTTAACTTCCTCGAATCTACGACAAAAGGACGCGGAAAACAGGACGCGAGACCAAAGGACGCGGAAAAAAGGACGCGCGAAAAAAGGACGCGCGAAAAAAGGACGCGTGGAAAAAAGGACGCATATTATTAATGAATTACTATAAATAGTTTATTTTAATTGACATTAGCCATTACCCCCTTTTTATCCCCATATGTTATTACAGAAAATGATTCTACCTAACCTAAAATCGGTTACGGTAAGAGTAAAAAGTAAAAAATAATTATTTATTCTGTTCTTAACAAGAAAACATTTTACAAATTGATATCAGTCTGTTACGATGGTGTTAGCGTTTGTGAAAAGCCAAAAAGGCAACAACTTGTTACTTTATAATGGATTTCTCCATAAAAAAGAGCGAGTGATTGGTGAAAAGACAATTTGGAAGTGTGCTACTTATAATAAGTGCAAATGTACAGAAAGAGTGCATACTGTTGTGGATGAAATTACAAAATCCACAGAACATAATCACGTTGCAGACACGGCAAAGATTGAAGCAAAAGAAGCTTGTAACCGGATGAAAGAAGTTGTACAACAACTGGAACACTCCACCCAAGGTGTAGTAAGTGAAATTTCTCAAGGACTTTCCTTAGCTGCTACGGCACAACTTCCATTAGTGTCGTCGTTAAAAAAAACTGTGCAAAGAGTTCGGAACGAGCTAGGAGGTACGCCCGCAAATCCGAGAAATTTAGACGAACTTGTGCTTCCTGAAGAATATAAAACAACTGCAGGCGGTGAGCTATTTCTATTATTTGATAGCGGGCCAGAAGAAGAACGTATTTTGTTATTTTCAACACAAAGAAATTTAAGAGTTATGGAACAATGCGATCATTGGTATGCCGATGGAACATTTAACTCAGCACCACCATTGTTTTCTCAAATATACACAATTCATGGAGTGCGATACAGTAATGTAATCCCGACTGTATTTGCACTTCTAACGAACAAAACACAAGAGACTTATACATGTGTTTTTCAGCAACTAAAGGTGTTGAATCCGGCTTTGCGCCCTCTAACAATAATGATGGACTTTGAAAGAGCTGCAATGAATGCTGCACAAACTGAGTTCCCAAATATGAGAATCCGCGGATGTTTTTTTTCATTTCTCGCAGTAGTCGCAGTGTATATGGCGCCATATTCAAAGTGCCGGATTGCAACGTAGATATATTGAGAATCCTGACTTCGCTCTTCACCTAAGACAATTGACAGCTCTTGCGTTTGTTCCAGACAACCATGTAGTCAGAGTGTACGAGGAGTTGCTCAATAGCGATTTTTATACACAAAATGAAGAACTACTAGTGCCGCTGATTAATTACTTTGAAGACACTTGGATAGGGAGATTAGCTAGAAGAGGAAATCGAAGACAACCCCTTTTTCCAGCAAATGTATGGAATTGTTACGATTTGGCAGACCAAGATATACCTCGAACTAATAATGCTGTCGAAGAATGGCACAGCTTTTTTTCTTCTCTCAATAGTGCAAATCCGAATATTTGGAAATTGATTAATTCTCTAAAAAAAGAATATGATTTAAATGTTTTGAAAATAGAGCAGTACATTTCGGGCAATGCACCTCCACGCAAAAGAAAATATCAAGATACAGCAAACAGGATAAGGGCTATTGTTGCCGATTATGCTGACAGGCCAACTTTAGAATATTTGAGAGGCATTGCTCACAATTTTCAGTTGCAAACATAAAAAAAATACAAAAAAAATTAATAAAAAAAAATAAAAAAAACTTGTAAACACGCCAGCTTCTGCTGCCAGTCCTAAGCCTGGATAAAGTGTGAAAGCAAGTTTTTTTCATATAAATATGTTTCACTTTTTACTTTTACCGTAACTGATTTTAGGTTAGGTAGAATCATTTTCTGTAATTATATATAGGGGATAAACGGGGGTAATTGCTATTGTCAATTAAAATAAACTATTGATAGTATTTCATTAATAATATGCGTCCTTTTTTCCACGCGTCCTTTTTTCCACGCGTCCTTTTTTCGCGCGTCCTTTTTTCCGCGTCCTTTTTTATGCGTCCTTTTTTCCGCGTCCTTTTGTCGGTATACCAACTTCCTCAAAGCCGTATTTTTTTTTAGTTATGTAAGAATAAGTTATACTTCCTATGTCGATATAATTAGCTTGTTCGCAGTACAAGGAAAATCTCAAAAAATTGATATATTGAAAAATTTAAGGGAATTTTGAAAAAATGAGCAGTGATACGCTCTTGCTCCATTAAATGTGGCAAGTGCGTAAACTGATGTAAGTACGTGTACGCGATTATATTAGTTTACTTTGGGTCAAGAGCGGAATCTTTATCTTTATTAACAAAACGGTTTATAAATCTTTTTAAAATTCATTTTATTTAAAAAGGTACAGAGGTTTAAATGTTTGTATTTTTTTTTAAATACAAAACAATTTTTTTTTCTTAAAGAAAAATTAAAAAATACTTTATTACTCAACCTTGTAACTAGAAAATGTTATTGCGGAACTTGCGGAAATTGGAACAATGTAAAATAATATTTAGTTTCAGACACTTTTCTTACAAGCTTCACAACAGGTTCATCGTTAATCTCAGTGATTTGGCCGACAAAAAACTTGTTTTCTTTGTACAAAACCTCAAGACAACCAACCCAGTCGCTTATTTTTGGTTCATGAGAAATATCTATTCTTTCTTCTTCATATTCCTCTTGCTCATTTTCAATCATTGTTGTAAAGTCTTCGTTCTCAAAATGGGAGCTAGAAATGTTTGCTTATCTTCGGATGTTTCCTTTTAGAAGCTAAAAAACATCTTATTTTGTTTTTCTTCTTCTTGTTTTCTAATTCTGTCAAGCATAGCTTTCGCAGTAATAAGTTCCGCACCATTGCATATTTTACTCTTTTTCTGATTCTCACTATTTCTCTTTTTTATGCATGCTAACATAAGTTTTCGAATGAAACAGCAGAATGTTCTTACATTCGGTTGATTTTTCCGCTACTTGAAAAATTGCTTAAATAAAAAATGGTTACTTTTTATACTGGGTACAATAATTTCAAGAAGAAACTGTGCTTCAAGTGCTTGAATATTCACTTCAATTTCGGATATTTCCTTTATTATATCGCCTAAAAATAGCATAAAAAAAACAGTCAGCTTATATATAAAAAAAACAATTAAAAAATTACCTTTAAATTCATTTGGGGCTCCAACAAAAAGCAACGCTTAATGTAGAGATAGAAGCAGTCTCGTTTGACTTAGCTGGATTGTTTGAGACTTTTAACTGATCTTTCCATCTCTGAAACGCATCTGAATCAAATGTTTCCTCGGGGACTACTTTATCGTTATTTCTGCTTTTCTGAAACCATTTGAAATAATTTCGCCTGTGAGACTAGTCCATATTTTTTCTAAGAGTACAGAAATTTTTTTTTTTGGTAGTTTTTGGTCAATATGCAATCTTTGTCATAATACCAGTAAAGGATCCATCTATCGGAATAGGAATGTGGCGATATGCAGCGGTAGTTTTATAATCGTCACTTGAGTATTAAATTCCCATTTGGATATGGTTTATACTAACATGACTCACATGCCCATCAAAAAACAAAATTACTGATTGTTTAGAACCAATGGCTTTTAAAAATCTGTTAAAATAGTTTTGAAAGATGTTGGTTTGCATCCATTCATTGGGTGATGCAGCATAGGTAGTTTCGGGAAATGCTTTTCCCTCTGGAGGCATCATATGTGTCCATATTTGCTTCCTTTTGAATATAATCGAAGGAGGGGCCTTTTACCATTCGCATTGCATTTAAAAAGCACTGATGTACTTTCTTTGTCGGTAGTGCTTGGTCGCCTTGGCACCTTTTTTCCTGCGACGTTGGTTTTGACGGATCGGAACAAAAACTTGTTTCATCCAAATTCCAAATTAAATGTGGTTTGTTTTTAATACCAAGATTATAAACGGAAAGATAATAAAATGTTTCTACTTTTAAGTCAATAACACCTTTGATAGAAAGTAGAAAGATTTTGGGTTAATCGAGCGGTAAGGTTTCTTTTTTGGATGAAATGGGGTTTAGATGTTTATGAATGCTCCTATAGATTTGAATTTTGTGGTAGCCGTTTTATAAGCCATATTTGCCTTATTCTATTGATTTCGGATGATCTGCGGTTGTCGTCGCTAAGTCTTATGAATGGCAAACAAGAGCGTTGATAATTGAATTGAGTTGGGCAGAATGATAATATGACTGGGCATTGATATATGTTTTCTTAACAGTTGTTCAAAATAGATGAGTTTCAAACTATTTTCGTAGTAAAATATTTATAAGAATTAAAATATATGTGCAGAATGATTTAAGATTTAATAGAATTATGAAATTTGGACAAAATGTATTAATAGACAGGCAACCAACTAGCCTTAGATGCAGCATAATAATGAACCAGAGACTATAGTTTTCTGTACACGAAAGTGTAAAGAAAGTATTTTTATACGACGTTGGATGTTTTATTATAATTTTCTTTATTGTGTTTTGCTTAAAAAAATGAAACCAGGTCTTTGTTTTTTATGAAAAACACCACTTCTTCTAACACCCTACAAACCTGACGTAATTGTTTCTTCCAGTATAGGGTTTAGAGATCGCCGATAAAATATGTAAATAGGCAATTTCAATTTCATACATAAAACGACGAGGGCAAGCTGGTTAGTAAACAGCGTGACAAATTTCTATAAAATTGACTTTATAAGTGTTGAGTAATGGATTTAGGAGCAATATTGAACATAAATTGATTTTTCTCCATTTACATAAAAACATGAGAGTGTAAATAAAAAAACTTGTAGCATAGCCGACTTATAATGCACAATTGTGTCTTGTTTTTAATCTGCCTTGCCTATACTGAAACTAATTTTGAAATTTTTTATTTCTTTAAGATCTATCTATCAATAAAATTATTAAAGTATAATAGATCATTATTTCTACATCTGATCGACTTGAACAAATCATTCTACAGAATACGACTCAAAGATAAGTTCCTTTAGATATCATACAAGCTATTGAAAACATCTGTTAGGGAAAGTATTTAGTATTTATTTAAATATTTCATTTTTTTATGAGGATTAGAGAGGCTTTAGTAAGATATGGGGCAGGACTATGCCATTTGGATCGCTCTTAAAGAGAATGAATATACTCTTTAGACCATCTCTACAGAAAGTCTCCTCTTATCCTCTGGATTAACTACCAATTATTAAGACGGTTAATAGATAAATAAAAAACAAGATAAAAGTCAAAATAGATGAAAGCTATACATAACGGCAACGAAATACGACAGCGGGACTTGAATTGAATTGTGGATAAAGTTAACAAAAGCGTTTTACAATTTTACAATGAAAAAAGATACGAAAGTGGGAACAAATAAGTCAAAATATGCTATTTGATGCAGACGATGCAATATTGATAGCCCAATATGAACATACTCTACAGAGGCTATTATATTCAATACAAGTGCAAAGAATTTAAAATGATGATTTTAATAGTAATAGTCAACCACTCAAAAGATGGAGTGGCAATCTTCTATAGAGGTGTTAATCCGCCATGAATAAGATTTTCTTTTTTTTTTAACCATATTTTTTAAACATCTTCTTTATATGTACAAACAGCTATTGTGTCTCAGCCTTTGTTTGTCCTTCATCGGTGGCCTTTGCCTAGGTGGCGGATAAGGTAATAATAAATACCTACAAAGGCGTGGTACTGGGTAAACGATGGACAATGTGAGACCAACATTGAACAGCAGCTGTTTCGGAACTGACCAGAAGAAAAGTTTTAAAAGCAGTTTGGTTGTGAAATATAAAGAATGCATACCAAGACATTAAGAAAAACTTTCTGAGATTTTCGTAATCGAGCGAACTGCAAGAAAGATAATAGGAGTAATAAAGAAAGGAAGGCATGAAAAATGGATAAAGAAAGGAAGGCATGAAAAATGGTTGGATGATGATTGTGAGGAAAGCGCAGATAAAAGAAATTTTTTTTAGAAGTAATCTTCGACATTTTAAGAAGAAAATAGAAAAGAGTCTATGTTTGAGAAACATGGACTTTCAAAAAAATAAATAGGAATAAGATCAATGCCTTCGAACTGTGGGTATATAGAAGAATTCTATGAGTATCCTGGACAGAACATAGAACTCACCTGTCATTTCTGGAAAAGCTTCATATAAAATCAGGCTATTAAAAAATAAACCGAGCATATCTAATATACTTCGGCCACATAGCTAGAAGAGTAAGGACCATGGAATTATTGGTAGTAGAAAAAAAGGTGAGAATAGAACGAGCTAGAGCAGCATTTAGCAATATGAAAAAGCTTCTCATAAGCAAGGATTTGTCTCTTCCCCTAAAACTACGTATAGTTAAATGCTACATTTTTCCGATCTTGCTGTATGGTGTGGAGGCCTGGACGCTGACGGAGACGCTAACGAGAAAACTAGAAGCATTCGAAATGTGGGTGTACCGACGCATTCTTCGTATATCCTGGACCGAACATGTCACCAACATAGAGGTACTCCAAACAATCGGAAAGGAGAAAGAAATCGTGAATACAATTAAACAAAGAAAGCTTGAATATCTAGGCCACATATTGAGACACGATAAGTACCGTCTGCTACA
Organism: Diabrotica balteata; assembly: GCA_918026665.1. Lineage (NCBI taxonomy): Eukaryota > Metazoa > Arthropoda > Insecta > Coleoptera > Chrysomelidae > Diabrotica > Diabrotica balteata. Next base: position 9,865,474 of record OU898282.1, on the reverse strand, counting down.
ATTGATTGTCCAGGGAAAAATAGACAGTAAACAAAGGCCAGGCAGGAGAAGACACTCGTGGCTCCAAAATCTGCGGAAGTGGTTCGGGCTCATATCGGTCGAACTATTCAGAAGCGGCGCAAACAAGATCAAAATTGCCATGTTAATAGCCAACGTTCGCAACGGACAGGGCAGTTGAATAAGAAGAAGAAGAAAGAAAGGTGGAAGGCCGAGGACCAAGAGGAAGATTTCCAACACAATGGGCAGATCAAATAAAGACCTTGGTGGGAAAATCCCTAAATGAACTCGTCGATATGGCACAGGATTGCAGTCAATTGAGACACCAAACAAATAATATTTAGAGTGTCACCACGCTCTTATAAGGGCTCCAGGAATGAGGAAGGGGAACTAAAAGGATCCAAGGTCTCAAACAGATTTTGCAAAAAAAATGGTATTTTAGGCAGCGTGTTCAGAAAAATAAAAGTTTTAATCAATATAATACAGCGAGAGAGTTTTACAGTTCAGTAAATTAAGAGCCTCACAGGTTTTAATCCAACAAATAATTCCTTTAAAGGCAGAGAAGAAAAATTCTTGGAAGAAAAATGAAGCAATTGCTAGATGGACTGAGTATCTAGAGGACATATTGAACGTTAAAGGCTAAGAAGCAAGTCAGAAGCCGGGAATTCTCACCGGGAAGGCCACTGTAATCACGCCATACCTGTACTGCTTCGTCCATATATGTTACCAACCAATGAATTGTTACTATTGTGTACTTCATAGTTTTTAGTTTACCAAAGTGTTATCATATTAATAACAGCTACCTTGCTTGTAAAGAGTTGGCATGCTGCTGTATCTCTGCGCATACATTGTTAAGATATCTATTAGGATGTTTTCTACAACCTCTTTGAATATAAACTGGAAGCTGTCTATAAAAAGAATTTTGGTTTATTCTGGAATGTTTGACGATTCAGGTGGAAAGGGACATGCCAATAAAGTGGTTTTGCACCTTTTGGAAGGTAAATTAAATGTAGACCATTGCGTTCACATGAAAAATTTTTACAAAAGCTTTGATTTAGCCAAAAATTTGCTTGAATTTTCAACTTACTGCACAGAAACTCTTCGAATTGACCGTAGAAATAATCCTGCAGAAGTAAAAGAAGAAAAACTTGCTAAAGGTGCAACAATTGCCCGTTGCCGAAAATGGGTGTTAGTTGGCAAATGTAAGGAGAAAAGAGACGTTTACTATATAACAAAAAAATGTCAAAATACTTTACAATAAGAAGAGGCCAGCTTGTAATGAAACCAGAGCTATTATAAGATATAATAAAAATAAGTCTGGTATTGACTGACAAGACCGGATGCTTGGCTATTATGCGTGTCAGCAAAAAACTGTACGATGGCCAACAAAAATATTTATAAATATTATGCAGATGATGGTTATAAATGTCCCCATACTATACAACAAGTAATCTAGTAAAAATATTGGTCTTTACGAATTTCCTTTAGAACTCGTTAGATCTCTTATAACGTATACGTAACAATTATACGTAAAAATTAATTATTCTAAAACCAAATATGTTAGATCACCTAGTAACAAAACAAAAGGTAAAAGATCTGTAGGAAAAAGTTATGAGAAAACACTGTAAAACTTGCAGCGAACGAAATATTCGTAAAGATACAATTTACGAATGCAAGCAAAACCTGTCCTGATACCCTTGATTTTGTCTGGATTGCTGTCAAATATCCCATATTTAAACCTTAGTTTTGTTTTATATATGTATATTTTATGTTATTTTGTATTTTTTGTTTTATTTTGTATTAGTGAATAAATGTTCCTATTCAAAATAATTTTTATCAATATTATTTACAAAACGCACCAGCGCGTCGTACGGCATCTGTATACAAATACTAGAGCCGAGCGCAAGTGACTCTCTGGCGCATTCACCACTAACCCTTATTGTATATATGTGTATTTACTTTAAAAATAATACTTACTTTATTCGAACTTTTTCCAAAAACTAATAAATAAACGTCTATGTATCAAAAACAGTAAGCGGCTCTTGGTGAAAACCCACTGAGAATATATCGGCAGTTAACGTATTAAGAAGGTACAAGCCCTTTAAAGGTTCTAGCCCCACCGTTGAGTCTTAAGGTCGTGGCATATTATCATGCACGTTGCGTTTCCAGACCGTAGCGTTTAGTTTCCGAAAAATATAATTTAAATGGTTTTAAATATGAACAATTCACACTATCCGGAACGTATCGTATCAGACACTTAACGTTTCCGTTCAGTATAATTCGAAAACAATATTCTACGGATGCCGACAGCTACGAAACTGCTAAACCTGTTGGTACAGATAAATGTGAATTAGGGGTCCGTCTTTTTCTCCTCGTTGTTTATTTAGGTATTTGTTTGATTTTGATACAGAATATTTAAAAAAATAATGTTTGAGGATATTTTATCATTTATGCATGTGTTTCCATTGTTTTGTGACAATTAATCAAGATGTTAGTGGAAGTGGAAGTCAAGGAAGTGATATACAATTAGGAATTTTGCATGGAAGTGATACCTCTTTTTTTTTAATACTCTTTGGTTTGATATGTATGGCTTCATTAAATGTAGTATTTTGATATTTAACTAAAGGTGTGTTTAAATTAAAATATATTCCAACTTAATCCGATTCATTATAAAATATCCATAATATTTTTCATCGTCACCAATTAATTCTTCGTTTACAGTCCAGTATTCACCTTCCTTTTTCCTTTCTCTTAGCATTGGATGTACTTCAAAGCTTCTTTTTACTACAGTTTTTCTTTCTTCATCGTTAAGTAGAAGAGCAATTGCACAAAATTTTTGACGCGAAAAGCGAGATCATATCTTCACCGCACCAAACTGAAACGTTCTATGTATGAAAATTTGAACGTGCAGTCCGATTGCTGGACTGAAAACGCTACATGCCGGAAACTATACGTGCATGATAATATGCCGCGACCCGTACAAAAAGAGTTCTATAATCCAAAGATTATTTTCAATAGTAAAAATTGTAAAATGCTTAAGCTAATATAATACGATTAAATCTTTGTGTTATAAAATATATCAGACCCTTTATTGACATTAACTTAACCAAACAACCTTACACATCTCATCAAAATTCATTAGAGTCAGCCATAAACTGCACACCAAACACTTGTCGTCATCAGTAGTAGAAGAACGTAATGAAGTAGCTGGTTAAACAGTCAAACAATCCATCCTTTGGCAATGCCGATATCTACAAAGTGTGGGAACAGGCTTTTCAGCAGCAGTTCACGAAGATTACAAAACTCGGGGGACGCCGACGCACGTGGCTACGTCTACAGCGTCGTTACGACGACCAACACGCGTTCCGGCTTATTTTCTCGTTGACGACGCACAATGTGATTTTTACAAAGCGGTGCTGAAATACCAGTGGCGCGTAATATAATTTGAAATTATTTTTTGCTGAAGCTTCTACTTTAACCGCCTTGTCAAAGTCAAACTTTTTTCAACGTCCTCTTGTAGATTTTTGATATTTACATATTATTGATATAAAGTGCAGGAAATATTAACTAAAAGAAATTATCTGTAATTTATCACCTGCCTTTCAATTAACTTGTTTGTTTAACTGTGGAAAGGGTTCTAAAGTGCTTATTAACGATTGTCCAGAACTAGCCTTTCAACTTTTTAGAAGACAATGCAGATATGATATATACTTTGTAATATAACGACTGCAATTGCTTCCTTTGAGTAATTATTCGTAAACATCAGAATCAGTAAAAAACTGATATTTGTAAAAATCATTTAAAATGTATCACTAAACTGTCAATAAATAATTAGAAAAAAGAGTGAAAGCCATCACCTACATGCTAACGACCTGTCTATCATGATACAATAAAAGGGCTTTCATAATATCAAAAGAGAGCTCCAAGCTGCCTTAGATATATGTTTAAGTACTAGGAGGAAAATTATCGTAAGTCGAATCCAACCAATCAAGCCAACTTTGGATATATCTTTGTAATTTGATTTTCGACAAAATATAACGCCTGCCTAGTCTAGAACCGATCGGCCAAAAAAATAAGTAAAATAACGCAATCATTAATGTTAAAATTCAGAAACAGTTTTCTGCATTTTGTGCCACTCGACCCTTCTCAGGAAGAGATACTGTAAAGTAATAGTACCTATCAAATAACATGAAAACTTAAAATTTTATGCGAACCTGCGTAACTCAACTGAAGTCGATTTAAATGTTGTTTTATACCTGTGCCGATATAAAACTGGGCGAACCACTAGTGCAGACACAAAAAAGTAGCGATCCAAGTACTGATCCTTGTGGGACTCCACTCTTGATTGACTTACCTATCAATTTTGCTAGTAATCGACATTTTGGAATACGGTCGAAAGCTTTGCAAAAGTCTACTCTTTTGAACGGCCATTGATAAAGCCATGCTGTTGGTGAAAGATGACATTTTCTTGAAGTAGAAACTCAGACATAGTTTCCGAAATAATCGATTCCATGACCTTGCCGACAATACGAACCAGGCTCATTGGACGATAATTATTGCAATCGAGTTTATTTCTTATTGCAATCGATACTTTGCACATTTTTTGATAAAAAAGGGATCCGTCTTATACAGGTGATGAATTATTGCATAGTTTCCATAAATGATGTTTAATTGTATCCGGTGTGAAAGATATATGTTAAGAAATATTGTCAAGATATATGTCAAGAAATATATGTCAAGAAGATATTGTCAAGAATTTTGGAAAAACGTGGGCATATTATTTAAGTCGACTGATATAGTTAGGTTCATCTGTAAAAACCTGAGAAAAAAATAACGATAAACATTCCGAAGATTGGTTATTCGAAGAATATAAAGACCCGTCAGATTTTTGAAGTAATGGTATGGAGAGGATAAAGATGTGCGAATGTGCCAATAAACTTTTTTACTATTACCATTTGCAATGATAGATTCTTCAAATTCTGTTCTTAACCTTAGCAAAGATTGTTTGGTTCGGTTAAAAAAACTACGATCGATGAGAAAATCATCAAGGGAGCCAGTATGGCTATAACTTATGTCAAATTATATGGGTAGCTGAGAGGTTAATCCAAGGTTTTAGCCGATTTCTGTATAGCTGCCATTCTCTTGTATAATCAAAGATTGTTGTAATAGCAGTACGAAGAAAAGAGTCCCACATTGACGATGGGTTAGAGTGATTAAGAAAAATAGATTGCCAGTTTAACTGAGATAAAACTGAATTTACATTAAAGAAATCAGTAGTGGCAGAGGTTACTAAATTATTTTTGCAAGGCGGTGTTAAACTAAATTAAATATGAACAGTAATAAGCGAGTGGTCAGAAATACCCACAGGAGAGGAAACTTCAAGTGTAGAAATTAATTGATCGTAATTTGTTAAAAAGTAAGTCTAAAATTGAAGGATTATTATTGGCTCTAAACCTTGTAGGTTCAGTTATCAGTTGTAATCAATTTGAGTTCATGATAAAGTTTTTAAACAAATGCTGAGAATTGATAGTATCAGTTTTGGAAATAATGGGCCAGCTAATTTCTGGAAAATTGAAATCTCCAACAACAATGAGATTTTCAAGCGATTCCCCAATTTTGTCAATAACCATATTGTCCTGAGTAAGTACTGTATCTGGAAGTCGGTATATGCAAACTATATTCAATATGAAAGATTTATTAGCAATAAGTAAGTGGATAATTTCTATACCTGTTTCTATTGTTTTATTACTGATGGAAAAAGTGTTGGTAATTTAATTTGCTAAATAGATGCATACTCCCCATGTTTACAATAGCATCGGGGATAGGAGAATTAAGCAACGTTTCTGTTAGAAGTATAATGTGAGGTTTTAAAAGTTAAACAGAAGTTATAAATTCATTAAATTTGGACATAAGAGTTTAAATTCGTATACATAAGAAGAAAATCCCTAAATATTGGCGCAGAACAATTATTAACGAAATTCAGTTTCTTTGGACAGCCATTCACATATTTAATCGTAAGGTCATTTTCTCCATTATTTTTACGAGATTCAAGCTCAGTACGAAGTTTCTTTAAACAAAGTTGCTGTATAGGTGTCTTGTCATCAATAACAGAATAAATTTCAGTAGATTTGTTTTCCAAACGTTTATTTTTGTTACGAAGAATTGTCGAGTGTGGTGTTCAGAACCCATTATCACTTTCTATCCCCGCTACCCCGCGTTATCCCCGCACTATCATGCGAGGATAACGTTTATTTTGATTTGGTTTAGCGACTCTACAAAATGTAACAGGACTTTCTTGATATCCAATAATTTCTAGGGCTAAATTTATTTTATTCTTATCATGATCTTTTTTATTTTGTGCGTCTCCTGTAGGTTCAGGGACGCCTCTAACCAAAAATTTTTTGGAATGAGATATGCGGTCAGCGGCTTCATTGACAATCTTCTTCTCGTGCCACTCCTAGCGGAGATTGGAAATCATCATGACCACTGCGACTTTGTTAGCAGCGCGCCTAAAAAGTTCAATCGAACTATACCCGAACCATTCACGTAGATTACGAAGCCACGATATTTTTCTTCTTCCCACACTTCTTTTGCCCTTAATTTTGCCCTGCATGATGTTTCTTAAAAGTTCGTACTTTTCACCTCTCACAATGTTCCCCAAGTATTCCATCTTTCTAGTTTTTATCTCAATGACAATGAGATAAAAAACTAGAACTAAAAACTTCATTGACAATGCTCTCGGTAAATTTTGTTGTTGTAATAGAATCAAGTTGATTTAATTTATTCTGAATTCAGATAGTTTTATATCAAAGTCTTCAATTTTCTTCTTAATGTCCGCTTTAAACTCTACTAGTAGACTCCTGATTTCAGTAATATTCCCAATGTTTGAACTATATGCATTGCAAAGTATACATCCCAGCGATATGCATTAGCTTAAGAATGTTAGAAATTATAGAAGTTTTGAACAATTAGCGCAAAACGATGTATTAGACATGATTAACTTTGTGCTAGATTTAGATGTGAATTATAATAATTATTTAATTGATAATAAGCCGCAAATTTATCGTTATCACTTACTTGAATGTTTAAAAACACAATCACAATGAAACAAAAGTCATTTCAAGACATGATAGATATATCTAGCACAAAAACTAAATTAACCAGTGAAAAAATAAAATGCAATAGATTACTGACGTATTCTCGATGTATATTATAAAAACAACAATGATTTTTTGTATCGTAGTCTTAATACATTAAAAAGCTTGTGTACAGCACAAAAACAATGAAAATAAAACAGGCATAATAAATTGGTTTGTAAAAAGTAAAAAAAAATTATAAGTATTTGTCCCTTTAACAACTTGTAATTTTTATTTTTTACCCACCACTGATGCCAATCACAATAGTGATACACTAGACCCCATCACCGAATAGTTAGCTCATTGCGACGAAATAAAATTTCGATTCCCATGGAGAAATTTTTCATCGCCTGGGAATTATTTGCGTTTCCCATGTAGACCATGGGAAATTCAATTACTTTGCAGCAGGAAATACCATTATGCTCTTCGACACTTTTGTATTCCGCCCTTTTTGTTTTCATAAAGACCGTGAGCCGCAGAGAACGGCACACTTTCTGAAAGTGATAATATTCAACCTTAAAAACTCGTAAATAGATGAAACAAATGAATTATTATAATAAAACTATATAAAATTTGTTAAGTGGCATTAACTATATAGTATGGTACAAATGAAAGCAATAAAGGAAAGGAATTCATTATTTTGAAAATTGAATGACTAGAAAAAATTCTGAAACCAGTCAATTTTTATTTCAAATTGAACGTTTTGTCAGATTATATTTTTAATATTATTCTGAAGCTATTTTCTTGTAGCATCTTAATGCAATTAATATTTTTAATGGAAATAAGCCACAATTAAAGCTTAAAATAAGTTTATTAAGTAAAAATAATAAACTTATTTTAAACTTAAATTATGGCTTATTCCCGTTAAAAGTAGAAATTGCATTATATTTTTATTTTTGAAGTCATCTATGTGAGCGAAATGATATCTTTGATAATTTTTTTTACAGAAATATGGCTGATACATTTTATCATTTCAAAGGTTTATGAAATGTATAATTTAGCCACTTCTTCTTCTTTCATTTTGGGTTTCGATTGTATAATCATTTACCCAGTACATGCAAGGCTATGCTCGTCTTGCTCTAGGCAATGCACAACCAGGGATACATTTTTGTTTACTACTAATCGACAGCCTGGTCACCGAACAACAGCCTGGTGATACTTGAATGATACGTAAATTTTGACAAGTAAAAAATGTTTTATAGAGATAGAATTTGATAAATTTATTAATTATTCTTATAACTTTTTCAGAAGGTTTGTATAGAGTACTATGTAAAGGTATTTGACTCTCAATTCCTCCTTTTAATAATTCTAAATACAAATCCATCTTTTTGTGTTTGTTTATGAGACATTCAAAGAAGATGTGGATTACTGTTCCAATGGTTCCACATTCACATATCGATGTTTCTGTTTTACCTATTTTGTAGAGATAACAAGGAGTTTTACAATGTCCACTACGTAAACGATTAACATTTGTTATAGTATTCCTGCGCATATATCCACAATTAGCGTACCATGGTTTTATAGAGAAATTACACTGCAATCTACAATAATCTGGATCTTTATCTCTAATTTGGGAATGCCATTTATTGTAGAATTGTTAATTTAGTCACAATTTTGATTTTTTTTGCACTGTCAAAAATTTGAATTATTACGATAAATGTTATTATTCATGTAAAACCTATTCATGTAAAACTCTACAACTGGTTACTATTCATGTATTATTCATGTCAAAAATCCTCCACGTTTAAACTTATTGATTTGATTTTTTTTGCTAATTTTGCGAGACATCCCATGTTGTTACGTATTTCTCTAGAGTTTTCTCAGCTGTACGTCAACACCATCTTCATACAAGTCACAAAATTGATTTTGAGAACTCGAGAACCATAGCCCCCATCCGCTTCTATAAACTAAGAATTATCCAGCAAACCATAGATATTGAAAAAAGGCGAAATTGTCGCAATAAAAGAGATACGGTTACTTTCCACTTGGAGACATCTCATAAAGAAAATGAAAGTAAAAAACCTAACCTCACGCAAACCTCCACCCAAACCATGTCACCATCAACGGCCTAAATGACACGTGTCCTCTATTCCCTGCGCCAATAATGTATTGATTAGTAGTGGTATGTGTCTGGAGACTCGGGAGACTGAGACCTTGGAAACCCCGAAGAAGACATCGAAGAGGATATCGAAAGCTCGGCGCAGTGATAATTCGACGGGGTTCAACCCGGAAGAGTGTAAACCGGAAGTTTAATATTAATTCCTGTAATAGTATTAATTTTTGCTCTGGGTTTTCTCATTCTCTCTCCTGTTACCGACAAGAATGTAGAGCATAGAATAATTTTTAAATAATTTTAAACTATTTGTCCTTGTTTAGTGTATTGTTATGTTCAATTTTATGTTTAAATTTAAGTTTATGATAGTCTGCGATTTCTGGGTAGCCCAAAATTGATGAAATGCCCCTGAAGATGCTCTAGGAAGCGAAAGTACTTGGGCAAGATTTAATTAATAAAACTGTGTTCGATATCTGCCTTTCATTTTATCAAAGTTCATTTACTCGAACATTCAACCTTATATCAATTTATTCTACATCTCTTACGTATATCTTCAACTTTGGGTAACTTCACAAGAAAAGAATTAATGAGGTCAAATCAGGTGATCTTGATGGCCAGTACATGCGTCCACGTTTCCAATCCATCTTCTGAGAAAAATTATTTTGGAGAGGCTGGCCGTAACGACCTCTAATCCGTAAGAATTTTTAATATTCTTCTTCTTAGGGTGCCTGTCTCTTTCCAAACGTTGGCGATCGTTCTAGCTATGATGACTTTGTTGATTGCTATACGGAATAGCTGTGTTAAGGTCTTTCTATAATACCGTGCTCTCAGATTAGCAAGCCAGTATATTTTTCTTTTTCCCGGTGCCCTTTTTTCTTCAATTTTACCTTGCAAAATGCATTGGAGTAGCTCATATCTGCTTTTATTTCTCATTATATGTCCCAAGTACTGCAGCTTACGATATTGATCAAATCCGCGGTTGTGTTTATCCTCCCAGTACTTCTTCATTGGTGACTTTGTCTGTCCATGGTATCTTCAGGGTCTTTTTGTATAACCATAGCTGAAAAGCCTGAAGTTTTGATAGAGTTTCCGCCTTCAATGTCTACGTTTCTACACGTACACAAGCACCGAGTACACGTAACATTTAAGGAGCAGCCTTATTTTTGTTTTTAGGGTGAAGTCATGGCTCTTGACATTGAGTTCATAGTTAAGAATGCACTCTTTGACTTTCCGATGCAACATTAATCTCTTGAGTATTGTCCCACGACTCATTGATTATAGTTCCCAAGTAGCTGTACTCTGAGACACGTTCAATTTTCATTTGGTTCACATACAGATTTGCTCCAGTTATGTTTTCCTTACTGATGATCATTAGCTTGGTTTTGGTGGTGTTAATATCCAGTCCATATGTTCTATTTGTTTCCGTTATTTTGTTCATTAAGTTTTGCCTTCTATTGTATTGGAAACAATATTTTTAATCAACAATCAATTAAGAATGTATTTAGACATTTTTTTGTTTCTGATTTTTTAATTCTAAGTTTACTTAATTTCCTAATCTATAAACAGGTATATTTATAAATACATATTTCTTGTTCTATTTAAGTTGTTTTCCAAGTATCAAATAAAAACCGTCAAGGAATAAACACGTTCACAAAAATTTGTGCGTTGGTGCCTAATTTAATTCTCATTAAAGACCAAAGCTAGCTTGATAGTATAGTCATTGAAGGTGAAACTGAAAATACGGTAAAAGCTCCCAATTTTTTCGGATTTCATGGATTTTCCTGAGAATAAGTATACTTGTTTATCTCAGCCTCGACTTCAAAAGTTTTGTTGTTTCGATTTGTGCTTTTTGCTATTTGGGATTCAAAATTACCCTTGCAGGAAAAAAATTCGAAAATTCTTAATTTACGTATCTTAAAGATTTAAGAGAAGTTCAAATATGTTGGATAAAGTTCCTTTCAAGTTTTTTAATATAATTTATGAAATTTAAGTACAGTCAGATGCTAAAAAACGGAACGGAGAAAACTTTGGTCAAATTCAAATTATTTCCGTTTTTTTTATTTTTAGGCCTATTTTGATGATATTTTTGCACACTGTGTAAAAATGTATAAATTTAATTTAGTATAGTGAGTTTTTTAATAAAAAATTGTATTTGACTTATTATACAGGGCAAATTGAAGGGTGGTTTTTTATCCTAACTTTAAAACATCCTGTGGAATAATTCCGTGAGCGGATTTTCGTAAATCCTTGTTTTTCGGTTGCAACCACGTCTTCTAGGTATTATGTTTTTTGTTTCATGTGAATGATTTTGTATCGAAGGAATATTATATCGACATCCCAGAAGCACTGTATTTAAATATTGATTAAAGGCAACACAGGATCTTGTTTTTAATGAACAATGATAACAATAACAAAACATAAAAAAAAACAACTTAAATGTAACGTCACCTAAGTACGCAAATAACAAAGAAAAACTACTAAATAATAGCTTTATACTTTGTATTGCCTCCCCTAGCCTCTATAATTGCCTGTACACGTCGGCTCATGCTCTCTGTGAGGTTGCGAATATCATGTTGCTCGATGTTTTGCCATTCCTCTTCTAGAGCCAAGCGAAGTTCGTTAATTGAGGCTGGTGCGACTTCGCAACCTCTAATATTTCTGCCAAGCATGTCCCAAACGTGCTCTATTGGGTTCAGATCTGCCGACACGCTGAGCAATTCATTTTATTAATACCGACTTCCTCTAAATATTGCGTGACACACATGCAAAGTGGGGTGCATTATCTTGCATTAATACAAAATCATCGCCGATATATTGAAAACAGGGTAGTACGTGATTCGCTAAAATTTCCTCAATATACCGGTGTGCAGTCAACAAATCCTCAATTAGTACCAATTCAGTGTGCGCCACTCGGAATATTTCGGCCCATACCATCACTGAATCCCCTATATGGCTAACGCGCGGACTAAAAGCGCACTCCGCAAATCTGTCTCCAGTTCGACGCCATACTCGTTCTCTCCCATCTGATGAGTGAAGACATCTCGACTCGACAAAAGAACATTACTCCATTGTCCTAAATTCCAATGTAAATGTCTTGTGGAAAATTGCAGTCTAGCCACTCTGTGTGGTGGAAGTAATTTGGGCCTAGTTGCTGATCTGCAACTTTGCAAACCAAATTCATGTAATCTTCGGCGAACTGTAAATACACTTATATTATTGCCTCGAACCTCTTGAAGCTGATTTCTTGTTTGCACGGCTGATTAATGTCGATCCCGCAAAGAGTTGACTAAAATAAAATGATAATCTAAAGCGGTAGTTTTGCACTTCCTGCCACTTCCCGTTTTACGCTTGTTTGTTTCAGTTCGTATAAAACGTTCCACTACCCTTTGGATGGTAGAGCGATGAGTGTGTAGTACTCTAGCTACATATTCATAATTTCGCCCATCTTCAATCAGAGCAACGGCTTTCGCACAATCTTCGACAACAAGAATCATGACCAATCATAGGCAAACAAAATGTGTCAATATGACATAATGATAACAGTCACCAAAGCCACCTCGTCGTATTACAAAATAACTCCAAAATAATCATAATTAAAAAAGTCCTATATTGTGGGTAGCAAATTCATTTCACTGAACCAAGGCATATTTTGACATGAAACAAAAAACACAATGCTTAGGAAACATGATTGCAATCGAAAAATAGGGTTTCACTAAAACTCGCAAACGAAATTATTCCACAGGATGTTTAAAATTTAGGATAATAAAACCACATTTTAATTATCCTCGTACAATAAGTCAAATATAAAATTTTATCAAAAAACTGACTATACCAAATTAAACTTTATAAATTTTGTAATGTAAACATAGCAAGAAAATAAAGAAAAATAAGGGACAGTAGCCTAGAGAAGAGTAATTGTTTAAATAATTATTATATATTCCAAATTAAATAAAGAATAAACTCGATACAGTTTAACGTATACATTTTAAATTATACAAAGAATAACAATTTGACCTAGTTTGACACAAGCCCGAATGTTTAAGAATAACGAAATGTGAAGACCTTCGTTGGAAGGTCTTCACGGCGCGAATCACCGGTTGCATTCGGGCGACCGGAACCAGAGAGTGCTCGCGGGCAGTAGTTGCCGGCGCCCGTGAGTGCTCGGAGGCGATAGCGTCCAGTAAACGCCGGAGGTAGTAAGAGCCGTAGTTCAGTGAGCGCACTATTGTAATTCGACGGGGATATTACCGTATAAGTGCCGGTATCCAATTTTTCAAAAATTCGTGATAGCGCGCGGTACCTCAACAAACTGATCGTCAATTCCAGTAGAACTGAAGGGCGTATTTATTAGCTAGAACCTAAATACGCGAAGGTAAATCTATATACCAACCCAAGGAATATATAAAAACGTAGATTGTCCAACCTTTAATTTCTTGTTAAGGTCTCTTCTCGTCTCCCTTCGCGTCTGAACGAATCATTATTGGTTATAACTGACAGCTTGTTAACTTAATGGTAGTATGCAGTCTATTTAATACATTGTAGACTCGAAATTTGGTTTTATTGTTCCTTCCCGGCCGTTACAGGCAGAGACTAGAAGAGTACACAATTTCCACTTATGCATTTCTCCGGCTTCTAAAGTAAGTGCATAGACTCAACTCTTTGCAGGACCTGAGACCTAGAAGTCCTTAACCCTTTTTCCAGATCTCCCTACCCTCCTGAACCCGCGAGGGCGAACCAGTCAGTTCAGACTAGTGGGACCAGTAAGCCTCTAAGAATTGTAGATGCACCCAAGGATTTGAGACAGGCGTCTCTTTAGACAATGAGGACAGCGGCATTTATTTGAATGGTGACAGTAGGGTTCCCGCGAATATTATAATCGGTCCGCTAGTATTACAGTGGTGACAGCGAGCTTGCCTCCGCTAGTATTACAATTTATATACAGTATTCTAATAAAATCATCATAATAGGGCTAAACATAAAAACATTGAAATACTTTTAATTTGACCAAAATTTTCTCCGTTGCGTTATCGATCAGAGACCTGGACTCGGACAAAAAATAATGAAAACATGTTAGGATGTTTCGGAAGAAAAGTATTAAGGAGAACTATGAAGCAGTGAATGACAATGGAGTGTGGAGAAGATGATGCAACTTCGAACTTTATAGAATATACCAGGAACCAGATATCGTAAAAGATCTTAAGATAGGACGTCTGAGGTGGATAGGGCAAGTAATGCGGATGCAACAAAATGACCCAGCTAGAAAAACGCTCCTCAATAGATCCATTGGTCAGAGAAGAAGAGGAAGACCCAGAACAAGGTTCCTTGATAACATCGATGACAACATGAGAAATATAAGGATACGTGCTTGCCGGAGCAAGATTATGCATAGAGACGACTGAAGAGATATGATGATATATGTTGATAAAGTTTGTTCCACGTTGATAAAGTAATGAATTCTGCTTAGATGTTGCCTGGGCAACTTTGGGATGTGCTTTACCGTTTCTGAATGTCCTTAATATATTTTTAATTTCTGAGACTTCTAATCGCATAGGCGAAGAAGATTTTTGGATAAAATAATTGGTGTTTGTTTTTTGTAATTCTGGTGTTTCGTCAGTAACTAGACTCTTAAAGCAATTATCCCATTTGTACTGTGTTATTGGTGAGATTATATCTTTTTGCGATCTTGACACATTGATTTTATTATTTTCCAACTATGTTGCCCAATTAAATTTGTTGCCCATGATTCGTTTTCCTTCCTAATTATCATTTTTCTCATTTTTTCTTGAAATTCCTTGTATTTAATTTGATCATTTTTTACTTTATTATTTATGTATTTTGATATTTTTTTTTCATAGACTTCTCAATTTCTTCGATCCACCAGAAGATTGTTCTTTTGAATTTCTACTAGCGCTTAATTTTAAAAGCATTTTTTTGCTAAATCATATTGAAAGTTTCGATTTTAGCTATCAAATCGACTTGAACTTTAAGGAGCAATAACTCGTGTTCTACACAACCTATGAATATGAAAAATATCATTTTTTTTGCTATATAATTATCTTTATTGCCTTAGGACCGTTTTTTTTTAAACTTTGTAGTTTTTAAATTATTTGCAAAAAATCGCTCAAAAACATGCATTTTGCATTTTCTGTGCTAAAAAGGAGCACCTTTATCAATATCTCAAAAAGTATTAAATGTAGAAATTGTTCATTTTATTTTTTATAAAAGAATTTCTAACCCCCGGACATCCAGCTTTAGGTTAAAAGCAGACATCGGTACTACATTATATAATTTTGTTTATTGACTTCTTTCTAGCTACAGTTCAAATTTAATGCCGATCCATCCTATTCGAAAAAATTATTAGCCAAATGCTTGAGTGACTGTACTAAGATAAGAAAAATATTCGAAGCAAGATACACTAATTAAAGAAGTCCTTCAAAATAATACTTGTAATATTAAAACTGCATAAGATTTATGCTTAATAAAGATGTTTATGAAACTTTTGAAGGATACTCGAAACATTTTTAATATTCAATTTTAATTTCTTGTTCGTTTAATAACCCTCGATTACGACCAAATTAACTGTTGCTGAATATTGTTTCTAAAATGGTAGCATTAAATAACATACTAAATTTACAAATTATGGTCATTATAATCTTTTCATTGTTTGTATATGACCTAGGATCAAGATATTGTAATTAACCTTTTTGTTATAGGAATGAATTATGTATTTGTAACCAAAGAGAAAGGCAGTTTTAAAGCAAAAATTTTAGTTTCTCTGGAAACAGTAATGGGTTTTTTTCTTAATGATTGTAAACAAAATAAAGCTTTTTGATTGGACAGTTTTTTTTAATGGAAAAATTGATAGTCGATGTATGAAAGAGAGTAGGCAGTTGTCATTTGATCATCCAAAGAAAAGGTCGCGTTTCGATAGAGGGTGTGTTCGTGAGTTTGGATACCGGCATTGTGAAAGGAGGTTAGCAGTATTGTGAAAGGAGATTACAAGTCGATGAAAAGATATCCTTGGATCTAAAGTGGACAGTTTCTTGAATACGTAGGAAATAGTTTGGCGGCACCAAGTTGACAGAAAGAGGTCCTTGTGTCATTGAGAAGTAGCTGAGTGTTTGGAGAATTAAATTTCAAGTGTTATAGTGTATTTTTATGTATGAGAGAGTAATAAAACAATAAATTATGTATGCAAATCCCTAAACTGTTGATACGGGTGACTCAATGAAAAACAGATATTTGTCAACAAGTTTACAGAAGTATATAGGAAAACAATTTTAAATTGAGTATGACCACCAGGTATAAAGGTTGGAGCAGAATAGAATACAATAGTTGTGAGGGTTACTAATCCCTAAATAAGGTTGCCAGTGTCGGAGTGATGGAGGTTAACAGGTACTAATGAATTTGCAAGAAATGTAAGATGTTTATTTTATTGGTTATATATAACCAATAAAAGTTTAATAAGTACCTACCTATTTGCAAAATAAAGTTTAATTCTTTAGATAAAATAAAACGTTTTATTTTATCTGAAATGAGTGCATTCCACGAAGTAAGGGTTTCAACAATCAAACATTTAATTCTTTAATTCCAGGAATCTACGACAGTAATTGACTAGATAATTACCTTCTAAACTTATTCCACAGAAAATGTGAAAGTGGGTTTTTCCATTTTGTAGGAAGGTCCAAGTGGCGTATTTAAAATTCTTAACAATTCACTAAAAGTAGGTACTTCAGTTGCAAGGTGCAGTTTATTGTGTATACTAGTGTTATAGAAAATTTGGAAGTGCCGTGTAAACGCCGAAAAATTGGTCCTTTAACAGTTAATGAAAAAACATTAATATTTAATTGTTTTAAATCATTTACAGACAAACGTTTATGTGAAAGTGTTGATGAGACCGTTGAGTTAGTTAGCAGTACACTTGATGTTGGAAAATCTACGATTTACAGAGTTATTAAAGAAGAGAAATGTGGTAGTTTTCAAATGCCACGTAATGCTCCAGGGAAACCAAAATTTCAAATAGAATATCATTTTAAAGAAGGACTTCGACGGAAAGTGCATTAATTCTTCTTTAAACAAGAATTTCCAACATTCTTTTAAAAGAAATAGGCTTCCGCTGGAAAAAGAATCCCAGAAAGTCTATTTTATTAGAAAGAAGCGATATTGTCATATGGAGAAGACATTTTCTAAGAACCATAAAGAAAATGAGAAACTAAAAAAGAAAAATATTTTATCTTGATGAAACATGGATCAACGAGGGTCATACACCAAATAAATTTTGGCAGGATGAAACTGTTACAAGTCAAAGGCACGCTTTTGTAAATAACTTATCTACTGGTTTAAACCCACCATCAGGAAAGGGACGCAGGCTGATAATAGTACACATTGGCAGTTTAGACGGTTTTGTTGAAGGCGGTTTATTAACTTTTGAATCAACTCGTACCGGTGACTACCATGAAGACATGAACGCTGATGTCTTTCAAGAATGGTTCGAACAAATGATAGATCTTCTTCCTAAGAACTGTGTAATAGTAATGGATAATGCAAGTTATCACTCCAGACTTATAGAAGGACTGCCCACAACCAAGTGGTTAAAAAAAGACTTGCAGAATTGGCTGAGTTCAAAAAATATTACGTACCATCCCGGATCTATAAGAAAGGAACTTTATTCGTTGTGTGCCCTTCATAAAGAAAAATTTAAAAAATTGAAAATTGATGAAATTGCCAAAAATCGTGGAATGACAGTACTTAGATCCCCACCATATCATTGTGAATTAAACCCGATTGAACTGGTATGGGCACAGATAAAGAGTGAAGTTTCAAGAAAAAATACCACTTTTAAAATTCATGATGTTAAACAGTTGTTTTTGGAGGCCGTAAATAATGTAAAACCTGAAAACTGGGAAAAGGCAGTAAATCACACTATTAAAGAAGAGGAAAAAATGTGGAAGCTGGACAATATTACTGATAAAATGATCGAGCCAGTTATTATAAATCTTGGTTCTGAAAATTCATCTTCTGAATCTGATTTGGATTTGTAACAAGTAGCTGTAAGTTTAATATTAATATTTTTATTCATCTATTTAACATACCTTAGACGGTTTTAAAAACTCTTTTTCTCTTTTGTAATTTTTAAAAATTAAAAAAAATGTGAATTTTGTGAAAACCCTTTTTAATGTAGGCCAGTCAGTTCTAATATAGTGTGTGATAAAAGAGGTAACTTTTGTTTACATACACATAACACTTTATAACACTGAAATAATTCATTTATTTTTTACAAAATTATTCAAAGTAATTCTTCAATTAATCTTGAGCACGCCCATGGAGTGGTCGACGGTACCAGTTAAAATTATGCTAATTACTCTCTCGTTCATAAAAATAAACTATAATTGTTGGAGAATTGAGTCAGGTATTTCGTACAGTCGCTGCAGGAGGATTGCAGATACGAAAAGAAGAAAGCCGAGGCGAATAGTGGCAGATCCCATTGCTGTGAAGCGTGGACGATTCTGAGTATGGTCCAAATACAATCTACGAAGAAAAGGTCAGTGATTTTCTGTTCAGAATTGAAAATTGTGTAACTGTGAATGAAGTGTGTTGACATCATTGTCGGTACCATTTTAATTCAAGAATAGACTTCATTTGCAAAATGTTTTAAAGTTTTGTTTTTAAAATAAAGTAAATATTGAAAAATCAGAAAGATAAAAAGTTTTAAAGATATTTATTGAAATTGGCTTTAAACTGGTTTTGTCTTCAAGAAGACTTAAAATATTCTTTTTGTGTACATTTTATTGTATTCATTTACGCTGATTGATAAGATAACAGTAAAATTTGATAACTGTTTTATTCTTCTATTTAAATAAAATAAAGAATACCAATTTTTTGTAACATACTATTTTTATTATCCTTTTTTCTCTATCCCGATAAAGGACAACTAGGGAACCTTTGGACCCACACAACATAGGTTAATATAAAGAGATTTTTCGCCCTGAGAACAATTAAGTTATGTTTTTGATTTGCTCAATTAATCAAGTAAAAAAAGTAATAACATAGCAATATGTATATTAATAATGTTTTTAATAATAATCTCTTCTCTCTACCATATGTTGTCTATCCTACCACAACGCAAAGCAAAAACCACAAAATGTTGTCGTATACATACATATTTTATCCACCACATAAAAATCCTTTAGAAAATAATATCATATCCATTAAAGTTTTGTATTGTTAAATCGATAATGAATCACCCACCCTTGAGTATTATGATTCAGAAAAATCACCCTACCATAACGTGCCTAAAAATACCTTTATGCATCATGTTAATATAAATCCCACTAAACAGACACGGAAACAAATGTACCTGTTGTTTTTGTTGGTAGATACCTACTCTGTTACTAACACCCCCTTAAAGTAAAATAAGTACTTTTTTAAAATTAATAAAAGTTGTTTTTTAACAACAAAGGACATCTTCAAACTAGACTGGTCAACTGTCAGTAGTTTAAAATTAATAAAAGTTGTTTTTTCAACAAAAAAGGACCTCTTCAAACTAAACTGGTCAAATATCAGTAGGATGCAAAAGGAGAAAATTCAGCAGTACATATTTCAACCTTAAAACGGAAAATGCAGCGAATGTCTTAAGAACATGGTTAACATATTCCCAATCCTTAAATTCTGCAGAATATAGTAGTTTTACTAAAGAATTTAACGATTGAACGAAACCTAAAGCCTTAAATCAACACGAAACAAGGTGAAATCACATAAAAAACTTTTTAAAATGGAAAGAATTAATACAAAATATGTATTATAAAAGTGAAACTACTATTTATTGTCAAGAATAAATTATAGCGGATATGGAGAGCAAACATAGAATAAATGTATTTACAAGATTATTAGAAATAATAAAATTTTTGGGTGGACAAATTTGGCTTTTTGTGGATCATCGGATAATTTACACGCAAGAAATAATGGCAATTTTTTTGAAACAACAAATTATTTAAAAAGTTTGATCAAAAACGATGCAAAAAACTCAGGACCCACTACTTAAATAAAGATACACCAAATGAACTCAACACGACAACTCAACTTGAAATATTATCTTATCATCTATTCAAGAAAGTAAATAATATTCAATCATATTAGACGGATCTACCAAATTCCTGTAAAAAACTGACAATGGTACTTCACTTTGTTTCTTCCACTGATGACATTGTGGAGATCAACGATACTTTCTTAGGATTTATCGAAATGAATTATTTAAAAGGGGAAAAATGTTAAAAATTGTAACCTCGGAAATGTTTTTTGGGTGGTGCTAGAAAGATAACCAATGGAGACACTGCGGACGGCAGCCAGATGGTTGGTATAGAGCGAGTCGTGGGTTCGAAACTAGCTTTTGGAACCGGGAATGGATCCAACGGAAGAAATAGGTAAAGATAGGATAAGAGATATTAGAAAAGATACAGAAATAAACAAAAAGATAGATGGATAAAATTACCAAAGATAAGAGAAGATAGAAACAGGGCGCCACTCAATTTTTTGGGGTTAAGGAGAAAATTAAGAAAACCTTAGAAAAGAAAAGAGATAAGAAAAGATATTTAGGTTCAGAGATTAAACCCAAGGAAAGATACCAACAGTAAATTATTAAATAAATCTGGTCAACGCAAAATATAAACAAATAATAAATATATTAGGTATTACACTTACTTACCTACGAAACTTAATCAGCTTGGTCTTTCTACAGCTCAAAAGCATAGTAATATTTAAAGATAGTAATTGTTCAGAGCTATTATTTTATCAGGGAACTTGTTAGGAGCCGACAAATAAAATACATGCATAAAACAATAACAATATATTAAACACAAAATTATGATGCTGCTAAATGCAACTCAGGTAATAAAAATACACAACTATGAAATGGTGTTATATATGTATAAAATTAAGCTATAATGTAATAAAAAAAATATACCTTTACCAAGATATATAAGGCAATGATATACAAATATAGTTTGGCGTATCTCGAGATATCATAGGAAAGATAATGAACAAAAATTATAGGAAATACAAAAGATAGCAAAAATTACTTAACTCTAAATTTACAAAAAAAAAAAACAAAAAGGTTACAGGAATGAAAACATAAACCAAACCGCACTTGGTTAAGTCAATTAACTATCTCGCACTATTAGTTAATAAAAAACTGAGACTTGTATGTTCATAGGTAATATTTATAGAAATTTCTTGAATGGTTCTTTAAATTACATTCAAAAATCGGCAATCTACAGGTGAAGATATGGATGATACGTATAGATAATGGCAGGTGATATGATACCATACCATATTACTCGCCCAGATAATTGTAGATAAAGATTACTTACAGTAGATCTTGACGAAGGCAGCTTAATTCACTGAATTTAAGATACTGTACTGGTATTCAACACTGAATTTAATTAGGTATCATTAAAGGTAGTGTAGAACTATATATAATTTAATATAGTCTAAGGAAAGAAAACTCAAATATAAAGTGTATGCACACTTAGAAAATAATTCACAAAGACGATACGATAAGAAATAAAGTGAGCAAAGCGTAACACGAGATATTGGCCTTAACTCAACCATTACCTTTCTCAGAAGGTAAGGCCGACTATTGGAAAGTTTGAGGTAAAATAATCGGTATTAACAATTGGACATAAGAAACAGACAATACTTGGGATTAAGTTATTGTCAAAAGATATGGGCCTTAGATGAAAATTACCAATTTATGAAAAGGAAACTGCATACCGGAAAGCATTTGTTCTTTTCATACAGAGTATTAAGACGGAAGGATTAAAAACCTTTCTTAATTAGGGAATTCCATTTTAGCTTGGTATCTACAATATTATTTTCTATCGTAAACACGGGGATTCAAATTCAATTCAATCAATTTAAAAATTTAAAAAAATTCACACGCATAGTTGAAGTTTTTATAAAACTTGTCTATTTTATATAGACCCGTAGGTTAAATGTACATAACTTAAAAATGCATGTTTTTTTTTCGAAAAAAGCGTATAACTTTTTTTTTGAAGGTGGCTGCAAGACCCATTTTTTTATTTTGTGTATTTGAATAAAATATATATCCATGATTTAAAAAAAAAAAATTCCGTATGGTGTGCCAACTTAAAAAATCCGAAAAAATTGTTTTTTTTAACGGGTTTTGGGGATTTTCTCCATTATATAGACTTCAAAATAAATCAAATCAAGGTTTTCTATGGCTTATATATATATATATATATATATATATATATATATATATATATTATATATATATATATATATATATATATATTCTAAATTAAATATTGCCTTTAGCATATTAAAAAATTGGGCAAAACATCTTTACATCCCCAAAAACTATCATTTTCACAGTTTTTTTTTTGGGGCGTTTTGTATTTTTTGATATCTTTTTTGACATTTTTACTTTTTACTTGATTAAAGAATAAGATTCAGCACAACTTTTTTATTTTTATATACCCGTTTAAATATATCTACAGTTTATTAATTTAATTTACTCAATATAATTAATCCGGTTAATAAAGCTGTTCAAGAGAAAAATAGAAATATTTCGTTAGTTGTGAAATACATTGAGAATTTACAACATATTTCTGAATATCGGCATAATACAAATTATAATATTTTGGAGGTTGCAAAACAAGTGAAGATATGGATGGAGAAACGGAATTAAAATCTATATTAGAAGTTCGACAGCGATAAAAGAAACGTTAACTTAAATATAAACATTCAAATGAAAAACCAAAAACGCCCGTAGATTCAAAGTTAATGTTTTTTATACCCTTATAGATACTATTTTATGCTCATTAAACGAATGTTTTATCTTGTTAGAAGATAACCTTAATAACTTAAATCTGTTTTTTTTTAAATCTGTTTGAGATAAATAACGAAAATTTAGGACAACCCTGCAAAAATTTACAACTAATTTTGACCCACGGTGACAACAATGACGTTAACTCCATAGGACTTTTGATGAAATGTTGATAAACAATATTTTAATACAAATGTTAATAATATATGTGCCATAATTAATTAATTAGTTGTTGGAATACCTGACTGCAGTGATCTTCAGGTGGAGCTATATTTTCGCCCGAATAAGGTAGCGAGGATCTGTAAACGGAACTTGCCTGTGCATTTGAACCAAGATTTGATATTTAAAGAAGTAGAACCCCTTTTCCATGCTTGCAATCCTAATTAAGGCAAATTATATAATTGAAATGGTCTTGTTAACGTATTAACCAAGAATTTATTGCGCTGTCATAAAACGTTTTGAAAGAACCAAACACGGTTATAGCGAGTTTTTGTAATTTATTTAAAGTATCTGGTGACAATGTCAATAGAACAATCTCATAAAAAAATTACAAATACAAAGAAATAAATAAATTCATTTTAAATACAATACATTATGGTGATGGCTATCGCCTTATTCCCGTTCTCCTCCGCCAATCCCGGTCCAAGGCATGCTCCTCCTCCAAACCTCTCGATTCCATCGCTCTTCTAATTCCTTCATTACATGAGCGTCGAGGTCTACCTCTTTTTCTTCTTCCAGGAGGCTTCCATCTGTGAAGTTTTTGGGGCCAACGTTGGTGAGGCATTCTCAATAGGTGTCCAAACCATTTTAAACCTCTTCTCTCTATTCTGTCAATGACTGTTTCTGTAGCATTTATGTTGTATCTTATAGATTCGTTGGTCTTTCTTTCCAGCCTTGATGTTCTAGCACTTCTTCTCAAATAATCCATTTCAACTGCCAACAATCTTCTCTTCAGGTCTGCATTAATTGTCCATACTTCAGAGCCATAACAAAGAACTTGATTCAACCATGGTTTGCCCATGTAAATCTAAAAATAAAAAAAATCTAAACGACCCATTTAAAAAAAGTGATACAGTAAAAGTTACTGTAAAATAGCGGTGCAAAATTTTGTATAACGGACTCCTCTCGTCGCTTAAATGGACTCTTCCAACTATATACAGCAACTTGTTAAGGCGCTTCGGTAGTAAAAGTAGTGCCACGAAATAGCGTATTTCGTGACACTACTTCAGTGACGCTCGCCTCAGCATTTTACCATAGACAAAAAGTAATACAACGCCAGTGTAGAAGCTTCGCTTCAATACTTTATAAATGTAATAAAAACATCATAAGATTCTGTATATAATAAGAATTATTTAAACATTATAAGATTCTGTATATATAATCATCACATACCTATTCCACAACTGGTGAGACTAAACGGAGAACAGCACTCAAATGACAACGGACATGAATTATCGCACTTCGCTGCGAGGAAAAAAATGAAAATCACGAACATGGTCTTTTTGGTTATAAAGATATTCATTAATACAATAGACCGAAAGATAAGTGAAGACATCAGAACAAAATGTAGCGTACAGGTACATTTTTATATTTAAATACATCCATAACATTAATTTTTAGAATTAAACGTTTAAATTATACAAATCGCTAGGCCCTAAGCTACTAACATTAAAATATTAATTTCAAATAAAACTATTTTCATAAAATTTATAGCTACATCAAAACTAGAATTGTTGATATTTCAGATATACGATATTTTAATGCATTAAGCCCTAAGCAGTGATTGCTATCCAATTACGAAAACAAATTCCTCTGAATGAATATTCGTGTTTCTCTACGTAATGCATTTCTGGTACTAAAATTAAACATACCTATATCTAAACTTGAAATATTTGTTATATAAACATCAGACGATGGCAAGTTTACTGGTTTATAGGGTTGGGTTAATAATAGGGATCTGAAGGGAAAAACGTTATAATAATCTACTTTACCTAAAATATTATTGGTATACAAAGGAATGTATGTATTTTAGCTACCTTCATGAGCATACGTCAGAAAAATACAAAACGAATTACAATTTAAAACAAAAACTACAAATTTTCTTTACACCCACAAATTAACATGAAACGTGAAACCCAACATACCAGTCAAATGATGACTGCTAAGCAACTAGTGTTATAATAAAATAATAAAATTTATTAGTGTACTGTGTTTAGGAAAGTATTTACTATTTATTTACATATTTTACATTCAACATTTTATTACGGTGTTTATACTCTAGTCGTCAGAGACGAAAATGCCACTGAACCTCTAAAGATTCAAATATAAATTCTTTCTTTTCTTTCTGACAAACATAGTTTGCATAGAAGTAGTCATAAATATACATTGCTAAAAACTAAACACTAAACTAGACTAAACAAGACATGAAATAAATTTAAAAGCTAAAGCTGGGCGTTCACGTTCCGACTTGCCGTCCCACTTAGTAGGACTACTAGTTGGATATTCGTCTCCACTCAAACTCCGACTTGCTATCCAACTAGCACTCCAACTTCAGTTCTAGTTTGTTTTCACGGTGTACATCCTACTTACTTACTTACTCCGTGGTGTTACAACCCTTCGTGGGTTTTAGCTGACTCGACAACATGCCTCCACTGTTTTCTGTCTTGAGCAACCTCCATCCAATTCTCCACGCCCATAGTGCTTAGATCTCCTGCTACATTATCTCGCCACCGAAGACGAGGGCGTCCGCGTGGTCGGCTTCCAGTTGGGACTTCTTCCCACACCAGTCTTACTGTTCGTTCATCAGAATGTCTTCTCAGGTGTCCTGCCCATTGGAGTCTTCTGGACTTTTATTTCTTTTATGATGTTGGCGTCTGGGTAAAGTTCTTCATCACAACGGGTCATATGATTGTTTTATAGACCTGTATCTTCGTACGTCGTGTTAGTTGTTTTGATTGTATAAGGTTTTGGAGGGCAAAAACACATCTGTTGCCGGCCTGAATCCTGTTGTTTATTTCTTGTGATCCGTTATTGTCTTCAGTTATTGTTGTTCCAAGATACTTGAATTCTCTGACGCGCTCGAAGTTAAAGTTATCGATGGTGATGTTCTGACCGATTCTGTCTCTGCTTTGGTTATTGCGGCTCATATACATATATTTTGTCTTGTTTTCGTTGATTTGGAGCCCTATTTTCTCTGCTTCCTTCTCGAACCTCACGAATGTCTCCTTCATCCTTAATCGCGTGTTTTCTATTAGATCGATATCGTCTGCAAATGCCAGTAGTAAGTTTGGTCCTTCTCGATGAAATACTGTACTGTGTTTTTCGATTCTTGCACTTCTGATTATGTGCTCCAGAGCTAAGTTGTGCTTTGAGTTGTGGTGAAAGTGCATCTCCCTGTGTTAGTCCATTGTTTATTTCAAAGGTCTCCGAATATTGTTGTCTAACTCTCACCTTACATCGTAACCGTTCCATACACATCCGTACGGTGTACATCGCTTAACCAAAAAATGTATTGACTAAACACTACGCAAAATGTAATAAGGAGGAGGAAAATAGCAGCATTGTACTTGTTATCCTTATCATTTGAAAAAATGAAGAAAAAATGTAGAAATTATTTGTTGATCGTGTGAACTACTGTGACACGAAATTGCTCAATGTCATTGATGAGCATCATTACAAAAAAATCTCAGAATGAACAACTTCACTTTTTTGCTGTTGCTAGAAAAAGTTGGTCTACTCATTTGCAAAAAAGACACAGTCATGCGTAAATGTGTTAGTACTGAACAACGTCTTGTAGCAACTTTACGCTTTCTGGTGACTGGAAGATCATTTGAGGATCCGAAGTTCAGCTGTAAAATATCTCCACAACTATTGGGAAAGGTGATACCAGAAACTTGCAGGGCTATAATGATTTTTCGTGCAATTAAAAGATATTTTCTATTATTTATTTGCGAACTAGGGATCTTTGCTCAGCGATGTCGGACAGACAGCACCAATTTAGATTTTGTTTGGAGCTGATGTAAGCAAATTATATACAGGCAGGAAATATCAGTTATAAAGTGATATTGTAGTAAATTTACTATTTTAATTGGGAATAAGCCACAAAATAAGTTGGAAAGTAAATGTATTTCACGTTTGGACTTCCACTTCGGAAATCGTTATTAAAATATTCCGAAGTTGAAGTCGAAACGTCAAATAAATTTAATTTCTAACCAATATTCAGGCTTATTTTCAATTAAAATAGTAAATTTGCATAAGATGCCATAAGAAAATAACTTTAGAACAATATAAAGAAACAGTTACTTCTAATTTGAGTACTATGACTTCATTTTCGTTATTTGTTGATAATTCTTCTGTAGCCAATCCGGAATGTTGGAAATTGTACCTTTGTGGGAGTGTCCAAAATAGATCTACAGAAAGAAAAATGATTTGCCACAAAAAAAGTAGATGATGATGACTAATCGTGTATTTTAATAGGGCTAATTTTCGTGCAATTAAAAGTTTATTTTCTATTAAATATTTGCGCACTATGGATCTTTGCGTAGAGTAATTCATAGAAATCTCATTCGTAACAGGTGCCGAAGGTCAATTGATTGAGGAAATTTTCGATCCGACCTGTGATCCGACTTCCAACTTCAACATTCATGCTTCTACTTCGTCGCAAGTCGAAAGTGGGACCTTCAAGTCGTCCCTCTAGATATTCTGACGCGTACCACTAGCTGTCCAACTAATCTGCAACTAATCCAACAAGCCCACTCACGGTCCGATTTCAGATCCAACTGCGGAAGTTGGAGTTGGACCACTAGTAGGACTAAAAATAAGAACGTGAATGGCCTGCTTAAATGAAATACAGCTAATATCTAAGATCTAAAAAATTCTTCGACCGTATAAAACATTTTTTCACATAAAAATTGCTTAAGATTCCTCTCATATACATTTATTGAACTGGTGGAATTTACAACTGTGGACAAATGAATAAACACCTGTGGCCCGTATACCCTGGGCGATTTAAATTTAATACCTTTTGAAAATGGTATATAAAGTTTATTACAATATCTAGTATTTAAGTTATGCTGTAACATTTTTTATAATTAATATATTAAATTATTTTTAATTCCTTTTAACCCCGTAATGATATGCTGATGGTCGTGTTTACGATCAGAAATTGTTATTAGGAAAATATCGAAATGTGACTGAAGAATCTACCTACCTATTTATTTAAAGACGCCGGTTTGGCTATTTCTTAGTTAATCCTTTTCCTGGTTCTTTTTTATAAATTCGGTGATTGTCGTCGAACGCCCGTTGTAATGTTTTTCGGGAAAAACCAAATCTAGAAGATTTATATTTTATCACGTCCAATTACTATTACCATAAATACCTTAAACTTTCCGATGTCGTTAGAATCTTACCTTCTCAGAAATAGATACAGGCTGGCCTACGATTTTTAAGAGGGAGATATCCCTTATTCTTTTTTTTAATTTAAGTTTGGTAAAATTTTAGAAGAACCTTTTTTACTTCTCGGTGGGCCGTTGTGGAGTAAAGGCTGATTTCTCGTGAGACGCTTCGCTCACATCGTATCTATTATCTTACCGTCTGTGAATTGTTTTCTAAGTGTGTATACACTTTATATTTTAGTTTTATTTTCTTATACTATATTAGATTATATATGGTTTTAACCAACCTTTAATGTTTATTAAAGTCAGTGTTGGATACAAGTAAAGTATTA
The DNA here is from genome assembly GCA_918026665.1 of Diabrotica balteata. NCBI lineage: Eukaryota > Metazoa > Arthropoda > Insecta > Coleoptera > Chrysomelidae > Diabrotica > Diabrotica balteata. The sequence goes on along the minus strand of OU898282.1, from coordinate 9,836,717 downwards.
AGTACAGTATATAGCTTCAGTGAAGTACCTAGTGCCACAGTCGTCAAGATTTACTGTAAGTAATCATTATCTTATTATATCATTATCTTATATAAAAATTATCTGGGCGAGTAATATGGTATGGTATCATATCATCTGCCATTATCTGGACGTATCTAAAGTTCCTCCATGTCTTCAACTGTCGATTGCTGATTTTTGCATTTAATTTGAAGAACATTTCAATAGGTTCAAGAAATTTCAATAAGTAATAATTATGAACATTTAAGTCTCAGTTTCTCATTAAATCATAGTGCGAAATATTTAATCCACTTAACCAAGTGCGGTTTGGTTAGATTCTTATGTTTTCATTTCTGTAACCTTTTTGTATTTTTGTAAATTTAGAATTGATTAATTTTTGTTATCTTTTGTGTTGGTTATAACTTTTATTCATTTTTTTTGCTGTAATATCTCGAGATATGCCAAAACTTTATTTGTACATGATTGTATTATATACCTTTCTAAAGGCATTTTCTAATTATATTACTGCTTATTTTTATATGTATACCACCATTTTATAATTGTTGGTGTACTTTTATTACTTGTGTTGAATTTAGCAGCGTCATAATTTTGTTGTTGAATATATTGTTATTGTTTTATGAATGTATGTTGTTTGTCGGCTCCTAACAAGTTCCTTGATAAAATAGTAACTCTGAATATTTGCTTTTTACCTTTAATTATGGTTATGCCTTTGACCAGTAGAAAGATCAGGCTGATTAAGTTTCGTAGGTAAGTAAGTGTAATACCTAATATATTTACTATTTGTTTATATAATGTGTTGACCAAATTTATTTGATAATTAACTGTTGGCATCTTTCCTTGGGTGTGATCTCTGAACCTAAATATCTTTCCTTATCTCTTTTCTTTTCTAAGGTTTCTTAATTTTCTCCTTAAACCCCAAAAAATTGAGTGGCGCCCTGTTTCTATCTTCTCGTATGTTTGGTAGTTTTACCCATCTATCTTTTTGTTTATTTCTGTATCTTTTCTAATATCTCTTATCCTATCTTTACTTATTTCATACGTTGGACCCATTCTCGGTTCCAAAAGCTAGTTTCGAACCCACGACTCGCTTTCCACCAACCATCTGGCTGCCGTCCGCAGTGTCTCCATTGGTGACCGTTCTAGCACCATCCAAAAAAAGGTTTTCGAGGTTACAATGCATATCACTACTTGTTTTAAACTGATGTAAGTTATTAAAAATAAAAACCCATAACTCAAAAATGTATAGACACGGCAATGTTAAAATTTTATATTTTTTAAAATATTCTCTACAACTAGTTAGTCGGGAGACACCAGCGACACAACGCAATATTTTCTAAATCATACGAACAAGCTGAATTTTGCTGAGGCTATTAATTTTGAAACCCAAAAAACACGCAAAAAAGGTTACTTCTTTTACCCCCGGGCTTTCCCCTAAAACCACCCTTTAAAACGCATTTTGAGTTTTGTCCATAAGACACTTGGATCAGAAGATATCGAATTTTTTCCGTCGAGCTGATACAGTTCTATTTCTAGTTCTAGAGAATGTTCTAGTTTACTCTGAAGTATTTTTTAACAAAAATTAAAAGTGATATTTAAGTACTTTGTATATCTACTTTGAATGTAAATTATCCTTAGCACGGCAGTATGTGTTTCAGAAAAAAATTATTAAAGTAGGTGAAATAAATTTACGTTAAATAACATTATGCAAGAATACTATTTATTAAAAAAATCTAACAAAATATGCAAAACTATAAACAACGGGTTAATGACACATATATTTATTTTATACCTAAAATTTAGCAAAGTCTTAAACATTATGGAGAACACCAGTGCAGTTCACCGTGCCTTTTACTACAACGAAAGGTTTTGTGCGAATTCCATTAATCGTTTAGAGGTGTAAGTTGGTTGAATGTACTGTAAGTGAGCCTTTAGCGATACACAGCAGACTAAACAGGAAACATCTAACAAATTGCACAGGAAAAGAAATAATTCTTTAAAAAATAAAAATACGGAGTAATGTCAGACAAATTCTTCCTCTAGTTACCATAAACAGCTTATTTATTTATGGCTCTTGTAATTTGAGCAGATTGTAGTAAATTTTTCATTATCTATAAACAAATGACCTGAAGCCAACTTCAAATAATGGTAGGTATTAGTTTTAATAATATCACATTTTATAAAACTCTTTGAAAGTCCAATTGCCTAATTTTCTTATAATTCTAGATAAACATTTTTTAATATGTATATTAACGTAAGAATGGAGAGGACAAACCGATGAGTACACCTATAAAGTATTACGCTGAAAATGCTCTAGTAATTAACAAGTCCTTTGAAACATTTGCGAGGTATTCGTATGCTCCGTTAGACTGGAATTTAATTCCAACATTTATTTATTAGTAAAGTATCTCAAAAATTTCGAAATTAACTATATTTTCATTATTGTTGATTTATTGTTCATTACTACAACATGTTGAGCTTCTATTTCGTGCAGTTAATTTTGCAATTAGGGACATTTATTACTGCCATTATATAAAGATGTTTTTAATAATAATGTAGAATGAATATGAAGCAAGGCTGGTTTGTTAGATCCATATCTTTTTATTAAACACATTTATTATGTTTGTTGGACTATATATTAAAAAAAAAAAGATGTCTTAGTGGTCTAGTTCAGCGGAAAGAATCACCGTGATCATTATAATAAATAAATAAATTTATTATCCCGAAAATAAACGGTGGAGAAACTTCTTCCTCTTCTTCCTTCTTGTATTTATGCTTTAAAGCCTGTTTCATCTTCAATATTAGCTTCTTAAGTTGTTTAAATTATCGCACCATCTCTTTCTTGGTCTGCCAAAACGTCTTCGTCCATTTGGTGACTTATATCGTGCTATTTGTACTATTCTATCCTTTGCTATTCTACTAATATGTTCATTCCACTCCTGTTTGTCTTCTTTATCTCCTTTCTTGAAGATTGGTATCATTATGTTGTTTCTCGATGCGTCTGGTATCTTGCAGTGCAATATTAGTTTTTGTATAAGTTTTGTCATCTCATAAGTTTTGCTTGCTCCTCCGTGTTTTAGAAGCTCGTTGGTTATTCCGTCTGGTAATGGCGACTTTCTATTTTTAAATGAATTTATGGCTATCTCTACTTCCTGAAAACTGATTTCTATTTCGTGTCTTAATTCGGGTACGTTATTGTGTTGATTATTTTTTTTTTCCACGGCGTGGAAGCTTGGACGTATGCTAAAAATTCCATGGACCGACCGTTAGAAATGAAGAAGTTTTAAGGCGTATGAATAGAGAACGAGAACTCACAGACATTGTCAAGAAGCCTAAAACGTCTTATCTTGGACACATATTTGGACACGATAGGTATAACTTTCTTCAGCTTATTATAGAAGGGAAAATATAAGGCAGACGCGGCCCGGGTAAACGACAAATGACCTGACTGAGCAACAAAGATTGGACAGGATTAGACTTTCAAAGTTTAATAAGGAAAGACCAAAATAGGGAAGATTTTGCAGAAGTCATCGCCAACCTTCGCTAAGAAGACGGCACCCTAAGAAGAAGAATTATTTTTTTCCTTTAAACAGTTCTGTCAGGTATCTTTCCCATTCGTTTGCTGGTATGTTATTACCAGCAAAGAAATGGGAAAATACCTGACTGAACTGTTTAAAGGAAAGGAAAATAAGAATCGATAGAGATAATTTATTTTTATTGGGAATAAGCCACAACTTTATTTGAAAATAAGTATATTTTTAACATTTTGTTTTCCACTTCGTAAATCGTTCTAATTTTAAGAACCAAAGTTTAAAGTTATTCCAAATTTTCTGAAAGTTAGTCTTTAATTCAGAAATTATGTAACCTGGGGTAGTTCGAGGCAATTTTTCCATCTGACGCAAAGAATCTCGATAGGTGATAGATCGGGACTGCTCGGAAGCCATTTTAATATAGGAATATTTATTTCCTGTAATAATGATATTACGGATTTTACTGTTTGGCAGGCTGTGCCTTCTGGTTGAAATACAAATTTCTCACGCGGCAGATAAATTTCTTTTTTCTTCTTTTTCTTCTTCTTCTTTTTATGTAAACATGACTCTGTCTGTTTTTCAATGTCCCCCAGTATGTTGTCGTTTCATCGTTTGAGTGGTCTTCCTACTGATCGTCTTCCTATTGGGGAACCGTCCCTTGCCGTCTTTACTATTGGTTGTTATTCGGCTTATACGATCGTTTTATTTTACTCTTCTACTTCTTACCCAGTTCTTGATGTTCTCCACAATTAATTCCTCTATAATTTTCCGTGTCAAATTTGTCTTCCTTTTTGAAGGGAGGTATTAGGATGCTTGGTCTCTATTTTTGAGGAATTTTGTTTTGTTGTAGGACTTTTTAAATTAGTTTTAATAGTTGTTAGGTCAGATCTGGTCATCCGTACTATAAGAGTTCGTTCGGTATTCTGTCCTTTCCTGATGTTTTTCTATTTTTTAATTTCCTTAACGCGTCCCTTACCTCTTCGTCCTCAATATTTATTTGTGTGTTTATCGTCACCTCTGGTGTTGGTGGTTCATTATCGTCACATTTAGCAAATAGTGATCGAAAGTAGTCAACCCATGTTTCCTTCTGGGTGTGTTTCGTTTTTATTAGTTCGATCATCTCTTTTCTTTGCCCCCTGACCATTTTCCACATTTCTTTTGTGCTCCATAGAAGTCGTGTTCCATATGTTTTGAGACGCTCTGCCAGTGTTCCCTTTTTATTTGTCTAACTAATGTATTCGTTTCATTTCTGATTCGTTTGTAGTGGTTATATGCCTATTGTGTTTGTTGTGTTTTGTATTGTAAAAAGGCGTTCTTCTTTTCATCACATTTTGTCTTCACTTTCTCTCTAAATCGTGGTGTTTTCTTTTTTGATATGTTAGTGTTCATTACTTTCGTCTCTCCAAGTGATGCTGCTGCTTTGTTAATTATGTTATTTTTGAGTTTTTCACAGCTTTCCTCGATGTTATCGTTTGCTAATATTTCATTTCCAGCGATCTTCTCTAATATTCGTTTTCTGTATAAGTATTCCGTGGATTCCGTTTAATTTTTGTTTGTGTTGGCGCCAATCTTTTGGGTGGGAAGTATTTCAGAATGGTTCTTATTTTACATAATACTAAGCTATCGTCGCTATTTAGATCTGCTGAGTTGAGGCATCCTATCCCGATTATTTTCGATGGATATAGCATAATCTCTGTTGGTTATAACATAATCTATCATTGACCTTTGTCCACGGGTGTTATTTAATGTGTATTTATTGAATTTTTTTAATGGAAGGCAATAATTCTTCTCGAAAAATACTTTTGTACTTCGCAAACATTGACAGCGGCATTAATGAAAAGGAGATTTCCAACTTCTTGAGGTACAGCCCCAGACCATCACAGATGCCATTTACTTTACCTTTCTTTTAGGCAATCTTTGTGATATTCTTCCACTGGCATTCAAAATAAGTCTGCACTGTTTCGTCAACACAGATCCCCAAACTTAGATTCATCACTTCAAGTAACTAAATTCCATTGATGATAAATCCAGTTTCGGTGCTTTTTAGCCTATAAAAATCGGTTTCTTGGTAGTCTTGTTATTGATTTAATATGCCTTAGGCTTAATTTTACAAAAATAAACAAATTCATTTTAATTAAAAATTGATCTCAGGGCTCATTTTATCGTTAATTATAATTGCCTTCAATGTATTCTTTAAGCAAGTATTCGCCTTTGAGGAAAGGATGGACAATAGGAAAATAAATCAAACCAATTTACAATTAATCAAAATCATATATTCAAATCTATAATTGATCAATTGATCAAATTATCAATAATTATTTGAACTTGTATTTAAATAAAAGATACTCTTAATAATAGACAAACTCTCCTCTGTGTTTTCTTTTTTAAATTAAATCAAGACAAATAATTTTCTTTCAAGAAATATTACTTCTTTATTTTTTTTATATCTAAATTCAAAGATTATATTTGTTATGAAATGAAATCACTAAATAAAATATTAAAAAACCAAATTAATTATCTAGTTATGATCGGTTGAAGGTCTTTGTTGATGATATAGCAACTAACCTTTTATTTTCAAGAATTCTCTACTGGCTCCTTTTCTTCTTACGACTGTGATCTGCCCACCTTTTTCTCGTACCCTCAGTTGTTGTACACACGCTTGCTATCTCCTCTGCCTCTTGTCAACTATTTTGTCAACGTCTCTTGCACACACTATCGCCGCAACAGTCTCTCCAGAAGCTTCTGGACCAAACTCCTATCTCACAGGAACCCAATTTCTTTTTAGTCGAAAGGATTTTTATTTAATCGACTAGTAGCAAATATACTACACACCTGTTTGTTTATTACAGGATGTACTTTAAATGTTCACTACTACCAATCCTTTAGGCTCGTTCCACAGACACAAAACCCTTTTTACAATTATTATTTGACAAAAACTCTGCCAACTTTCATTGCAGGATATGGAACAAAAACAACTTCGTTCTTCAGACGTTCAAATCACCATAATATTCCTTTTTCCGAGCAAAACACGACTTCCTTCACTTCAATCCCTTTGTCTCCTTTTCACCAATCTGACACACATTATACATACCAGGCTATCCCTTTCGATCAATCAAATTCTGTGAATTGTCAAAGACAAGCTCAATGGTATTAGGATATTACATAACCTTGGTATTTCCAAATTTTACAAAAATAAGATTCTTTCTTTGTTTCCAAGTTTCTAGAGACAATACAGCTAATACTACTTCGGTTATTGTATACTTATCCCTGACCAAAAAACTTTCTAATTCTTTGTCCAATTTCTTTGTAAACAAAATACTTAAATCTTATATTCTAAAATTGCTATATTTGGGCTATTAATATTAATCGTTTATGAGAAAGCTTATATTTTTATCCTATATTATCGTACAAATATCTATTCTCCTATCTGCCTACTTTCTACTAAATTAGAATAGCCCTTACTCATTTAAATATTTAAATCTTACAATTTAACATTTCTATATATATATATATATATATATATATATATATATATATATATATATATATATTATATTATATATATATATTATATATATATATATATATATATATATATATATATTTATAATATAAAGTTTTATTTTGAGGATGCAGTCATTTTAGTAGGGTAGGATAAGTTAAACTCTTTGTTCTTAAATCAAGCTTTCGCAAAATTTATTTGCTTCATCAGGATATGCTAAAATATGTTATGGTAAATACAATGAAATTGGAATTAAAAAACATTGTATAAAACTAATATAAAAACTTACAACATGAGGTTAAACCATTAAATTATTAAATTCACAAAACATTCTTAACTTATCTAAATTATATTTTTATGTAAGTACAATATTTTAATTAATAATTATTATATAATTAATAATTAATAAATAATATAATATATTATTTATTAATTATTAATTATATTATTATGTCATAATATATTCAAAATTAAAATATTGTACTTACATAAAAATATAATTTAGATAAATTAAGAATGTTTTGTGAATTTAATAATTTAATGGTTTAACCTCATGTTGTAAGTTTTTATATTAGTTTTATACAATGTTTTTTAATTTTCCAATTTCATTGTATTTACCATAACATATTTTAGCGTATCCTGATAAAGCAAACAAATTTTGCGAAAGCTTGATTTAAGAACAAAGAGTTTAACTTATCCTACCCTACTTAAATGACTGCATCCTCAAAATAAAACTTTATTTTACATAACGTGTCAGTCAATAATATTTAACTAGTTTATATATATATATATATATATATATATATATATATATATATATATATATATAATTATATTACAGATAATTTTTCTCTGATTTAATTTATTCACAATTCCCTAAAAAATCGAAGACGGGGTGAAAATATAATCTAAAGAATTGTTATTTATAAATAATATATTTAAAAAGACTGTATCAATGACTGGAATATTTTTCCACTGTAACTCATATCAACGTTCCCCTACAAACACGTAATGAAGTTCACCCTGAATCACACGGTGTCGTGCGTGAAGGTATACAACCAAACGGCAGGAAAATGGGTGAATCACCACGGCTACTCACCCTCATTCCTGCGAACCGTACGTCGAACGGTGGCGTAGAAATTTCAATTGAGGTCCTTTACTGCCCTTATTCAACTCACCTTTTGTTGCGTGACCGACCGCATCTAGATGCAGACGTTGTCACAAAAACTTTCTTCCTGGTTTATTCCGGATTAAATTAAATTGAATGTAAGAACACGGCTTCAATCGTTGATTAAATAATATCTTTCATGTCTTTTATGAATACGAATCACATGAATATTATTTTATAAATGGGTACACAAGAGTATCAACATTGCTCCAAGATTTGCAAGTTGACTGGGGAAACTCTGGGATAACAAATAACCACAATTGTAAATCCTATAGTTTTCTGTAATCGGTCTTACTATGTTTCCTTCCACCTGGGATTAGTACCCTAAAAACTGCAACAGATAAGGAAGATGTGATGTTGGATTCTAAAAATTTCTATCAATAGGTGTAAGGAAAAAAATGCAAAACCACAAGACTGAAAAAAAAACACTTAAAATTAGTGTTCTTATTTATTTATTACTTGCTTGCTATGAACATTAAAATTATCTACGAAGAAATGATGAATTGTGTGCACATGTAACTCTATTTCTGATAATACAAATATAATGCAAGACTTACAATTAGTTTAATAGATTTCGAACATTATAATTTTCTACTCATTGTCATGTTCTTGATATGGTAAGTTAACCAATAAAAGAGGAATTACAGTAAATCTTTCTATGATTAATTGGGAGTCTCTACGAAAAACTACAAGTTTATATAATTTACACAAGTAAGAAAATACCAGACCGGATTTACTCCAGAAAAATTAACAATTGACCAGATTTATTCAATAAGACAAATCGTTAAAAACTTATTAGAATTTAACATCGAAACCCATCACCTCAAGGCCGCATACACCAGTGTTAAGAGAACAGTACTATACCAATCAATGAGCAAGTTTAGGATACAGGGAGAAAATTCTCGATCCTTTAAGATAAAGGATGGACTCAGACAATAGTATGCCCTGCTTGCTTACTATTTAACATTGCCTTAGAAAAGGCAGTCCGAGATACACGAATTAGAGACGGCAGTACTATTTACAATAGATCGATACAAATCTTAGCATACGCTAATTCGTATTAATTCCCTGTAATTGCCTCGATTGTCAGAGTCACCGCACTCAAAATGATCCCTAAATGTTAATTCTTGTTTGGCCAAAATCATACATCTATAAGTAGTGCTAACGATATATCTAACAAATTCATTAAATTTAGCAATATTTTCTTTAAAAGCTTGATTAAGAGGACTTTCGATTTTTATTTTGGCAAACTAGATCAAATTGGCTACACATCATTCATATAACGGACAAGCTTCATGTCTCCTTTTTAAAACTGTAAAACTATTTAAATCGTGGACTCTGCCGATGGTCCACCTAGTTTTTTCTGTAGAAAATGGAAGTCATTCAGTCATACAGTCCATTTTTCTTGCAACCACATAACCAAGAATTTTCACTGTACCAACTAAATTTAAAATATCACACTGATTTTTTTTTATTCCTTTTTTAAATTGTTTACAATAGATGTTGGTCTTCCATTTTCTATAGTCTTCTTTTTTTCTTTAAAAATATAAAAGGATAATGACTTTCCAAGTAGTTACGCACATTGTACGATAGGTACTAACTCTATAAGTCTTCTTCTTCTTTTTGTGCCACTCCTATCGGAGATTGGAAATCATCAAGACTATTCTGACCTTGTTTACGGCTGACCTAAAGAGTTCATTAGTGGTGCAGCCAAACCACTCTCTCAAATTCCGCAACCATGACATTCTTCTACGGCCTGGATTCCGTTTTCCTTCTATTTTTTCCTGCATTATATTTTGAAGTTATGCGTATTTATGTCCTCTCATCAGGTGACCAAAATATTTGAGTTTTCTTCGAAGCGTTAACAAAATCTCTGGGTCTTTTCCTATTCTTCGTATTACTTCACAGTTTGTTATTCTTTCAACCCAACTAATCTTCAGCATTCGACGGTAGCACCACATCTCGAAACTTTCAATATTTTTCATGTTGTTCTGTTTGAGAGTCCAGGCCTCTACACCGTATAATAGCGTGTTAAATACATAGCCTCTCAGCATTCTTAATTAGAGGGATGCTTATATTTGTGTTGCAGAAGAATTTTCTCATCTTTATGAAGGCGGCCCTGGCAATTTCGATACGTCTTTTTATTTCACTGTTTTACCATTTAGATATTACCAATGGTAACAATGGTTACATGGACGCTTCGCCAGTGAGTCCGACTCTGTCCCTATTTTAATATTTTTGCTTCCCGCTTTGTCATCCAGACAACACGTACTGAAAGTGAAATTAAAGAAAGAGGGAAAAATAACTGTGGTCAATTTAAAGGTGAAAAAACGCCGATGAATTGATAAAAGTAGTCTGGACTTCGAGCAGCGTAAAGCCCCTCGGCACCAACGGATGACGCCACACGCAATTGTTGCATTCCCTTGATCGTTCCTCGGCGTCTCGACGGTTTATGACGCGACGGTATGTCTGTTGCGAGGAATGTGTGATTAAGAAGAGCCAACTAGTTAAAAAATATTAAAATTATAGGCATCTAATAGATACGTTTATGATTAAAGTTATACTTAAATTGAAAATAACAAACGAGGAATACTTATTCTGTATTCTATTTAACATGACAGAAAAAATAATCAAAGATTCAGAAGTTAACATAAGAGGAAAAATAATAAGAAAAAGCTAGGCGTCTATATTATAGCTAGAAGCAAAAGAGACATGATAAAATTGAATTAAATCAAAATTACTTACAGAATCTAACTACAGAAGATTACGACATTAGAAGCGTAAAATTTTTTACATATTTAGGCTCACTAGTCACCGTAAACAACAATACGTGGTCATTGTAAAAGAAGAACATTATGGCTGAAAATTTTAAGGCAACGGTGTGGAATATTGAGTATATCATTCTTAAAACTGGTGTCAATAAAGTCACAATAGCAAATATGGTGGCCAATATAATATCCAACGATAGTAGAAGAGATGTGATCTTCTCTGTTGTCTTTCAATTGTTTTGTCTACTTTACTTTTTGTAATTTTATTTGTACCTATGGAAGACTTTACTGTTTTAGTGACCTATTAATGATAATAAGGGAATAAAATGAGTTAAAAGATACGAAGCTTCATAGTCAGTTTAGTGGTATGTATGAAAAGTTAGAAAATAAAAACGAAATAAAAGAACGCTATAAAGTTGCAAATCCTTTTCGGGCGGAAGGACATTTCATTTATCACAGCTAATACATAATTACGTAATATCAATTTTTAAAAGATATTTCTTGATTTTGTACATTTTTCCATTAGTTATAATATAATAATTTATATCCCTTATTTAAATTTAGCTCCCCAATTACATTGCCAAGTTTTGATAACAAGATTGTAAATATCCAAATGTATACACCTTCAAGCGTTTTATAATTCGATTTTTCAATTAATACTGTGACTTGAATGTGCTGCAATTATAAGCATTCATATCACTAAGTGTTCGTTTCAACCCCTTCAATTGGATTATTTAACCGTCTTAATTGATTAATAGAATTTCAAGCTTGAGCGTGTTAAAGATTTTATTCGACGGAAAATTTAGGTTTGCATAGGTATATTTAATGTTTTGGAACAAAAGAGTACATTGTTGTTTTTTTGAATAAAGTGAAAATATTAGAAATTAGCAGTTTAATCATTGTAATGTTGACTTGGTAATTGCAACTTAATGTTTTTTAGTACTCCGGGAATCTGCTTAATTTTACTGTAAAATTGCTTAATTTCCTCATAGAGTTCTGAAGCTATTTTCTTCTGGCAATACGTTTATTGACGTTTCAATTTCCACTTCGGAAATCGTTCTCAAAATACAAACAGTAAAAATTTTTTGAGAACGATTTCCGAAGTGGAAATTGAAACGTCAATAAACGTATTTTTATCTTTAATTGTGGCTTATTCCCAGTTTAATAGTAATTAATTCCTCATAGAGGTTGTTAACTTCAGCTTTATAGATGTTTATTAAGTTAATAATAGTTTTCTCTTTCAGAAAATATCTTGTATATATTTATTATAAAGCTCAACAGGCCTTGAAAGCCTAGGGCTAAAATGTTTCATTTTTCATTAAAATTATTTACGTTTATTTATATAAAATACATTTTCCATACATTTCTTTACCATTTCCTCATGTCCAATGAATTTTTCTTTCCAATTATAAATTAAACTTTTTGTAAATCTTTTAAAGTCTTCAAATCTCTTTCTTGTTCTACATTTTCTTGTTTTTTGTATGGGCTTTCTTGTTTGCTTTTGCCACTTTTATTATATTGTTCATTTGTCCTTTAAAACCACAACGAGAAAACTACAGAGGTATAAACTTGTTAAATACTACTCTCAAACTAACAACTAAAATTTTACAAGTACTAATAAATCAGGTGATAAGTTTAGCAGATGGACAACAGGGATTTCGTAGTGGAAGATCGTGTAAATGCAATATTCGTTATAAAGCAAATTACTGAGATATCACTACAGTATAATAGACCAGCATTTCTGTGTCTGGTTAACCTAAAGAAGCGTTTGACAGATTAAGACTCAAAGATGTAATCCATCTTCTGTATAATCCAGAAGTTCCTCTTAATATTATAAAAACTATCAAAAACATCCACCAAAACAACAAATTCTATAATCTATAAAAACCATTAATGCATGAAGAGAATACAGAATGAGAAACAAAGAAATTAAAATACTCTCTTACTCAGACGACGCAATATTGATAGCCCAAGATAAAGATATGGAAGTATGCCTTAATAACTATTTACACGACCAATAACTATATGACGACACAGACACATTTACACTGAGATGAAGTCAGAATTTATAAAGCCAGTGTAAGATCAATAATGACATATACCTTAAAAACAAGATCCGACACCCCACAAATCAGAGGCTACTGGAAACTGCAGAGACTGAGAAAAATTACAGGAAATACGCTGGGGGATAAAAAAAGAACTGAAGACATTAGAAGAAAATGTAACGTGCAGTGTATAAATTAATGGACACAAAATAGAAAAAAAGAATGGAATAACCACATAAGCAGAATAAAGGAGATCCGTGTCGTCAAAATAGCAAGAGATAATTACCAATCGACAGAAGAAGTATCGGACGACCGCGCAAAAGATGGAGTGACAACTTTCCGCAGAGGTATTAATCCGCCAATGAACAAGCAAAATTGCTTATAAAGAGAAAGAAGAAGAAGAAATTAAAGGAACGTTAAAATCTCAAAACATAAGAGTTTTATATTATCTGATACCACCTAAAGGTACAATTTTCTTCTATTGCTGCTAGGACCTACTATATTGGACAAAATTCTGGACTCTGGATAGCTACGATTCTTGTATCCGCCTTCTTGAATATTCTTGTTAGGTCTTTTGTAAAACTTAGGCCTCTTTCTAAACCTAAGTATTTCGCACCGTTTGTAGGCTTCAAGGTCCTACCAAATGGTAAGGCCAGGTCAGGTGTATTTTTCGGACTTTTAAGGATAACCACTTCGGTTGTGCTACCTGCCAATTCCAAATAGTTTTTTGTTACCCATTTACTTCTCTGAAGCATTTATTGACTGTGTTTTCAGATTCCCGGTACATGTCATTCATTAACTAAGTCATCAGCATATGCTATTGCCATGGTATCTCTATCATAGTCGATATTAAGCACCGCATTATATAATTCCAGAGTATTTGACCCAATACGGAGTTTTGCGGTATGCCGGCTGTTAATTTCATGTCTGCGTATCTAGCCATCAAAAAGCAGTACTGATCTGAATATCTATGCTGATCTTTAGTTTGTGAGTCTCATTATGAGTACCTAAGTAGCCGAGTTCTTCCCATCAAACATAAATAATTCAGTCCATTTTTTTATTGTATCGTCTACAGTATCGTTAATATATTTAACCTCATCTGCAAGCAAGTAATTTAGCATTTCTAAATGCTAAATTATTGATACAATTTATTTTTCTCTCAGTTCTTATTCAAGGCGATTTTTGACAAAATACTCTTTTGCTTCATCCGGATCTTTGCCGGGCTTGAAAATAAGCTGATTTTGTGGTTGTTCTTCTGGTTGTTCTTTGAATATGGTTTTTATAGACTCTGATGGCACACGGTCTGGTCCAGAGGATTTACCTATTTTGATGGAATCTGCGGTTCTAACGAGTTCCGCGGAGCTCAGATCTCAGTCACCGAGATAGATTAGTATAGTAACTGATAGTAACAAGATTATTCGCTATTTCCCCCTTTTTTTTATTCCTCGGGTTGTACGGGGTCTTAGACCTCAGCGTCTTGCTCTCTATTCTATATGCTTCACTCCATAGATCATTTTTCAGCGTCGCGCATAAGTCCTGCGCCAACATGTTCGTCTAGCATTTTTTTAAGACTTATACAGGTCATTTTTGGTGGGTTTTGCAAAATTCCAGGTCAACCATATTAAAAATGAGAAAAACGAGAAAACTGAGAAAAACGAGATCGTAAGAAGAGCCAATACCCAAATAGAGCTACTTAACATTGTTAACATGAGAAAAACCTTATAGGTACTTAGGCCACAATTTAAGATGTGATCAATAAAATCTCTTGGTTGAATGGTATATATATTCAGGGATTCTACAGTATTCACTGCCTTCCTTCGCTCAATCGTTTCTATCTCTCTCTGTTGTCGCATTCTCCATCGTTTAGGCATCTCTTACTCATGGCATCGTCTACTTCACTCTTCCAGGACCTTCGAGGTCGTCCTCTTTTCCTCCTTAATATGGGGCTCCATTCTGTTATTCTCTTTATCAATCTGCTGTCGGTAGTTCTTCATACATGTCCATAGCACTTTAGTCTTTTTTGTTCTATATATGTTAGTATGTCTGTTTCTATTGATGTTCTTTGCTTTATTTCGTCATTACTTCTCCTATCCATTCTTGTTACTCTGCAGTATTTCGCAGGCATTCCATCTCTGTTGCTACTATTTTACAGCAGTTTTTCTTTTTTATTATTAAATTTTCAGTCCCATAATACTTCGCACTAATGTTTTATAAATCTGTGTTTTTGTCTTCCTATTTAGGTGTCTATCCCACCATACTTTAGTTAGTTAAGTTGTCGGATTGCTGTTCTTGTTTGTCTTAATCTTTGCGTAATTTCTTCCTTTGTTGTTGCCTTTTTCGTGATTATAAACCCCAAGTAATCTGCTAATTGAATGGTAATAAGCTAAATTTTAGGTCGAAGACTGGGCTGCAAATAACACTCATCGTTGAAAGCAAAAAAGATCTTTTTCTTCTTCTTTTAACTAGACACATTGCATGTTCTAAAGTCTTATTGCATGTTCAATGCTTCATTGATGTTTGTTTTTTGATATTATCGTTAAGGCATCCTGTTGTTCTATTTGTTTTTTCCATTTTTACCCTGACTTATTCTCTTACTTTTTGCCACTTGATAAATTGATTCTAAGGTGATTCAATTTCATTACTCAGCCCCCTCTGTGGCTCAGTGGTAAGAGCGCCTACCTTTGAACCTAAAGGTCGTGAGTTCGAATCTCACCTGGGTGGAAAAATTTTCGTTTATTAAAAATTAATAGATGAAAATAATTTCTATCCTTGTGCGATCGGTACTCACCGGAGGGACCGCAGACGTTCGGATACAATTAGCGTCTCTTAGCAAAGACAATGACGTCGACTTTGCTAAGTATCAAGACAATTACTCTACACACACATACACACTACACTAAGTACCTGACTGTAATAATTCACTGTACCATGCCAATGACCAATAGTTGTCAACGCATTAAACTCAATAAAAAAAATTTCATTACTTGTTCTACCATGTTGTTTTCAATCTCTAGTTTACCCCTTATTGGTTCTTTTGATATTACTAGACTTTTTATTTTTGGTGGCGATATTTTCATGTCAAACTTGTAAATACTGTTTATACATTTTTCTTCTTCTTCTTCTTGTTTTTTTTTTGTTTTCGATTGTATAATTATTTACCCAGATTATGTAAGGTTATGCTCGTCTTTCTCTAGGCAAGGTACAATCAGGGATAAATTTCTGTTTAAAGGTCGATTCAAACATATCAGTCACGTCTCGTCACCGTCCCGGCGCCGAACCGAACAATCCGTCATACAAAATATTCTTTAATAGAAATATGCCACCGGCATTCATATTCATCAGTTGACGAACAATTTCCCAGCTTTCAGATAATTAATAGTTCTGTGACCAAAAAGGACCGGTTCGGAGCCGGGACTATGACGGGATTGATGTGTTTGAATCGACCTTTACACATTACAATTTATTTTGACATTGTCAAACCAGAACTAAAATTTCATAGATGACTAAATTGCCCACCTACGATATTTAAAATCCATCGTATCACCCGGACTATAAGATTATTGTAATGGCACCACTCATTATCAAACTTTTTTACTCATTCTGATGATGTCCTTATAATGTTATTCCGATGTACTTGAAACTTATCGTGTACAAGCATGTGTAAAAATTTCGAAGCTATTGAAAATGTATTCGCAGGAGCATGCGGGCAATGAGAAAGATTCCTAATCATACAAAACGATTAGGGTACATTGTACTGCGTGGATATTGATAATCGACTCGTTAAAATAGTTTAACAAAGGAAGTGGATGGAGAGGACAGATGTTTTCACTAGTAGTAATTATTATAATATATTTAAAATTATAAAACTCTTTATTTTTAAAAAATTATTATATACAATATAAGATACGGTATTAGTAAAAGGTAAGAGAAAACAGCTACCGCTAACAAAAGACGAAAATCCAAAATTAGTGTAGAATCACAAAACATGCCGAAACAAATAAAAGATCTTCTGAGGCAAAACAAAAGTGACACTGCAGAATTTAAGGAACTTAATCGAGTAATAAGAAAACAGATAAAAAAGAACATTAAAAAACATCAAGAAGACTGTATAGAGAAAGTAAGTAATAGAGAAAAACTGAAGTCTCAACTGCACCAAAACTAAACTGGAGAAAAAACATAATAACCATTAAAAATGAACAAGGACAACCAGAAAAAAGTACATCTGATATTGCAAACTCAATTGAAAAGTTCTACGCCTATCTATATCGTTCCAGAAACGATCCCACTAACACCCACGATCCTCAAAGCAGAACTTAAAAAAGCAGATAACAAATTTCACCTCCGAAGTGATGCCCGAAATAAGCCACGAAGAAATAGAAAGAGCAGTAAAAGAAATAAAAAGGAATAAAGCTCATGGAAGCGATGGAATCCTAGCAGAAATGTTGAAGGAAGGCGGAGAAGAAGCCATCAAATATCTAAAAATACTATTTAATAAATGTCTATTCGAAGGCAACAAACTTGAACAATCGAATACTGCTAAAACAATTTTATTTTTTTTTGAACCTATTCTCTATCCTTCCATTGTTGGATATAGGTCTCCCCCAGTTCTCTCCATCTTTCCCTATCTTGAGCTGTTCTCTGCCATGTGGGACCTCCTTGTTTCCTGATGTCATCTTTTCACTTCATCTGTGGTCTGCCTCTTGATCTCTTTGCATTGTATGGACGCCACTTTCCGATGGCATTGTTCCATCGTCCGTCTAGGAGACGTTCATTGTGTCCAGCCCATTTCCATTTAAGTTTTGCTGCTTGTTCTATCGCGTCTACTGTGTTTGTTCTGGTTCTGATCCACTGGTTACGTTTTCTATCTCTAAGTGATACACCCAACATTTGTCTCTCCATCGCTCTTTGTGCTTTCCTTATCCTATCCAAATTGGCCTATGTAAATGTCCATGTCTGTGATCCGTAGGTGAGCACCGGTATTATGCAGGAGTTATATACCTTGCTTCGTAAGTATAGAGGGATTGTTTGATTTTTAAAACGTAAGAAAGTATGCCGAACGCTGCCCATCCCATTCTTAGTCGTCTCGATATTTCGGCTGTTTGATTTTCTCTGTTAGCTCTGATTGCTTGTCCTAGATAGATATACTCATTTACCTGTTCTATTTTTTCTGTTTTTATTTTTATTGCCTCTTGGTCTTCCGTGTTTGTCATTACTTTTGTTTTATTGAAGTTAATTTTTAGGCCTTTTTGCAGTGATTTTTCATGAAGTTCATTCAGCATTAATTGGAATTGTTCTTGGAGTTCTTGTCGTTCCGAGGAGATCAGGAGTATATCATCCGCATATCTAAGGTGATTTAGGTATTTTCCGTTAATACATATTCCTCTGTTTTCCCAATTTGTTGATTTTATTATGTCTTCGAGGGTCAAGGTAAACAGTTTAGGTGAAATTATATCGCCTTGTCGGACTCCTCGTTTAACTTTTATATTATCCATTATTAATTTGTCGTCCAGAATTACGGTCATGGTTGCGTTTTGGTAAATATCATGTATCAATTGTCGGTATCTTGAATCTATTCTACTATTGACCAGAGCTTCTTCAACCGCCCAGTGTTCAATGCTGTCGAAAGCCTTTTCATAATCTACGAATGCTAAGTACAGCGGAAGGTTGTATTCATTGGTTTTCTCTATTAAGATTTTAAGCGCATGTAGATGGTCGATTGTGCTGTATCCTTTCCTGAATCCGGCTTGTTCCACTGGTTGGTAGTTATCAAGTTTATAGGTTAGACCGGCTAAAACAATACTAATCCACAAAAAGGGAGACACCACGGACTTGAAAAATTATCGACCAATTTCACTTCTTTCACAACTTTACAAAACCTTTACAAAGATTATTACAAACATGTTAACAATTAAATTTGACGGACATCAACCAGTAGAACAAGCCGGATTTAGCAAAGGGTACAGCACCTGTGACCATCTATATACTTTGAAAATCCTAATAGAAAAGACTAACGAATACAATCTCCTATTATGTCTGGCTTTTATAGATTAAGAAAAAGCTTTCGATAGCGTAGAAGCATTAGTAAATAACCGGATCGACTCCAGATATAGAATATTAATACATAATATTTACGAACAAGCTAAACTGATAGTGACGTTGGGTAATAGCATCAAAACAAGAGCAGTAAAAATCAACCGAGGCGTAAGACAAGGAGACACAATATCGCCAAAATTATTTACTAATGCCCTAGAAGATATCTTTAAATTAATAGACTGGGAAAATAAGGAAATCCCTAGGAGGATACTTGAACAGTAAGCAAAGAAAATTAGACTACCGAAATAAACAGACGTGTAAAAATGGGATGGACAGCATTCGGAAGACTCTCATACGTACTTAAAAAATAAAAATATACCTCAGAGACAACAAATGCGCTGGAGCGACGATATTAAAAGAGCTGCAGGACCAATGTGGAAAAGTCTTACAAACAACAGAGATGAATGGCGAGAATTAGAAGAGACCTATATTTGGCAATCCGAATAGAGAGAAGACAGAAAAAGAGAGAAAAGAGATGCAAATAAATAATTCACTTATGGGGACATGAACAGCAAAGATATTCTTCTTCTCATAGTACATTTTCTTCTCGAGTGTCGTGATCATCACAGCACTTTCAATTTTTTTGACAGCTAGGTACATATTGCAATAAAGTTGACGATTTGAGTACCATCTCGGAAATCGAAAATTATGGTTTATTGAATAAAGTAGATTATACAAAAACTTTATAAAATTGCTATAACATTTTTGTAAATTATTCGTGGTATGAACTTCCTATATATCTTAATTTAAACGACTTTGGGGTTTCTAAATCCGACTTCCGAGAAAACCGTAGCATTAAATACTGTTTCAAAAAGTGAAAATTGTAAAAAGATTTTTTTTATCAAATTTTCACATTTTATCGGAAAATAAATCAATTCGCAGAGTAAGTGCGCCTCCAGTGCAAAAGGTTATAAGTATTTTCACTTCTAAAAGTTATTCGATGGTCCCCGATGAATAGAATCCTGTTGGATAAGAAGATTCTTCACCTTTTACATCTCTTATATGGAAAAATTGAATTCACGTCCAATTTCGAGATTTATACCCCCACAATACACGGGAATGATTCAATTTTGATATATAAAGAGGCTCTTCCACAAGTTGCGCTCTCACATTCTATCATTAGATGACATTGGGGAAAATTGAAACAGAATACTTCACGCCGATTTGCAGCTATTTCCACAATTTCCAGCTTTATTTGATGATGTGCAAAACCAATCGTTTTAATTTCTAATTTTAAATTATATTCCATATTCTAGATTCCAGTCCAAACTGTCTAGTAAATTTAGTAATTAACTTTTTGACTTCGACTGGAAGTTACTATACAACCAAGCACACTTATTCATAATCAATTCTACTTAAAAGTAAAAAAAATATCCAACTGCATTTTATCAACAAGACGAATCTGTATTAAATAAAACAAAGGGTTAAATATGCATTAGGGTACTAAGCTGAAAGCCCTTTTTGAAGTAAAGCTTCTATACTGGCGTTGTATTACTTTTTTTCTCTACAGTAAAATGTTGAGGCCAGCGTCACAGAACTAACGCCACAAAATGGAGTCGGGCGTCGTCACGGGTAGCGTCATATAGTAGCGGTTCTTGACATCGATTCACTACTCTTGATTAGGGATGGGGAAAACCTGCCGGTTTTAACCGAAAACCGGTTTTTACCTTGAAATAACCGGTTTTATCAGTTGTTTTTTGTCCCGGTTATAACCGGTTTTTTATTTTTAAAGTAAAAACCGGTTATTAGGTTTTTACAGTGATTAGGATTAGGTTAGGTATTATTTTGGATCCCACCCAATCATAATTATTATTCTCAAGTAATTATTCCAAAAAAAACTAAAATTCAATTTTTATTTTATTTTATAAATACAGAAGCAAACTGAAAGAGCAAGCTCACATTAGCCAGAAACAATTAAATTTAATTATAGTATTTCGTTGAAAAAGTATTTGTAATCATAATATTTTTACATAAGAACTGATCTGGTATTTATACATCATCTATTTTTCACACTTGACGAATACGAATACGAATCTCCAAGGATTTCCCTACGTTTTCAAAACGATTTATACCCATACCGGAAGTCATAAATGAGTTAAAAGTAATACATGATATTTTTTTTGATGGTAGTAAAAATAAAAGATGAATTGCATTATCCAATTTATTTTTAAGTATAGTATTTATGTTGATATTATTTTCTTTAAATCCCCTTTGAAAGAGTCTGGGAAATTTTTGTTGGGGAATTTTTTCTCACAAAACACAAAAAATTGTGTTGTATTTACATTGATATTGATGTTCTTTCGATAGTACTAATTTTTTATTATATTGATATCGAGTCGAATGTAGTATCGCAAACTAAAGTGCATTGTAAATGTAACTTTCTCATCTATTGGATTAAAAAAACCGAAAACCGATTTTTCAAAAACCGGTTTTTTTGGCGGGGTATAACTGCCAGGTTAAACCGTAAGCAAAAAAAACCGTTATAACCGAAAACCGGTGTTTTGTCAAAAACCGCCATCCCTACTCTTGATCAATTCGTGTCCAGTCATTATATATTTACTCGAAGCAGGTTTAAATTAAAAACTGTAAATTGAAAAATAGCTAACAAAATATAATAATATACAATAAATGAGAAGTAAAAAATTAAAAGAATATCTGTCACTAAAAGATTCGATTCGTAACGATTGTTAAAATTTAATAAACGTCATAAATGTCATCCGCTTAATAACAACACTGAATCATCTGTTTCAATTTTTATAACAATTCTTGGTTTAAAATAATTTCATATAAATACAATTATTATTTTTAAAAATGTTATATAGTTTATATAATACTTAATTTAACTATCAAATGATATTTATTTATATTTTGTATGCTTTGTTAAAAAGTTAACAGATGGCGTTAGGAGCAAACATATTAATTTATTGAATTTGTTTAAAATATATAAAAAGTAGATATATAATACAGAAAACATAGTATGAAAAACCGTGCCTCCATCTTGAGCACTTTTTATCCAATTCTTGAAATTTTCTTGAGATCGTCAATCCAAAGAGTAGAGAGTCTTCCTCTACTTCTTTTGTCTAACCTCGGTCTCCACTCAAGTGATCTCTTCGACCACCTTTCATCACTGATTGGGGAGACATGTCCAGACCAGTTTCATTTCAGTGTGGCAATTCGGAAAATTATATCGGTAACCCCTGTTCTTCGTCTTAAGTCTTCATTTCTTACTCGGTCACGAAGCGATATACTCAGCATTGATCTTTCCATTTTCCTCTGAGCTATTTACAGCGTTTTAGAAGTTGTAGCTGTCAATGTCAAAGTTTCGGCGCCATAAGTCATCACAGGCAACACAAATTGGTCACATGTTTTACGTTTTAACGAAATTGGTATATCGTTTTTAAAGATGTCTTTGAGATTTAAATAGACTTGCCCATGGTATGTTTATTTTTCTTCGTAGTTCCCATGTTTGGTTGTCTCTTGTGATCTTTATTTCGTGTCCAAGATATATGTATTTTTCCACCAGCTCTATTTCGTTGTCTCTACTATTGATATTTCCGCTATGTACTAGGTTTGTCATGAATTTTGTTTTGGAGATGTTTATTTTAAGACCCACACTGACACACACGCATTCATATAGCATTGTACATATCTCCTTGAGTTTGTTCGAGGACAAAACTACGTGGTCTGCGAATTTCAAATTTGTTAATCTTCTACCGCGTCAATGTTCAATCCTTTCTCTTCCCAGCTAAGTTTTTTACAAACATATTCTAGTACTGCGGTAAATTTTAAGGTGATAAGGTAATCACCCTGTCGGACTTCTCTGCCGATTGGAATATAATCGGTGTTTCTCTGTAGTTTCACCGACATAGTTGCGGTCCTGTATGTACTTTAAATTAACCTTTTATATCGGTAGTCAATGCGGCATGCTTGTAGTGCTTCCAGGATTTTGTCAAATTCTACTATGTAAAAGGCTTTATGGAAATCTACAAAAACCAGAACGAGTTTTCGATTGTATTCGATAGTCTTTTCTATTACCGTTTTAATGCTCTGTATGTGATCATTTGTTCCAAATCCAGTACGAAATCCTGCTTGCTTTATTGGCTGTATTGCTCTATTGTAAGGAGTTTGTATAGGTGACTAAGAAGAGTTATAGGTCTTTAGTTTTTTAATTCACGGGAATCTCCTTTTTTGTACAATAGAATTACCTCAGTATTGTGCCATTTGTCGGGTACATGGCTGTCCAAAAGGCACATGTTAAAAAGGGTTTTTTATATTCTTAAGTAGGTAAGCGCCTCCGATTTTGATTGCATTAGAACTACACAATCTTCCCTGGAGATTTGTTATTCTTAGCTTTTCTCAGGGCTAGTTTTATTTCGTCTATTGTGATTGCTGGTAGTAGTTCTGATCCTTGGTTGACAATGCCCTTTTTCTTTGTTAATATTTCTGGTACTTGATCTTCTCTACTATTGGCTTTGTGTTGGCATGTGTACAGCAATTTGTAGAAGTCTTCAACTATTTTAAACGTTTAGTCTCTGTTGGTTGTAAGATGACCATTTCTATCTTTAATCTTTATGATCTGCCTTGTCCCCATTCTTAGTCTTTTTCTTAATACTTTCATACTTCTACTGTTCTCAATGGTATGTTCGATTTGTTCTTTGTTGTATGTTCGAGTGTTGTCTAACAGCTATGGATATTTCTTTAATTAATTTTTGTAGTTCGTCGGCTTTAGTTTCCGTCTCGCTTATCATTTTTCTTCTTTTCTGCATTACTTGCCTGATATTTTAGCTAATGTTCTCTTATTTTTGAGTTGAGGCACAGAATTTGTTTTGACTTTCCAGTAAGGCATTTGTTAATTTATTATTTAAGTCGTTTATAGTATTTTCTGTCTCAGGACTACTAATTATGTCGGAAATAAATTGTTGCAAACCCTCTACATCTCATGGTGTCATCCATGATTTTAAATTGTTCTTCTTTTTAATCATCTTATACCTCTCCCTCTTTAAGCTTATTTCTATTTTACCTCGTACCATTTTATGATCGCTACTGGCAACAAATCTTTTTATAACCGTGATGTCTTAACGGTGTGTGTTTTGTCCGTGATAATACACAAAATATACAACACTAATCAAACGATCAGTTATCTAAGCATGTTTAAGCAAAACCTTGTCTGGTATCAACTTTTGCCCAATAGTAGGGGTAAAAACAGGCAGCCAGGAGGCAAAAATATCTAATTATTAACTTTAATTTCAAAAGTGCCTCTTCAGATCGTGCTATTTTGTAGTGTGTGGTAACACTGGTCTTGGGTGTTCGAATTCACTAGTGGTAGCAATGATGGTGCATGGTTTTGATGTCTTGCGGAGAGGGGTTTACACCAGTGAAGAAAGAGCTTGGATAACGATTCTTTTCAGCATCTCTTTTTTAGTTTTTTTCGTGGTTGTTTTGGTTTACTTACTACTTTTGCAATTAAGAGTAGTTATGGATGTTACCTCCCTAGGACCAGGTATAATTGTGCAATGGGATTGGGAAAACACAGAAAACCGATCCTTATCCATGGTATCTTCAATATCCTTCTTTATGACCATAGCTCAAAAGCCTGAAGTTTTGATAGAGTTTCCGCATTCAATGTCCACGTTTCTACTCCGTACAAAAGCACTGAGTAGACATAACATTTAAGAAGCCTTATTTTTGTTTTAGGGTGAGGTCATGGCTCTTGAACACAGAACTCATAGTCAAGAATGCACTCTTTGCCTTTCTAATGCGACATTTAATCTCTTGGGTATTGTCCCACGACTCATTGATTATAGTTCGCAAGTAGTTGTATTGTGAGACTTATTCAATTCTCATTTGGTTCACAAACAGATTTACTCCAGTTATGTTTTTCTTGCTGATGATCATTGCTGGTTTTGCTGGTTTTGCTGATGGTTTTGCTGGTGTTTATATCCAGTCCATATTTTTTACTTGCTTCCGTTATTTTGTTCATTAAGTTTTTCATCTGCATACCGCAGGTTATTAAGGTTGACTCCATTTATTGATATACCTTCATCAAGATCTTTTAGAGCCTCTCCAAAAATGTGCTCCGACTACAGATTAAATATCAGTGGTGAAATTATGCACCACTGTCTCACTCCCCGTAAGATTCTAACCTGATCACTGATATTTTCCATCTATTCGGAGTATGGCTGATTGATTCCAATACAGGTTAGCTATTATTTTCAAGTCTTTTCCGTCAATTCCTGTCCTCTTTAGCACTTCCATCATTTGTTCATGTCTGACTCTTCATCGAAAGCCTTCTTTTAGTTAATCAGGCATGCAAAAACATTACAGCTGACAGCTCTACATTTCTGAAACAATATCTGCACGCTAAATAAAGCTTCCCTCGTATCAACGGCGTTCACAAATCCAAACTGATTGGGCGCAATTTGTTCCTCGCATTTCCGGTAAATTCTTTTGTGGATGACTTTTAAAAACAGCTTCAGCAGATGGCTCATTAGGCTTATGGTCCTATAACCTTCACAAACTTTTGCTCCTGGTTTTTTGGGCAATGGTACGAACTCCGATTTGAGCCACTTTACTGGTATTTTTCCTGCCTTGTATATTTCATTAAATATTTCAGTTATAACCTAAACTTGGTTATTCTTAAATGGAAGTTTTAACATTACTTCAGAGTCACCTCAACGTTGACCAGAAGGATGGATATTTGCACCCATACCATAACCAAACTTTTTGATGCTGTCTTTTTATTGACGTATTAACTTTTTTAATTTAATGAAGAATTTTTTAAACAATGTGATCCCGATTGTAGTGGTAATTTTGTAAAAAATTTCTGACCATAGCTCTAAAGATGAATTTGTAAGCCAAAAACCCTGAGCTACGAGTTAAATGCTTTACACACACTTTTAAAGTACTTTTATTTTTTATTTGTTTATTTTTTTAAACCTAGTATGAACCGATTCTTCTTCTTATTCAGCCTTAATTAATCCAACTTTGGACATAGGCATCCCCCAAATCAATCCAGTGTCTTCTATTTTGCGCCACTTGCTTCCAGTTGTGTCCTCCGATCTTCTTAATATCATCCGCCCATCTCATTTGTGGTCCTCTGCTTCTCTTTCCTAACCATGGTCTCCATTGTTGTATTTCGTGGTTCCATCTCTTATCCTTCAGTCGGGCATTGTGTCCTCTAAAGTTCCATTTTAATTTGGCAGCATGTTCTTCTGCGTCTTTTACTTTGGTTTTGCTTCTAATCCATTTGTGGTTTTTTTTGTCTATAAGTCTCACTCCGAGCATTGATCTTTCCATCGCTCTTTTTGCTTTTAGTATTTTATCCATATTATACTTGGTGACTGTCTACGTCTGTGAATTATACGTGAGTATAGGAAGGATACACTGATCCTGATGTTGATTTTCTTTGTTAACTTTCATTATCTCTCCCTTATTTCTCTAATGTCCGGTGTATTTGTTATTATTTTTGTTTTTTCCAAGTTCATTTTAAGACCTACTTTTTCCGAAGCCTGAAACAGTTGCGTCATCATGGTCTGTAGTTCTTCGAAAGTTGTAGCGAATATTACAATATCATCAGCGTATCTTAATGGGCTCAGTTTTCTTCCATTAATATTTATTCTTTAATCTGCCCAGTTAATGTCTTTGGACACGTCTTCCAGTCCAAGTGGGAATAGCTTTGGTGAGATAACATTTCTAGGTTAGCGTGTAGGTATTTCTGAGTTGACATTTGTTATATTTCTCTTAAGATCTTCCTTTGCAGTGTTATCTGGGTTAATGGCCCGATTAATAAACTGAGATAAGCGAGTCTTACAAGGCGTCTTCAGGTGTGGAAATATTTATAATAATTAAGAGTCTGGGCAAGATAAATATGAATAGATCAAATAAAAGTATATAGTAAAAGAATGAGGAAAGAGCACCAGATGAAATAAAATTAAAGATAAACAATTAAATTGAATAATGCCCAAACATACGGAAAGAAGATATAAACGTATACTATGTTAAACATTTAAATATTCTATACAAAATAGTTTACTAACTGGTTCAAATACTTTGATCACCAATTATTGTTAAATATTATTTCACTTTCATTTTAGTCCAATCTCCAGTGCTAACAAAAAGCATAAATAACAATTACCGATTTGTTAGGAACCCCTATTACAGAAAGCCGGGGTCCTTAAACTAAAACGATTCGCGTTTGCATTGTTATCCTTTGAGTAAAGTAAAAACAGGTGGTTTCTTTTGAATGCGTCCGTAGCAGACGATACGTCTTGTAAGCAATCGCAATAGACCCACAGCACTTTGATAATGATCTTGAACTTGTTTTGCATTCATTCGTTGTGCAATCAAATTGTGACACCCGTGTGATGGTTATGCTAATTGTTGGAAGGTTAGCTGTTGTCGCATTTTAACCAGATTGTTACATTTAGTGATGACAATTAGAAAAATAAAAAATGCTTTGGATTATGAATTTATTAATTTAAAATTTAGTTCAGTTTATTTATAATACTTTAATAAGGTTTTCTTATAATGTTGCAAATTTTGGTTAAAAGTAGTTTTTGACGGGAAAATTTTAAAATTGACACCAGCAAGTGTCTTGATGTAAGATGTGTGTAAGATCTCTTAACTCAGCAGATGTATAGATAGATGTATCAACCATACTCGTAGCCTTCTTCTTCTTCTTTGGGTGCCGTGTCCGTATTCAGACGTTGGCCGTCATCATGTTTACAACTTCCTGAAACCTTTCTCTGTCGGCTGCTGCGCGAAATAATTCTTCTGCTGTGGAACCACACCATTGTCTAATATTACGCAGCCATCAAAGTTTCTTTCGACCAATCCATCTATTTCCTTCCACTTTTCCTTGTATTATAAGGCAAAGTAGATGGTATTTAGGTCCTCTAATAATATGGCCGAAGTATTCTGTTTTTCTCCTCCTGAACATCTTCATTGGAAGTGTGCGAAACCCACGATATCTTTAGGATTCGTCTATAGCACCACAATTCTAATGCTTCTAACTTGTTTAGCCTTGTGGTTTTTAACGTCCATGTCTCACAACCATATAATAGGATGGACCACACATAACATTTCAGGACCTCCTTACGAATATTTATCGACAGGTTTCTGTTGCATAAAACTGGTTTCCAGGTCATAAAAGCCTTACGTGATATTTTGATCCTGGTTATTATCTCTTCATCAGAGTCACAGTTTACATTTAACCAGCTGCCAAGTTATTTGAATTGATTTACTCTTTAGATCTCTTCTCTATTAAGAGAAATCAGACCTTGATCTATATTGATCTTTCCAACTGCCATCACTCGTAGCCTAGTATTGTGTAAAATAAGAATCAAGCTGAAATACTTTACACCAAGAGAGCGGCGCCAACACAAACAAAAATCAAAGTCGAAGGCTAAATACGGAATACCTTTAGAGTAAAATAATATCACAGAAGATCGCTAGAATGAAATATTAGAAAACGATAACATCGAGGAAAGCTGGGAAAAAACTCAAAAATAACATAATTAACGCAGCAATAGAATCCCTTGGAGAGAGGAAAGTAACGAACACTAACATCAAAAAAGAAAACATCATGGTTTAGAGAGGAAGTGAAGACAAAATGTAAAGAAAAGAAGAAATCATTTTTACAATACAGAACACAACAGACACATCTGTTATATAACCACTATAAACGAATTAGAAATAAAAAGAATACATTAGTTAGACAAATAAAAAGGAAATACTAGCATAGCTTCTCAACACAGATGGAACACGACTTCTACGGAACACAAAAAGAAATATGGAGAATGATCAGAAGACAAAGAAAAGAGATGATCTAACTAATAGAAACAAAACACATTTAGAAGGAAACATGGGTTGACTACTTTCGATCCGTATTGGCTAGAAGCGACCATAGTGAAGCACCAACAGCAAAGGTGATGGTAAACGAAGAAATAAATATTGAGGAGGAAGAGGTAAAGGAAGCATTAAGAAAATTAAAAAATGGAAAATCGCCAGGAGAGGACAGAATACCGAACAAACTCCTAAAGTACGGACGACCAGATCTGACCAAACAACTATTGAAATTAATCTAAAAAATAATAGAACAACACAGAATTCGTCAATAATGGAGATCAAGCATCCTAATACCTCTATTCAAAAAGGGAGACAAATTGGACCCAGAAAATTACAGAGGAATTAATTTATTAAACACAACACTAAAATTAGTGTGCAAGTGCAAGAGAAATCATTATACAACAACAACCAGCATATCTATTTTTCGTAGACCTTAAAAAGGCATTTCACTGGGTCAAATTAAAGGACGTTATCTACTTACTGTACGCAAGAGAGATATCTCTAGGAATAATCAAAACGATCGAAAATATCTATCAAATGCCTAAATGAAACAATATAGAGAAATAAAAATATCGCGGAAGAAATAAAATGCAGAATTTACAAAGCAGTCATCAGTTCGATAATGACATACGTGCCAGAAACACCATGGAATTTAAGAAGGTATTTGACCGGGTCAAATTAAGGGACGTTATCCACTTATTGTACGCAAGAGAGATACATCTAGGAATAATCAAAACGATCGAAAATATCTATCGAAACAACACAATAAAAGTAAAAGTAAAAGAAGAACTTCTAAAAGCTTTTCTATTGTCTTAGATATCAGAAGAACAAGCGTGATTTGTCCCAGGAAAAGAAGAAGAAAAAGAAGAAGAAGAAGAAAAAGAAGAAGAAGAAGTGTCTCAATTGATGCTTGTTGTCAATTAAATGTTCTTCTTTATTGCCAGTACCTCTGGTATAGGGAAACATTCGATTTTTTCACTTAAGTTGCAGAAAAGTAAAAGATATGGTCTGTTTTGTTTCATTTGCTAAGTATTGTTTGAGTGATTTGTAAAGATCTATTTTTATTCCTTTTTACGTTCCTCTGGTACATAAAATGATTAATTATTACGAATTTTGGCAATATATATGGTGTCTTGAGTGGTCATTTACAAATATTTCTGCATTTCACGAGTTGTTAATGAAGCTGCAAATGAAAAATAATTCAGTTCGATTTGATGTCATCCTGTTTTAATAATTAGTATCCCAGCGGTCCAAATATTCATGGTGGTAAGCTTATTTATCTAATCTACCACCCGCGAAAAAACACAAATAAGTATTATATTTTATGAACTTATCAAGAAAATACGATAGGGTACATCAGCAGGGCCACCTGGACAGCTGAATTGTTACGTCACGGTGGCAGATGTCCGCTGGAGTATATGTATAAATCGGCAATGGGGGCACTCCCTACTAATGGTTGCGGTCATAGAACACCACGAAAACTCTGTTTATATGGTTTGATGCGTCTGTAAACACTTGTGATTTTTAAGCGAAAAGATTCAATCCTTTCACCTTTGTCGGTGGTTTTCTATAAAAATAAAGAGTTTGGAAGCATTTTTTTTTGTAAATTCCTAATAGTTGGTAATATTGTATAGGTATAACGTAACGTGTAAATTATAATATAATTTTATATAATCTGCTTTAAGTTTTAATGTTGCATGTAATTTGCAACACGTTAACTACCCTCTGTTGGAAGACAATGTATTGTATAGCAATAAAATTCACAACTGTCTTCGGGAGCCAATTGTTAAGGAGCGTTCTAACAGAACGTGGAGTGGCGTTCTTAATCGGCGAAGAGAAGTAGAAAATATATAATAGAAAACGACAAACTATAAAGATGGGAAGCAACACAACGTGCAATACCATTTTTCTTCTCAATATTTGTGATTTACGATCCCGTGAATAAGATATAACTGTGTATTTATGGCCCGAGTGTGATGTTTCCTTGTTTGTCGGTAGATCGGCACAGTTCAAAGAAAATCGGAAGTTGATGCACCGCATATCCAAACTTTCGGACGCGGCTAAGGGAGGTACATTCAGTGTCGTGGTAAATTTACTATGAAATGATCTATCTTTACTATGATAAAATTTTCAGTTGGAACTTAAAGAACACCTTCCAACTGAAAATTTTGAAAAAGAAGATTTGTAACCATTATGGAAAGCTAAACTACATAGATTTGATTTCATGGGCTTTGACAACTTAAATAACTTTTTAAATGATGTTCAGGACAGATTGGACAATGTAACTTTTACCAAATTCAATAAACTTAAATCTAAATTAAACAATCTTATCAAAAATAAATCTAATTCATCAAATAGTAACAGTAATACCAACAGTAATTTCTCTAATTTTTCTTTTCATCCAAGATTAAAACATCTCTCTTCAGTTACCTTCAACAATAATGAACTCCATCTACTAAATTTAGGTCTCAAATACTCAATTCCTCATAAGGTCTCCGAAAAAGACCTGCAGAGTCTCTCCATTGAGCTAGATATTATTATCCAAAACCTCTCAGTCCCGTTAAATAAAAAAACTTCAATCAGAAACTCCTGCTTCAATACTATAAACAAATTCAAAAACATAAATTCTTCTTCTAATTCTTCAACAGTACTTCATACCAACACACCCTCATTTTTTAACTTTTCTTCCACCGAGCAAAATATTTATTTCACACCTAATTTTCATAAGCTCTCTCAAAACAAACGTAATGAACACCTTAAGACCTTCAAACCCATTAAGAATGGGTTTGAAAGAATAAAAAGGTTGAGATTTTTCTGTCGGTATTAAATATCGTTTCTATTATGTGTTTTCTTAACATTCTCCCAATTTTCTCTGTTGTACCCTTTACGTATGGTAGAATGGCTCTTGCAATCGGTTTTTCCTCTTCTGTTGGATGCTCAATTCGTTTTTGAGAATTATGAGCATTTTAAGTGGTATATGTTTATGCATTATGTATTTCTTTATTTTATGTTCTTGATTGTGTTTTTATGTTTTAGTTATTGAATGTAATTGTGCAGGATGGTGATGTGAATCGGCATGTAGATGTAGGTATACATATATCTGTCGGTATGTGTGGGTTTTTGGGTATACTGTGTGTCCTATGTGCCCGTCTTCCTTCTTTATTATCATTCTTCTTCTTAACGTGCCCTATCAAGTCCCCTTGACGTTGGCGATTAACATGGCGAAACTGTCTCTGTCTCGAGCTATTCTAAATAGTTGCTTAGCTTTCTTTATTCCTGTCCACTCCCTGATATTCTTCAACCAAGAGGCCTGCTTTCTACCAATTCCTCTGCGTCCTTCGATTTTACCCATCATAATAAGTTGAAGAATATTATATCGGTCTCCCCTTACTACGTGTCCAAAATAGGCCATCTTTCTACATTTGATATTATCAAGCAGCTCGCGAGCAGCATTTGCTCTTTCAAGGACTGCCACATTTGTCAGCATAGCCGTCCATGGAATTTTTAGTATAGGTATGTGCAGCCACATCTCAAAGGCTTCCAGACGATTAATCGTGGATATTTTTAATGTCCATGCTTCGACACCGTATAAGAGGACTGACCAAATGTAGCATTTAACCATGCGCTTTCGAAGTTGAAGTTGCAAGTTATCATTACAGAAGAATGACCTCATTTTTAAAAATGTCGTGCGGGCTATCTCGATTCTACATTTTATTTCTTGATCTGGATCTAGTTGTTCAGTAATATGGCAACCAAGATATTTAAAACTGGACACTCTTTAAATTATATGACCATCAACATATAATCGTGTATCTTGATGTGCTAAACGGCTAAACACCATGTGTTTTGTTTTTGAACAGTTTATGTTTAGGCCAAACTCTCTTCCCACTTTATCAATGGCATTTAAAAGGCATTGCAATCCATTCATGTCATCACTTAAAATAACTGTATCGTCTGCATATCTGATTGTATTTATCAGAATTCCATTAACTTTCACGCCCCATTCCAAATTATGCAGCGCTTCTTTAAATATTCTATATGAATATAAATTAAATAACAGTGGGGATAGTATACAACCCTATCTGACACCTCTTTGTATTTTACATATTTCTGTTGATTTTCCGTTTATGCAAGCTGTCGCTGTTTGACGCCAGTATAACTTTTCTATGAATCGTATGTCTTGACTATCAACCCCTTTATCTTTTAATATTGTAATTAATTTGTGATGCTGTACTCGATCAAACGACTCATAAGGCTTATCATTCTATAATCGCTACAGTTTTTCGGACGTTGTTTTTTTGGTAGTGTTATGAATTCGGACTTTAACCAATCTTCAGGGATATCACCAGTCGAATAAACATCATTGAAAAGTTTGACCAGTATTCCAATGTTCTCCTCATTTATAAGCTTTAACATCTCTGTCGGTATGTTATCAGGGCCAACGGCTTTCTTGCTCTTTGCTAACTTTATAGCATGCAGTATTTCTGATTTTAGTATTTCTGGTCCTTCACCTTCAACTAAAGTCTCCGGTTCTTCGGATCTATCATCATTATACAGTTCACTTATATAATTACACC
Source organism: Diabrotica balteata (assembly GCA_918026665.1). Lineage (NCBI taxonomy): Eukaryota > Metazoa > Arthropoda > Insecta > Coleoptera > Chrysomelidae > Diabrotica > Diabrotica balteata. The sequence continues at coordinate 9,803,173 of OU898282.1, read as the reverse complement.
AGACTGTTCGAATTTCATGTTCGTCTATTATCATTTTCCCCGACGAATCGGTTATAGTATGTGGAGTTTTCTTATGATAAAGACCAGCTACTTCTCTAACTTTTTTATACATATTAAACGTATCATGTTTTTCATTCAACTTTTCTAATTCCTTGCATTTATCCTCCATCTATTTTTCTTTAGCCACCTTTATTTTTTGTTTAAGTAGTTTCTGTTTTTCCTTATATTCTGTCATATTCTTATTATCAACACATCTAAAAATGGTAGTTGTTCGTTTTCTTCCAGTTCCATAGTAAACTGGATTTTATGGAGTATATTATTGATGTATTCTATAAATACCTTTAGTTTTTCTTCTCCATGTGTCCAGATTTTAAAAGTATCATTCACGTACCCAAGCCAAAGTTTGTGTGTTCGGCTGTTTCTATTGCCCGCTGTTCTATTTCTTGCATAAACAGGTTTGCTTTTACCAGTGACAATGATGAACCCATCAACACTTGCATTTCTATCAATAGCATATCAATAGATACTACTGATACACTTGAAATAACTGATACACCTAGTAAAGAAGTAAACACAGCTAAGCGCAGCCTTGATGAAATTTTAACGTTACATTTACAAGCATCTAAAGAAAATTTTACAAAACCAATACAGCATTGCTTAAAACTTTGAATACTCTTCAGAGTTCAGCCGTTAGACTTGCTCCAGGAGCATATTACACTAGTCCTGTGGACAGTCTACTCTGTGAAGCTGGAGAGCCACCCTTAAACCCAAGAAGAAAATACTTAACTCTATCGTATGTCTCGAATATAAAATCTAAGCTAAAAAGTCCAGCTCTTCAACATGCTGTTGTTAACAGGTTCCAGGAGGCCTATCAAAAAAAAAATAGGGGTAATGTACCTTTCTATGAACGAGCTAATAGATACTTATTAGATTTTAATATTGAACTACCTCCCATTTATCCTATCTGTGAAATAAATTTATGTTTTCCTTGGATTGTTCCCTCTCCGCGAGAGAGAGAAAGAGAGAGAGAGAGAGAGAGAGAGAGAGAGAGAGAGAGAGAGAGAGAGGGAGAGAGAGAGATAGAGAGAGGAATGCTAGTTGAGCAAGGACCAAAAACCTAAAATATAAAAATGATAAGGGACGTTGAAAGACAAACATGGATATGAATCAGTGTGAAAAGTACAAAATAAAAATATAAATTAAGTTAAAATAATCAACAATGGCACAAAGAACATAATAAGTAAGAGCAGTACAAATAGGAATGATGTTCTTCTTATTATTTTCTTTTGTGGGTTTCTGTCGTGATCTTAATTCTGTAATTATTACAACTAAAAACTGTTTTCCTCGTAAATATCTCTATAAAATGACGAAACCTTTCAGGAAAAAATATATATTCCAAAAAGGCCAAATCCTACGCAAATCCTCTTGTAGTTTGGGCGAATATTCCCCTTGTGCTCGCTTTAAAAATTCTCAGGTAAATGCAGCAGCCTACGATATGCATATTTGATATGATTTTAATGTGTCTAGAGCCGTAAGCCTCTTATGTGGAACATTACAGCTGCATTCGCTCAATGAATAAATTATATAAAATATCTATCAGGAGTATGCGGCAGCAAAGCCGATCAGATTGCTTCTTTGATGTGTGGACGGACTATTTGCCATGTTTAGTATTTTTAGAAATATAGGTTGAATTTTAACGGGGACTGTACAAGATGATAATGATGGGAATTTTCACTAAAATGGTAAAAGCGGCCATAATATAAATTCCCAAAGGTTTAGTTTGATGAACACAATTTTTGATTAAATATTTATTTGCTAATAAATACCTTTGATCAAAATTATTTTGGATGAATATATCTAACTTCGAATAATTTAAAATATTATGTATTGATTTATTTATATATTTATGTATTTCTACCAGGTAAAATAGAATATCATAATCATAATACCACTACGACTTCTTATACTCAAGACTCAGCAAGACTTCCTTATTGATGACTCTATTTATGTACGTATTGTATCTCAAGGTTTTTTATCATATTTAATTTCTTGATTTGATACAATATCTAAGACAATGGTGAATATACAGGGCTAACAAAAATAATAATAATCAGAGCTTGTTTTACAATGAGCCTTCCTTTTTTGGAGAGTTAACCACTCCACTACAAGGTTCAAAGTTTTTTTTTGAAAATAACCCATCTTGTTTACATTTTGTCATACCCAACATTTTGATTTCTTAACACACAAATTTAAAGAACATATGATTATCTAAACCCGTTACTTTCTTTCCTTTCCTCTTACTTTTGTAACATATACAGAAAAGTTATTTGTCAGTCCACAAACAAGGTCATTAAAAACCACATTTACGTAATAAGTGGCGAAATAATGCTGCCATTTTAACTCACTTAGTAATGTTAAAATACTTCTTCTTCTTCTTCCTCTTTATAAGCAATTCTGCTTATTCATTGGCGGATTAACACCTCTATGGAAGGTTGTGACTCCATCTTTTGCGCAGTCATCCGATACTTCTTTTGCCGATTGGTAACTTATTTCTTGCTATTTTGATGTCACGGGTCTCCTCCATTCTACTTATGTAGATATTCCATGCATTTTTTCTATTTTGTGTTCATTCATTTATACACTGCACGTTACATTTTCTTCTAATATCTTCACTTCTCAGCACTCTCATCTCTACCGTTTCGAGTAGCCTTTGCGTTGTGGTTGTGTTGGGTCTTGTGTCTGAGACATATGTCATTATTGGTCTTACACTAGCTTTATAAATTATTGACTTCATCTCAGTGTTAATGTGTTTGTTTCGCCATATAGTGTTATTAAGGCATTCGGCCAGTTTATTTACTTTCTGTACTTGATCTCCCACTTCTTTGTCCAGGTCTCCATAGCTGGACAGTGTAATTCCTAGGTTTTTATTTCCATTACTTGTTCAATACTGATGCCATAAATTCCCATTTTACATCTGGTTGATTCATTGTTAATTACTATTGCTTTAGTTTTCTGCAATGAGATTGTCATATTAAATTATTTTGCTCTTGTTTCTATCTTTGCTCTTGTTTCCCATTCTATATCCTCTTCCTTTGTTAATGCTTTTGATAATTTCATCCATCATTATCAGACAGGGTTGTATACTATCCCCACTGTTATTTAATTTATATTCAGATAGAATATTTAAAGAAGCGCTGCATAATTTGGAATGGGGCGTGAAGGTTAATGGAATTCTGATAAATACAATCAGATATGCAGACGATACAGTTATTTTAAGTGATGACATGAATGGACTACAATGCCTTTTAAATGCCATTGATACAGTGGGAAGAGAGTTTGGCCTAAACATAAATTGTTCCAAAACAAAACACATGGTGTTTATCCACCATTAATCGTTTGGATGCCTTTGAAATGTAGCTGCACAGACGTATACTAAAAATCCCATGGACGGCTATGCTGACAAATGTGGCAGTCCTTGAGAGAGCAAATGATGCTCGCGAGCTGCTTGAAAGTATCAAATGTAGAAAGATGACCTATTTTGGACACGTAGTAAGGGGAGACCGATATAATATTCTTCAACTTATTATGATGGGTAAAATCTAAGGACGCAGAGGAATTGGTAGAAAGCAGGCCTCTTGGTTGAAGAATATCAGGGAGTGGACAGGAATAAGGAAAGCTGAGCAACTCTTTAGAATAACTCGAGACAGAGACAGTTTCGCCATGTTAATCGCCAACGTCAAGGGGACTTGATAGGGCACGTTAAGAAGAAGAATACCTCTGTACCTGTAGTTTTCTGGCTGTTTTTATCTCCTTTTTTAAAAAGTAGAATCAGTTCTCTCGTTCTCCGTTCTTTCCGTATTTTATTGTGTTTTATAATTTTATTAATTAATGTTGTTAATTGTTATATGTCATTGCTGCTCAACAATATTTCACTAATTCGTGTGTTATCCCGTTTTTACCTGCTGCTTTTCTGTCCTTCAGCTTTTAGTATATTACAAAAACCCCGCCTGCAGTTTTGAGTAGATCGACAGAACTGTTGCCGGTCCCAAGACCCCGTAAAGGAGGAGGGAGTCTACAGCCAGGTTAGCACTCGACTGATAGACTTTTAAACCATACAGCTCATAGAATGATTTAAGAAAAGTGATCAAACAAATTGCCAAAACTACAAAGTCAATCAAACTTCATCTATATTGCTATGATTCATTTTATCAATCAAAGATAGAATAAAAATTTTAATTTGTTGTCGAACGCGGGCACATAAATTTGCAACTCATTGTACATCGATTTGTAAATATTTGTTATAAGTAAGTTTTAAGCAGTGGGTTTATCCATAATGAGTGATATCCATAGTAAGTATATCCATACTTAAAAGTGAATAGACAATTGTTTCCCGGTATTTGTAGATTATATTTTAAAATCCTGTGGTTTTGTTTCTCTGGAAAGGCCAATACCGCCAGGTGGTTATTGTATTTAGAAAGTTTGAGATAAAACCGTTATCATTTTCAAAGAAGGTTGTTTAGAAGGGTTTTTCTTATGTAAAATAAGAGGCGGGATGTAGGAATTTTCTGATTGGTTAGCGAGTTTGGAATGAGAAAAATAGAGTAAATGTTTAAAAAGTTTGGAGTAAAAATTATTATTATGTGACGGTCATCGTAACGAGGCAATTAAAGTTTTGTGTAGTCAGTTAAGAAACAAGTGCCAGTAGTGCTAATAGTTAGAAGCGAGTGGCTGAACGGTGGATAGAGAGATAGATCAAAATTGAGAAGTCGAATACCTCCTGGATTCTATAAAGTCTAAGAGAGTAAGTCACAAGAACTATAACTATTAAAAATAGTTGTGACACCAAGTAAAAATATTACTTGGGTCTCAGGAGATTGTTAGTATATGAAAGAGAGGAGAGAATTTTGGAGTTTGTTGAACGAGTACTGGTAAAAGAGGCTTGCTCGTGTTTCTGGAGAAAGAGTTGCTGGTATGCTGATATGTTGATACTTAGAACGGAGAAAGCTTTGATTGATAGCCTAACATAATCAACAAGGGGGAGCTGTTCTGGTCGAAAGGAGACATCGTCGTGTGTAAATTAAAATGTCAGTCAATAATTTTTATGGCAGACTTTATTTGTATGTTTCAAATAAAAGACTCTATACTATCAGAAGAACGAAAATTATCGCTATTTTATAATACCATAAATTTTATAAAAGTTTTTTTTAACGTCAAAGAACATATGAACAAAAATTCCAATGTTTCAAAATTTTCATATTATTTCTTTTGGTACTGGTAGCCACGAGAAAATGTAAATATTCGCTCCGTGCGTGACTGATGCGACACCTACCGCCTTCATCTGACAATTTTGGAGTCCCAATTTTCAGGTTAAATATATGACATATGTTTGACATTGTTAAATACATGCAAAATTGACAATTATTAATAAATTAGTTTTTTAACTATATTTTTTCAGTTTGTGTACAAAATAAATGTAGTATTAAAAACTGAGTTTCTCAAAATTCATCATAATATATCTTTTCAACTCCAAACGGAAAAGAAAGGGAAAAATCTAGTACTGGTAAATCAAGTTTTTCACGCAAAAGATCATATAATTAAAAACAATAATAGTAAAAGTTATGATATAAAAGCTAGTCATCTGCAGTTAGATTGAAGCCTTATGAAATATCATTCAAGGTAAATTATTTAAATTTTTCCTATTTCAATTGCATAAAAATGAAATTATGTGATATTTACTTTTTCATATTAATAGCACGAATTCATCTTTTTCTTTTCCCTAATTTATATGTAATCTTTGGGAACCTATAAAAACTACACTCACTGTTTTTGCTATTATTAGCAGAATTAAATACGCAACATGTATTTGCACACATTTTTGATAAAACTTATGCGTAAAAATATAGGTCCAATTTTGTCATATTTCGCCGCTACGCACGCTGGCATCGTTTCAATGTACCCCTACCATGGTCACGCACGGAGCGAATAACCTAAGCTGATTTATTATTTTTATAAAATGGCACCCTGAGATTGTTTTTTTATGTATGATTTGTGACACTTAGATAATTAATTAAATAATTAATTAAACTAATTAAATAAATAAAAAGTAAATATAAAAGTAAGAAAAAGCAGATCATATTAATATATACTGCGAGAATGTTACGAAAATTATTATTAATACACTCTAAGATCTAATTCCTCTTTTAAATATAGGTACTGCGTGGCATAAGTTAGGGATATAATATATTGCCAATATATTTGTAATGGTACTTCATCATCAATTCTACATCAATTATTTGTAAGTAAGGTAAGTATATAATTGTTTAAAAACTACTTGACCGAATGTGCCATCTTTCGAAAATTTTAAATATTTTTATTGTTTATATTAATAATTATTATAAACAATTGAAAAACATACTTTCTTCCGTTTAATTTGCAATAACTTTTTCGTTTATAAACATTTTTTAATTTAGAGAATCTCATTTTAAGAGAAAATATTAAGTCTTCTGTTGAACGTTTTTATCTATAATGCGTAGTTTTTCACAATATTGAAATACATTAAAAAAGTCGTATATTACGAGATAATATGGCCTTTCTATTGACTTCCCCCAGATATTTCAGTTAGAAAATAGCGCCCAGTAATTTTTCAATTTGTCAAGTAATTTTTCGGCTTTGTTTCAGTGGGTAATAAAAATAGTGTTACTTGTTGATGTAGATAAGTGACAATTGATTTATACAGTTGTACAATTGTTGTATTATTGTTTATTTAATATTTAGCTATATCCCTAACTTGTGCCACGCAGTTTATATTTTTATAATAAATCTTTTTGTCCGGTTAGATATTCACAAATACTTTACAGTTTTAATAAGACTTTAACCGTTGATTGAATATATTCAATCAACGCTTTAACACAAATAATAACAGGCTTAATAGACATAAAAAGCGAAGTGTATTATAAAATTCTACAGGTAAGTTGCCTTCTTAATAACCTCTCCGCCTCTGACTGCCAAATAACACAAAATACTAGTCTCACAACAGGTATAAACTATGTCTAGCACGAGTCTTGAGGGGAATCGGAGTAAGGAGGGCCATCAACGCGTGCCCTACACCCTTTACCTTTCACCCGAGTCTGAGAACAAAGCCTCCGACAGCTGCATCTACTGCAGGCTTGCACCAGGACATCCGAGGGGAAACTTGTAACATTTTGAGGAACAAGGACATGCAGTGGTTTAAGGGGTCGAATTCAACGAGGGTTTATTGATTTTATTTCCTTTTGTTTGCGTTTTCGAATATGTGACATTATAAAAATTTTTTTTGAAACGTTCTAGAAGATACGATGAAATAACTTGATAGTTTCCGGCCGATATTTACAAAAGCATATGAATTATGTTGCCATTTTTTTGGTTTTCCTTATTTCATATAACTGTAAGCTTTGTAGGTCTGAGCAAAGATAAGCATCAAGGGCTAATTTGAAACAAAAAAAAATATAACAACCAGAGGTAAGAAATGAAAAATTGCCTTCACAAATAGAGGACTAAGGACTATAATAACATTTGACTTGAGAATGTCATGTAATAATACAGTAATTAATGTTTAAAAGGTAAATATAAAAAAACAATGCTTTAAAATAATCGTTGACCTACTCAAAATGGATGGCTATGATCGGTACTAGAAATTAGCAATTTAAAAAATCGATTCAACTCTAGAGGATAAATAATCGTACCAGTTTTCGTTTTTCTAACTAGAAGCATGCTGGAGGTATTTAAAAAAACTAATTACAAGGCGCGATCTTCAAAGAGCTCTAGCTCCCTTAGCGAGCATTTTCGGAATATGTGAATTGGGTTAAATTATCTTAAAATCTAATCTTCGTTTGTTAGGAGAATTTTTGGATGCCCTTGTAGCATTTGCAAATTCCTTGGTATATATTGAAATCCCCTCGTATATGTTACAACACCAAGTAACAATTTCAATGTTTCCTATCGTTTAAATTAAAATACCCGAAATATATTTCGATCCCATTTGCGTCGCTAGAGTTAATGTAAACCATTTTAAAGTTTGTCTATATTTGACAGATGCGTATTCTCCTCGATATTTCTTTAATCGAAAGCCACTTTTAGAATATTCTGCGTTTCAAATAAATATTTCGGTTATGTTTTGTTTATACAAGTTGGGAAGAGAATGATTTTTAAAAATTACATCACTCTCGCTTAGGTTGCTGGCAGAAGCAGTTGCTTACAATGTGGGTCCAAATTGTTCCTCAAATTTGAAATTTTTCTTTGTCTTTCGTCTTATGCTTTAGAAGATTAGTAGTTCTGTAGTTAGTTGTACAGTACGTGTGGTTACAGTTTTAAGTTATGAGGTTTTGAAAGATACCCACATGTTGCCATTTTATTCAGTTGTACCTATGCCTGTTTTATAAGAAGCCAAGTCGTTTATTGCCACTTCAACCTCACTTATTTGTCTGTAGTCATCTTTTCGGACCACAGACGCAGTCCTTTTGTTCGTTTGTCAAAGTTTGAGTTCCAGTTCTACCCCCAGAATTTTGTGTAAAACCCTAGTGCAATCCAGGTAACTTTTTTGTGTTAAAATTTAAAGTAAAGATATGCCTTTTTTTAATAATAATAATTTGCTTTCATAACAAAAAGAATTTGTAATAAATAATATTGTACTATCTAATCATTTTTGACATTAGTTTGCTTTGTTTTTTTTTAAGAAGGTTAACCTCCATGCAGTAACAATTTTTTGTAAGTTTTGTAGCATCTCTCAATTGTAAACAGAGTTTGTAAACGAATAGGACAATATGTAAGTTTTTCTTTTTTGAGTTTCAATTAAAAATATATATTTTTCATTTATAATAATTATTTCAATAGTTACAACTAGTTATTGTAATCGTTATAATTTGGCATCTCGAAGCGGCGTCCTTTTTAAATTGCTAGAGGTCTTTCTTGTGTTTTGTTTTGTTTGTTTCAAGAGACTTATTTAAGTAACCTCTTTTTGTTTACTTTTTGTAGTTGCCCTAAATCAAACCTCCTTGCCATTCAACTTATTCACGACCCCAGCTCTCCAAATAAACCCTGAGTGCCGTTTGCAACAGTTTCGTTTATTTTGCTTGCCCTATCTCTACCCCAATAATTTCTGTCCCCATTTTTCTACCCCTTATAGTAATATCCTATTTGGTACACAAAATATTTCGTTGCATCCTGTATTCATTCGCGAGAAAAATTTACCAAACACAAGGAACCAAGACTGGAATTTGGATACACAACCATAAAATTTTTAAAAATTATGTATAAGCTGCTAACACAGAAAGACTTCAGGAAGGGAGTCGAAAACTCGGTGCACCTAAACTTGACCCGGATCAACCAGGTTACTTGGTAAGTTTGATATTAATTTTTCTAGTAACAATATTCTTAGCTTTGGGTTTAACTGTAGTATTAGCTTAGTCAGCATTTGGACAGATAAAAGAGAGGAGTTTAAAAGAGAGTGTAAATGCAGAACGTTTGATTCCGTGACAGGAATGGTAGAGAAAATGATGAGGGATGGGTGGTTGTGGACATGGATCTACAAATTTATCAGAGAGCTGCTTTCTTCAAAAGAACTAGAGCAGAGGGAACTCGCAACAAAATTTTGAAATGAGCGAGTAGAACCTCGGTAGAGTTGAGAGACGATAGAGAGAGAGAGAGAGAGAGAGAGAGAGAGAGAGAGAAAGAGAGGGAGAGACAGAGAGAGAAAGAGAGAAAGGAATGAGAGACAGATGCCGCGAGAGAAATGACATACTCACTAAGGCAGGGGGTTAAAAGTCTTTGGTGTATGTGTGGGTGTGATTTTCTCGATGCATGTGTGGGAGAAAGAATGGGAATGGGGTAATAGCAGAGTACCTCCCGTATGCTATCGCTCCGGTAGAACATGGACTCGAACTGCAAGTCCATGATCCTCCTCTACGTTTTGATGACATTTTAAATACTAGTGAATTAGAATCTGATGAAAGTGGTTCAGGAAGTGATGGTGCATTTCAGTGTCCTTCCGATTCCGATTAAGATTCCGATTTTGGGAAAAATCGGAATTGCTTGGCTTAAGATTAAAAGAAAATAATTTGTTGTCGTCTAGTACATCATTTTACAAGTACAGGTACAGAAATCAGTTTGCTTAGTTTTTTAGACAGGAAGGATTTGGTCTACTGTCATGATATTGGTGGTCTAATGAATGAATTTGTTATTAAGTATAATAAGGATGATTGGAAGCTTTTTATATAATTTTCAAAAACAAGTTTAAAAGCTGTACTCTTACACAATGGGAACAGTTATGGTTCACTTCCTATTACTCATTTAGTGTATATGAAAGAAACTTATAAAAATATTGACACAATTCTACAGCAAATCAGCTATTCAGCTCACAATTGGATTATCTGTGGAGTTCTAAAAGTTGTTTGCTTTCTACTTGGTCAACAAAAGTGATTTACAAAGTTTCCATGCTTTATTTGTAAATGGGACAGTAAAGCAAAAGATAAACACTGTTCCACAATAACAATGACCCATAAAAAATGTTCTAACACATGACGAGAAGAATATTTTGTACAAAACGTTGGTAGATCCAAAAAAGATCTTCCTTCCACCTCTAGATATCCAGTTGGGCTTAATGAAACAGTTTGTCAAGGCTCTGAATAAAGATGGAGAATGTTTCAAGTACTTGAGTGGAAAATTTCCCCATCTAACAGAAGCCAAATTAAAAAAGCTGTTTTTGTTGGATTAACCATCTTGACTTTTGACCTGAAAATCTGGGTGATATCAGTTAAGAACAAGGCGAAAGATTCCACCAGGATATCAAGGTGATGGAGAAACGATATCAGGGACATTGGAACACCAACATGATGGATGATTACTGTTGGTCACTTCATCGGGTACAACAGAGTGTCTCGCATAGGAGAAAAAGCTACTTAAGAAGTTTTACAGAAAAAAGAGAAAGAAAATACAAAAGCATTGACTACTGAAATGATTGTATATACCTATACTACTACAAGATAAGAATTTAATAAAAGTTATTCTAATAATGTATCATTTTAATGTATTTTGGTATTTTGTCTATTTAAAATTATTATAATGTAGAATGTAAGAAATATTTTATAAATTTTTTTTTGTTGGCCTTTGTAGCTTTTTTACCTTTTTTCTTGTAATGATCCTTATAATTTTATAAGAAGATTATAAGAGATTTATTTTGTGTAACATCCAAATTCTGTAATTTTTGTTTTTAAATTTGTTCTATGCCTTCAAATATTAGATTAGACAATTAATATGGATAGTCCAAGCCGAAAAAAAAAATACCAAATCACTGTTGCTAATAAATCGCATAAAAATATACTCCACCCTGTATCAGATTATAATATCTATACTACCTGTTGAAAAATATATAATACAATTGAATTCTTGAATGAATAACTTACTTACAAGTAAAAGGAGGGTTCCTTATCTTAGACCTACCTTATATTGTTGAAGAAGGCCGTATTGCAAGGTGTTACTGTACTTGTTGTAGAACGTAAAAGATATGTGTAGTAATGTTGTGAATGAGGGGCAGTCACCTTTTGAATGAAAGGAAGTGTTCTTTTGAATGGATGTTTAAGATAACATTTCGAACGGGGGTTTGATAAAAGTGGGTAATTTTTAGTTTAGATATATATTAACGGTACCGCTTGAGATAGAAATAAACTACTTTAGATAGGATGGATAAATTTTGTGAGTAGTCCGATTAATATAAACATGAATCGGTGTAAACAAAAACGTTCTAAATCTTTTTTTTATTATTGACATTTTGATGGAAATTTGTTTTATGAACAGAATTTCATCTTTCTGTGCAAAAACCGGGAGTTACCGTTAACAGAAAATTAATTAATAACTTACGATATGAAGACGACACTGTGATCATAGCAACGAGTATAGAAGATCTTACAACATCTTTCCGAAAACTTAAATATGAATAGTGCTGAGATGGGAATTACTATAAACGCTAAAAAACGAAGTGCATGCTAATTACAAAAAGACCACAAAATATACATCACCTATTGACAATCAATGGTAACCAATGATAGAACAAGTAGAAAAATATCAGTACTTGGAAACTTTGATCAATGAAACCAATGATCATACTGCAGAAATAAACAGGCAAATAGAGATTTCCAGCTCAGCATTTATACGAATGAAGCCACTCCTAACGTGCAAAAATCTAAATTTGGAGATCAGTCTACGTACCATTCGCTGTTGGAGCGTTATATGGAGCTGAAACTTGGACATAAACAGAATAAAGAAGTACTGGAGAGGAATGGTAAAGAAACAGAACTAATCACCACTATACAAACTAGAAAACTGGAATACCGGCCACGTGATGAGGGGACCAAAGTATGAAATTTTGAGACTCATAATACATGGAAAGATTCAAGGAAGAAAATCTGTCGGCCGAAGACAGATCTTACGGTTGAAGAATCTACGTGATTGGTATCAAAACAGATCGATTGATTTGTTTAGAGTAGCAAGTTCAAAAATAAAAATAGCCTTATAATTGCCAACCTCTGTAGGGAGATGTCACTCTAAGAAGAAGTGTAAAAACGTTCAAGTCTGGTCTTTGCATAAATGTTAAATAGAGAGCTGAAATACATCATTGTAAATTAAAAGATTCTATGTCAGTGAATGTTTTTTCAAAAACAACTTCAATTTACTATTTGGTCGCCCCCAGATTGATTCATGCTGTACTTGTGAAGAACTAAATTTAAAATTGAAAAATCCTCATTTCAGTGATGTAGCAAAAAAATGCTGTTACTGCTGACTGAATCACAATCACCAAGAAACAAAAGCAAAATAACAGTATTTGCTAGCAATTGCTTTCGATTATATGCTAAATATTCCACTGACCATCATTCCAGTACAACAACCGTTTTATTTGAGGCAACTAAAGGTGAAAATATTTTGGATTTATAATATAAAAAGCAACAAGTCTGACATTTATTTATACCAAAGGATCGCCATTAAAGGTCTAGAATCTAGATGAAGTCCTTGGTATATAATTATTTAAATGCTGCTCCTCCTCAATTTATGGAAGTCCACGTTTATTGGGATAACTGTAGCCAAAATAAGAACCATAAATTAACCAGAATGTTTTTAGCCCTTACCGACAGTGGTCGATTCAATCGAATTGAACAGTACTATCCTATCAAAGGATACAACTACCTTCTTTGTGACAAATATTTTTCAATGATCAAGAAAAAACTAAAAAATATATAATAGGGTGTGCATTTTACACCATATAATGGAAATTATCATCAGTTTTAGCAATAGGACAGAGAACTTTACAGTAGAAAAAGTTAGCACATAAGATATCCTAGATTTCCACCATTGGTCGAAAGCCTACTATAAAACGACGTGTGTTTCTTAGAAAACAAGGGAAAAAGTGTTTCTGCTACAGATAAGATATCTTTTGATATCAGTTCCTTAATGCACTATACTTATGGAAAGGTGTGTTTGTGCTTAGGTCTTTTATTCATGGATTATCGATAAACTTTCTCTAGTCATCCACCAATCAATCGAATATTCTTTAATAGTATGTTATCAATCAGATAAAGTATCACTGAAACAAGTAAAGCTCTAAGATATTGGAAGCTGTTGTCAAATAGACCTGAAAGTTTTAAACATTTTTATGATGAATTATTGGAGTGGCCAACAACTGATAATGTCAATGCTGGAGAAGATGAATATTACATCCAATAGAAGGAAACATTGAATTCTGGAGTATTCAAAAACCAAATATCACCAAAATTCGTTTGTGTTTGCTTTTTATTTTAACCAAATTACTCATACTTCTTCTTTATCCATCATATCAAGAAATCTTCTTCTAATATTATGCTAAAATCCGATCAATATCAACAAAGATCCGATAAAGTGCCGCTTTGGCATTTTCCTTACATTTAGTATTTTTTTGTCTTAACATATTTGTTACCACCTCCTCTTTCCATCGATACCTCGCACGTTGTTGTATGTTGAGCCGTTTAGACGTTACAAGCCTTAGTCTTTGTTCTTTGTGTTAACGTATTTGATATCCCTCCTCTTTCATTTAACGAGTTACACGTAGTAACCTGACTAATAACAACAAAGATACGATATAGTAAGGTTTTAGCAAAGTCGTTGCGTTTGATTTTTATGTTAACGTATTCGTTACCCCCACCCCTTTCCAACGAGTCCTCGTACGTTATGATCTGAGCAATAACAACGGAAATATGCTGTAGTGCCGTTTTGATTATGTCTTTGCGTTTGTTGCTTGTGTTATCGTATTCGTTACCCCTTCATCTTTTCAATGAGCCATCGTAGGTCACGATCTGACGATCTGTTGCGCATCCACCACAAGAAGATAAAAAAATGACCAGAATAGATCTAAGCGGTTTCTTATGGGATTTAACATTAGGAAGAATTCGCTTCTGAACTTGAGGTACCGTACCAGAAGAAGAAGATACTAATTTATTTTATATAGTCATATATCCACGTCTGTAAAAATTTTTAACTTTAAAATATTAAACTTAAAAATATTAATAGTATTTTCATTGTAAAACTCAAACAACTAATGTGTCTTAAATTATATATATTTACTATCTATTAAATATTAAACATAAGTCTTTCTATAAAAATCTATATACTACTTGTATTACATAAACCATTCAATTATACCACTTTCCGCATGTTACATATATTCAAATAGTCTGTAATAAGCTGGCATTAGATAATTATACGAGCTGTTGTTAGTATAGGTGCAAATTGCAGAGCAAAAAGCTTTTCTTTATTAAAAAATTTGTCAATATTTTTTCTGCCACGCAAAGTTGAAAAATAGTTTAGAATTATTATTGAGGATTATAATTACTTATCCTATCAGAAATATACATTTATCTGACCATGTGGGGTACGATGCTACGAATTTTTATTTAAATATTTAGATTTTGTACTTGATTTGAGATAGTTCGCACTTCATAATCATTATAACCCTATCTTTGCTCCTATGAACAAAATATTTATTAACCATCAGTAGAGGCTGACCTTGCTGAAGAATCCCTCCCCCTTTATCTGTGCTTGGAATGGACAACGGTACTGTTAAGCTACTTGGTCTACAGATCTGATGATGAGCGGACAATTGTATTGCTCGAAACCGCTAACCAAATAACGCAACAAAATATAATTGGCATAATTTGTAATTTGAGAACTATTTTAAAAATGGAAATCAAAACGTCAATAATGTATTTGTATATATTATTGACAATTGCATGTCAATAACCATGCAAAGTACAGGCAATCAATCTCCGTGAGGAGGAGCCACCAGAATGTGGCAACTAACTATATAGAGAACAAATCCTTTTTAAATTTCGGGACATGGAATGTGAGGAATTTGTTCAAACAAGGAAAGACGCACAAGAAGATTCAGGAAATGAACAGACTGAACCTAGAAATATTAGCCATAAGAGAAATGTACTGGCCTGGTTTCGGTAAAACATTGGTCATGGATAAAACAATATACTACTGCGGAAATGACACCCGAGGAGAATGCAAGCTCCAGGAGAATACAAGCCGCCGTTGTAAATTTTGCTCCCTTTTCGGATAGAATGCTATTATTACAAATACAGAGTAAGCCAGTGAACATTTAGTACAAGTGTATGCTCCAACTGCAGATACATCAGAAGCTGAAATAGAACATTTTTATGAACAACTCAAACAACTTCAAAAATACACAAGAAAGGGGGAAATAACTATAATAATGGGTAATTTAAATGCAAAGATACAAAAAGGTCAAGTCGACAATGTAATAGGTGATTATAGTTTAGGAATAAAGAATGCTATAGGCAGCAGAGTGGCCCAATTTTATCAAGAAGAAAACCTGGCGATTATGAACGCATGGTTTCGATTACCACCCTGTAGATTGTATAGCTGGAGGTCACCATAGGATCATGAACAAAATTGCATTAGAAATCAAATCGACTTTATTCTGACCAATCTAAGACTTAGAAATTCCATTGTAAGCGTTAAGACTTTTCCTGGAGCAGATGTCCCCTCAGACCATAACCTACTTGTCTCAAAAATGAAACTGAGAGTAAAAAAGATGATAAAATCCAAAAGTTATAAGATGAATACACAGTTACTCAAGATAAATGATATCGGATGGTAAAATATTATATCCACTCTATTCTTCTTTATGGTGTCGAAGCTGGAAGCTTTTGAGATGTGGCTTTTTAGGAGAATTTTGAAGATACCATGGACTGATCATTTTACGAACGAAATGGTGTTGCACAGAATGAGAAGAGACTGAGAACTTTTGAGCACCATTAGAAGGCCAAAGACAGTACGAATTGTTGTAGCTGAATATGAAAGATAAAATCGAAGGAAAAAGTGATCCTTGTAGACGACAAATATCCTGGCTGAAAAACATTCGCGACTAGACCGGGTTAAACACACAAACGCTCTTAAGAAAAGCAGAATACAGAGACGAATGCAATGATTATGGCCAACCTTCATTAGTGGAGACATCACTAGAAGAAGAAGAATAATGTATTTTCAATTTCAATTAAAATTGTGATTGATTCCCATTAACCAGAATATATAATTATGTATCATGTTTATGTTTACGTAAATTTAAATTAGGTCTCCTGTGTTTATTTTTCATTGACATGGATAGGGATCATTGGATTAGATATTTAACTACCAATTTTAACTCAAGCTTCCTGATTTACTAGTTTAAATATATTTAATATTTTTATTTAGCTATATGACGTATTCAAGTATAATCTATCTATCTATCTATCTAATTAGCCTTCTTCGGTCCATCTTTGGACATAGACCTCCCCAATCCTTTTCCATTCTTCTCTGTCGCTACAGTCATCCATCTAGAGCCCACGTGCTTCTTGATATCATCTGCCCATCTTATTTGGGGCCTTCCTCTGCTTCGTTTATATTCCCATGGTCTCCAACTTATAAGAATTTTGTTCCATCGGTCTTCTTTTTGTCTTATATTGTGTCCGGCAAATCTCCATTTCAATTTTGCAACTTCTTGTCTAACATCCCTCACTTTTGTTTTCTCTCTTATCCACTCGTTTCTCTTCTTATCCATTAGTCTTATGTGCAACATTTGTCTTTCCATTGCTCTTTGGGTTTTTATGATTTTGTCCATGTTTGCTTTTGTAGATGTCCACGTTTGGGAACCATAAGTAAGAACAGGGAGTACGCATTGATTATATACTTTGGTCTTAAGATGCTTTGGATATCTTTTGTTTTTAAGAATGTAGCTTAGTTTGCCAAATGCCGC
Organism: Diabrotica balteata; assembly: GCA_918026665.1. NCBI lineage: Eukaryota > Metazoa > Arthropoda > Insecta > Coleoptera > Chrysomelidae > Diabrotica > Diabrotica balteata. Next base: position 9,785,859 of record OU898282.1, on the reverse strand, counting down.
CCATGCCAGTCTAACCCTTTCTTGATCTCTGCTGTTTGGTTCTCTTTGTTAAGTTTTATAGTTTGACCAAGATATATTTAATCCTTAACTTGTTCTATTTTATCTTGTCCGATTCTCATTGTGATGTCTTCATCTGTATTTGTTATAGTTTTGGTCTTGCTGTAATTCATATTAAGGCCTATCTTTCCAGCTTCTACGTCTAGTTCTTTCATCATTTCAAATAATTCTTCTTTTATATCGGTTATCAATACGATGTCATCAGCGTACCTTAGATGGTTCAAGCGTTGTCCACAAATGTTTATACCTTTTTTTTTCCCATTCTAATCTTTTAAAAGTATCTCCAAGAGCCTGATTGAAAAGTTTTGGTGATATTGTATCACCCTGTCTCACGCCTCTACTTATTTTTAATAATTTTGTTCCTTCATATACTTTAATTGTTGTTTTGGCTTCCTTATATATATTGGTTATTAGTTCCGTATATCTGTGGTCAATTCGGCTGTTAATCAAAGAACTTTTCACTGCCCAATGTTCGACACTGTCGAAAGCCTTTTCGAAATCTATGGACGCCATATATAGAGGAATGTGGTATTCATTTGGTCGTTCTATAAGTATTTTCATACGTAGTAAATGGTCACTTGTGCTGAATCCCTTTCTAAAACAAGCTTGTTCTTTCGACTGGTATCCATCGAATTTTGTCGTCAATATATTGGTTAAAATTTTTGTTAGGAGTTTATACATTACATTGAGGAGGGTTATAGGACGGTAGTTTTTTATATCTGGGTTATCTCCTTTCTTGTGTAGGATAATGGTTACTGATTCCTTCCAGTTGTTTGGGATTCTTTTTTCTTTTAATATCATGTTAAAAAGGGAATGTAGAGTATTAATTACCACTTTTCCACCATATTTCAGCATCTCTGCAGTTATTCTATCTTTTCCAGGTGATTTGTTGTTTTTCATTTCTTTCAATGCCTTCTTTATTTCTGATTCGCTTAATTCGGGCTGCAGCTCTAAGTTGACATTTTTTATTTTGACCTTAAGTTGGTTTTTAATTTCTTCTGGTGGTTCCTTTTTTGTTTTATATAATTCTGAGTAGAAATGGTGGATTATATTTATGATGTCATCTTTAACGTTTGTTTCTATTCCATTTACATCTTTTATTTTGTTTATTTCAAACTTACCTAATTTAGGCGTTAAGCATTTCATATTTTTGTTGTTTTGTATTACTTCTTCTATTTTTATTTCTTGTTCTTTCTCTTATTTTCTTTTATCATTCTGCTTATTGTTTTATTAATTTCTACATATTCTATAGATTTCCTTTTGCCTTCTTCGTTCAGCTTCCTTCTTTTATCCATAAGCTTCTTTGTTTCTGTTGATATATAGTTGTTCTTTTTTAGATCCTTCTTTGCTATTGCTTTTCCTGATGTAATCATTGTTGCTGTAAGTATGTTGTCTATTTCGTCTATATCTTTATCGTTACTGTCTAATCTTTGGGTAAGTTGTTCTTTTAATAGGTCTTTGTATATCTCTTTATATTGCCCTAGTTTGTTTCTATCTACTAGATTCCAGTTTCCACTTATTTTTCTTTTCATCTCATAGTTACCGTCAATACTAATTTTTGCTCTGACCATCCTGTATCAAGTATAATCACTATGTATAAAACATGAATAAACAATTTGAATTTCCATGTTTTCTTTTAAATTTGTTCAGAGGTGACCAAACAATTTTAACCATATGGTAATATAAACTGTTTATTGTTCTGTATAAAATTTTTACAATGACAGAAATATCACAGTGAACAAACACAGTGAAATATGAAGGGTTCAACTACCTCTTGTCAAAAATCCAAAAAAACAATCCTACATCAACCCTTTGGGCAGCTGTAAGACTTTCGCTCTCAATAAAAGATCGTATTTTTCACCTTTCGAAATAGGTAGTCAACAAAGAACAATGTTGCACTCCCTTTTCAATAAAGGTAAAGGTAGATACGAGTGCACGCTTTGGAATTCTTTCGGCACGTGGCTGTAGGGAACGCCATAAAATTTAAAAATATAATAACTCTAACACATAAAGTAAATGAGTCACATGCGATGGCTATCTCGCTTATATTTATTCATTAACTCGCTAATTTTGTGTTTATTTAGCCATAAGGCTGCTTATTACCATTTTTAAGCGATATCAGCTGTTGGCGCTGTTTTTTTGAGTTTCTTGTATTGATTTTGTTCGTAATATAATATAAACTTTATCCATATATATCTTAACAGTTTTTATTTGCGTCTATGGCGTGGAGTCTTGCAAGCACGTCCTTAACATATAAACTTAGAAAAACAACTTGGGGAATTGTTTTTATTCCATCTGGACTTTCCCGTACACTTCCTTTGGACACAAGAACCCAATAGCCCTTTACTGCTACATATATTTGGCAATCTCCTGCCACTATGGCCTAGCTCCGATGTCCAGTGACTCAGGGACTATCTTTAGATCTGGATCTTTTTTCTGCTCACGGTCTAGCTTTAGATATAGATCTTTTATCGGCTTAAAGTCTAGCTTTACATCTTGATATTTGTTCTAGTCACGTACTAGCTTTCGATGTGGATTTTTCTTCTGATAACAGACTAGATTTGTATCTGGATCTATCTTCTGCTTAACCTGGAGGTTTTCCTTGGTTAGAGCTTCTTCGTTACTTCCGCCCTCTATGGTTTTTAACTGTCGAAACTGAACCCCTTGTTTTTCGTGGCGCTCACAGAATCGGCAGTTGCACTCATCGCATCGTCTTCTCGAGAAGCCGTAGGCATGTCCATGACTTCTTCCTGCTTGGTGACTATTGAGAAGTCCATCGGCATGTAAACTGTCGCTACCTCATCTTATTGTAGATATTGAGAATCTGTGACTTTGCACTTTATGGTGGGATATCTTGCCGGTTCATTTTCTGTCATCTGCTCTTATACAATGTCTGCAATCACGTTGAAGGTAGCTTACCAATCCACAATTGTAACACTTTGGGCCCCCTTGGCTTTCTTGTTTTAAAGAATTAGCTATTGAGTTAAGAAATTTCTCAAATTGGGAGCTGGGGCAGCGTATTCAGATCGTCTTTCCCCACTTCGAATGCTGTGACAATAGCGTCCTTTAATATTTGTGTAGAGAAACTCTTCCGAGTCTTTGGGCCAAGAGAGTCGCGCTAATCTTTTCTACTTCCACTTCTTATAGGAAGACTTCGCAGATTCGTTGACTCTGGTATACTTTCTTTAAATATTGTCTGCCATATCTTAGTTCTAGAGCCGATACCATGGTCTTGTAGTTCTTTTTTTTTCGTTCTATGGGATGTTTGAAAGGATGACAGTCCTACTTTAAAATTCTAATATGAGAGTTACTGCCTTTTGTTTATGTGTCCATCCAATTTTTTGTGCAGCGGCTTCGAATTGTCTTCTATACACTGTCCAGGAGATCTCTAATTTGTTGGTCTCTAATCTTGGTTTCGTTTCTTGTTTTCACCATACAAATTCTCGATAATAACTTCTTTCACTAAAACCCACTTTTTTCTGACACCATTGTTAGTTTTTCTGTGGGTTTAGGGATTAAGTGGAGTAAACCTAGTTTAACCAATTGTATTTAACTAACCTCACTATGAAAACTCATTAATAAAAACTAAATAACTAAATAATAAAGTCGGTCAGATAGCCAAGCGGGCTGTGCGGCTGGTTTCTCATTCGCTTTACTGCGAGTATTTCAGTGGATGTGAGTTCGATCCCCAGCTCGGTGTACAAAAAACAAGAAGGCTAACGCAGTAGTTTAAAATTTTAGATGAATCTGCGGCTTAGACTAGGCTTGCGACTCTATATATACTAAATAATAAATATCTTATTTTCGTATATCGCTTTACAAAATAGACACTTTAATAACCGCATAAAAACTAAACTTCAAACGCTGGATGACTGCCTTAAATAATCGGGTCGTAATTTCTAGATTTTGCTTGTCTACTATAATACTGAAAACCGAGAACTGATGACTGAAATTTTTTCAAAAAAAAAAAGAACTTTGCGAAGTACAGGAAAATTAAGAGCATATATAGCAATATAAATAAATATTTCCATTGGAATCCGCCGACCACAGTCCATCCGTACAGAATGTATAATAAATATGCCTGCCTTTGTTTATTATAATACATTATATTTTCCTTAATATTTTCATTCAATACTAAATCATATCCATTGTATTAAGAACATTGTTATTATAATGTAAATATAGTTCGACAAGAATATAGGTATTGTACTTTGTATTATTGTCAACGCTTTAAAAGTAAAGTTTTTAAAAAGAAAGTTCTCAACAAAAGAAATTTAATTTCAGCCTGAAAGTACTGTTATACATCCCTAAATTTTCTTTCTATATTAATTATTATGAAAGTAATACTAATTTCTTGTACTTTACCTCATGTAAAATATTGAATGGTATCTAACTAAGCAAAAAAGATGAAGGTGTACAAGCCATTCAGCTTTGAAAAATACGTCTTCTAGGCTAAAAGAATGAAGGTGCTACATATGCAGGCTAAAAGGATGACAGTCCACCTAGTTCAGATTGCTGACCAAAGAGGTTTCTGCTATTAGTGCTGTTTGTTGCCCAGATGTTTTGTAAACGTAATTATATAGACATAAAAGAGATATCTACACATCATAGTCCAAGTCATTAGTGCGTTATATATAGTGCAGCCACGGCTGTGAACACTCATTCCTGATTTATTATTGTTATTGTATACTTGTTTTGATTCGTTATTTAATCATTGTATTTAGTTAATTTTAAATAAATTGTTTTTAAAAACGCGAGTCTGAAAACGAGTTACTTAATTGGCGCAGTCAGTAGGATACCTGAAGGTTGCAGCAGATTCCAGTTAATTGCAGTACAACCGTTGGTGTCCACCATTTATCCGGAGAACCTACAATAAACAAGTAAGTTACTGAGAATTTTCCTTACTTCTTATTTTCCTTTATATTTTGAAAATTATTACCAGTTTTATTTTATTTTTACCATTTGTCAGAGATTGTAATAAATCTTCTTCATTTGAGTAATTTTAAAAACATTTTTTATGCAAAGTGATATTGATAATTTAATTTGTAACTTAAACAAAATGGCATTAAATAACACACCCACAATTCAAGCGGCAAAAGCTCTCGCTGACTTTTTACCCACATTTAATGGGGATCCGTTAAAATTGGAAAGCTTTATCCAAAGATGCGACCAGTATTATCGCACTTATGGACAGACAACGGATAATACCTTGAACGATTTTACATATAATGTATTATGTTCGAAGTTACAAGACAACGTATTAAACTTCGTAATGTGTAGACCAGATTTAAATACCTGGCCATTGATTCGAAGTACATTGAGAAATAACTTCGGCGACAGGATCGACAGGCAAACATTGAATAAAGAATTCCTACAAACAACAAAATACAAAAACGAAAATATTATAGACTTTTTAGCAAGAATATCGCAACTCAAATCAAGATTGGAAATTAAAATAAATTCAGAAACGAATTTAAGTGCTGAACGGAAAACGATATTAATGGAACAAAATGAAGCAAATTCCATAGAGATTATACTTGCAAACGTAGATGAGAAAGCTAGAACGATTCTTGAAATAAAGGAACCGAAATCGTTTATAGAAGCATCCGACATATTAAATAGACAATTTTATAATGACCAAAGAGTCGATTCAATAAACTTTTCAAATAAATTTAAAGGAAAACCTCAATTTCAAAATTCAAAATCAAATAATCAAATAAGTTATAACCAACAACACCGCAATCTTAATCCAAACTTTAATCATCGCTATAACACACGTTATTCATCTAATTCTAATTATTCAAATCACCATGAACAAAATAATCATTTCAATCAGCCTAATACATCAAGGCAAACCTTTTCCAATTACAACCAATCTAATCCTAATCGTCATTTCAATCAACCAAGTACATCAAAACAAAATTTTCCAAGCCAACCGATAAAAATTCAATCTAGACCTATTCAAACTAAATATTTTACAAACGAACAAGTTTTTGGGAAACCAAAAAATGTATTTGATCCCAGGAATGTCCCAAAAAATACATTCTCACCGGAACCAATGTCAACGACATCTAGAATCTCTTCCGGAAAACAAAAATTTCCCTTTATTCAGAGAGGCCCTCCAAATTTCCAATTCGAGGAACTTTATCAAGTAGAAGACGAAAATGAAGATAACCAATATTGTGATGCATATAATCACCTTCCAAATCCCCAAACAGACTCTGTAAACATAAATGAAAATTTTCAAGAGGATCGTCACGAAAATCCCGACGATTAACCCAACACATTGATCTAAATAATACAATTCCCAATTCTCTCCCATACATTCAATTAAACTTTCCAACTCCCATTAAATTACTAATTGACACAGGCTGTCACCCATCTCTCCTAAGACCCTACATTGCCGAAAAATACTTTTCAGAAAAAATCACAAGACACACAACTCCGATTATTACGTGTGCAGGATCCCGAGAATCCCAATTCAAAGCCAAAATCCCCCTTTTGCAAGAATTTCACATATCCGAACCTCTCGACTTTGTCTTATTTGATTTCCATAATTATTTTGACGGTATATTAGGAATACGAGACCTTCGAAAATTACACTTAAATTTAGATTTAAATCGCCAAATCCTTTTTAATCAAAACTCAGAGATCCCTCTTAATTATAGAAAAGATTTTAATAGTCAAAAGATAGAAATTCCACCTTTTTCGTCTGTAATAAAAAATATACAGACATCATTACCAGATGGAGATATCTTTCTTAACGACATTGTTAATGAAACAAAAACAATAAAAATCCCATCAAGTTTAGTTCATGTTGAAAACGGACGTGTAAAAATTGAATTTGTTAATAAAACATTCCACACACAACTAATTAATATCGATAACAACTTTCTAAATAATTTTGCGGAAAATTTTGATACAAGAAATTTTAATTGCTTTTCAATGGAAGAAATTATGAACATTACTATAAACGATACAATTAACACTAAGGACCGGAAAATAACTTTGGAAAATTTTAGACAAGATCATTTGAATCTTGAAGAAAAACATGCACTGAAATTATTAGTAGAAGAATACCAAGATATTTTTCATAACCCTGAAGACAAATTGACCTTCACAAATCAAGTAAAACACAGCATTAATACCACCGACGAAATTCCAGTATATTCAAAATCATACAGATACCCCCACATACATAAGGAGGAGATAAGAAAACAAATCAATAAAATGCTAGAAGATGGAATAATCAGACCATCACAGAGTCCATGGAGTTCTCCCATTTGGATTGTTCCAAAGAAATTAGACGCTTCAGGAAGACAAAAATGGCGAATCGTGGTAGACTATAGAAAAATAAATGAAAAAACTGTTGACGATCGCTACCCATTACCTTCCATTCAGGACTAGATAAACTTGGCAGATGCCAATATTTTACTACAATTGACTTAGCTTCTGGATTTACACAGATAGAAATGGAGAAAGAGTCTATTCCTAAGACAGCTTTCAATGTCGAAAATGGCCACTATGAATATCTTCGTATGCCATTTGGCCTTAAAAATGCACCTGCAACGTTTCAACGAGTAATGGATAACATACTCAAAGATATTTTAAATAAAATTTGTTTTGTATATATGGATGACATAATAATATTCTCCACTTCACTTCAAGAACACATAAGTAATATAAAACAAGTCTTTAAGAGATTGAGAGAAGCTGGTTTAAAGATACAATTAGACAAATCAGAATTCTTTTGCAAAGATGTAGAATTTTTAGGACACGTCATTACGCCAGAAGGCATCAAACCTAATCCGAAAAAGGTAAATGCAATAAAAAAATTTCCCATCCCAAAAACTGCCAAAGAAATTAAATCATTTTTAGGACTCATAGGCTATTACCGAAGATTTATAAAAAATTTCGCCAAATTGACTAAACCGCTAACATCATGCTTAAAAAAAGGAATGCAAATCAAACACACTCCTGAATTTATAGAAAGTTTTGAACTTTGTAAGAACATCCTAATGAATGATCCTATCTTACAATACCCAGATTTTAGCAAACCTTTTAATGTAACAACAGATGCTTCAAATTTCGCAATCGGAGCAGTACTATCTCAAGGACCAATAGGAAACGACTTACCTGTTGCTTTTGCATCTAGGACTTTGAATCCAGCGGAATGTCACTACAGTACCATAGAAAAAGAACTCTTAGCTATAGTATATGCTGTTAAATATTTCAGACCATACTTGTACGGCACAAAATTCAACATTATTTGTGACCATAAACCCTTACAATGGCTTTTCTCCTTAAAAGAACCTAATTCCAAACTAATAAGATGGAAACTTAAATTAGAGGAATACGACTACCAGATTATTTATAAGAAAGGCAAATTAAACACAAATGCAGATGCTCTCTCCAGAGTAGAAATTCATCCCATAGATACCGAAGATAACGACAAATTGTCCATTATAATGAACTTAGACCACAACGAATTTATTGATCTTGAAGAATCAACAAACGAAATGTCGAAACTTAGAGACTTAGATTCGAATGATATTATATTAAAACCTGCTCTTGATCACAACGATATACAAGATATTATAAATATTAATCCATACCAAAACATAACACAAGAATTTATTAACGAAATAATCGACAAAGAACTACCAGTACCAGAAGAAGATATTGTAGAATCCATAGAAGAAAATACCAAAAAAAATAAGAAAATAAAAATTCTTCAAAATATAGCAATACCAAATACAGAAGAGAAATCTGACGATTTAGAAACGGTGCATACTAGTCAAGAAGATCCCATATTAAATATACCGTATACAGAAAAGGCCATAAATATATACAAAAATCAAATAATAATAACTTCTGCAAATATATCGAAACCAAAATATACATACGAAAAAATATTCAACAAAAATAGATATCATTGGCAAATACCAAAAAATGATTTTGAAGAAACACAGTTTCTATGTTTAATTAAAGAAATCATAAAACCCAATACGACCTATTGCCTACTATTTAAAAACAAAGACCTCGAAATACCTTTTATTCGTTTTATGACAAACTCATTTAAAAATAATGCATTTTCCTTAGTCATTTCAAATAAAATTCTAACGGATATAACGGAAGAAGCGGAAAAACAAGAAAGGTTAAAATTTTACCACGAAACGAAAACAAACCACAGAGGCATTAATGAAAATCTTGCAGCACTCAAAAAACATTTCTACTGGCCTGACATGGACAAAGATGTCACAAATTACGTCAATACTTGTGACCTATGTCAAAAATCAAAGTACGAAAGACATCCCACCTCACTTATTCTCAAACCAACACCAATTGGCAATTCCCCTATGGAACACATATATATCGATACATTTAAGTTTAGTAACCAAAATTTCCTTACCATTATAGATAGCTTTTCTAAATTCGGTCAAGCCTATCCCATAAATTCAATAAACGCTATGGAAATTGTTAACAAATTAACATTCTTTATAAGTCACTACGGAATACCCAACAAAATCACATGTGACAATGGCACAGAATTTAGGAATAAAATATTTCAAGATCTCTGTCTCTTACATCATATAGATGTCCATTACGTAACCGCCTACAACCCAAATAGCAATAGTCCGATAGAAAGATTTCATTCTTCAATCATAGAAAGTTTGAGAATACTTAAAGAAGAAAAAGAAAATATCATTATTTCTCAGTTAATGAGTTACGCAATATTAGCTTATAACAATAGTATTCATAGTGCTACAGGCTATACTCCCTTTCAAATAATGCGAGGCAAACTAGATTATAAAAACCCCTTCGAACGAGATGAGAATGAAAGAATAACACAATATATTCATGATCACTCAAAAAACCTAAAATTACTTAACAATATTATTCTTAATAAACTAAATAAAAACCAAACACAAAACTTAGAACGTGCAAATAAATCTAAACAATCAGAAATAAAATTAGACACGAATCGTCCCATATATCAGTTAAAAGGTTCAGAACAAAGATTAGCAAAATGTAATCAACCTTATCAAAAATTAGTAAATCCCAAATTAGTTGGAGATAATAAAATATTATCCAACAATAAAGTATATCACTTGCGAAGTATAAAACCTCAACGTATTGTTACAGATAACTACAATCAACATGAAAATACTAGCGATGACGATACTCCTCTATCTACAAGGATATCAAACGTTAGAAATAAAAGAAATTAATAATCCCATCCTACCTGTTCAAATTGGACAAGCAAAAAGGATACTATCAAAACATACATTTCTTTATCATATTAATTTATCCCAACCATTAGAAATAAGTAATCAAATATATAATGAAGTAATAAACTTAAGAAATTCTATTAAAGTAAACAATCACTTTTCAATATTAATTATAAACAAAATAGATCATGCCATAAAACTAAGTAAAGCTATAAATAATCAATTAGAAACATACCCACAAAACCCCAGAACCAAACGAGCATTAATTAACGCAATAGGAAAGGTATCCAAATGGCTTTTTGGCACCTTAGACACTGATGACGAAAATTATTACAACAACTACTTATCCACTCTCAATGACAATCAAAATAAGATAAATTCAAGTTTATTTCAGCATCACACCTTGTTAATAGAAATGTCGAAAACGTACTCAAAAGGATTTGAAACAATTAAAGAAAATCAAATAATAATAAGCAAACAAATGACAATAATTTCAGAAGAAATTAAAGAATTAATAAATGTAGAAAAAGCTTTCTCAATAAATATAATAATAGATAACCTAATAAATCAACTACACGACCTACAAATTTTGGTCAATAACATTGAAACCGCTATATCACTAGCAAAACTAAATATTCTTCATAGCTCAATTATTAATCCTTTGCAATTAGAATCAATAATATTAAAATTAAATAAAATATATACGGTACGAAATGTACCAAAACTTCAAAATTTTATGAATTATTACAGTCTCTTCTCAACTCAGGTGAATATTCATGGGAACTTGGTAATTTTCAAGATTCATACCCCAATAGTTAGTAATCCCTTAAAATATTTCCGAATATATCCTATTCCTTTAAACAACCTAACAATTATACCCGATCAACCATTCCTGCTTCTCAGTAACGAAGAAAATTGGACAACATCTGAACAATGTCCCGAAATCGAAAACTACTATTACTGTCCAAAGAAGTACCTACAAGAAAATACACAACCTTGTTTAAGCAAACTCATCCGAACTGGCAAGAATAAATGTATAAGCACGAGTATCCATTTGAAGAAGACTGAAATAACCACAATTAATTCAAACCAGCTAGTAATCGTACCCATCAATCCCATAAGAATAGAAGCAGATTGTGAAAAGAACGGTATATACGAAATAGACAAACCTTCCATCATAACCATCGACAAATGTAAAATAACCATCGACAACAAAATTTACGAACAAGAAGAAACAATGCACGAAGAGTATGTATTCGATTTACCCAAATTCGAGTTTCAAAGTAACTTAACCCAAGTTCCAACAATAAAACTAAAAACATTAGACGACGCAAAAATCAAGCATATCCAGACCGTAGCCGAGAATATTGAACTACCAGAATTAAAAGAAGCCCCGACGTATCACAATTGGACCAACACATCTCTCATCATCCTTATTACACTAATAATCTCTGTTTTAGCTTATTTCAAAGTATTCAAATCCAAACTCAACTCCATCACAAGAAGTCGACCAAGAGAGGCACATGGCTCAGAAAATCCAACTCCCTGGAGAATTATATAGACATAAAAGAGATATCTACACATCATAGTCCAAGTCATTAGTGCGTTATATATAGTGCAGCCACGGCTGTGAACACTCATTCCTGATTTATTATTGTTATTGTATACTTGTTTTGATTCGTTATTTAATCATTGTATTTAGTTAATTTTAAATAAATTGTTTTTAAAAACGCGAGTCTGAAAACGAGTTACTTAATTACGTACATACCTGTACTTCTTTACAGCTTTCTGTTATTCTATTGTATCGGATGTATATCTGGTGTATAGAGAAAGATAAATAAATTTATATTTACAGTAATTTGTAAACTGATAACCCAAAAACATAACCTTTATGTTCTCTCTAATTTACTGCATGAATTAGTAACCAAAATGAAGTGAACTTTCTGTTAATTATTTTGATATTTAGTTTTAAAACTTAAAAAAAAACCTAATTTATTAAAACTTGTTATTTTGGACCCTCATCCTTTTAGCCCTAAGCTCTTCTATTTATTTTGTTGATGATTAGTTTTTAGTTAAGAATTACTGTAAAATAATTACTTTTAAATATAAACAGTTACCAAAAAATAAATTCAGCTTTATCTGTAGGGAGTTCCGCCTTCATCATGCGTCTATATTTTTTCATCATTTACTATTATCATTATTGTATTGTATTTGCTGTACCGGTTATTTTGAAAAGACCATCTGTGCAAGTTCTTCTCATATTCCTACTATAAGTAGGTATTCATTCCGAAAAATAAAACCAGAAGTACACGGAGTGTAATGTTAATAAATCAAATCGTTGATGGTGGAGTAATTAAGTGAATTTCGAGAGGCCATATGGCCAGAATGTGTTAAGATCCATCAAAAATTAGTCGCAGCGCTTGTATCGAAAAAGTTCTAGATTATGGTCACTGTCTGTTGTTACTTTAGTATAGATACCAATGGAGTCCTGTAATTTTTGTCTTACTTTATTTCATAGTGCACTAATAATAAACTAAATTGCTAAAATAGTAAAATTAGGTCTAAAAATTTACAATAATCTTGATTGTTCAGGTCATGTAGAAAGAATGTTTTTAGTTTTGTAAAAAAGGGATATTTTTTGTGTGTTCTGTGTACTTTAGCAGTTTATGTGATAATTTTGACGTTTTTTCATTTTATCCTTATGTTTAGAACTCTAGAATCTTAGTTTATAGTTTTAAATGTAAATGCCCATTTGAAATTCTAGATTTTAAAATTCTAGTTTCTAGACTAATCCACCCCTAATATATCCCTTCTTAATTGTAACGTATATTACAGCTCCAATTGTCCATCTACGAATTCTCGGGGATCGAACCCCGATTAAACCTAAAAATTAAGAAAAATATGGTAAAACTAATAACAATTATAGAAAAATGAATAAAATTGCATGTACACAAAACGAAATTGTAAAACACAATGCAGTCCTATAAATGAAATATAGTAGTATTAAGTCAAGTCTTGATCCAAACTATTCCATATATTAAATATCCTGTTTGGCAAAAAGCTCACTCTGCTGACCTGATGGCTTCTCTTCTGTCATTAAATTGTAATGGTGACCTCTTGATGTTTTGTCGTGGTTTACAGTAAATATGGTGTTTAGGTGGCCAAAATTATATTTTAGAATACGGAAAAACCTAATTAGGTCACGTCAAAGATGTCGAAGCTCTAATGTCATTAGATCAGCCATAGAAAATCTTCAAAATTAGGTCTTATACGACCGAATGCGAGTCTTGTAGTTTTACTCTGAACATTTTTGAGTAAGATCTTATCACGACTGAGATCTGGACTCTGGTCCGGCAAACTCAAAAATAGGTCTGACACTTACTGATCAGAACAGTTTTGAGTTTGAACGTTTACACACCGACACCACAATTTGTCACTATTAAAATTGTCAGTAAGAGATCATTCTGGGATGTTACCGCGCTTAGACCGTCGTGTGACAGGTTAGTTTAACCCCACAGATGACTCGTCATTGCGATAGTAATCCTGCTCAGTACGAGAGGAATCGTAGGTTCCGACATTTGGTTCATCCACGTACTCAAGCGGGTAATGGTGCGAAGTTACCATCCGTGGGATTATGCCCGAACATCTCTAAGGCCGTATCCTTTCTAGTCAAAGGTATCAACGATATTTCTTGGAGTTCCGAGAGTCGAAAGGCTCAAAACAATGTGACTTTAGGGTAATAATGAGATTCACATAATTTGGTACAATCAGCGTCAATGGAAACCTTATACAATGGATATAACCTGGATACAATGAGTGGAACATGATTGGTGTAGACACAGAAGAGTAGTGGTCTAAGTACCCTTGATAAAGCCATGCTGTTGGTGAGGGATGTCATTTTCTTTAAGGGGAAACTTAGATATAGCTTCCGAAATAATGGATTACATGACTTTGCCAAAAATATGAAACAGTCTGATTGGACGATAATTATTGCAATCAAGTTTATTTCCTTTCTTGTGCATATGAGTAACTGACGCCAATTTTTAGAATGAGGGGAGACATCCCTGACTAAAATAGGCATTCATTATAAGGGATATAGTGGTGGCTACATATTCTGCATACTGTTTAATAAAAAACAAGGTTATTATTGTAATTGAATTATTGTATAGTTTTCGTAAATTGCCTTCGGTGTGAAACTGATTTTATCAAGACTGGCACACAGACGTGAAGACATTACTTTATAGTATTTTCCTTTTACCCCGTATATCATAAAGCACGAAAAAGATTCTAAATCTTTTTGCGTCTCTGAGATTGATAATTTAAGCATTTTGAAATTTCTTTATAATAAACAAACTGCTCTTTCGTTTGATCTTGGTTCCGCCTAGATATTTGCGCAGGAAATAAACAAGACTCTGTCCGCTTATGTTTATAAGCGATGAATTTGGTCATCTGGACTTCGATGTTGGCAGTTGTAGAAGAGCAATGTAGACTCTGGGCAGATAGGGTTCGTTTTCGGAGAGTTTTGAAAAATCGGCAAAGTTTCCCCTTAATTACAGGTGTGTAGTGAGAAAGTGAGTTAAGCTTAAAATGCAGTGTGCAGTCTTTGTAATGAATCAGGATATGTTCTTATGTTTTGTAGACTTTGAAAAGGCATTTGATGAAGTTCAACATAAAAAGCTTGTAGATATATTAAAAAGCAAAAATATTGACAGTCGTGATCTGAAAATTATATCTAATTTATATTGGAATCAAACTGCCAAGGTAAGAGTTGACAGCCAGTACACCGAAAATATCAAAATACAGAGAGGAGTCCGCCAGGGTTGCGTGCTGTCCCCACTACTTTTCAATGTCTACAGTGAAGCGGTATTTCAAGAAGCGCTCTCAGACTCAATAGAAGGTATATCTATCGATGGAGAAGTTTTGAATAACTTACGTTTTGCAGACGATACAGTAATAATTACGGATTTTATTACATTTCAAATGTTTCAATGTTCAAATGTAAAATTTTTATTAGAAATTACTTAAAATAGTTCGCTTCGTTTG
Source organism: Diabrotica balteata (assembly GCA_918026665.1). NCBI lineage: Eukaryota > Metazoa > Arthropoda > Insecta > Coleoptera > Chrysomelidae > Diabrotica > Diabrotica balteata. The sequence continues at coordinate 9,770,527 of OU898282.1, read as the reverse complement.
TGTTTACGTTATTATAATAATAAAAGTTTAAAGAGAATTTAAATTTAAATTTTTTTTATTTTAAAAATGTAAGTGCTACGTTTTTCTTGCCGGTGAGTGTATGTTGTTAATTTTTGCCCTCTACTATTTTCAATTGTATATTTGTCTAGGGCTTATGCTTGAAGAAGGTATTATTAATTCTTAGACTATTTAAGAAACCTTTGTCATTGGTATATCTCGTCTAATTCGCGCATTAAAACCTCCTAATATAATTATTTGATCTTTGATGCGAGATACTCAACAATTTCTTAAAGTTTATCATCAAAAGATTCGCGATCTGTTTTTGATTTGCAATCTCATGGACTAGAATAGATATTGCTTTTCATTTTTACAATGATAATCCTTTCTAAAACATATTATTATATTAACATTATATTTTTGAGTTCCCGAATCTAAGTAAGCTATGCCGATAATCCAAAAATCTGGATCTTTTTGACTTGAATCCCTTGAACTATTTATGTTAGTGGGTGCGCCCTCATCACATGCCGTGCACCGACACTTTGCGGACCTTCAAAGAGTTCCTATGGTCGATTAATTGCGTTTAAATATTGACAAAGTTCAGATTGGTATTGTTTCCAATTACTATTTTGGGATATACTGATAAGTGTTTTGTTGTACATCGCAAAAAGTGGCGATATATAGAAATTTATTGAATTACCTTGATTTAGTGCTTATCTGTTTGTTCATACAAAAACTGTCGGAACATTACAGACTAAATTAATTTATATATGTAATTAAATACTGTCAGCAATGACATATGTATTGTAATTATGTTTGTGCTTATGTTTAGTATTTGTTTCCAATATTAGATAATATATTTGATCTAGGTTCAATATTTAAAGCATTCCTTATTTCACAGATTTCTATACATGATAATTATATTTATCATAGCCGTATGATTAACTTTAACACATACCTTACATGTTACATGGCAAACGTGAGACTCCCAATGGGGCTGCTGAGCCTGAGACGATGTCTCTGTGACACAATAATAATTCACAATTTTTGTACTATTTTAAGGGTTTTTTTACCTTAGACCATTATGGTCTAAGGTTTTTACTTACATATTTAGTGGCTTTTCTTATGTAAACCTGGTAAATGTATTGATAATGGACTAGTAAGTCCGAAAACGTTTGTTGTAATGTAGTCCGAAAGAGTCTTTTTAATTATATACCTTTTAAATAAAACTTTTATGCACAGAACAGTTAAAGACTTCAGTATTCATATCGTGGTGGTAATTATCATCAAGAACTAAGTGAAATGTTGTCCTACACATATATAGGAGGTTCCCTATTAAAAATTAGAATATCGCTGGTGACCTGGCAATACCTCCTAAGTGATGTCAAACACTTTTTTCAGGAGAAACAAAAAACTGATTAATTCGTTACTATAAGGACTTTTTTATTATTTTTTAAGTCAGTGGTTTAAATAATATAAGCGATAACGTTGTTTTGAAATAAAATAGTAGAATTGTTAAATTATGTATTTATTAGGATACTTAGGATATATTGATTTTTAAATATTGTCAAATAGGATATTTTACAACACTTTATTTTGCCTATAGGAGAAAATAATATAATAAAAAACACTGCTAACTTTTCTTTTCAAGCTTAAAATAAATATTATTTCTTACAATTTGAAAAAAAAAAATAGAAACAAGTTTGTTTTAGGGTATTTTGTTAAATATGCACACATATTTTTTAAAATAATGATTCGGAACTGCAAAATTATTCATGTAAAAGTGCATCGTATCTTTGGGAGGAACTGATTTTAACTCCTGCAGATGTTGCCACTTTTCAGACTTATTTTTGCATGGTCCTTGTAACAGTTTGAGATATTCCAATATTGTTGGCATAGTTTTTGGTCTACATGGGAGTTCTTTGTATTCATCCTCATAATCTAATTTTACTCTTATAGTGCCGCATGGATCATATTGAATTCTCTTGATGTCATTGATTACTGGATCGTTGGTTTTTCTTCCAGGCCTATTAGAAGAGTATCTTAAATACTTAGAGGAGGAGAAATCTTTGAAAAATGAAGATTCCAGCAGTCGAGTTCTGTAAGGAGCAGGAGTTTTTCTCGCTTCCTTCGTTACTGACTCATAATCGCTAGGTAAATGGATTTCTCTATACCTAAGACATCTTTCTATAACGCTATGTACCGAGTCACACTCCATCTGAGTGTGACCCGGCTCAAGAAATTTTTGGTATACAAAGATATTGTATCTCATAGCAAAATTTAATAGGGCATTAGCTAAAACACTGTTTCTGTTCTGATATCCACATCCATCGGAGAACATCACGATTGGTGTTTTAGCATCAGTCAAGCAATACGTCTTCAAGTAATGCATAATGCAGCTTGTGAGTGTTGATGCTTTCATTATATTATTCTGATCTTCAGAGAACCAGTAACAGAGGGCATCTTTTGTCCTAAGGTCATACACTGTAAAATTGTGACAACAGAGCTTTATTTTGAAATAGATTTTATTAGCGGGAAGAAAAGGACATAACTTGACTGCCTGCAGACCTATTGTAATGATTATTAGATTGTCTTTTTTCGTTTCCTCTTTATCAGTATAGCTTGTCTCGCAAGATCTTTCCTTTTTATATGCAACTGATATTCTTCTCCGGAAATATTTCCATATTTATACGAAAAACATGCATTACACTGGTCTTTTTTCGGCTTGTATAGTGACAAGTTTTTCTCTTTAAACTTCTTAGAAATTTCATTTCTTCCCAATGGTGTTACTTTTTTGTCGTTGCAAAAGTCATGACAGTAAACACTGTAAAGTTAAGCCCTGTTTTGAAAGGTGTTTTCCAGGTACAGTTTAAGAGTATCTCGACGACAGTAATGAGATGGAAGTTTGGGTAATGATTCAAAAAAGTTATTTAATAATCCGTATCGAATCTCCTTCTTACGTATTCCTTGGTGGTTATACTTGTAAAAGCTTCTTTACGCATTCCAAATTTGCTGTTGTCGATCCAAGCTTGAACCGTTTTGTAGCCAAGATCTAGTGTATTTAAGAAAATGGTACGACTAACTTCATGATTTTCGTTTGCATCGTTTAAATAATAATGATATGTGCCTAATCTACTGGAATTTTCTTTGGTTTTCGTTCGAGTTGTAACTTTTATAACATGTGATGCGACGAAAACTTTACGCTGATCCCAATTCAGATCATTCCAAAAATTTTTATAAAATAGCTGCCGTATATTCTTCAGATATTTCCGTGCAAAACCTCACTTTAGCGTTTTTACATTTCTTTGAGTTAAATGTTTCTTTAATGCTTCTCCCATTTTTTGGTCAATTTTGACTCATTTTCTCTCCTTTATTTTTACCAAAGCCAAGATAAGGTTTTCCCTTCATCCTTAACCTTTTGTTTTTATTTCATTTTTTATCCATAGTGATGGATCAGGAACAGGAGCAGAAACATCCTTCTAGTTTCGATAAAAATAAGTAATGTATCTAAAATACCTTTAACATAACTAAATAAACACACATGTTGAATAAACGATTGAAATACTTACGCAGTTAGTATGATTTTCGCAATAAAACGTCAGACAAGTCCAAGCACGTCCGTAGCGCATAACTTTACCACACAAACTAATTAGATAGGATAATTTGCGTCTTGTTTATTTCCTCTAGTCAGGTAGGAGATTTTTCAATAGCGATTTTTAGGCTTTCGGCTTAATCATACAAATACGGGATTTTAAACAAAGGTGCATCTTTATGCTACATGTTTAAATCTGGAAAAATCTCATTTTTGGCAAAAATGGCAGATAGGAGGTATTGCCAGGTCACCCGCGATATGTTGTATCAAAGATGAAAACATTCCCATCCATTCTGTAATAAATAAAAAATTAGTTAGTAGTGGTTTGTTATAGAATTGATCCTGTTCTTTTCCACGGTAATAATAGTTTCCTTTTAATACGGACGCAAATACGTTATTTTCAACTTCACAGTTGAAGGTCTGTTTCAAAAACGGACTCCTGCTATGAAGGTTTATTTTAAAAACGGACATTTCCCTAATACCCAAGGATAATACTGTATTATGATCACATGACTAAGAAATCAACAATGGCCGCTATTGCGTTCAACTTTTCTGATGGTAATCCTTTTATTTGTGGTTATCACTAGTTTAAACTGTTTTTTTTCGCATATTATTAGTTTTCAAAGTAGATTTATGTAGTCAAAAATATCTGTTAATCCAGGGAGATTAACGTATAATCCGTAAGAAGAAGAGCGATCCCGAAAAATGGAAAAAAAACATCCAGAAACGACAAAGGTAAGTCTAATCATTGAACTCAATCATGTAGTAAACATTGGATTACTGTAACAAATTGTCAATAAGATTGTGGCAGTTTGATATGTTAGAAGATACTTTATATATTCATCCGAGTTATGAATAGTTTTTAAGTGATATGATAATGTCTGATTTTAAAATATAAAGCTTGAAAGTGTGCTGTAAAAACATGACCAGCTTAGTACAACGTGCTAGAGTTTTTCATAAAATTAAGAGATTCCTAATAAAAATTCTAACTAATGACTTGAATGAATATACAATTCATTGAATTAACTCCTGGTTTAATTTATTAAATTCCTCTAAATTCCTCTATTAAACTCCTCTAAAGTTTAATTAATTCCTCCTCTTGTATGTTCATGTAGATACTCAGCCAAAGGTCTTCCTCTGTACCCCACCTCTCATCACCGACTTGGATAAAAGTGCCAGCTTTTAACAATGCATGATGTCATGGCGTTCGTCAAAGCCTTTTACTCCATCCCAGAAAAAAGCAAGCAAGATGAGTTCAATTTTAAATACTGTCGGGCTGGCCCACCCAACTCCAAAAGAAAGAAGCTTAAGCTTATAAAGGGGAAATACAATCTTGCAATATTCAGTTGTAAACCATGCTGGCAATAATCTCAACGTTTGCAGGAATGCTTTGCAGAAAAAGCATAGAATTATTACAGGAGTGTTCCGAAAATAAAGAACGGTGTCTCTCATGTCCCAATAGATACTCGAGGAGGAAACCACAAGGAAGTTAAGTTTTCTCTGAAAAAAGAAGAAGTAAAAAAAATATCTGTAGTTTTCAAGCTGTTGAATGGCATTATTAAAGACATCAGTCATCAAGTGTCTACCTAAGATCAGACCTGAATATCGCTAAAATGTGGAAAATGTTTAATTATGGTAAAGAATAATCTGAGAAGGTTACTCAGGGATTTTTCAGGAAAATATTTTACTCAAATTTCAACATTGGATTCTCTCACCCTAGAGTGGATGAATTTAGTACTTGCCTAGAAGTATAATAATAGTCTCCCGTTTTATACCGCACGCGGCTTTGGGAGTATAGCAGGGTAGTCTGCTATATCTAGGGCCTACGGTATACAAGGAAGGTAACATGGCCAGTGCTACGCTTCAACCGCCTATTATTACCCCTGGTTTTACCCAAGGTACTCATTTTATTCAGGCTGAGTCGACCTGGGGCCTATAGACATTTTAAAAATGCCTAGTTGTTCTTGCCGGCGGTAGGATTCGAACTCACGACCACCGGCATGCGAGGCAAGCACACTACCGCTTGCGCTACGCGGGCCCACTTGCCTAGAAGTACAAAACCTTATCCAAGTGGTAAAAATGGGGGAAGGAAAAAGGTGTCTAAAAATGAAAATGGAGTTACACAAAAAAAGGTCCAAGCCTTCTTCCAACACCTGCCAGAAAAACCACAAGGATGTTTTATTTTGAGTTTTGATTGTCAAAAGAACCTTGTTTTTTCAAAATTAACTGATCAAAGTTCATGTTATTTACGACAATTTTACTGTTATAAGCTTTCAGTATGTAAAGGATTGTCAAATTAATCCCTGAATCCTAGTTCTGTCTCAATTTATACCTGGACGGAAGATAAAGCAAAAAAATCATACAACGAGGTCTCTGTCATTGTATTCAATGAGTTGATATTAGTTGATCTCTCAGGATATGACTCCATTCGTTTGGTGTCTGATGGTTGCGCTGTACAAAATAAGAATATAAATATTTTAACTATGTGCTGCAAGTTTCTGGATAGCTGTGCTCCAACAAGCATACGCAAAATTAAACCAGTCTTTCCTGTAACAGGGCACTCATTCCTTCCTGCCGACAGAGTATTTGGGATGATAGCAAAAGAATATCATGAACTTTTTAAGAAATATGGTACGATTAAGTTGATTGGAAGGAATTTGGTACCGTTGGACTGGAAACGAGAAGCGAAAAGTTTTATAAAAGGAGCAGCTCAACTTCATTTCAAAATTTCTACCTGCCGACGAATAGTTCTTCGTAAAACGAAATTGACGATTTATGTGAGTGTGAAAATAATAATGCTAATTTTGATGGTGATCTTGTGTTAATTTCAATTTGAATGTTACTAAAGTTTAAATATTTTATTTTATATATTTTTAGTTAAATTGCTTTGTAGGTAGATACTAATGCAACTTGAATAAAAGATTTTAAAATTGAAATTTTCATTTAAAATACTTAATTCACTCACCAGGGTTCATTCTTTTAAATACAATTTTTTTGGCTTCAAAAATGGACACCTACCATCACATTTGGATCAAACATGGACGTTTACCCATTTTTGTTCCAAAAGCGGACATATGTATTTTCAAATATTAATTTTGTAATAATTTCATGTATTTCTGATATCAGAATGTTCACAAGATTACTTTTGAAGCATTTACTGAAATTATAGGAAGTGACATTTTTATAAAAAGGATAATAGCAGCTGTGTACAAAAAAATCAATTTATTTCAATTTTTCTTGCATGACACATGTCCGTCTTTGATATGAAGCCACTCATTTATAAACAACTTTATTTTACTACTAAAAAAATAAATAAATCTTTTATTGTTGTTACGATTACTTTAGTTATTTTGTATTTGCCAATAAAACAGTACTTGGATTGAAACATACAATACATTAACAAATCTATGGTCTTCTAATTATTTTTGTTACGTCTAGAGCTTAACAAGGGATAATTCAAAACCCTTAAGTCACCCTTTCATTCAACTCTTGCGCTACCTATAACCATTCGTCCTATTTAATTAGACTATATAGAACTTTTAATTTGATGTGTTCAGCCATTTGGAAAATGAACCGCTTTTATTATGGTTCATTAAAAAATGACGAGCACGAAGAACTGATACATGTTGAGAATTAAATAAAAGAAAAACGTTTTCAAATATCAGATAATTTTGTAATAGGTGAAAAAATAAATAGATGGAAGTTATCAAAATAAACGAAATGAGGAAAAATAAAAAACCATTTGTAAATAGTAATTTATAAACGGCTATGAAATTTCAACAATAAATATTAAAACCTTTGTTTTATTGTTTTAATTAATACACTTTTTTTGTTGATAAAATAGATGTGAATAGATTTTTTACTTTAAGTTACAATTAATACATATTTATATATGCTTTGGACTTTGCGTATGTAAGCTTAGCTGAATAGTAATTTTTAGCCAGTTAGCCACGGTAGCATATCTTAAATATACAATGCTGAGGAAACAGTATAATATTCTTCGACTGATTATGATGGACAAAATCTCAGGACGCAGAGAAATTGGTAGAAAACAAGCATCATGGTTGAAGAATGGATACGGAGAGAAGTCAGCTGTTTAGAATAGCTCAATAAACAATATAAAGTATAAATAGTTAACAATAAAAATCTTTAATTCCTCTTTGTGTTGTGATACGCCGTTAGCGTTCCAGATTGCCATCTTCAAAAACTTTCATTTTGTCAGCCTGATTTTGACAGTAGTTATCTAGTATCTTATTTGTTTAAATTTGCCTTGTGTGTCCTGTCATTTTTTAAGCTTTTTTATACATAGCGAAATAATCGTGTTAAAAATTGTGATGCTTGCATTAGTTGAAGTAAACTGACAACAATGGTTTTATTATAGTATTTATTAGTGATTTGATAGTGCTAAAGCTTAAGTATAACACATTTTTCAATAACTCACAATCTTAACTCAGTTGACACGTGGCTGGAAAGTGTAGACGAATTAATTTTCTGCTTGGACAAACAGAAGATAAGAAAAAGCAGCGTGCTACCACTGATCCATGCAGGTACCAAGTGGTCGCGCTTACTACATATCGAATGCAAGTATGTAATCACAGGGCGATTGTTATTTTCAGATCCCTTCGGCCAGGTGTATCTTCGTCTGCGAAGGGGGACCACGCGTCCTACAACGCGAGCAGCTGTCCTAGGGTAGCACCCCATCAAAAACCGGCTATTAAGGGCACACATGCCATGACGTATGCGTGCGTATGTGTCGTATAGGTGCGTGCACATTGTTATGGCTCTGCAAATATGTAAATGTACTACGATTGTGTTTGTACACTAAAAAACGTGTGTTAATTTCGACATAAAGCAACTGCTCATTCTACAACATAAAAAGTACCTAATTTTATTAATTCTACATTGTGATTCTACAATTTGATAAAATTTGAGATAAAGCTAACATATTTTAAGGATCAAGACTGGCGACATGTATAAACTGCCCAAAGATAAACAGAAAAATAAGTATTAAAATATTAAGATAGATTCAAAAACTGGGTTAAATTTCATCGCCAACCTTATCTACATGACATAACACGACAGACTGAAATATTTTCAAAGAAATTCTACAAGAAAAAATAGACATAAAAATCCCACTAAAACAACCACAAGAAAAAGAAATAGCAGTAGAAACATTAACAAAAAATTCAGGAAGGTACATGGGAATCAATGAACGAAAACGGTTCCATAAGGATTGTCCAACAATAATAAGAATAAAAGTATTAGAAAACCGAAAACTTAGTAAAAAATGGTATTAAATTCGTTCACCTAAAGACAAAACCGCAAGTGGTTTAATACATCGACAACCGGACTATGCAGAATAGCAGCAAGCAAAGTTAGGATAGCCATGTTGATCGCCAACATCCGGAACGGATAGGCACCGTAAGAAGAAGAAGACAAATCCAAATTGAACAGAATGTAACAACATATTACTCATTAATTACCGTACTTAAATCAAAAATACTCTCAATACCAGCAAAAATAAGAGTGTATAAGACAATAATTCGTCACACAATAACGTATGGAAGCGAGACATGGACTCTGAACCAGCGGGAAACGACAAAATTATTGTTACTGGAAAAAAAGATACTTTGAGCTATCTATGGGCCTTGCAGAGAAGAGACAATAAGAGAATGGAGAAGAAGATACAATGATGAACTCCAGACAGTATATGGATTTAGTACGCTACATTAAAGCAAACCGAATAAGATGGGCGGGCCATTTGCTAAGATTGACTGACGAAAGACTCCTGAACACCACATTCTGGGAAAGGCTCGATGACAGAAGGTCAGTTGGTCACCCAAGAATTAGAAGGAAGGACGCAGTAGCCAGTGATCTACGCAAAATGGGAATACAGCTGCTCAGGACCGACAACAATGAAGGGAAATAGTAAACGCGGCCAAGAATCACATAGAGTTGTAGAGCCAAATGATGATGATGATGATTAAAGCAACATAGCAACGCCAATTTCTAACATTAACTAGAAAATTTGACACCTTAGCCATATAGTAATTACGAATTATGGAAGGCTACAGATAAGCTGAAGCGACTACAAAACCAAATTCCATCTATCGGAACAGTAGATTTAAAATGGTTAAAGACAGATCACTAAAAAGCAGACGTTTTGGTAAAACACTTAGAAAAGGTATTTCAGTCGCTAACAAACAAAACAAATGGAGATGACGACGTCATGGATATTTAGACAGTCCTAATCAAATGAACCATCCAACCAAATGGACAACTCCTAACGAAGTAAAACGTCTAATGAAAAACCTCAATAAAAACAAGTTACCTGGACGTGATCTAATAATGACAAACGTATTAAATAATCTACCCAGAGAAAGAATAGTACGTCTAACGCAAATCATAAACTCGATATTAAGAACAGGCTACTTTCCTACAAAATGAAAGTTAGCAGAAATCATTACGATTCCAAAACTAGGAAAACCTTCACATGAGATTACATCCTACCGACCCATCAGCGTATTAGTGGTTGTGTCCAAAATCGCAGAGAATCTCATTGCAAATAGGCTGATTATTGAAAAATAGAACAACAATATTATACCTAATCATCACTTCGGTTTTCTCCAAAAACATGGCACTGAACTGAATAAGTGCATAAATTTTTACAAAAGATACAACCAGCCTTTCAGGAAAAGAGCTTTTGCAAAGTCATTTTTCTGGATTTTAGTCAAGCATTTGACAAGGTTTGGCATCCAGGATTACTGTTCTAACTGAAGAAAGCAATACCTCAGCCGCTATACATGATATTAAAATTATACCCCGAAGAAAGACTATTTTATGCAAGTTACAAAGAAAGTGTGTCCAATATCCACAACATAAATGCAGGGGTCCTGCAAGGCAGTGTCTTGGGTCCAATTCTTTACACAATTTTTACAGCTGACACTGCAATTCTGGTCAAAAACTTTGGAGGAAGTGTTACGTCGCCATGTGATGAATTCCTTTTTGTAACTTAGACATTATAGTTTTTAACTTTCAAAGATTTAACTCAAAGTTAATCTAACTATATTTAAAAGGGTTTTTACCCACATATTTAGAGGCTTCAAACATGTACATCCAGATAGCACTGATGATGGAATAGTTAGGTCTAGAAAGGTTAGATTTTTCTTTTCATGGCGCCGTCTCCTTTCGAAGGTTGGCGATCCAAATGGCAATTGTAGTTTTGGAAACTGTTGCGCGAAACATTTCTGCGGATGAGCGGTCGAACCATCTCCTCAGGTCTTTCAGCCACGAGTTCTGGCCTCTTCTTACTAATCTTTTGCTCTGTACCTTTCCTTCCAGTATAACTTGAAGTAGTTCATATATTTCACCACTCAACACATGACCTAAATATTAGATTTACCTCTCTTTGATTATTCTTAGTAATTCTGTTTGTTTACACATGCGACGAAGTACCTCAACATTAATAATTCTTTGTACCCATGTAATTCTCAACATTAGTCTGTATATATACATCTCAAAGGCATCTATTATTTTTCTATTTCAGTCCATTGTCCAACTTTCAAAGCCATACAGTAAGACAGAAAAAACGTAACATCTGATTATTCGGATTTTAAGCTGCAGAAAAGTGAAGAACCAACGGAGTGAATACTAGCAGGCAACAAAACATACCATAAGCTAATGAATCAGAAAAACTTATGCAAAAATACAAAACTGAAAATATACAGTGTGGCAAATAGACCAGTAGTTAGATACCCATCTGAGACAATCTGTCTTACAGATAAAGATGAAGAAAGATTAAGAATATTCGAAAGGAAAGGCTTCAAAAGGATTATTGGTCTTTATAGGTCAGATAAGAATGAAAAACGAAGAAATGCGAAGAAAAATAAAGTACGAAATACAAGATATATTGAAAGAAAAATACAGTTATATTTATTAAAGCGTATAGACTGAGATGACTGGCACACATAAAGAGAAGAAAAAACGACTTACTGATTAAGAAGGTGACCAGATGGAAGCCAGAAACTGAAAGACAAGTAAAAGACCTTCTTCTTAGGGTGCCTGTCAGTTCCGAACGTTGGCGATCATTCTGGCTATGATGACTTTGTTGGTTGCTATACAGAAAAGCTGTGTTGAATTCTTTCTATACCATGCTCCCAGGTTAGCAAGCCAGGATATTCTTCTTTGTACTGGGGCCCTTTTTCCTTCAATTTTACCTTGCAAAATGCATTGAAGTAGCTCGTATTTGCTTGATTTCTCATTATATGTCCCAAGTACTGCATCTTACGATCCTTCACAATGTTGACCAAATCCACGTTGTACTTCTTCATTGGTGACTTCTTCTGTTCATGGTATCCTGAGAATCCTTCTGTAGTATAGCTCAAAAGCCTGAAGTTTTAATAGAGTTCCGCCTTCAATATCCAAGTTTCTACTTTGTACAGAAGCTCTGAGTACACGTAACATTTAAGGAGCTTTATTTTTGTTTCTAGAGTGAGATCATGGCTCTTGAACACAGAGCTCATAGTCAAGAATGCACTTTTTGCCTGTCCGATGCGATATTTAATCTTTTGGGTATTGTCCCACGGCTCATTGATTATAGTTCCCAAATAATTGTACTGTGAGACACGTTCAATACTCATTTGGTTTACATATAGATTTGCTCCAGTTATGTTGTCCTTGCTGATGATTATTAATTTGGTTTTGCTGGTATTTATATCCGGTCCATATGTTCTACTTGTTTCCGTTATTTTATATTATAACGAAAGCCAAGTCATACAAACAACAATCTTTGACAATGTACAAGAAGAATGCGAAGTTATTCACCTCGATAAGCTAATCAAAGAACTCTAACTCAAAGAAAAGTAGGAGCGCCAATATTCCATCAAGAATTAAAAGCCTTGATGATGTGATCAATAACATATTATTAATTCCTATGTAAAATTTCGTATATTTTCTTCCAATCTTTTTTTAATATATTGTATTTTAGTAGTCATTAGAAATGTCTAGTGTTTGGTTTATAAAATATTTTTATATGTTATGAACACAAAAACCCAGCCTTAGATACATCCTGTATTTTCTATATTAAGTATGTATAAAATGCATATGTTTCCTTTTGTTTGTAGCAGAAAAACTTTTCCACAACAATTGTGTTTACACAACCTCGAATGTACATTTCTCAGTGTAGCACCACGCATTATTACCAGCTTAGAAATATGTAAATGAACTTCTATTAGGTCTTTTGTGAGCTCTTATTCATCCCTGACGACCCCAGATATTGCACCAGCAATTATTCTGAGAGGGGACGAGAAGAGATTGTTAGATTTGGCACAGTTCAGGTTTTAACTGCTGGTATTTTGATTTAGGTAGGTACTTATATGTATCAACAAGTAGGTATTTTATAGTTTAGGAATTTCAAGTCTTTCAAAATTATGTTTTTGGTGCACAGGGCCTTATATTGTTAACGTGAATTTAAATTTAGTAATAGTCAGACGTTATTGACGCAAAAACATCAAATTAGAGAATGAAAAAAACGAATATATATTAAACAAATCACGGATAACCTAAGTGAGAAACATGATAAAGTACTTGGATGTTATTAAAATATACTGCTGAACACTTTTATAAACAACTGAATACATTCTAGAGCCTCTCCTTGCTCTTTTTAATACTGTTACTCTATTTGGGAATTTGATTATTAAATTATTCATAAACTTTTGAGGTATTGTTTCCCAAATTGTTTGCAATGCATTAGGTAATTTTTGTTAAGTTTAAAGTGGCTATAGGATTTGGTTTACACATCTGGACATTTCTGCTCAAACGTGTTCGATGCAATTCATGTCTGGAGAACATGTTGGCCACTCCACTCTTATAATTCCATGATAATCTATCCATTCGTTCACAATTCTCGCGCGGTGAGGACGGGCATTATCGATCAAAACAAATCTGTTACCTATAGCATCAGAGAATGGCATCTATTATTGGCTCTATGACTCCATCACGATATCTTCCAGTCGTTATTTTGTTTCATTCTTCTTCTTAGGGTGCCTGTCCGTTCTGAACATTGGCGATCCTTCTGGGTATGATGACTTTGTTGGTTGTTATACGAAATAGCTGTGTTGAGGTCTAAGCCAGGATATTTTCTTCATCCTAAGGCCCTTTGTCTTTCAATTTTACCTTGCAAAATGCATTAAAGTAGCTCGTATCTGCCTTGATTTCACAATATATGTCCCAAGTACTGCAGTTTACAGCCCTTCACGATGTTGACCAAATCCGCGGTTATGTTCATCCTCCACAGTACCTCTTTATTGGTGACTTTGTCTGTCTATGGTATCTTCAGGATCCTTCTGTATAACCATAGCTTAAAAACCTGAAGTTTTGATACAGTTGACGCCATTAATATTCACGTTTCTACTCCGTATAGAAACACTGAGTACACGTAACATTTAAGGAGCCTTATTTTGGTTTCTATAGTAAGGTCATGGCTCTTGAACACAAATCTTATAATCAAGAATGCACTTTTTGTTTTTCCGATGCGACATTTAATCTGTTGGGTATCGTCCCACGACTCATTGATTATAGTTCCCAAGTAGTTATATCGTGAGACATAGTCAATTTTCATTTGGTTTACATACAAATTTGCTCCAGTTATGTTTTCCTTGCTGATGATCATTAGCTTGGTTTTGTTGGTGTTTTTTCCAGTCCATATATTCTACTTGTTACCGTTATTTTGTTCATTAAGTTTTGCAGCCCTTCTATGGTATTGGAAAACACTATTTTATCATCTATCTGCACACCCCAGGATATTGAGCTTGACTCCATTTGTTGAGATGTCTTCATCAATATCTTTTAGAGCCTTTCAAAAATGTGCTCCGAGTATAGATTGAATATCAGTGGTGAAATTATGCACCCTTGTGTCACTCCTCTTAAGATTTTGACCTGATCTGTATATTCTCCATTTATTCAGTACACCGCTGATTTATTCCAATACAGGTTAGCTATTATTTTAAGTCTTTTCCGTCAATCCATGTCCTCTTTAGCACTTCCATCATTTGTTCAGCATCTAATAGATTCAACAGTTGTGCAGGAATTTCATCAAGTCCCGGTACTTTTTCATTCTTTATTTGTCTGACGACTGCGTTATTTCTTCTGGTAGGATTTCGGGACCTGAATTTTCTTCAATGGTGGGCTCTTGTATTGTTCTAAGGTCATGGAAAAGTTTCTCCAAGTATTCTCCAAGCTTCATTAATTAAAATATAACGTCCTCCAGATAAAAATTGATCCGCCTCCAAAGAGATTGCTTGAATGTTTAATCCAATAAATTTTCATTATATCGTTGTCTTCTTTCTCTCCAGACCAATAATCTACTGTAAAACGTATACAAACAGAATATTGGTGCGTCAGAAAAGAGGCCACTTCTCTAGTCTTAAAAGCACCATTGACTGTGTTCCATCGCCCAACGATATCTGCGTGCACGTTGCTTCACCATCAATCGTGACTGTGTAACGCGTCTTTTTGCTATCAAATGACAAGTATGTAACCGTCTTCTGATATTTTGACTAAAAATCACCCTCCTGTAGCTATCTTGAAGAAGCTAATAATCCTTGACGCTGTGTATGTCCGGTTTCTTCTTGCTGCGAGGACCATGAAATGATCTTAAGCATAAGTTGTGGCTCTTTCACGTCTTCTCCCATATGTATTTGCTGCAGATCCAGTCTTCAAATAGCGATTTTAAGCTCGACTTACAATATTCTGAGACTTATGAGATTTAATCTTATAGCGATTTCCACTAAAAACAAATTTTCCTGCCTCCAAAGGACTAGTTGTTCAAGTTGCACAGTCCCTGATAGTCTTAAACGCTTATTACTAAACTAAATTTTATTTTAACCAAATTAAGTTTTATAGAAATAACAGTAATAAAGTCGTTAAAACGTATAGTACATTTTAGAGCAGATTTTTATTTACTAAAAAGCAAAAAAAACAAGAAAGAAAAAGTTGGATGTAGACAGTTAACTACTTAAAAGTAGCAGTTAGCTATCGATATTTGTTCAGGACCAAATGCATTACAATTAAATCAACAAAATAAAATATCCACTTCAAATTGTTGAGCAGTGTAGTTCTAAATGTTTTTCCATTTATTTACGATAAGAGTGTAAGTATTTACAGAAAGAGCCCTATGACAATTTTTTATTGTGTCACAAAGTTTTAACAAAAATTCTTTGTGAATTTGGGGATGTACAAAAAATAGAACAAAATTTTATTATGATTTTAAAAATCTTGTTGGAAGATCACTGGGAATTTGTCACTTCACCCTTCGATTTGGTCATGGCCTTAATGTATGTAATAGGAATGGACTTGATATAATTGAAATAAAATAAAAATTGAAAACAGGGAGAGATAAAATGACGTAAGGTATTATATACACAATTATCATAGACCGAAAGTACCCCATAATTCCCATAAATAAAACGATCTAAAAACATCCTCATTTAAATTTTTTTCTCCACAAATACATTTCAGTATATTTAACTACGATTAAAAATGTGCCAAAGTAATGATCTCCTTTCACGCAGATAATCTTATTACACCTCTTAAACCGGTAAATCACATTCCACGTCCTCTCGAACAAGTCTCAAGAATCAGGTGGTTGTTTGTAAACAAACGAAAGAAAAAGGTCTTTCACATTTACCCTCTGCTAGGAGGGTTTATTTTGAAAGAAGTTCACCTTAGTGCCGTTCTTATTGTGTGCCGGATTTAGCATAATGTGTGTCGCACCTGTTGCCCCAAGTAGTATAATTATCGTCTTTGGAAATCGCAAGTGGTATTGTTACGATTTATGTCAAGGACATTTGGGACGACAGGGTGGTACCATGACGTAAAAAATAGTTGCTGAATAGAAACTTAAACCCAGGAAAAAAAATGAATAAGTTGTTTTGATTGACGAAGGTTTAATTATTTTCAGAATTTTTTTATTATAAATCAGTTCCTTTAACATATTTTAGTTTAGTCCATTCTCGGTAAATATCAAAGAATATAGATGCATCTATATTCTTTAATGATATTTCACTTAAAGAAATATCCAGAAAAGAAAAAATGTCGCTATTTCTACGCATACCAAGTTGTTGTATTATTTCTTAAACTATAATAATATAAATAAATATTGGCCTTTTTCTCTCTTTAAATTTAGTCCTTTGACTTGGATCGTACAGAAGTCTAAGACTTCTTACACCTACTGTATAAAAGAAACATACTAATCAATATTATACAAACCATCGGAAACATCTACTTCCATAATCGAATTGAGGGAAAAATAAATGGAAAACTAACACAGTGTATACCAGTACAAAGCGGAGTCAGTCAGGGTCAGCTAGCTGCTAGGCCATACCTTAGCCTCACATGAATCTGTAGAAGTCATTAAAATCTGACAAGAATATAATAATAAATGTTTTTTTTGCCAAGCAATTCTATACATCTTCCACAACTTCTTGGCGTGGCATATTTCCACTCAGTTGGAGGTGCATACTTAAAATAAAAAAAAAGGCCCAGGAAGAAATGAAACCTTGTTTTATCAAGATGAAATGAAATGTTTTACCAAAAGAAATTAATGTTTCAAAAAATATGACATTATTCTGTTAGATGGGAATAAAAAGTTCTAGGCATGCTGCCTTTCTCTAGAGGTTTTAAAGTTAACAATGAAACTGCCGCTAAAGCCTTAGCTGTCAGCTTGAAACAGTACATGGAAGCTAAGAGAAAATCTGACAAACCAAAGACAAGGCAAAAAAAGAACCAAAGTATCGATCCTTCCTAGAAACATACAATGAAGAGAAAGTTTTTCTAAAGAGGATTCATTTGCAACCACAGCTTTGTCACTTGAAAAGTTTTTAATGTCAAATGTGTGGAAAAGACCAAAAATTTATTTCGATTATATTTTGTGAAAGTTGTTGAATTTGATGAAAGGACATATTGGAAAGTTTGACCATTCACTCCACTTTATGGGATAAATAATTAATTTAAAAGTTAATTTTATTTTTCAGTAGATTATATATCAAACTTTTAAGCACTTATCAACATATTTCTGGTTTAAGCAAAGTAGTTCTGGTAACCAAAAGACAAAAAACTGTTGCTATATACCAAATTTTACGATATCAGATAGAAAAATAATCGAAATAAATAGAATAAATACATTTTCAAATACAGAAAAATTCGGTTTTACTTAAAGCTTTCCACTCCAGATCTCTTTTTTTATGTATTTAAATGCAGATACTAACTTTTATGATTCGTACAGAAATAATGCGTGTCAATTAATATTAACCTATGTACTCTGAAATTAAATTCTCGATTGACTTAACAACATTTATTCACTTTTTACAACAAACCATGAGAAATAAAACCACAAGAAATAAAATATTAAACATTATTTCAAACTCGTAACTTAGTTTCTTTACTCACATTCATCTTCTTCCATATTTTTGTCCTCTATGACTGATAATGACTTTTCTTCTTTTAAAACTTTCTTAAAACTTCTCCGAAATTCTCTACCTATATATTTATCAGCGTCATCCTTCACTTTTCTTACGTTGTTTTCTCCTCTTCCCAAAATCGGCCTAGGAGTAGACACATTATTGCCCAGAATCGGCCTTGGACTGTTTTCGTTCTCGATCACGGACCTAATGTTTTTCCTGGAATACCTCGAACATTGAGGTTCTTTCGAATTTGAACCTGGGCTTGATTTTGATGAAGAAGGGGACGACTTTGGAGTAGCATTTCTTAATGGTGGTGGGATGTATATCGGTGCCTCAGGACTCAGTTCAGATTTCATGGAAAGCGACTGTGCAAATTATTTTTCGCGAAAAATTATGTACGCTTTTTGATGTTAAAGTGACGTTTCTAAATATATTATGTTTTCCAAGGAAACACGGATTCCATGACAAAAGTTTAGTTGAAATGCAGTCCTAATTTGAGTGTTAGCATTTTATATACGCCTTTAAGAGAAGAGTTACCTCCGATGAAAATAGATATTTTAAACCTACGATATGTAAAGATGAAACTATAATAAAGATATGATAAGACAGAAACTGAAGAAACATATATCCAAAAATCAGTTTAATTTTCATCAGATAATTAGCCAAGATATTTTTTGTAGTACACAGCATATAACAGATATATAGTGTGCCAATTGTAAAACTTACAATGGGATATATCTCACGAACAAAAGCTGAGATCGAAAAATGCTTGAAAATTTTCTAGGCTAGTAAGGGGGAACTAAAATGACATAAAAGAGAACTCATCCCATCAACCCCCTAGACCTCACCCACCACAACCAAAAAAGTTTAAACTGCAAACCCCTACTTGTGATACATGATTAAAAAGACTATAAAAATGCTTTCCAAGTGTATAAATAATAGTTATACAGGGTGAAGCAATAATTAGATAACGTTGGCTTAAATGGAAAATTAAATGAGGTTTTTGTTGAACTACAAATTTGTTAAAAATGTCAATTAAGTAAATATTCAAAGTGGGTTCTGTTGTTTTGTAAACAATAATACATCCTATTTTCAAATTCTGCACGAACTTAAATTTTGTTCTAGTAAACTGGAAATTTTGTTCTAGTAATTTCAGTCATGAGTTCACAAAACTCAGTTCGTCAGTCTGGATTATCATCGCCTAGTTCTTGAAGAATTTGTGTTTTGTACGAGTGAATCTTATGTAATTTTAACACCTTTCTAAACGACTCATGTGAAAGTCCTGTCATTCTCGATACTTGACGTGTTGATGCAGTGCAGTACGAAATTTCCAAGAATACCAATTTGAGATGCTTTATTCAGTAATCTTGGGGCATCTATTCTTTATTTTGCACTGATCCCGTTTTTCTAAACTTTCAACTAAAAAAATCGCGGACGTACACGTAACTTACATTTTTGTCCGGATGCCTTTCATGAAATATTTGAGCTGTTCGAAAATAATATTGGGCCTGGGAGGCAAATATAAAAATGATCTCCTCGCGTTCAGGTATGCGCGAGGAACCGCAAAGTGGGCGACGCCTGGTGGTAGATTTCAAAAGCATCCACTTCGGGAAAATCTTAAAAATGTCTAAATTGTATATATATTAGCGACCGGTTTATACTTTAATTAACAATGACTTTGACTTCAAACAACTGTTGCAATGTTCCTCAATGTTCATCCTATTCTAATTCGTAAAAAAATTCCATACATAAGTTTCCGCTGGACGAGAATATGAGAAAAGTTTGGCAATGCATTTTGCGAATTGATAAACTTATAACCAAGTACATGACTGTGTGTAGTTTACATTTTACTGAGAATGATTACTTTCCAAGTAACTGTTGATTAAAATATTCCTTATATTTTAATATATTTATACTTAATTTACTTTATAACATCTGAAACTAAATTAAGAAGACTGAATAAAAATGTTCCACCAGCTAAATTGCCCCAACGGTCTCATAAAGTTATTAGAGAAAACGTAAAGCGTAATTTACAAAACATAACGCGGCCAGCTCCAAAAACTGCCTCACCCTCAAGTAAAGATCTCTGCCGACCTTTCAACCACATAGATAATTGAGATAATGTAAATTTTCCTTTCTGTGTTTCAGACATACCTACTGTAAAAAACAAACATTTAATATTATTTTTATTCAGGTTTGGGAGTCAATTATCTTATGTATAAACTCGAATCACAACTAAATAAACTTTGAAGAACGT
The DNA here is from genome assembly GCA_918026665.1 of Diabrotica balteata. Classification (NCBI taxonomy): domain Eukaryota; kingdom Metazoa; phylum Arthropoda; class Insecta; order Coleoptera; family Chrysomelidae; genus Diabrotica; species Diabrotica balteata. Next base: position 9,750,222 of record OU898282.1, on the reverse strand, counting down.
ATTCCAACTTTTACTTTGGCAAAACACAAGTATAAATGATTTATATTAAACGTTTTATAGCTTTGAGATCAAATGACAAAATGATTTGTTTTCCCGAAGTGATCGCCCATCTTTGAAATCTTGAGCGCCCCCTGTCGGAATTGGCTATCGCGAATACTGTAAACCATCGTGACAACTACAGCTGAATGACACTACCGATCGTACAAATGATGAAAACTAATGACATTTAAAATTTCCAAATAAACCAAAAATTATTGAATCTGATAGAACCCAAAAAACACATGTTTTCAACTTGTTTTGCAAAAACGGCAAATTGTTTGTATTAAAAAAAGTTCCGACGGGCACATAATTAAAAATGATAGTAAATAAGCTAATTATTAAACAATAATTATACAGGGTCATCAACAGACTCAACAAAAACCTAATTAAATTTTCCATTTAAGCCAAATTTTACAATTATTGCTTCACCCTGTATAATAATTATTTATACCATTGTATACAATTTTTTATAGTCTTTTCAATAACGTATCATAAGTAGAGGTTGGCACAAGTAATAATATCACGTAAAGTTAAAGGTAAAGGATTACTGCCTAGCTCATTTGCAAAAATATTTAACTACAAAAAAACCGTTCGAGAAAAACCATACTTACAAATACATATTTTTAAACACCTATTTACTATCTTTGTATTACATATTAAAAATACCGATAAAACTATTTTGTTAATCCTGAAAGGAATTTTTATTGGAATAACTCAATTTGTTCAGCTATTTCCGGGCTATTTATTTTATAACCTTACATTATTTTTACTGTCGATAGAGCTCCAACCCCTCATCCTGAGCTTTGTTTGATGTTTCTATTAAATTTTGCACACTCTAAAGATAGTATTAGTCACCCACATGGCGAAAACGTAATAATAAAGAGCTACTTGGCATTTAGTTTATTTTATTTATGGAATTTTAATCATTTTCCGTTATAAATTCTTTAATAAATGATTAGCAACAATAATAAGCAAAATAAGTAATTCGTTTGAAGCTTGTGGGTAGTGTAAATTATTTAAATATTGAACCCAAAGTACCGTTAGATGTAGAGTTAGTTTAACTACATTTTTTGATTCGGTAATTGCATGTTTCTTTTTTGAAGTCACCATTACCATCGATTTGCTTTTTTTGGTAATTATTTGCTTTTTTTGGTAATTAAATCGCTGCCAAACCTGATCAATCTTACCGAAGGTAACCAACTACTCATCATTAAAATATTTTGACTTTTCGGAAATAATAATACGATTAACTAAATTCATTCTAAAAGAAACCAAAAGTAAAGTTATGGTAGAAGGTCATATCTCAGACAGTTTTAATATCACTAGAAGCCCACGAGAAGGCTGAAAATAACTGAAAATAAACAAAGAAAAAACTAAATACATGGTCGTATCAAAAAAGGAACGACAGCGAATAAGACAAAACATTACCATAAACGATCATAATTTTGAGGTGGTCAAAGAATTCATATATCTAGGAGCAACAATTACCAGTGAAAACACAGGAGAATGGGAGGTTGAAATACGAATACTGGCGGGGAATAAATCTTTCTTTGCCATTCAACATCTAATGAGGTCAAAGCTTCTCTCAAGGCGTGCCAAAATCCAAATGTACAAAACCATAATACATGAAACATGGACATTGAGAAAGAAAGAAATCAATAAGCTATTAGTATGGGAACGCAAAATCCTGCGAATTATATATGGTCCTTGCAGGGACAGCGTGACAAATGAATGGAGGAGCAGATACAACAATGAAATAGAGATTCTCTTCGGGAAAGGAAACATCGTAAGATACATAAAAGCCAATAGATTAAGATGGGCAGGCCACGTGGTACGGAGTGATGACGACAGACTGATTAGCAATGTGTTTTGGAAAAGACCAGATGGTAAAATATCGACAGGAAGGCCTAGAAAAAGGTGGAAAGACGCAGTCAGGGAAGACCTGGAGAAGATGGAAGTAAGGCCATGGGAAATAATAGCACAGGATCGGAATCAATGGAAGGCAATAGTAAACGCGGCAAAAACTCACGAAGAGTTGTAAAAGCCAATGATGATGATGATGATGATGATGATAAAGCCACATTGGAAAAGAATTTTAAGGGAAATCAATATTCACACGAAACGCTCAATCTACCACCATAGATATAAATGCGTAGCATAAGCAGTCGACCTTGCTCTAATAACAAAAAGATCAAAAGAATTAAGATTTCATTTTTAAAATACTCTAGAGAAAAAAAAGAGAGTAGGGGCTGGAACTAAATAAGGAGAATAAAAAGTAGATGGAGGTAAGGGAAAATAGTAAACAGTTAAGACAGTTTTGGAAAGTATCTGTCCCAGAAAAGGAATATAACTTTGAGACAGTTAAACAGTTCGATTAATTTAATAAAATGAAGCAACAAATAAAAACAAAGAAACCCAAGAAATCGAAAAAAGAATGGCTTAAACTAGTAAAAGTGCTGAAAGTCTAAATAAGATGCTGAGATCGAAGAAAATATTGAAAAAGTGAAAAATAAGAAGTAAAAAAAAAAGAATATAAACTCCATAGAACTAAAGCTTGATAAATGGAAGCGAAAAATACTACGAATTTACGCAACACGGAATTTTCGAAAAACTACATAAGAGAGTTTTTTTAATTAATTATACTAAGCGGTTTTGGGAGGTTGGAAATTGCAATAAAAAATTAAAAAATAAGCTGAGTAAGGTCGTACTCGTTTACCGATATAATAGATTAATTTTCCTAAATCAAGTATAAACTCTCATAATGACTTTTACTATTTAATCTTTAGTGTTTCATTTGATTAATAGAGCGCTTTGCTCTAATATTTTTCGTGATCTAGAGCAATCACACTAAAATAACATTCCATAATTTGAATGTAATCTACTTTAACAGAAGACAATAATACCGCTAATATTTGTGTTTTATAATCATAAATTTTGCTTAAGCTTTCTCAGGGGTCTTGTATTTATCCCTTTATTTTCCTATAATTCTTGGATATAACGGGCTTTGATCTTACGATTGGTATCTCGTGCTATTTAGTAATACTGTATAACTTCCAATTTCATTAAAAAAAAGTGAGAATACGTGATATACAGGGCGATTCACCGTTGGTGCGACGGCTAAACGGTGAAATTTTTTAAAAAGGTACATATTCCGTGATATGTCTTAATTTTCGGTTAATAATAGGATACTTTAAATCATGTTAATCGTCCCAAACCGGAAAAGTACATAGATATGTAACAAATAATAACCAAACTCAGGAACCCGTTGATGAAGGCAGTACTAGCGCAAAATCTAGAAGGAAGAATGAAGAACGTCAAGTCAAGCACATAAGTCGAGAAGAATTGGATTGTCATGACGAGATTCTAAAACTTGTGAATAAACTGAGAGTACAGACAACAAAAAACGAATATATGAATAGAAAGTTAAATAAAATTATTTGTAAGAATTGCAGAGAAGCCAAAGAGCAGTGGCTGGCGGAAAGGTTGTGTAATTGAGATTGTAAAATGTACATAAAAAGATAAATTAAATAATAATCAGAAGTAAAAAAAACAGTGGAATACCCAAAGACAATTGCAACCAAATCATTGAAGGAGTTATTTAAAAAAAATTGCTGGAAAAGATACGTTACGAACCTATTTAACGACGAACGGCCGGAGAGACCCCCGGAGAGACAATGAGAAGAGCCCTATCATCACTAAAAAAGAGGAACGAAATGCCGTCTTAAGGCTGTTTTAGCAGTCAAAGCATACTGCGATTTGAAATGGGCGTATCACTTACTTTTCTACACTGCTTACGCCAGCCGACGACGGGTAAAGCTGTTTTCGTAGTGGCGCCGGCCGGCGGGTGGTTTAATGACAACAAATGCATTATTCTCCATTCAAATTACTTTTGTCGGGAACACCTTTTTTGTCTTTTTTGTTTGATTATTATCACATTTATCACATTTTTAATTTATATGTCTTAGCTAAATATAGTATTGACTAAAAATTTGTGAAACATGACTGCAAAAAACATCATGGTGTTTATTTATAATAAATTTAAAATAAATATAAAAATATTATTATCAAAAAAAAATACAATTTGTTGTCACAAACACATAAACAATTTCGCAGTTACAGCTTGAAAATGATTTTAAATCAAACTATCTGACCGTACGTTCATGAGATTTGACGTCACGCAGCCGATAACGGTGAAACTAAATGCCAATGATGAGTAACACGTTTCACTATTAGATTTCAGTATTTTTTAGCAATTTTCTTCAAAGTTTGAACACGCTTTTCCCGATTATTACTGGACATAAAAAGGTGAAAAAAAAATCAACGATTACAGAAAAAAAAAAACTCTTTCAAATGATGGGCGTAAAAAGTTTGGTTATAATAGAACGTTAAACTGCATAATCCGATATTACAAAAGAACTTTCAAAAAAATTATAAAAGTAAAACCATCAGTTTAAAGGCAACATAATTTTGAATAACGTGTCCAAATTTCGAGACATTTTGTCGGTAAATAACAGAGAAAACACTGTATCTAGGTTTTGGTGTACCGATAAAACAGCCTTAATACAGAAAGATGGCGAAGCCGTAGGAATCAACTAGGTACGTGCCAAAACGCTAAAATCTTTAATTCACGAATATGGTTTAGAGTTAAGACTTTTAACAGATCTGTTCAACGCCATTTACAAAACTGGATAGTTTTAAGTAAAGCTTTTGACTGCATCTAACACCGGAAACTAGCAGAAATACTTAGAGCGACGTGTCTAGATGAGGGTGACTTAAGAATAATTACGGAACTCTACTGGCATCAGGTAGCTCAAGTAAGGGTATAGAGTAACACACGAAGGAGCCATAGGAAAGGAATGCATACTGTTCCCACTACTCTTTAATCTGTATTCGGAAATAAGATATGTCAACGATACAATCGTTGTTGCCAGCAGGCTTCCTGAAGCCCAGCAACGTATATACGAAATTGTAGAATGCAGTGGCAAAAATGAAAACACAAGCTGTCTTTATAATACACAACACAATCGTTTTGAACAAGAAACGTGCTTTAAATATCTGTGTTTGCTATTGAACAGCATTTGCGATTCGACAAGAGAAATTCTGTCAAAAAATTGAACAGCTAAGAGCGTACGCTTATATACATCGGACATCTAATGCGAGAGTATGTATATGGGTTAATCATTAGATGAACTTAGAAGAGAACTATGCTGCGAGAGTGAATCATCGTCATCATCATCCAGCCTCAAGAGTCCACTGCTGAACATAGGTCTATTCCTCATGTTTCCAACCCCGTCTATCTTGCGCCTCTCTTATCCAGTTTTTATTGAGTCTTCTTAAATCGTCAGTCCATCCTGTATGTGGTCGACCGACGCTTCTCTTGTCTTCCTTGGCCTCCATTCCAATAACCTCTTTGTCAATCGCCCATCTGTCATTCTGGCTATGTGTCCTGCCCATCTCCATTTTTGTCTGGCTATCTTCTCGATGATGTCAGTCAGTCCGGTTCTTCTCCTGATGTCTTCGTTTGTTATTCTGTCTCGGAGAGTTATTCCTAACATGGACCGCTCCATTCTTCTCTGCCTGACTCTCAGTTTGGTAGCTGCTGCTTTTATTAAGGTAAGTGTTTCTGCTCCGTACATCAAGACTGAACGGACGCACTGATCAAATACCTTTCTCTTTAGGCATGTTGGCAGCTCACTTTTAAAAGTTTCTCTCAGTTTTCCAAATGCTGCCCACCCAAGGCCGACTCTTCTCTTCAGTTCATGAGTCTGGTTATCTCTGCCAATCATAATTTCATGTCCCAGGTATTTATATCTATCTGCGAGAGTGAATATTATTTAATAATGTAATAAGAACTGAGCTAATATTTGCATATATAACTAGTGAGTATAACTGTATCCTGTGAGTATAGTGGCGGGGTACAAGTAACAATACACTGACTTGCAAGGCACTCCTTAGAGTAGCGTTTCTGGCCTGTAAATGGGTGTACTGCAGTGGATTGGGTGGCTGTACTTTAGTTGCATTGACGGTATGTTGATGAAATTCTGCTGATGATGTTGGTAGAAAAGGCATTTAGTCATCAAATGTACGAAAATCTTTTCATCACATAATCTTCCTACAAGTTGGTGGTCATCATACGATATGCTTCTCTGTTTTGTGCCGCATGTATTTTGTTTATAATTTTTGGTATTTGGAACTATTACTGGATGTTTCTCAGCCACGATATTTTTTTTACCTCTTTTACCTTTATTCTTGTCTTTCACTGTAAGTTGTAGTAGGCTGTATTGATCATTTCGAAGCACAAAGCCTAGGTATGATGCTTTTCATACGTTATCTACTAGTTGCTAACACTTCTATCTCTTTAAACATTCCTGACAATATCTCTGTATGAATTACTCCCCGTCCAGGATATCCCTCTCAGCATGGGTTGATACAGCCACATTTCCGAAGCTTTTAATTTTCTAACATCCATCCTTCTCCTGTTTGTGGCGCGTCATAGGATGCTAATACTTAATCTACATGTATTTGATGTAATCTGCAAGTGTAACAGTATCATCCGCATATCTGCATTACTACATTAATCTTGATGCCTTCATTGTACTTTTTCAGTTCCTCCACAAATATTTGTTCCATGTACGTGTTAAATAGCAGGGGCTAAAAAATGAAGCCCTATTTAACTCCCCTGTTAATGTTAATGTTTTGACCAAATATAGCTCCTTACTTAATAGGAGCTTAATTATTGATTTCAATATAGATTTTAAATAATCTGGATGTCCTTAGTGTTAAGTACTATAAGATATAATAGTTTTATAAGTTTATCATGTTTAATGGTTTTAAACGCTTTCTTTTGGCGTAAATATCTTTGGCCCATCCAGGCATTTATGAATTAAGACCAGCATTACAAAGAAGGGTTCTCGCCTTCCAAAACCGCCTCTACAGCCGAGCTAACTATTACCTATATTTTGTTTTTGTATTAGAGTGGATAATACGCAGGAAATATTCATCAACATCATCATCAATTAGCCTATATTTGTCTACTGCTGAACGTAGGCCTCCCGTAAAATTTTCCACCTATTTCTATTTTGAGCTTCTTGCATCCAGTTTGTGGTGATGCGCTTGATATCATCCGTCTATCTAGTCGGTGGTCGTCCTCTGCTTCGATATGCATCTTGCCTTGACCGCCATTCCAGAATCTTACTGGCTCGTCTATCAGTTGTCAACTGCATCTGTGACTAATGTCACCAGGAAATATTATAAGGCGATATTTGCTACACGTCATGATTAAAATAAATAATATTTTTCCCAGAAGATTGATTGGAAGGCATGGTTTTATCGAATGACCACCGCGATCAACCGATACGAATCCTATTGACTATTTTCTCTACAGTCACTTAAAAAACGACGGAAGGATACAAAAACTTATGGAGATCCCTTATGAAGACTTTTAACCCATTTGCATATTTCTGATCAAATTTATTAAATTAATACTCCAATCATATGTAAATTTCACACAATAATTCTCCAACAGAGACAACAAATCTAAATGATTTTGATGTAGTAACTAAAAAACTATTTTCCTCTAATAGCAACAGCGTAAAAAGGCGTCGATATCTCTGTAAAAAAGTTCTTATACATTCAATTTCAGTAACAGACAGTCGCCTACGTCGAGAAACCGTTTAAGTTATAAAAAAGAAACAATTATTGGAACTGTAGGAAACCCTAAAAAGTATAAACATTCTCCCGGAAATGATTCAACACAAATCGCTAATGAATTAACGGACGAATTTAAAAATCAAACAGGAAGCACAACAAATAAATTCATGGAAAATGTGTACCAGATAAAACCAACTAGCCACCCTACATAGTGCACATACACACGAAAAAGTAATCTGTTTCCTTGACCGATATATTAGGTTAATATATAGCTGTTGAAAATATTTTCTATGGGAGAGACAACTAATTAAATAAATAACTAAATAAATATTTGTGTAAAAACACGATAAATATATTTTACTACAAAACTGTCCACTAATAAATTTGTAAAATGTTATTGTAAAATTGTATTTTAGTGAAATAGGAAAATTCAAAGTTTATTGTGTAGTATAATTTTTCAATAGAAAGTATTTGGATATTTTATCCTTACTGGTTATCATATTCTTGCAATAATAGTATTAACTCTTTTAGTAACTAACTGTACTCAAAGAAAGAAATCCTCCTCTACAATATCTTTTCCAATCTCTCAAATTTGACTCCACTGTCTTAAACACTTCATTTGACTCCACTGTCTTAAACAATTCATTTACACTATAGAAACTTTTAAATATTCTCACAACTTGCAAAAATTCATCTGCGAGTCCCGATAATATGCCTTTCATATTCCTCAAACATCTTCCCATATCTGCCGTAAAAAACTTTTTCTACCGTCCTACCATCCTATTTCACTGACATGCACCTTGCGTAAGCTGCTAGAAAAACTAATAAACAAAAAAATATCTAGAAAAATACAAAATTTTAGATTCAGCCACGTCCGGATTATGTCCACCCTGAAGCACGACTGACAACTTGGGCATGTTACAGAGATCACAACCGCCTTTCAAAATAAACAAGATTTAATAACATCATTTGACATGAATAGCGCCTTCGACACTCTATTACGTTCTACTGTATTGATCAAATTAAAAGAATACAATATTACGGGAAATACATTATTTTTTTGCAATTGCAAGGCAAAACAGACGTTGATAAAGATTTTGACGTTGATAAAGATGTTGTAAAGATATTGATGATAAATATTCTTGGCTGATATGCGGATACCTTTGGTAGTCCAGGGTTTATGATGTTTGACTTAATTGTAATTAAAGGAAATGCTTTATTGAAAATACAGTCAAACCTATCTAAAAGATCACTGAAATTGCTATTACGGAACTAAAATAAAGATGATTTTAGAGTTTGAGATAATAAGATTATGTTTTTAGAACATAATCTCGTTTTCAAAAATACACAAGCAGATTTTAGAAGAGGTAGAGGAACTGCCAACAACAGCCCTCATTCATATCTTTATTTTAGAAGCCTTTGAGTCTGCCCATTCATTCCTTGCCGTCTTCACCTATATCAAATCAGCATATGATAATGTGAATATAAATAAACTTTATAATAAATCATCATCATCATTTTGGCTTTACAGCCCTGTGTGAGTCCTAGCCTCCCCAAGAATTCTCTTCCAGTCATCCCTATCCATCGCCTTCGTTCGCCAAGCACTTATTTCCATATTTCTCATATCCTTGGTCTATGTTATCTAGGAATCTTGTTCTGGATCTTCCTCTTCTTCTTTGACCAATATGTCTATCAAGGAGCGTTTTTCTAGCTGGGTCGGTTTGCTCCATCCGCATTACATGGCCTACCCACCTCAGACGTCATATCTTAATGTGTTTTACGATATCTGGTTCCTGGTAGATTCTATAGAGTTCGAAGTTGTATCGTCTTCTCCAGACACTATTTTTCTTTCGAAGCATCCTAACATGTTTTCATTGCTTTTTGTTAAAGCCCAGGTTTCTGATCCATATATTAGGACTGGTAGTAGTATTGTATTGTAGAGTTTTACTTTTGTATTTCTTGAGATAACTGTAGATTTAAAAAGGAGATTAAGCCCAAAATAGCATCTATTAGCCGTGCAAATTCTGCGGTTTATCTCTGAGGTAGTGTCATTTTCAGTATTGACGAACGTTCCCAGTTATACAAATTCGTTAACTGCTTCGATGACGTCGTTTTCTATAACAAGTTGTCGTAGTATTTATGATTGCGTACCTATTTTGTATTGCGTATGTATTTTGTTTTATTAATGTTTATTATTAAACGAATTTTTGTAGCCGCTTCCTTTAGTGCTACATACGCCTCTCGTGCTGCGTTTTCCGTTCTCCCAACAATATTGTTATCATTAGCATATGCTAGAATTTGTACAGATTTGTTATATATTGAACCGGTAGTTGTGATTTGTGACGTACGTATTACTTTTTCCAGAGCTAGATTGAATAGTATTCAGGAGAGTGGGTCTCCTTGACGTAGCCCATTATTTGTATTAAAAGGTTCAGAGAGTTCCCCCTGAACCGTACTCTGGATTCGTACTCTGCATTTAACTTTTTCAAGGGTTAGTTTGGTTAGACTTACCCACTGATTTGGTACTCCTAGGTCTATCATTTTTCTAAACAATTCTCTTCTATTTGCAGAGTCGTAGGCTGCCTTGTAGTCTATAAATATGTGGTGCGTATCTACACCGTATTCCAGTGTTTTCTCTAGAATTTGTCTCAGGGTTGAAATCTGATGAATTGTTGATTTACCACCTCTGAAACCAGCATGGTATTGTCCTATTATTCGCTCTGCATTTGATGCCATACGATGGCATAGTATATTGGAGAATATTTTATACGCTGCATTTAGGAGCGTAATTCCTAGATAGTTAGAGCATTCAAAGATATCTCCCTTTTTGTGTATGATGCAAAGTATTTCAATATTCCAATCACTGGGAAGGGACTTCTGTATCCATATTTCTTTTATAAGCTACTGTAGCGTTATTATGATATCATGGCCACCTTCTTTATATAATTCCGCTGGAAGATTATCTTTATAATAAATTACAAAATTTAAATGTTCCTTGTCCTATAATCAATATCTATTTTTAAAATTTTGTCTTTATGGGCCCATCTTAAGCAACCAAAGGTTTACCTTAGGGTTCACATTCATTCAGCATTCTTCCTAAAAATATAAATATTAATGGGTATGCTGACGATTTATATGTTTTATATGTTAAAGGATCAGTTATCCAACAAATGGTTATTAAAGTTAATATGGCATTATATAATGCAAAAAAATGTTTGTTAAAACATGACCTATCTGCCTCTATAGATAAGTGTAAAGCCGTATGGTTCTCGAAGGGAAAACGCAAAGTTATTGCCTCAGAAATCAAACTTAGGAACAAAATGCTACCGTTAACAGATCAAGTTAAAGGAGCACCATCATCATCATTGGTGCTACAGCCCTATAAAAGAGCCTCAACCTTCCAAATACACCAGTCAGTTCTATCTACTTCTACTTCTACTTTCCACACGGATATAAGCAAAAAAAAATATAATGTCACTTAAATGCAATAAAATTTACATCAATAGATTTGCTGTCCTGTCCCAGTTTTGTCCACTTGTTTAGTGGCAAGAATACACATTAATTGACCACGTGAAATGATTTTTAGAACACTTTCACTATATTTGATACTTTAATAAAGTTTTTTATTTAAAACAACAAGTGTGCAATAAATTTTGTTCGTAATGAATAAATTATATTATAAACAAACCTAACCTCACAAAACTTGACAGACAAACAGAATGACTCAGTGTTTCTAATAGTTTTCTTACTAATGAACAAGCGACAGTGGGTTATTCAGTTTGTCTCAGTGTTGCTTTGACTAAATTAGTTAATTGCTTCCAGTATAATAGGTACTGGTTTATTCCCCATAGTTGTTAAGGTGGGTTTTAATACATGTTATCTAAGTATTGTTATGATAAATTGGACTCTTTTGGTTGCTTTGCTGTAATAATGTTGAAAATTGAATTTTGTCAAAATATTCCTCTGTTGCTTTCAGCCATCGACATCTTCTAGGACCTTTCAGTCATAAGATTAAAGGACAAATCGTCAACAAAAATATTTTAGATTACTTTCGAAACGCAAAGTATTTAATTTTTTTATACTTCAAATTGGCAATTAATAATTTTGCAGAAATACCTTCTGGTAGTAATAACCATTTATAAAAATAATAGGTACTGTGTTATAATTTTGCTAATATTTAGATATTTTATTTAAATAATAAAATAAATGTTTGTTTAATTGTTAATTTATTTTTGTGAGTGTAGAAAACACTCTCTGTGGTGGATATTGTAATTAAAAACATTAAAAATCCGCCGAAGGGCTTCTATCACAACTCCTATCTATTTACAACAAGGGTGTAAAATCGACATCTGCAAGGGAATCCCTCTAATGATTGTACGCGAACAGTAATTGCCTAAAAACCGTTACGAAAAATCGTCCGAAATCCGTTACGATCAACTGAACACAGTAGAACGTGATTTACCAATACGCAGAAAGTTCCGTTCCTCGACCAATAAGGGTAGGTCGGTCGCCCCACCTAGCGCACGCTTACTGCGTATCCGAGGCGGGGTGTAAACACTATTGGGGCTCAACGATGCAACACTACAAGAAGTTACCGTCGAGAAATGTGCTTCAGTAGGCCGTGACATTTCGCGAGGGATGCCTCGCGTGCCATACCATCATGATATGGAATTCGCTAACTTCAGAAATCATTATACGAGTCTGCAGAGGCTAGCTTTGGAGCCTCAATTTTTTCACCTTCAGCAACATTTCTTCAAGTTTACAGAACCGCTAGAACTTACCACTGCTATTCCTCTGGATCTTAGTGTCAAGAATCAACATAATCAATCGCCGATTACTCCGCCGTGCACTCCATCTCCTGGTAGCAAGAGAAGTCACCAATCTCCGACACCAGAACTACCGTTCAAGAAATCGAAAATAACTCCAACTTCAGCCAAAAAAGTTAAAGCTATCCGGAAACTTAATTTTGAAGAAGACAACACTTCACCGGTTTCAGGAACTATAATTCGGGAATTACGACCTGATGAAAATCTAGTAGTAAGAAAGGGCGACATAGACCCAGCATTTAACGTTGTTGAAATCACCGAAGAGGCCAAGGCCGAATTAGCTAAGATTGAAAATTTAATAGGAGATTATGTGTGTAGGCTGTGCAGAGAGTTGTACGAAGATGCCTTCGGATTGGCTCAGCACAGATGTTCTAGAATCGTTAATATCGAATACAGATGTCCTGAGTGTGATAAAGTTTTTAATTGTCCCGCAAATCTGGCTTCACATAGAAGGTGGCACAGGCCTCGGCAAACGAAGGACGCAAAACTGGAGGACCATGGTGAAGGAGAGTCGGGTAAGTTTTTGAGTATTTCTTAACATTTCTAAATTTATTAAAACAAAAAGTTACTGTTTTTCCACTTTGAAAAACACGTTTACTTAATTATAACCTATAATAAAACAAAAACAAACAAGAAATTAAAGATAATATGAGAAGACAGGTAACAGCTGACCAATTTAAATAAATAATAAACAAAAAAAAAAACAAATTTGTACACAGCAATAAAAACTTTTTTTTTTAATTTCACATAGGACAATCAGTTAGAAAATGTTAAAATGAAAATTGCAGCACCTTTATTATAAAGAAATACACATTATACAGCATTACATAGCATTATGTAGAAACACACATTATATAGCATTTTAGTATAAACTGTGACTTAAACATAATGTAACTTAAATAAATTTTGTGAAAATTTAAAAAATATTATTTTTTAGCTTTTACTTATCAAATTTAAAAATTTTTTTTTCGTTTACTTCTTATTTATAATTACTGTCACATCAGCTATTCTTGGTTATTGGCGACATGTTGATTATTAGTTTACAATTTATGCAATAGTTGAATTGATTTTAGATAATTTACAATATGCGTTTTTTTTGTTCTACTGTTTTTAGTATGCCAGAGAGTTTAATATTGGATTTTTCTTGAATACATTTTAATGAGTTTATTGTGTCCCACATTGAGAATAATTCTATTACATACATCACATACTGTTTAATTTTTTCTATCAAATGAATTAAAGAATTTAATTAATCTTGTGTGATTTAAATGCAAGTTAATTTGATGGAAACATTTTGTTTGTTGTTTGATGCTTCTCTGGAACAATAATGTGCTTCTAATTATATTTGTTTCTGATGCAGCGTTTTAAAAAGTTCAAATCAGATTCCATTTTAATTTTATTGAATAATTCCATCTAATGGAGTCATTATTCTTTAGAACATTCTACTAATGTGTAACGATTAAATGATTTTCTAGTGCTCGAGCTATAGAAAATATCCTTTGGTGTATACATAATAAGTTTTTGTCTTGTAGTAGGTCTTGGAATCATGTTGCATTTATCTTCTTCTTTCAGTGTCCTGTCCGATTATCGAACGTTGGCGATCATTTTGGCAATAATAACCTTATTCACGGCGGCTCAAAATAAATTAGCGGTGGTTTCCTGATACCATTCTTGGAGATTTCGTAGCCAGAATGTTCTTCGTCGGCCTGGGCCTCTCCTTCCGTCGATCTTACCCTGTATTATGAGGTGTAGAAGGTTATACCTCTCTGGATGTCTCATTACATGACCGAAGTATTGTAACTTCCGAATTTTTATCGTTTTTGTTATTTCTGTGCTCTTTTTCATTCGATGTAAAACTATTTCATTTCTTATTCGATCAACCCAACTTATCCGCAATACTCGTCGATAAATCCACATCTCAAAGGTCTCTAATTTTTTCATTAATGTCTCTGTAAGGGTCCAGCTCTCCATACCATACAGCAATGTGGAGAATATGTAGCAGCGTATTAATCTGATTTTAAGTTTTAACGTAATATCTCTATTAATTAGAATTTTCTTTGATTTATAGAAGGCGGCTCTGGCTTTTTCAATGCGTATTCTTATTTCTATATTTATGCTTCAGTTATCGTTAACGTTTGCACCCAAGTAGGTAATATTGTGGACTCTTTCTAACTCTATTCCATACGCTCTGATGTTCGTTGGTTGTAACTCCGTTTTGCTGACAACCATAAATTTTGTCTTAGAAGTATTAAGTTTTAGCCCATATTCATCACATTCTTCGGTTACCCTATTTATAAGTAGTTGCAGGTCTTCTTTATTGGAGGCAATAAGTACCGTATCGTCTGCATATCTGAGATTGTTGACATTAATTCCATCGATTTTAATGCCTGTATCTTCAACTAAGGCTTCTTTGAAAATAAATTCGGAGTAGATATTAAAAACTAGTGGCGATATAATACATCCTTGCCTCACTCCACGTCGTATTTCCACTACTTCCGTCGTGTTGTGTCCAGCTCGTATATTTGCACATTGATGCCAATACCAATTTTTGATAACACGGAGGTCTCGGTTATCAATTCCCACCTGTTGCAAGATACCTATAAGTTCGTCATGGTTTACTCGGTCAAAGGCCTTTTCGAAGTCGAAGTTGCATTTATACTATTAATAAATTGTCCTTTTACGGCAGTCATTCAGGAAACAAAATCGACTTTGTTGTGTTGAGATTGCCATTTGATGTATTGAGCATTCTTTTGATAGTTGAAAGATTTTTTATTAAAGATGCTTTTGGTTTGTTGAATTTTTTTCATTTTCATCAGTTGGAGAAGAAAAAGGGAGTTATGCTTTCAAAAGCTTCGTTAATTTTGTACTGGTCTTACTCGGTTCAGAGCTGTCCATCAATTTGAGCAGATCTATGTTCTTCTTCTTCTTCTTGTAGTACCTATTCGTTTCGGATGTTGGCGACCATCATGGCAATCTGCATTTTGCCAACTGTGGCTCTTAAAAGATTTGTGGTTGTTGTGTTGAACCACGTACGTAGATTTTTCAGCCAGGAAATTCTTCTCCTTCCTGGTCTGCGTTTTCTTTCTACTTTTTCTTAAAGAATTAATTTCAGCAACCCATATCTTTCGCTGTTCCTCATGATGTGATCGAGTTATTTAATTTTGGCTGTTTTTATTGTGGTTAACAACTCTTTTCCTGTTTGTATTCTTGATAAAACGTTCTAGTTAGTAACGTGGTAGGTATAGGGTATCTTCAGGATTCTACGATAAAGTCACATTTCGAAAGCCCCAATTTTGTTGCAGGTGGCGTCTGTGAGAGTCCACGACTCAACTCCGTACAATAGTATAGGAAAGTTATAATATGATAGTAACCTGATTTTTATGGGTACTGATAAATCATGGCATTTGAATAGCTTAGCCATTTTTTGAAATGCAGATCTTGCTCTCTATCCTAGATTTTATTTCTAGAGAATGGTCCCAATTTTCATTGACGTTCATACCAAGGTAGGTGTAATTTTTTTATTCTTTCTATTGGTTGACCATTCCTGCTTAGAGATCATCTTACATTTTGTTATCTTAACGTTGAGTGAAAGTCCATATCTCTGACTCACTTCTGTGATTCTATTCATTAACTCCTGGTGGGCTTCATTCATTCTCCGTTAATTCGAATTCTGGCTACAACATCTTCTGCTGCTTCATAAATGATTTCCTCAGAGTATATGTTAAACAGCAAGGGTGACAGTATACATCCTTGTCGGAAACCACGTTTGATTATGATATCATCGGATTCTCCTGCCTCTGTACGGTTGACAATTTTGATTCCAGTAAAGATTGATAATAATTCGTAAATCTCAGGTAGTTATTCCAATATTTGTTAATATGTTATTATTATTTTGAAGCTATTTTCTTGTGGCATTTTAAAGTAATTGCTATTTAAATGGGAATACGCCACAATTAAAAGTTAAAGTAAGTTTAGAATTGAGATATTGAAACGTCAATAAACTTACTATAACTTTTAGTTGTGGCTTATTTCCATTTAAATAGTAATTATTGTTAATATCTTTATCAGCTTGTCGTGTTTTACTGTATCAAATGCTTTATGGTAATCAATGAAGCATGCATAAATATCGCAATTCACATCTCTACATCGTTGAAATAGCACTTGTATGCTAAAGAGGGCCTCTCTCGTACCCACTGCGTTCCGAAAACCAAACTGTGTACGGCTGATTTTTTCTTCGCATAGTCTATATATTCTTTGATGTATGATTTTTAGAAATAATTCTAAAATGTGGCTCATTAAGCTGATGGTCCGGAAATCATTGCAGGATACGGATTTTGTTTTCTTTGGTAGAGCAATAAACGTTGACTTCAGCCATGATCTTCGTATTCTATCTATCTATACAGCACTTGCTGTCCAATTTTGGACATAGGCCTTCTCTTCCTTTTCCACGTCTCTCTATTGTGGGCAGTTTGTATCCACTTCGGGCGTGTTTCTTCAAGTCATCTGACCATCTCATTTGTGGCCTTCCTCTTTTTCGTTTGTAGCTATATGGTCTCCAGTTTATGGTCGTCTTTCTGTCTTATGTATGTCCAGCGAACTTAAACTTAAGTTTTGCTATCTGCGTTAATACATCGGTCACTTTTGTTTTGTTGCTGATCCATTCTCTTCTTGTGTGATAGCCTGATGTTTAGCATTTGCGTTTCCACGGCTCTTTGAGTCTTTGCTATTTTTTCCATGTTTTCCTTTGTAAACGTCCAAATTTGAAAACCGTAGGTGAGAAAAGGAAGTATACATTGGTTGAAGACTCTTGTTTTTAAATATTGGGGTATTTTCTGTTTTTTAGTATATAAGAAAGTTTTCCGAAAGATACAGAAGCCAACTGTATCCTTCTCTTTATTTCTCCGGTCTGATTTTCTTTATTTAATTTAACTAGTTGTCCCAAATATACATATTCTTTGACATGTTCTATAGTTGTTTGTGCAATTGTAATTATTAATTCTTCTGGTTAGTTGGTCATAAGTTTCGTTTTATTACAATTCATTTGTAGATCTATTTTTGTTGATTCGCTATTTAATTCATCCATCATATTTTGTAATTCTTCCCTTTTATGTTATTATTACAATGTCGTCTGCATATCTCAAGTGATTCAAATATTAACCATTTATATTAATACCCCTTTTTTCCCATTGTAATTTCCTCATAACGTCTTCCAACTATATTAAAAATAGAAATCGATTAGTTTTTTTAATATTATTACCGGCAATTTACAATCGACTAAAGAACAAGAGAAGCATGTAGTAAATATGCGGTTAAACTCATCACAAATTGGGACACTTGTAGATAGTATAAACTTATCACCATAATAAATCCAGGATCTTAAATAGGCCTGGAAAGGTGTGCAAACTGATAACTGGCCTTCCTTTACCTTGTGGCAGTGGCTTTGATCGCTTCTCGTCAGGAAAGTGCACTTAAGCATTTTGATACATTCAGTGATAATAAATAATTGAAAATTTCTCTAAAATGTCCAATCCAATGAAGCCATATTTTATGCAGTGGTGACACAATTGATCAAGTGTCCAAAATCGCCTGCTATTTCCAAAAAAGTCAAATAACGCCAAAATGTTCACACTTAGACCGAATGTATGCTACTTCTATATATTCTTTCCTTATGGTCTTTCTTGGAGTATGAACTGCAGTATCGAATATCTGCGAGCTTTTATTATATCCTAGAGTTTAACAAGAGAACATGGTCCAACTCCTGTTTGAATGCAAACTTCTTTGGAATTAATATATAGAACACATGCTTTTTTTTCAAAATAAGTTTTTTACAAACATTAGATCTCTATGACCTCTCCTGACTATCTCTAGGTACTCACACAGCCTATTGTGTTAAACCCTATCAAATGCTTTTTTAAATTCTATAAAGTTGACTAATTATTTATTTCTCAATCCGTTTAAAAACAAATTGTTTTTTTTTTCTCTATAGTTTTGTCGTATTTCTATCCAATTCTATTGCAAATTATCCTAAAAAACAATTAAGGAGAAAGTCTCATGAGATTAATTAAACTGAAGTTTAGATTACCGAAAGTACCCCTAGAATTCAACGAAAAATTGAAAATCCAATACCGAAATTTGAAACCGGAAATAGCCGGTATGACCGGAAAAAGGAAAATGCTCATAAATATTTTCATTAAAAAGTTTACTATCGAAATCTTATGCAGCTGAATTTTTATATCTCAAATCTGTTTAGATTGGTAGATACGTCTAATAGGCCACAACGTGAGACACCCAATACAATACGTGAGACACCAATAATATCTAAATTTAATAAATAATCACAGGCAATCTTCAGGTAACAGTTTATCGAGTAACAGGCAATCTTCAGCATTAGAAATCAACGCCTTAAGGCAAACATGCTGGTGATGAGTTTACCTATTAGTGGTGATCAGTTTACAGGTCTCCAAGGATTCCATTGACCAGTTTGCTGTATCTTGAAATGTCTAATAATTTAATGGGGGGTTATAAAGTTATAAGTTCATGTACGTCCCATATTTGAGCAATATGTGCCTTTGTCTTGTAGTGGGTGGTACCGTATTAATACTTTCATTAAGATCAGCTTCAGTCTTTACTAATATTCAAGGTCTTTGAGCCGAGTTCTATTTCACCGTCTAGTTTGGTGATTGGTACATTTTTTTATATATTTCTGTTATGAATGGAATAACACGAAGTACAATACATACATAACATTGGCTATTATTCAAAAGGTTTTTGACTCAAAAGAGTAAAGTATTTTTATAACGAAATGTTTACTGCAACTCCAAAGTTCAATTTCTTAGGTACAAATAAGTTTGAGGATGATCTTGTAAATTAATATTTTATTCTCGAGTGAAAGTTGACATTTTTTCCAAGTAGTCACTATATTTGTCTAACTTTTATATTTAGTTGCATTTGTCTAGCTTTAGTACGGGCTTTTTCAAGAAACAATTTTGTTCTAAATGTAGCAGCAAATGTTTTACTTCAGATTTTTAAGGAATTGGTGTTATTATTTATATATATTTGAAGGCATGCTTTTCTTCTTATTGCAAAAGTAACTTGTATAGATTTATTGGCGTTAACGTTAGTTTTTAATGTTCAAGGTAGATTTGGATTAGGGGTAGATAATTCTGTAGATTGTTAGCTGCTTTCTGTCAGAAGGTAATATTGCTGTAACATCAGCAAATATAGTCATGAGGATATTATTATTGGTAGGTATATCAGCTAAGATATATAAGATATAGGAATACGCTCAGGCTACTACCTGGAAAGTCTCCAAAATAAATAGGATAGTAGTATGATGTTAAAACATTAACTGTAAATTGGAAATATCATTCGTTAATCTAGCAATTCAGTATGATATATATTTGGTGAGGCGTATGTGATTTTAATTCATATAAGACCATTGTACTATTCGTTGATCTTGAGAAAGCATGTGACAGAGTTCCTCGTGAGATTCTGTGGTGTTTAAAGCTTTCTTATATTCAGTTTTTATATAAATCTTGTAGTCTGATCAAGTAAAGACTTTATGTATCTGTAAGTAATCAATTCAAGAAAATATATACAAAGAAATAAAAATAGACAAAATTGAAAGAACGAGATAATAACTTACTATTTAATTGGAAAAAGAAAAACAGAAAAACTATATGGCAAATCAGATGTCTATATTATCTACCGCGTGTATAAACAGTAAATGAACTATTGGCGAATGCGCCAGGTATATAATTTGTGATTATTTTATAAATTTTATATTTTATTTTTTTTACCGTGATATTTGTAGAAAATAAGACTAATCGAAAACTTTTAAAACTAATATTTTTTACAATAATTACCACGACGTAAGAAATTACTATTTACGTATACTTTTTTATGCATAATCATTTCGTAGAATATTGTTTAACTGGTCATATATTTATCTTTTTATTTTTACTGTATAGCAATAAATTTATAAAAAACAAAAGTTCAAAATACAGATATTCGTTTTTTCTTTTAACTTAACATCAAATATAAAGGTCTGGATTCTCTACCGCATGCATAAACATTAAATAAATGATGCATTCGACCGTTACTTAATAGAAATTCATTTTATCTAACAATAAAACACCAAAGACTTTTGTTTTTCAAAATTCCACAAAATTTATTATAATTTATTACCACTACAGCTGTTTCAGCCAGAGTGCCTTTCTCAAGTGATCTCTTTTTGGTATGCGTTAACACTTTATAGTCTTCAACTGAATAAGTTGAGGAGTTGAGAACTGTTTGTTTTAATTTGTTAATTTCCATAGATTGTACTAAATATAGCTTAAGGCCTTTATTTTAAATATGGAGAATTTAAAATTGGCAATTAAAAGAATGATTATGATCTCGAAAGTGAAGTGCGCACGTAGAATCTGTTTTTCTATTATTGGAAGCCCTTTTGTGTTCTGCTATCCGTTTGTTAAAAGTTCTACCAGTTTGACCGATGTAAGTTTTTGGACAGTCGCTACATTTAAGTTTGTATACACCACTGTGTAAGTGCTTGTTGTTTTTAATATATTTAACTAAGTTGTTGGTTTTTCTAAAAGCTAGTATTATTACTTTATTTTTTATGTGTTTAGCTATTTTTGTTGATATCTTGCCTGTATATATAATCTAGCAGAAGGTACTGGGTTTTTTCACCACTGGGTCGTGGAAATACTAATTTCAGTAATTTTTTATACAGTTTTTGATTCAAGATTTTATTTATCGTTTATTATATAATAGATATTATTATAAATATCTATGTCGACGTTGTTTTTTGACATGGAAATTTCTATTTAACTATGTAACATGCTATGGTAGGCTGCTACCATCTTGAATTATCTATATCTCTATTTATTAATAATAATCTGGTTGAGAGTCACTATAATATTGTTACGATAGTTCCGTAAAATTTTTTCTTTATTGAATAAATCTTACGGAACTATTGTAAAGTTTTAAAGATTTATTCCATACAGAAAAAGTCCCTTGATGACATAGGAAAAGTAAGAAAAATCTAGAATGCTAGAATGTTCGAGATTTCATCGAAAAATCCAGAAATGTGTATTAATTTTTAAGTACCTATTGTAATATTAATATAAATAGTAAGACAATACCGATAGTTAAAGTGAAAAAAGTGTACTTTATACAATTTATATCAAATTAATTTACCTGATTTTATGGAATTTCATCTAAGATATGATGCACGTGTACGAACTCATCATTTTATAGCCCCACATTAAAATAATCAAATCCTCCGAGATATAGCAAACTGATCACCGGCATCCTTTGAAGACCCTTATACTCATCAGCGCATATAGGTAAACTCATCACCAGCACTTTTGCCCCAAGGCGCTGGTTTCGAATGCGAAGATTGTCTGTTATCTGTTACACTTGTAGCTTACGTAATAATATTAATTACGGATATATTAAATTTCGAAGTTATTTTAAGCACACTGCTTTAAAAATTAACTGATATATTTATTTAAACTGCGTATCTCACGGTAAATGGCTTATTAGAGAAGCAACCAATAGAATTTAGTGAAATTCCCAAATACCAACCAATGAATCCAATGCATCTACATTTAATGAATCCAGACTTGGATTATTCTTTAAATTATCAAATCTTAGCAAGGCAAACATATTATCGTCGGAACCTCTACGTGATGCAGGTAGGCCAGTGATCAGTTACCAAATCTCTCCGGATCTATTTTAAAATCCCTGATTATATTGCGGTAATGGGTTTGTACCTTCTACGAGTGGATTTATGCTAATTGGCGATGAGTTTCCGTATACCGATATGGTCATACGTAAATAAAATATTGTTCTTTTTATTGTCTTTTTGCTTCTTCTTCTAATGGCGCTACAACCCTTTGTGAGTCTTGGCCTGCTTAACAATGTTCTTCCATTCTGCTCTGTCGGATACCTTCCTTCGCCATTGCCTGATGTTCATGGTTTTAAGATCCTTCTCTACGTCGTCTATACATCTTTTACGGGGCCTTCCCCTTGTTCTGTTTCCTTGGGGCTTCCATCTCTGGACTACTTTTACAGCTCGATTATCTGGCATTCTTCCTAGGTGACCAAGCCAGTTTAGTCTTTATGACTTTACAAATCTAACAATATCTGCGCTTTGCATTAGTTCATCCAGCTCGTGGTTCATTTTAATTCTACACGAACCGTCGCTGCATTGGGTTGATCCAAATATTTTCCTTAGTATTTTGCGCTTAAATATTCTTAGTTAATTTTCATCAGTGGTTGAGAGGGTCCACGTTTCACATCCATATGTGACCACTGGTCTAATTACTGCTTTGTAAATTCTAAGCTTAGACTCACGATTCAGTAACTTACTGTTTATTAAGTCTTTATATGCATAAAAGCTATCTTATTACCACTAAGAATCCGTGCTTGTATTTCTTGACTGATGTTGTTGTTGTCATTTATTATTGAGCCTAGGTAGGGAAAAGTGGAGGCATATTTGTAGGTATGGTTGTCTACTTTCAGATTCTCATGTTGATTCGTTTTTGTGCACTCCATATATTTTGTTTTGCTTTTTATATTTATATTATAGATCTATAAACGTAGCTCAGCTTCTCGTTTCAGTTCTATAACTTTCTCGCTTAATATCCTTTTGTTGCGGCTTATTATGGCAACATCATCCGCATTGCATATTTGCATTGACCTTGTATTAATACAGCCGTTTATATCCAGCTTTCTAACAACAGCTTCTAAAGTTAGATTAAAAAGTGTTGTTGATAAGGCATCACACATTATCAAACTCCATCTTCAATATCAAAGGCCAGCATCATATCTCCATCAATTCTCACCATAGCTTTGGAACCCTCCAGAGTCATATAAGTTTAACCAACTTATTGGGTATTACTAACATAGATAGTTGCTTTAATATCTTTTGTCGATCTACTCCATCAAATGCGTGTTTGAAATCGATATACAAGTTGTAAATAGGTATGTTATATTCAACACATTTTTCATGTATACCTCTTAACATATGTATTTGGTCTATAGTTGACCTCTTGGGTCTGAAGCCACATTGGTATTCACCAACCATCTCCTCCGAAAACGATTCCAGGCGATTGTATATAATTCCTGATAATAGGTTGTAGATGACATTTAAAACTGTTATGCCCCTATAGTTTTTGCAGAGTCGTTTGTCTCCCCCTTTGTATATAGGAAGTATGATTCCTACTTTCCAATCTTCTTGGAATGACTTCTAGTGTCCCAATGTGGTCGATTAGTTTATGGATACGCCTCCATAGCGCATGGCCATCACTCTTTATCAGTTCTGCAGTTATTCCATCTGTGCCAGGTGCTTTGTTATTTTTTAGATGTTTTATGACGTTTATCGTTTCTTCCAATGTTGGTTCCTTAATTAGTTGTTCTGCTGTGTGGTGATTTATTTCTTCGTCTTCGTTTTGTTCTTTTTCTGGGTTTAACAGCTCTTGAAATTGCTCCTTTCACCTTTCATTATTATCTCTTTCTTGCTGATAATTGGCCCATTTTTGTCCTTGCAAACTGTTGATTTTGTCATGTATCCTTGGGTGTATTGCTTGGTTTCCTTGTAAAATTTTCTAGTCTCTCTTCTGTTATTATAATCTGTAATTTGTTGTATTTTCTATTCAACATTTCTCTCTTTTTTCTTCTACATATTTTCTTTGCATCTTTTCCGAGTCTTCATATGCCCTTCTATTAAATCGCGAATCCCTTTGTAGACATTTCTATCTGGCTACATTTTTGCTATTTTTTACTTGTTGGCTATCTTGGTCAAACCATTCCTCGTTTCTTTTGCTTGAGGTTTCACCTAATGTTTCCTTTGCCATATTTGTAATTGTTGTTTGGGTGACATTCCATTCTTCCTCAATGTTGATTTGTTCTCCTCTTTTTTATTTTCCGCTGATACTCATTCTTCTTTTTAAACATATATGTGTTCCATTTTCTTTGTTTGGCGCCTTTCTCTTATTTTACCATTGGTATTCTTTGTTTTATCTTCGATATAACCAAGAAATGGTCCGAATCGCAATTTGCGCCTCTGTAAGTTCTAACATCCGTTACGGAGTTTGCCCACCGCTTAGATATTAATATAATGTGATCAATTTGATTAAATTGATCACATATTATGTTTTTTTATGCTCTAATGCCTTTTAATGCACTTGTTTTACCTACTGCATGATTTTCAGTTTCCCAAGGGTTTTGTTTTAATGGGCTAGTTTTGTTCAAATGCAATAACTTTCGTCATTTTGTCTATTTTTTATATATAAAATTCGTATACACTAGATCTAGTTTACAGTAAGTTACTAAATTGCTCTTTGTACTAAATTACCATTACAGTTTTTCTAATTTTTTTTATAAACATGTCTAGATTTCCCTTTTATCATATAGCAACCCCATTATCTCATTTGATGTACATTTTTATCTACATTAAATAATCCGTATTTAAAATGCGTTAAATTATTTAAACATAGTCGTTCTATGTGTAAATATCCAACATTAAAGATTTTTTAAAACCACATTTTTAAAAATAGTCCAAATTTTAAATCTACTAATTACACTAATTACTGTGAAAATGATAACTAAAAATTGAGTTTGTGTTTTTATATTTTTTATCATATCACCTATGCACGAATTAATGTAGATTTTATTTTTAGAATCAGACGAACAATTCCAATGCTCCGAATGCGGCAAGCGCTTCCGCAGAATCGCTTACCTAAAAAAGCACCAGTCGATGCACCAGCTTGAATGACACCGGCTTGTCCCTGTAATCAGACCCATCCCTAGGATGCCGCCCCGCCTCTGGCGGCCACCGCCTTTGCCGCCTCCGGGGCCGATCTGTAGCAATCCCGAGACGTCTGTCGTTTCGTCTTCCTTCGACACCGTCTCCGGTGTCGAGAGGTATCTGCAAAACGTCACGTGGATCAACAACTTCTGACACCAAACCAGGGCCAACAATGTATATATGTTTCTATAGTTTGGTAGGTAATTGATTTGATTTAAATGGAGTTATTTGTGAACTTCGCGATATTCAAACTTATTTAAAATATTTTTTGGGTAAATTGTCATTGTGAATGAAAACTTAAATACTAATTACTATTAAATACTAGAACTTAAAATAGAGGTCTGGAGAGGTCTTTAATGTCGATCTTATATTGCTTTAGATTGATTGCTTTTTAAAATGTATAATGCCCAACATAAATTTTTATTGATTCTTTTATCATTGATTATTTTTGCAAAATGTATTTTCAAAATAATTTTAAACGATTTCAAATATTCTATTTTAAAATCTCCTCAGCCTTCAGATTATGGGAAAGTTTTAACCGTGTAAACATACAGATAATCTAAAACATTTTCGAATCTAAAATCGAAACTCAAAAACACGAAGTAGCATACTTGCTTACAGAACACACTCTAAATCATACAGCTTGAACAGCCACCATAACTGGATCTACTACTTTTCTATCTACGTTTTTCCATCTCTACTTCTCCCGCTCAATATGTAGCAAAAGGTTTTAATTACTCTGTTATCCTCAACTTATATTCCAATATATAAACGGAAGAAGCCATCTTCAATTTACCTTCTGATAATGCCGAAAAAACTAGACCAAACATTACTAGATTTCTTCATAGCTCAAAGCTTCCTACTCCAAACATTAGCTAGTCCGGGTTGGACTGTATCGAATTTCGTTACACCAAGCTTTTGATTCTCTCTCTGGAGTCTAGGGAAACAATATTTTCCTAAACCCAATGAGCGTGTCCCCAGATCACTTCTTGGCCGTTGTTTTGTGCGGCGCTATACTTTTTGCTGAAGATAAAGGTTTTTGGTTTGATGACATGGTATTTAAGTGGCAGTGGCTCGTAGATTATTAAAAGCAGAAGTAGTATTGTTATAATGTAGCTAAATGTCGTCAGTTCTATTATTATGACAGAGAGATAATCGTCGTTTTATAAAAATAGATGGCTGCTTCAAAAGATATGTCCAGGTTTAAATAGGCTTCACACAATACGTTTGTTTCCTGGTATTAATGGACTTGGTTAGGACTAATTAGCCAGCAGAATATGTTTCTCCTAATAATAGAATTTACCTGTTAATTGCAGATTATCGTTTATCCAGCCTCATAGATACTTAATTTTTCTAATCACTTTTAAATGTTTTCTTATTGCTCTTCACCGATTATCTGTTTCAGTATCGTTATTGGCAAATATCCTTTTTAGCAGTTTGAGAGTTATATTGACCAAGGTGATTGTATAATAGTTGGTCCTCCTATGGCTATTTATTTTTTTGTAATAACGGATAAAAAAATAATAGGTACATGTTTAATGATTCTTCTCAGGTTTTTTCATAATACTAAAATATTATATAAGGTTAACTCAAATATCTTCAACTTCAAAAAGTTTAGTAATGTCTTTATTTCGCAATTCATCTTCAAAATTGTCTTAATTGTTGATCTCTCGCTAGGTTGTACTCGTAAAATGTTGCTGTATATAAGAAATGTTAAATCTTTTCAACATTACAGCTACTTCCACTGGATGAAAAAGTACCTAAACCTTCTCTTATTGAAATTCTATTGTTTATTCTTTAGTCGCATTCTTAAAAATGGCTTTACTTTATAATCAGAAACCCCTTGTAAGAACCCATTTCTATTATCTCCATTTAAACTTCTTACCAAGATTACAATTCTACTATTATTGAATCAATAACACCAATATTTCTTGAAAAAGGTTAATCAATCCAAATCATGAATGTGTTGCTTGTGTGAGTCCATTTCAAATAGGTAAAGAAATAATAAATAAGACTTACTCACAATCAATTTAATTTAACTATCTGACGACCGGTTTCGCTTTCTACAATATCCAAAGCATCCTCAGGTCTCGATACAAAGTTAAACAAATGCTGAAATAATAAGAACCCATATTAGGGTGTTGTCCAATAACGATAAAGTAAGTAGATGTTGTAAATTACAATAATTATGCCAATATTACATGTCTGTGGTTTTAATTTAAATGAGTAAGTTGAATAAAAGGTATAAAAATTTTAAAAGTTTAAACAGACAAGGTAAGGCCCACAAATAGTTATAAAATAGTCTCTTCGATTGTAATAAATTAACAAATGAACAAATAAATAAATAAAATAAACATTACTTACATGCCGGTACTCTATTAATTGATGGATGGTAGAACATGGTTGAAACTACTATATATTGTTGAATGGAGAACTCAATTCTATTATTGCAGTTGTTTGACAGTAAACGGGAAGTTCTTGTGGAGATAGATTTGATCCAATGAAGAAAAGATATGTGTGTGATTGTTTGTTAAATGAAAGTAATGTAATATATCATTGTGTTATTAAAAGCTATTTATACTTATTCGAGAGATATATTTTTGAAATGTGTATTTCATATGTGTATTTAATGCGAATAAGTATAAATAGCTTTTAATAACACAATGATATATTACATTACTTTCATTTAACAAACAATCACACACATATCTTTTCTTCATTGGATCAAATCTATCTCCTCAAGAACTTCCCGTTTACTGTCAAACAACTGCAATAATAGAATTGAGTTCTCCATTCAACAATATATAGTAGTTTCAACCATGTTCTACCATCCATCAATTAATAGAGTACCGGCATGTAAGTAATGTTTATTTTATTTATTTATTTGTTCATTTGTTAATTTATTACAATCGAAGAGACTATTTTATAACAATTTGTGGGCCTTACCTTGTCTGTTAAAACTTTTAAAATTTTTATACCTTTTATTCAACTTACTCATTTAAATTAAAACCACAGACATGTAATATTGGCATAATTATTGTAATTTACAACATCTACTTTGTTTATTGTTATTGGACAACACCCTAATATGGATTCTTATTATTTCAGCATTTGTTTAACTTTGTATCGAGACCTGAAGATGCTTTGCATATTGTAGAAAGCGAAACCGGTCGTCAGATAGTTAAATTAAATTGATTGTGAGTAAGTCTTATTTATTATTTCTTTACCTATTTGTTAATCAATCCATTTCTTAATTATAAGATTATGAAAATATTGAATCCCTAAACTAAGTAAATGAAAATATGTATACACCTACTTTTATAATCTTTTATTAACAACTATTTACAATATTTTCTCAGAATATAGATCACTATCGGTTTACTTGATTTTAACCTTTAAAACAGTCTTTATAATTCTTTTTCTTCTTCTTCACTGGCTTTACAATTCGGGGTGAGTCTTCGCCGCATCCACTACCGCCTTCATCCATCCTCTATGATCTTGCTCTTCTATTTCCCATTGTTGTACCTTAAATCTAGATAAATCGGCTTCAATATCACCCTTCCATCTTTTTCTCGGTCGGCCTACTGATCTTCTACCATCTGGTCTTTCAAAAAACACTGTCTTTAACGCTCTGTTATGCTCTGATCGCACCACGTGACCTGCTTATCTTATTCGGTTTGCCTTGATATGTCTAACTCTGTTTTCAGTTCCATACAGAGTCACCTGTTCCGCATTGCGGCGTCTTCTCCAATCCCCTGTGAATTCATCTTTTTGAGGGCCAAATATTATTCTGAGAACCTTTCTTTCTAATTGATTCCAGCTGATTTCCAGCTGGTTGAGAGTCCATGTTTCACTACCATATGTTCCGCAATAATTGGGCGAATTATCAAATTGTACAGTGTTAATTTAGATTTTCGTTTTAGCAGCTTCGATCTTAATATTGTTGAAAGTAAGTATTCGCTCCGTGCGTGACCATGGTAGGGGTACATTGAAACGATGCCAGCGTGCGTAGCGGCGAAATATGACAAAATTGGAATATTGGACAAAATATTTTTACGCATAAGTTTTATCAAAAATGTGTGCAAATACATGTTGCGTATTTAATTCTGCTAATAATAGCAAAAACAGTGAGTGTAGTTTTTATAGGTTCCCAAAGATTACATATAAATTAGGGAAAAGAAAAAGATGAATTCGTGCTATTAATATGAAAAAGTAAATATCACATAATTTCATTTTTATGCAATTGAAATAGGAAAAATTTAAATAATTTACCTTGAATGATATTTCATAAGGCTTCAATCTAACTGCAAAAGAGTCAACTTTTATTACGGCCAAAGTTTTTCGATAGTAAAAAGGTGAATTTTGTAAGAATTGTATTAAAATTTGTGATATATATTTTTTTCGATTTATAACTTTATATTTTGTTCCATTTTTTTTAAATATTTTATGTTTTATAGCGTTTTACAATAAATACCGAGTACATGAACCACCAAATGAAAATTTGTTTGAATTGATGAAGTTCACCAATAACTCCATTTTTTTTAAATATGTATATTAATATTTTTCAGTCTGTAAATAGAACACTAATAAACAGATTTCCGCTAAGATCTCTTTTTAGTTTTTAAGGAAAATTTTGTTATAAGACGAAAATATTATAATTAGCAAAATGTTATCGACTGACTGTAATATTAACATTTTCTAGTCTATCTAGTCATTAGATGTGTTTAAAGAAAATTTCTAGTCACTCCTAGTCGTTTATATTTACTATTCTAGTCATTTGCTACCTGCAGTACAACTTTTGTTAAAAACGTTATTTTTTCTAGTCTTCTCCGATAAATTTCTCGAGATAAATGATTAAAAATTACCGGCAAAAGGACAAACACATCGTTTTTGAATGCTTTTCTTTAGAAAATACTTATTTTACCTGCATATCAAATATTCGGTTAAAGAAATTCAAAAGTTCATTTGTCTTCTTAATACTATGAGTCTTATTTTCAGCGATTTTAAATTGGGAGTAATTACAAAATAAATAAAATCAAGATAATATTGATTAGTGGTCTCGTTTTATCTTACTAGCTTTTTACAATTTGTTTTTTAAAAGTTTATTTCGATGTTTTGATTTCCAGTTCGGAAATCATTCTCAAAATACAAAACATTGATTAATTAAACAAATTTTGTTTTTTGTTACTTGGTGAAAAATTTCTCTATATAATAATTACATTTTAATATGACTCATTTATATGGACAATTTAGACATATAGGGGAGACCGGGGTTAGTTGTTAAATTTTTTTTTTTCATTTTTTCATTGCATTTTTCTCTATTCTGCTATTCTCCTTAAATTAAAATCATTACTTATTGTTCAAAATGACGAATAATTGATTCAAGTATGATGATCCGTAATCATATAGGCTTGAATATAAAGTATTTGAAATAAATAAAAAATCAATTTTGCAATAAATATTACGTTTTTTAATTTTGACCTTAATTCGTCGTTTTTGCAACAACAAATAATTTAAATTAAACGTATACTCTCTCAAATTGAAGGTCTTTTAGAGTACTTTTATAATCTATACAGAAATTACCCATGACAACACTTACTTTAGGCAAAAAATGAAAAAAAACTCAAAAATACGTATTTTCCACCTATAAATGTGCATAATTAAACAATAAGCAAAAATTTGTTGTTGAATGAACTGGGGTATTGCTCCTATGGTTGCCCTTTATAATTTTTTAGTACTTTTTCCCCCACAGCCTGGGCTATTGTAGATAATATATTTTTATTTAGTAAAATTCACACATTTATAAGAAAAAGTAAGATAAACGTAGATCCAGCAGTTTAAAAAAAAAACGCCACTGCACAAAAATGTAATTACATACCTCTATATTTGAGACCGCTAAAAATATGTATTATTATGTACTATTATTTTGAGTGTTACAAAAATGCTTTCTTCTAGTCATGAGTATTACTACGATCTAGTCTTTTATTTTAACAAAGGTGTATTAATTACCAAATGTAACATAGTCTATTGTTTCTAGTCATATCTAGTCCATTACTTCAGCTAGTCATTCCAAAATAGCATTAATTAGAATCTAGTCGAACAGATCAAAGATGATCTAATAATTTTAGTTTTTTTATGGGCATTAAACTAACATGAATCCTATAGTGTTTTTTATAAAATCTTACTAAGTATAATATTCTAGTTCTTGTCCAAATATTAATTTCTACAAGATTTTAATATTACTGGAAAGTTTCGTTGAAACTGTATGTGATATATTTAATGGTAGGTATATAATTACAAGCTTAAGACCTAAAACTAAGTTTTGATTCGAGAGTCATCTAGGAGTAATATCGAATGCTTGAAAAAAGCGTAATTAAAGCAGGCCTTGGAATAAGTCTTCCTGATTTCAGATAGTCAGTCACTCCCACACAACAAATTTTATATAACACAGTTTTTAAGGAAAACTAATGGATCTTAAACCCATTTGGTTACTTTTATAACATATATAGGACAGTTTTTTGTCAGCAATGTAATAAAATTCATAAACAAGGTCGTTAAAAGTCGGGTCTCATTTGACTATCTAAAACAGTATTTATCTCATTCATTAAATTTTACGACCAGCTGTTTAAAATATTGAAACGACCAAAAAACATTTTCGTCTTCTTCTTTTTCCTCATTTTAACCAATTTTGCTTGTTCATTGGCGAATTGACACCTCTGTGGAAGGTTGTTACACCACCTTTTGCGTGGTCTTCAGATACTTCTACTGATTGGTTATTGTGACCACACTTCTTGCTATTTTGACCACACGGGTCTCCTCCGTTCTATTTATGTGGTTATTCCTTTCTTTTTGTGTAGTGCCCGTTCGTTTATACACGGTACGTTACATTTTTTTCTAATGTCTTCGCTCCTGTTTCGATTTCTTAGCGTATTTCCTACAATTCTTCTCAGTACCCTCATCTCTGCCGTTTCCTTTCTTTGTGTTCTGATGCATATCTCATTATTAGTCTTACACAAACTTTATAAATTCTTGACTTGTTTCCCATTCTGTAGCCTCTTTCTTTGTTGACACTTTTGATGATTTCATCCATAATCTGAAGAACCTAGAGCTCAATAATCATCATAATCATTCTAGCTTTACAACTTTGTGTGAATCCTAGCCTCCTCAAGATTTCTCTCCAGTCATCCCTATCCATCGCCTTCTTCCGCAATGCACGTATTCCCATATTTCTCACGTCTTCATCGATATTATCAAGGAACCTTCTCTGACCAATGGGTCTATCAAGAAGCGTTTTTCTGCTGGGTCATTTTGTTTCATCCGCATTGCATGCCCTTTCCACCTCAGTCGTTCTATCTCAATATGTTTTTCGATGTCTGGTTCCTGGTGTATCCTATAAAGTTTGAAGTTGTATCGTCTTCTCCACATTTTCCAATTTTTGAATCATTTTTTATAGAAAACATAGCTTGGTTAAGATTTTGTGACTATAATCAATTTTATTCTCAAATCAAAATTTTCGGTATTTTAGCGCACTCTGTAGCATTTTTGTGTTGCTCTTATGTACTACTTACCATCTTATATTGTTAAAATATATAGACAATGTATTATTTGAAAAACTATTCAAAGTTTTTAAATCGCTTTTTATAAAAAACATAGCAGGATTCATTATATAATTTATATTTTAGAATTGATTTTTCCACTAGGTGGGACAAAAAGACGTTACAGGGATACTTGTAAGATATTACAATCAACGTGTCAAACCATACAGTTATAATATAAAGTTAACAATTATTCTGTTCTTTTCGACAACCTACTGTATGTACTATGTGGAAAGTTGGTACAAGTGCCAATATTATGTTAAGTGTTAAAATTAAATTTCAGTTTCTGCCAAAATATTTTGATTTATTCTGATGTATAACTAGTTTGCTCTATTTTCAATTTAAAGACAAATGCTGCCAAAACAATAACATATCTGATCGTAAAATATTAACATATAAAGATCGCTGATAAGGTATAGACACGTTCTCTGTTCAACACGCGCTGTATTTAGGTAAAACTTGTCTTGAAAAGGAATCTAGTATAAATTAGTTGATAGAACGCAAAAAGATTTACTCACAATTAGTTTAAAAGTAACGTGGACGACCCGTTTCGAGTACTATTTGCACATCGTCAGGTTCCAAATAGGGTAAATTAACCACTAAAAGAAAAATTTAAATCGTTTCGAATTATAAATTATGCCAATATTAAGTATATTCGTTTATACAAGTATTCTACAAGTAAACTTACATAACGCGCCAAGAAGTGTAGTCAGTTTTAAGCATAATATATTCACTTATGTTCAAATGTTTAATAATTAAATAATGTTCAATTATCTCGCAATTTCTTCCAATTTTTTCCCTTGGAAACTTATTTTAGCAGCACCCATAGTTAACAAATCCTAGGAAGTTATACCACGCTTTCTAGTTGGCATATCGAGAGCAAGTCATGGTGCCCCTACAATCTTTTCCTTTCTCAGACACAAGTCAATAGTTTGTCTGTTTTGTCTATTTACTAACCCTTTACTTCTAAGAACAGCTTATTATTTTCACGCTTTCTCCGAAAGTCAAGTTTAATAAAAAAGATGCGAAAGTCCGTTTTACTGGCGGTCCTCTCTCCTAAAGTATAATCTCGTATGAGTCAAAAAATCCCCTCTTTAGAGAAAATTTAAGCTCTTATACAAATATCGCAAAAAAGTAACCGACATCATGGGAAAAATAGCGACATTGAGGTGGCAATGGGTAGCACATGTAGCAAAAAAAGACACCAACATGGTCTCATAAAGTGACATTCTGGAGACCTCGAGAAACAAAAAGAAGCGTGGGAAGACCTAAAAAGAGATGGATAGACGATATAACTGCTGTAGCTGGAAAGCAGTGGATGAGAATTGCAAAAGATAGGGAAGCGTGGAAGCAATTGGAGGAGGCCTATGTCCAACATTGGATAAATAAAGGCTGAAGAAGAAGAAGATACCAATCATCGAGTTAAGCAGATCAACTTGCCGGTATTCTTTAACTTAGTCTTTTATTCAGATCATTTATTGTAACTGTACCGTTAATTTCGTTTTTTTTTTATTTACTATACACTTAGATGTCATTTCTGTTTGCTATTTTATCTTGGATCATGCATTTTTTAACAAATTCAACTAATTTGAACTTAAGTCATCAAAATCTCCTTAAGAATTTGTTCAATAATAGATGTGCTTCTTCCTTCTCTTCTATCTTCTTATTGTGCATTTTTGCCTCTTTGTGTTTTTAAGATGCTTTTTCAAGTCAATCTGACAAAGAAATGCTGGTCGATGGTATTGTAGTGCCGTTTCAGTTATTTATCTTATATCAAATACTGCGCCTGTACATGATATTTCGTTTCGGAAGCCCTGATGTTCATCTTTAAATAATATTTTCTCATAAAAGTGAAAAAGTATATATTTCATAAAATTTTCTTGTCTGTATTAGGCGTATAGCATGCTTACTACTAACCCCATTCCTGGTATCGGTATGGAAGTATACTTACAATATACTCATGAAAACCAAATGTACTTAATATTGGCATAACTTATAAATTGCAATCGCAATTGCTCTTTTAATTGTTAAGTTATCTTATCGGGAACCTGACAATTAGCAGAAAATTATAGTGCTAATACCGGTCATCCACTATATCGTTTCTATTAAATTGATTGTGATTAAGTTCTTTCTTTTTCGTAAACTGACCAATTTAGAAATAGATTCAAATGTGTAAACGATTGATCATTGGAATTTAGAAAAATTTTACTACTTATTAACTCAGGTTAATCATTTTTGTATATTAGGGTTTTTCGAAAAGAAGTTTACGTTGAAATACAGGTATGGATATTATATTAAACGCTGTATGGTACTTTTTAGTTTGTAATAATTAGTAACGTAGAAAAAGGTGATATTAACTTATAAGATTAGTGATTAAGAAATTAATATTATATACGAAAACAATGTGGATTTAAAATTTCATTATTATACGTTTTGGTTTCTCAACAATAATAAATAAAACAATATATAGTTTATTTACTATTTATTAGTCTTCAACGATGCTCTTGTTTATAAGTTTTTGGTTTTGTTTTTCTATTTATACTAATTTATATTAAAATCTGGGTACCTCAACTACTTTTTGCGTACTTTTTGAATATGTAAAAATAATTATTATTTATAATAAATATTTTTTTCTTCAATCTTCACACTTGTTTGTTTATAAATAAAAGTTTTCAATCAATCTCACGCAGAAAATAATTAAAAAATGTTTGTATAAATATTATACAACCAAAAATCTTTCAGTACTCTGGCTTTTTAAGTATAATAAAAGGGGTATATTTTTGCCTTATTACCCTGGTATATTATTTATTATGAACCGAACTATATGAACCGTATTTTTTCATATCAATAGGCTTTTATCTATTTCTAGAACGAGTAGCTTTAACAGAACAACAATTTTTTGTTGTATGATATTTCTTTTTTGTTTACAATATCTTGCTTTTTGATCTAATTATTACACAATTTGAGATATTTAAAGTGGTTATAATAGAACATATGCCTCAATTATGACATATTTCAAATTAATAATTAAATTTTAAATTGCCATATCTTGTTTTCGTATACAAAATTTGCTTCTTATTTAGAAATAAATTTTTAGTTTATCCAAAATTAAAACATGTCGTATCATTGAAGTTCCTGATAAAAAATTAATGTGTGTAAGACTAAAAAAGTGCTCGCACAAATTTTTCTATGTAATTACGTAATTTTAGAGTATTATAAAGTGCGGGCAAGGGAAAAAGTTTGCAATACGCTCCAAGCGGCAGCTTACCACACTCAAAACCAAAATTTTTAAGTGAATATCTGCCATATTCATAACTATAAAGATTATAATGGGATGATGTGCCAGTTCTAGTCATAATCGAGTCATATGTTATCTCTTAAGTGGTTAAGAGTATCTCGAATATTCTCTATGGTAGGAAAAAATTAGATACAAGTTAGTGTGTATCTGAAATATTCCACCTCTTATTTCTATTGTATCAGCGCCTCGATCTGTGAGCAGATAGATACATCATGAATATTCTCGAACACATATCATCGTATCATGTATGTGTTGCTCGTGTGAGTCCATTTCAAATACGTAAAAAAGAAATAAATAAGACTTACAATCAGTTTAATTTAACTATCTAGACGACCGGTTTCGCTTGCTACAATTTGCAAAGCATCTTCAGGTCAGTCGATACAAAGTTACATCATCGTCTTATCAGTAACAGATACATCATCGTCTCGAGATGCAACCGTTATATGGGGGCGTCGAAATAAGCTTGTTCGTTACACTGCTCCCCTCTTAGATCTAAGGCTGCCTGTGCAGATAGTGATATTATTATATTTTTTTTTTTTTTTTGTGTTTTTAATTGATATAGATGTGGTGAATTTGATTAGTATTAGGAGGGGATGAAGTGAGGTTTTTAATTTGGAGGGGGGATGTTGGATATATGGGGAGGATTGGTGGGGTTATAAATGTTTAAAGATAGGAAGGAGGTGTGTAGTAGGAAAGGTTAATGTGTATATTTTGGTGGTGTGAGGATTTAGATGTAGAGGAATTAGGTAGGAAGGTTTGAGGGGGAGAAGATATATAATTTTAGGAGTGTTTTGTATAGTTGGGAGGGAGGGGTGAGGGGTAGGTATGTGGGTGTGGAGGGGTTTGGGGGAGTTTGGTAAAGAGTGATGGGTGTATTATTGATTATGTGAGTGGTTGAGAGTTTAGGTGAGAGATGTTGGGGGGGGGGAGGGGGGGGGGTGTAAAGGGAATATTTAGGGTATATTGGGAGTGTGATACATTTGATGAGAGAAGGGGAGTGTGGGGGGTTTGGTGGGTGGGGTGTGGGTTTGTGTGGTGATTTGTGAGAGAGGAAGGGGAAGTTGAGAGGGTGTAAGCATAATGTTGGTGGGAGGTATTGTTGGGTAGATTGTAGTGTAGTTCAATATGGGTTGTGCAGGTAGTATGAGGTGTGTAGGGTAGTGTAAAGGTAATAGTGTATGTGCTCTGTAGTTGATGGTGATAGCATGGAGTTATACCATTGGGGGTTATTCGGTTATTAGACGTGTGACTGTGGTCTTGAATTGGGTGTGAGGGACACATTCTAGACTTAAGGCATGTTAAATTGACTGTAGTTATATATAATAAACGGGGTGAACAGGTGGGGGTCCCCCCATTGTTTGTAATGTGTCATAGGTAATTGGTTTAGTTGCCCTGGTCATAGTAACACGGGCATGTCCCTGTGTGTTGATATTTATGTCATAGCTTCTTGAGCTCATTTATGGTTATTGGATCTACAATATTATTTTCTAGTCTTTGGTTCAACAGGTTATTTTCTTCTTGATAGCAATGGGCTTGTAAAATCTCTTGGAAATAATTTATGATAATTCTTAAATCACGTTCATCAGCTACAGTGCTCACTCGTTTATTCGAAAAATTAATTATAAAAGCGTTTCTTTCATTCTCACCCAGACCCACATTTCTTTATCAAAATACAAATTTCACTGACATTCTGTCACTCGTTCTTATAAGTTCTACTACTTTATATTTCAGTTTTTCTCCAGCAATTATATCAATTCCATTCCTAGTGTTTACCCTACATCATATTTTGTATCCTTTACGTAGTTCTTTCGCCCGTTATTCTTTTTACCTCGTCTCTTGAAAGCAAGTAATTTGTCTTCTTTCGCTTTTAAGCGAATCTACCATACTCTTATTTGTAAGAC
Organism: Diabrotica balteata; assembly: GCA_918026665.1. NCBI lineage: Eukaryota > Metazoa > Arthropoda > Insecta > Coleoptera > Chrysomelidae > Diabrotica > Diabrotica balteata. The sequence goes on along the minus strand of OU898282.1, from coordinate 9,712,096 downwards.
TTCTAGGACCTCTATTTTGGCGAAGGTATTGTTAATATTGGGGCCTGAAAACACTTTCGAGCATTTGATGTCTGAATGCCTTTTCTGTCTACATTACTTCTGCATGATTTAGCCAATACATCACCAATTCAACCAAAATGCAGTATTATACCACATTCTCTTACATTTTTCTCTAAAGGCAAGAATCTATACTGGAAGGACTACCTTAAAGAACTTACTTTATACGATATGCAGCAACTTGTAGTCTTATATATTCTCTTAAATGTAACTGTTCGAGATTTTCTTAATTACTTTAGCCTAGAAAGAAATATCTATTATGTAGCTTTTAAAAGCTTGATATTTCTTTCTGCGTTCTTAGCTAGTATTACTTTTGTACAGTATTATAAAGATATGTATAAAATAGATTAAAAATCTATAAAGCGAGTGTTTCTAGTCAGCTTGTACCTATTCAATATATTCTAGTCAATATATGAATAATTATTATAAATGTATAGATTTTAGTAAGCAGTAAGCAATCTTTAAATTAGAAATTATTTATTATAGATACGTTTTTATAGTTAAAGTGAGTCAATATAATATTTCAACTGTGCCTAAAATGAAATTACAGTTTATGTCTTCTTAAGATACTCAACATCAAACTGCTTTCATATAAAATATAAAAGAAGAATATATGTCACACGTCATGCAGCCATATTTTGTTAAATTTTGATTCTAATTACTGATGCCAATTTTACTTATTCCAAAGATAATTGTGGCCTCAAAGTAAGTCCCTATGAAAATTACTAAATAAGCTTCTTAGTTACAAAGATAACCTCATAAATTAAGACGTTCAGATTAAGATTAAGTATTTCATAAACTCTAATAGGTTCTCATGAACATCCTACAAAATAGTAAAACGTGAATATAGCCTCGTATGAACATAGAGCTTAGTATTAGCAAAGTAAGTACTTTCAAAAACTCTTTTTATATTTGAAGTAAACAACATGTGCATTATAAGGACATGGCAACACTGCTAAGCACCAACATTAAGCTCTATGGAGTCCTTTATGTTCCATACGAGGCTATCTTCACGTTGCACTCTTTTGTAGGATATCTATCCGATAAATATTATGCAGGTACTAAAAATATTCTCTTAGCTAAATAACTAAACTGTGTTTCAACCAGTGTTGCCAAATTTCACTAAAAGAAGTCATTTCTGATTCACTTTGACGTAAAATGACTTTACCAAGATGTTTCAAGTACCTTATATTATTTTTAAGAAAATTGTCGGTTTAATAGCTTTAATAGATATATTTAAAAAGTGTATTATATTGTAATATAATAATTTCTTTACTTTAGTCATTGTAAATTGTATATAAAATGTACAGAACATATTAGAAATTGTAATTTAATCATGTGTGTGGATAATAAAGATTTTGTTCACAAGAGTTTGTTTTATTTATATTCATAATCCTCTCCCATAATACATACAGAGTGGATCAAAAGTCTGGAACCGCCTAAATATCTCCCAAATAGTCCGAATTCTATAAACCTATTTAATTTAGAATTTAATGCTTGCAATGTTGCCAGATTTAGATGTGGATTCACTTAAATTTACCATAAAATAATACAATAGAACTAGTTAATAAAATAAATTTTCAATTACCTAACAACTCCCGATTAATTTCATTTGACGTAAAAAAAACTTTTTCATAGCATTTCTCCTACAGAAAGTTTTGTTCTAGTAAAAAAACTTTTGGACCATAATATTACAAATCCAATCATTACATCTCAAATTTTTCATCTTCTTGAAATTTACATTAACCAGGACTACTTTGAATTTAATAATCAAATATATACAAATAACAGTGCAGGACCTATATTGGGTAATCCTTTAAGTAGTACTTTGTGCTTGATTACATATACAGGCAAGATATCAAAAAAATAACCAAATACATAAAAAAGAACGAAATAACACCAGCTTTTAGAAAAAACAACTTAGGAACATATATTAAAAACAACAAAAGTCAAAATAAAAAGCACTTACACAGTGATGTATACAAACTTCAATGTGACGACTGTCCAAAAACTTACATCGGTCAAACTGGTAGAACTATTCACAAACATATAGCAGAACATAAAAGAGCTTTCAATAATAGAAAAATAGATTCTACATACGCACTTCACCTTCTAGATCATAATCATTCTTTTAATGACGAATTTCAAATTATTCACATCCAAAATAAAGGCATTAAGCTATCTTATCTTTATTAGAATCTATAAAAATTAACAAATTAAAAATTACAGATATAACTCTAAATGACCAACTTGAGACAAACAGTTCTCCGCTCCTCAACCTATTTAGTCAAAGACTATAAAGTGTAAACCCAAACAAAAAATAGATCACTTGAGAAAGGCACTTTACCGAAACAGCTGTAGTGATAATAATTTAAAATAAATTTTGTGGAAGTTTTGAAAAAAAAGTTTTCATTGTTTTATTGTCATATAACATGAATTTTCATCAAGTAGCGGTCGAATCCATAACTTATATATAGAACAGACTGCAGAAATGTCAAGGCAGCATAAAGTTCTCCCCAATAATCCGCAGACACGTATTCCCTCACTTCATCACTTCAAAACTTTGAATATTGAAAGAACTTTTCAGAATGCATTTTTGTGAGTCTTAAACAAAATTGATATCGCTAGATATATAGAAGCACACTGGACTAGTTAACATAACTTGTGGTTTTAGGAAAACTGGCGTGTAAAAAAGTGGTAGATGACAAAATCAAATTGACTATAAACTTATTTAAGTCATATAAATGACCAGGTTGGTGTGAGCCATCTGTACGATATATTTTCTTCTGAGGTCTTCACTCCTCTTTTGGTCTCCTAGTATATCCCTTACTGTATCCTCCTTTATCTGGGCTTAAGACCGACAGCAGTTCTGTTCAGTTACCTACTTGATCTATCCAACTCTACTTTAGTCGGAATCATTAAAGAGTCATAATATATGTTTAAAATATCAGCAAAATTCTCTAAAAGATTCAGACAAACCTAATTTAGATATTATATTACATTAAACATCATTGAAAAATTTCCAAATTATTGTAATATTTGGGATTCACATGCGCTATCTAACAGTTAAATAAAAAATGTGAATAATGTAAATTATTCATTGAAAATATATAGATCTGAAGTTCATCATCAAACAGATACCGATAATTTTATGTGTACACAGTAACTTAGTTTGTACTCTAACCGTGAGATGGTGCCACATGCTTAGATTTATTTCAGGACTGACAAAATTTAAACAATTAGTTTAAAATAAATATGATTTAATTTAAATTGAATTTGTTATTTAAAAATAACATATTTATTATTTAAAATACTTAATTACTATTGTGGTAAGTTCTGATCCAATAAACACTAAAAGACTTTATATTTCTAGCGTATAATGTGTTGCATATAATAAAGGTATTATTGAAATAGTTATTTAACCCTATAATGAGATTAGGTCATTTCCCATCGCAATGGAAATTAGCACAGATAACAATGATATCAGTAGCGCACCTAGAATTTTCTTCTGGGAAGGGTTTTGGATGGGCACCGAACTTTTTTTATGCTACCTCCACCATTTTAAGTTCTTAAAATTTGTGAATAACAGTGTCGAAATATTTTCCTGGGGGGGGGTTAACCCCCAAACCCCCCTGGGTGCGCCGCTGAATGATATTTAAGCAAGGAAAAAAACCAGAACATGCACAGTCCTTTCGTCCTATTTGTTTTCTTCCAAGTTTTGGAAAGCTGATACTTATTAGGCTAATATGTACTAGAAAACAAAAAGCTAATAAACAGGTACATAGAGTTGTAGAGAGAATTAATGAAGATTTTGAAAATAATAAGTAGGCCTGAAATTAGAGTTCATGTGTTCAAACTAGAGTTTATGTGAGAAAATAGTAGTGGCTTTTTTTCTTGGGGGACAGACAGGTATCATTGAGCAGTGAGATTGGGAAACTGCAAAAAACTAATGTCGCCCTGTCCGGGATAAGTAATAAGATTGGGTTACAGATTTGTATGGTAAGCTAGCGGAGTAGCTTTAAGGATGTCAGCCTATTCGCCCGGGAGTTTGTCAATGCAAGCCTGCATTAGAATGGACGAAATGTGATGTTTTTTCTATTGTGGTTTCCGGGTTCTTACGTGACCTAGATAAGAGTAGGAACTTTTCAGAGTTTTTTGGGTGATAGACTGCAGGTTATTGATGGCTCTGAGGGTAAAGTTCCTGTTGAAAGTTTTGATGATTGTGGCAACATTTTGGGTGTTTTGGATTTTACGAAATGAGAATTTCCAGGGTTTTCTGCATACACTACGCAGGATCCTGCGCTCAGCAGCGATTAGTTTTTGTTCTGAAAATTGTACAGAAGGCAATATGAGTTGTAATAGACTGCCTTGGCTTGGAAAATGCACCCTTTTTATACATTTTTCTTTCGTATCGGTATGTGCATTTCCAAGTCAATTGGCAAATCGTAAATTGTATAGAAGATAAAAGGCGGGGCGATGACACTAGCATATATGTCAAAGATGATATTAAAAAGTGCGTAAAATACATACAAAGACACTTAAAGTGCGTCCGAATGTGTTCGCATCTTCGCAAAAAGTTTAGTGAATAAGCCACATGCTGTTTGAAGGTTAAAATGAAAAATTCCATTAGAGTAAATTAATTAATATGTGTCAAATCGTTGATTGAAATATTGGAAATACCCCTATAATATTTCAATCAATGGCCAAATATAGCCAATATTGAAGAATAAGTTTAAAAAAAGTCATCACTAGATACTCCTTGTATTTTACTAATAATAATCTTATAAAAAAAATATAACTAATGCTTGGTATAAGTTACCATCAGAAGGTTGTACACTTGTAAGTCGGCTTTACAGAATAGAAGGGTGGACGAAAAGCAGCACTTATAATTGGAAACTATGAAAATGCAGCTGTGTCCACGCATATTGAGAATACCTTGGACAGACAGAATGACTAATACAGAAGTATTGAAACGAATGGTTATAGAGATGGAATTGTTAATAACTGTTAAAAGGGAAAAAGTGTCATACTTAGGCCATGTTATGGAATGATAAATGTACCCTACTAGAATTTATAGTGGAAAGAAATATTGTTAGTAGGAAAGAGTTGTAGTTTCTGTTCTCCAAGTATTTCTTTTATACACTATCTGTTATCACCATCGCCATAAAAGATGATATTAGTCTGTGTCGCATTATTAAACTAACATTTTGTTTGTAATAATCCATATTTTATTACCACTTTTAAAGACTCTTTTATAAACTCTGCCAAGATATTAGATATTCTATCATAATTTATAGCCGGAACAAATTGGAAATATGTTGCTCAGGATAGAGACCGATGGAAGGAGTTGGGAGAGGCCTATGTCCAAACATTGACGACAGAAGGCTAAGAAGAAAAAGAAGAAGATCATAATTTATCTAAGGTTAACATTTTTAATTTTTAATAAATTAAAACGCCAATGTATTTCGCTAATATCGTGTGGGCAATCAATGGATTTATCGTCAAGGATACATTGAATAACATTTTGTGCCATTTTATATAATGATACAATATAAATGTCTTTCGGAGATAGTGAAAATCAGTTCCAGATTATAATTACACGGGCATGTGGGTGGGGAGGATGTGCTGTTGTCGATAACATGGCTTCCTCTCCTTTTTATTTCCGGCGAAATATATTTCACCATTTTAATTCATAAAATTCCAAAACTATTTTCATAGAAATCATAGTTATCATAAAATATGAAGACAATAAGATACCTTTTAACCCTTTTAGCCCATCTTTAATATTTCCAAGCAGCAACCCAATTATATCAGTTGAATTAGATAAAAAAAATAGTTTATTATATGTCGAGACGTAAAATTTTACCCTGTTGAAATTAAGAAAAAATCGAACGCACTAGCGCGTCGTGGGCACTGCAGTATCACTTGTGGTTGTGTATCGTGCTGCAGTATAGTATACATTCATACGTGCTGCATGACGCGGTAGAGCGTCTGTAAATGTAGGAATAAAGGCGGAAATTAATAAAAAAGTTTAATTTAAAATGTGTTTATTACTTAGAGAAAAAACAAAATAAAAATTCCGGCAAAATATTAGAAAATAAAATTTTTTTCGATATTTTTAAATATGAGTTATTGTACAACAGTCTAAACAAAAGCCTGCTTTGTCTGTACAAAAATTACATTAATAAATTGTATTCTTGCGTACATCACGCTCGTAACACTTTCTACAATTTTTTTTTTCATGATACCACTTTTTTTGTTCTTGACTTCACGTTTCTGCACAATATGATTTTGATTTTCTGAAAGAGGTGATGTAATGCTAGAAACCCCATTTGGAAACAACATATCTCTAATAAGAGACAAACGCAATTCATACAACCCAACTCTTCTTCAAGAGAAGAAGATATATTGTATGCACTAAAGAACAACAGAAATGAACAAAGCCCGGAGCTAGATCAACTGCCTATTGATATCTTTAAAATAATAGAAAATGAGTACATGGATGTCCTCTTAAAGCTCTTTTGTTGACCTCAACATTTATTTGTTTCCCAAAAAAGAAAAATGCTAGAGAATGCACCGACCACCGCACCATGAGCCTGATTTCTCACATACTTAAAATGTTTTTAAAGATCATCCATAAACGCATTTACCAAATGTTTGATATGGATATTAAAGAAACCCAATGGATATTAAAGAAACCCAATTTGGATTTCGTAGAGGCGTAGATACCCGTGAAGCTCTCTTTGCATTTAACGAACTAATATAGAGATGCTTGGATGTAAACCAAGATATGTACGTATATTTCATACATTACAACAAGACTTTCGATAAAGTCCGCCACAAAAAGCTAATAGACGTCGTCAAAGCAAAACAATTACAATAAAATGACCTTCGAATTATAGCAAATCTGTATTATAAACAGCAGGCACACATACGCATTAATGAACACACATCAGAAGAGTTTGAAATTAAAAGAGGAGTGCAACAGGGGTGTGTATTGTCACCACTACTATTCAATGCATAATTTGAAGAAATTGTGAAAAGAGCTCTTGAGGGAGAAACAGCAGGAATAAAGGTCAATGGAACACCAATTAACAACATTAGATATGCGGAGGATACTATCATAATAGTAGACAACCTCCAAGACCTCCAAAAGCTAATGAACAAGATGGTTGATTATGGAGAAGAATATGGATTATCAATAAACATTAAGAAAACTAAATTTATATAAAATAAAAACCCAAAATAATGATGAAAGCTTGACAATTAACTATAAAACTTTAGTTTTAAAAGTTGAAAACTACAATTATCTTGGCACAATAATTAATCACACAAACGATTACTCCAAAGAAATCAAAGTTCGAATAGAGAAAACACGAACATACTTCAATAAAATGAGAAAGGTACTGTGTGCAAGAGAACTGAAATTAGACTTGTGAGTTAGGCTTGTAAGGTGTTAAATTTTCTCGACTCTACTTTATGAGCTAAAAGCATGGACAGTTAAAGCGTCGACTACTAAAAAGTTGGAAGCATTTAAACTGTGGGTGTATAGAAGAATCCTGAAGATATCATGGACCGAGTATGTAACAAATAACGAAGTCATGAGAAGAGTCAACATAAGAATGGAAACCATCAAGACACGAAAGCTGCATGTTAAGCTCAACGAAAGATACAACATACTCCAATTAATTATACAAGGGAAAATCCAGGACAAAAGAAGTATAGGAAGAAGAAGAATCTCATGGTTGCGTAATTTGGGGGAATGGTACGGATCAATCGAACTATTCAGAGCGACAGCATCTAAGATCAGAATAGCCATGATGATTGCCAACCTCAGTTGCGTCATAAAGATGAAGAAGAATAATGATTATCTATGTAAACACAATGCCCAAGGCCTAATTTCTCCTCTCATAGTGGTAAAACAACTTTTTCGGTGTGACCTTTGCCTCCAGCATCGTCGTACATTCCTGAATATACCATAAAGTGTAAAACAAGACAAGGTTTTCTCATCATATAAAGTTTGATTCCGTATTTATGTTTTTTATTCTTAATGAGTTGTCTGGAATTCAAACACCCACGATGTAGAATCATTAATTCGTCCAAGCTATGTTCAAGTATGTAAAAAAGTTCCATCTTGGATAATACAGTTTCCTGATTCTTTCATTAAAAAAATTAATTGAAGTCCTGACCTTATAAATCCTGTCATCAGGTATTGGTTCATTATTTTCTGATGGCACTGATACGAAATGAAGACATCACAATATAAGCAGAAATCTGTTTCTGCTCATGTGGAGGACCACAGTCAATTGGTGTGGTAAATAAAGGGTCGTTCTTTTTTCAATAATCTTAAAAGATCGGCATTTGAAGTACACCCATGTGACATAACATTCCCACAAATACACATAATTCGTCGGGTTATCCATTTCATTAGATTATTCTAGAATTTTCCTGAAATTTGGTTTTCAAAAATATATTTTCGGCATTCTTATTAGTTTAGTAGCATATATGTTGCAAAAATTTATTCAATAACATTCTATAACAATCAATAGGTCTTTCACCAAGAACAGGAACTATCAATTGTTGTATTTTTGTAAAACCAAACTGCTTCATCGAATTAGAAATTTCCTCCCAAATATCTGTTCCATCATTATTTGCAACAGAAGTATTTACATCCTCTAGTGAGAAGTGTTGAATAAAATTTTTCAAATATGCTTACTCTTGACGCTATATCTGGTATCACATCATTGTCATCATTTTCGTCAAATTTAGGAACATAAATATCATTACTGTACGCATCAAAATCATCATCATTTTCGTCTAAAATTCGAAGTAGTTCCACTATTGTCAATGTTTTTTCCCATTACCATTTCCTTTTTATACCTGAGCAACTATGATTTTTATCTTTAGCTGACATTTTTTAATTTAATTATATAAATAATCACTACTTCTATGCACAGACGACGAATGTGAAATGATAACTATTTCCAATAAGAGCATTCGGCAAATTCTTAAAAATCTGTATATTCCCCGAACAACACGTTACCTACTTCTTTTGTTCCTTGGGGCAATCCCCGAAACCGATATTTTTTTTGTTTTTACATCTTAAATATAAATTAACATTTGCAAAAATAGTTAGATAAAGTTAAAAAAAAAAACAGTATTTGATACCTATGTAAATATGACTGAAACCAAGCACAAAATTATATAATTTTAACCTTCTAACTAATCAATAATCATTTGGACGCGCGTACGCATCACCGGAGCTGAAAGGGTAATCTTATAGCCGTTAAAAAACTATTACAATTTATTTACTACGTTTTAGACGTAGTTCGAGGCGCTATTTCCATTCTTCTTTTCGGTTGTTCCATTGTTAAGTTCTTTTGAGCTCATTGACTTTCTTACACCATACTTCCATATTTTTTTCGGTCTTTTTTTCTTTTGTCTTTCTATAAGTGCCTGCTGGTAATCTTATGTCATAAAAACTATCATACATTCATTTCCAAGCATTTAAAAAAAAAACACTGTCTAAATAAGTTGGTTTTAATCCTGGTGCTTAAAACCAGATAGTTCTTTCATCAAATTTTTCTCGAAAAAACAAAAATATTTATTTTACAAAACAAAATAAATAGTTTAATCCTACGGATTACCTTTTCAGAAATAGTTTTGTTGATGTTCCTTTAAAATATGCCTGAACTATCGTCTTTTAACTATTCAAGAATTTCTCTTTACTATCATATTGCGGACAGATGTCTCAATCAACAAGTTAATGTCAAAGGATCCTACTGGGCCATGTTCGCCTCAGATGGTTTCTTAATAGGGCGTAACAATTCGAAGAAGGTCCATTGACGTTTCCAACATGTTAATGGTGCGTCTATAACGTAGTTGATTATTTTAATATTTTATTAATTCGTAAGTTATTTCTTGAAGCGGTTTTAGTTGGAAGAGGTTCAAGTATACTTTTTTAACGGTTATTAATAAAAAAAATACCAAAATATCTAGTACAAAGTCAAAATGTAACATTGACAGAGAATATAAACACATGTTATGGAATACTATGCGTTTATTTCTTCTCCGGACTAACTCTTTGTTTTGGAATTAAACAGAATATATTGACATGTATAAATTTATTATATTAGAGGATGAAAATTACACTGCCTGTTATTTCTTAAAACTATGAATTTATAAGTTCTGTTATCTACAATTATTTAACGATGTTTCTGGATGGATTTGAGTACAAGAGATTGGACTCAAATATTAATATTAAAATAGCAAATACGGATAGCTTATCGAACAAAGAAATAAGAGAAATAAATTATTATTATTCCATAGATACGAAGTATTAGGCGAATAAACTAGCGAAACTTATTTATTCTAAATAGGAAAATATTTATGAAGAGTATTGATTCTGATTTCTAACAGCAAATAATTATTAGTGATTATACATGAGAACTTTTCATAATTGTAAATAACATATACCAGGTGACTAAAAACTATATAGAAATACATAGATACTTTAATTATCTTACATGTGAGTAGGTAGGTACATTACACCTCCTTTTGTAAGAATGAAAATAATTGTAAAATGAATTTTCATTTAAATGGTATAAAACATTTGTATACATTATTATTTTATTTTAACACATTTAAATAGTTTCTTTTAGTCTCGATAGTCTTTCACTTCGTCTTATCGGTGTAGTCTCTGTGAAACTAGTCTCTTCACACTTTTTGGATTCACTATAATTATTGTCTTTATTATGTTTACAATCTATACTTAAATCTGTCTCATGTACATGTTTTCGTTTACTTTGACATATATTTAGTGTTAAACAATTTGTAATTTGTTGACAACTATGTGACGGATTTCTACGAAATCGTCGGTAAAAATATTTAATTATCCTGTATAAAATATAAAGTAACATACATTTTATCAAAAATAAGATTGCATAAGTGAAATAAGAACTATTTTTTATTGTGTCTGAAAAATTAATATTTGTTTCTGAGGTCATTTTCTCTAAATTATCTAGTTTATGGCTTGCTAAATTTAATGCATCTCGATCGAGATTATTTAATTGTAAGGGAACAAGGTGTAATTTGGATTCATTATTTATCTTAATATCATCACAACAGACTTCTGGAAGGGATAAATCTGGAATGATAGACTGAAAATTACTTTCTTTTGGATTTGAGACAGATATCAAAATAGTTGATCCGGTGTAAGTTTTGCAATTATTCGAAGTAGAAAAAATACCTGTGTTTGAAAGAACAATAGATATTGGCGTACTAGTCTGACAGCTTAAAGTTAAATCTGTTGGTTTGGGTAAAACATATATCCAAGAATTTGGTTTGTTTAATTTATGCCAAATTTCATATTCTGTTTGAATTATACGAGTATCGCAACTAGATGGTATGTTTGTTATTGAAGTTAACAATTCAGTTTCACAAATTGGATTAGTGTGTGTAAATCGGAAAGTATCAGGATTTTTGCAAATAAGTTTTTCTTCATCTAATGAATAACAGTCTTCTAATGTATCAATAGTAACATAAATGTTTCTATTTTCTGAAAGAACAAGATATTTGACAGATGGAAGAATAAAGTTAAGTCTCTTTAATGTTGGATGAATTATAGGAAGAGATATTAGTTTAAAAAGGGAATAAGGAGTATTACTAACCAAAGGTATACTAACCGTAATTAAAATCTTGTTATCAAAATATATATATTTAAGTAAAATGATATCGAAATATTTATGAGCATAATCGATAGTCAATGGAAATGGATAAGTCGATGTACTAGGTAAATGCGTTACCGTTTTAGATAATTCTTGAATTAGTTGCTCAGGTGTTATAACAGAAGGATGAAGGTTATTATTTCTTGCAAATAGAATAACGTTTATTAAAGTAGAATATTCTTGTTGTAATTCTGTTATAAAGAAAGTTAGTAAAGTAAAATGTTCTTCAATTTTTTGTTTTAAATCTAAATTAAAATATTTATTATTCATTTTATCTGTGTAATTGGTAATTGATTCAAAATTTTTATCAAAAATCACTTTGTTTCGGTCTAGATTTGTAATAGAGTTATTAAAATTTGCAATCGTGGCTTTTACTACATGAATTTGTTGTTTTAGTAAATCAAGAAGATGATTTTCGTTACTTTCAGCTTTGTTAATAGCATTATTGAAATTTTCAGCATCATCACTGTCTAAGGTACCGAATAAGGTCCTGAAAACAGATCCAATTGCATTAAATAGAGCGCGTTTTGGTCTAAAATGTTCATGCAGAATTATGTTTTTTAAAGTTTGTTCATCTTGAAAGAGTCTAGGTATGATTTGTCCTAAGAGTTTTAGTGAAGTATCGCATAATCGTAATTCAATAAGAACTGGTTTGTTTTGACACAGTCTTAATGTTTTTTGATAGGTGAGATCTACAAAATTTAATTTGTCTGTAAAAGGTTGTAAAGGAATATGACTTAATATGTTCCAATGAGTTTCAATAAATTGAACATTTTTTATGTGTTCGTAATAGATTCCAGGTGATTTGTTGATAGGAGTATTGGTATATTTCTTGTGAATTTGTTCACTATTTGTCAGCCATATTATTGCATACCTGAAACAAAAGCATGTTTCAATCTATTCATGTGAACTTTTATTGGTTTTTTATTTACTAAAATTGTGCAATTGACAGGAGAATTTATCTCTAGAATTTTATAAGGTCCATTATAATTTTGTGTAAGTTTTTTGGTTTGTCCCTTCTTTGTTTGCTCATTTTGGAGATATACTAATTGTCCTTCTAAGAAAACGGTGTCATTAATCTTTTGGTCATAATATTTTTTACTGACTACTTTAGATTCTAATAGATTCGTTTTTGCTAACTCATGAGATTTTCTAAGTTTAAGTGTTAAATTATCTAAATAATCTTCATATGTATATTTGAGTTCTACTGGTCGTATTATACTGCTAGGTAGATTAGGTGTATATCCAAATATTAGTTCATATGGTGTGAATTTGGTTGAAGTATGATTAGTTGTATTATATGAAAACATAGCAAAATCTAGCCATTCGTCCCAATCGGATTGATCAGCTTTAATATAATGTTTAAGGTAGTCTGCTAAAGTAGCGTGACTCCTTTCTAATGCAGCATTTGATTCTGGATGATAAGCAGTACAATTTATATGTCTGATTTTAAAAAGCTTGGCGATTTGAGAAAATAATTTGGAAGTAAAATCTCGGCCTTGATCAGTAACTATTATATCGGGTTTTCCAAACTTGCAAATAAATCCACGAACCAGATTTTCAGCGATAGTCTTGGTTTCATGATTCGGAATTGCGTAAGCTTGAGAAAATTTTGTTAAGTCATCTTGTAATGTTAATATGAACTTATTACCTGACTCGGTTAAAGGTAAAGGACCTACTATATCTAAAAATATTTTTTCTAATGGATTTGAGCTTGTTGTTGTTATCTCCATGGGCTTTACGAATTTTTTTCTAACGAGTTTATTTTTCTGACAAGATTCACAGGTTTTTATAAAGTTTTTAATATCATTTTTCATATTATTCCATTTGAAATGTTTTTTTATACGATTGTATGTCCGATGAAAACCAGAGTGTCCAGCCGTAGGACTAGTGTGATTCTCTTGTAATATTGTAGTTATTTCCTCAGGTTCAGGATTTGTTAGTATATCATGATAAATGATAATAGATATATCAGTTTTTCTAAAAATAAATCTAATCATAGATCTAATTTTTCCCCAACTTAATTTATCGTAGCTAAAAGTTATTCTGGGTAGGCAAATTTTTAATATTTTATCGTTTAATAACCAGTCTCTTAATTTTATTAGGGAATTAAATATATCTTCATAAGAGGTATTGTCCCAATAATTATTTTTTATAAATATGTAATAAAAGTTTTTATTTTGATCAGAAATATATATAATGTCATTTAGTCTTGGATTTTTGGCTTTCAATTTTTCTATATGACTGAATTGTTTATTTATTTGTTTCTGAACGATCTCATTAAAATTTAAATCTACGGAAACAAACAATGCTAAATTTTGTGAAAATGATGTAATCTTTTCATTTGTTTCTTTTATATTATCATTTGTTATTAATATAGTTTCGGATTTAGATAAGAACTGTGAATAAGTGTCATTATTTTCTTTACTCATTTTGTTTATTTGTAAGGTGATTGTTGCCGGGTTTTTGTTTTCTTCGCAAATATTTGTTTCAGATATGGTTAAAGGAGGACGACTTAAACAATCAGCATTTTGATTTAATTTACCTGGTTTATAAATAATTTCATAGCTATATTCTTCTAATGCTAATCTCCACCTAACGAGTCTTGATCCGGGATCTTTTACATTAAATAGCCATGTGAGTGGTTTATGATCCGTATAAATGAAAAATTTATTTCCGTACAAATATGGTCTAAAGTGTTTAACACTCCATACAATTGCAAGTAATTCTTTTTCTGTTGTGCTATAGTTTGATTCCGCTTTGTTCAAGGTACGACTAGCATAAGCAATAGGTAAATCATCTGGTACTTTACCTTGAGAAAGTATGGACCCTATTGCATAATTACTAGCATCCGTTGTTAAGACAAAGGGTTTGGTAAAATCTGGATACTGAAGTATTGGTTCTGAACAAAGTATTGATTTCAGGTTCTCAAATGACTGTTGTTGAATGCTTGTCCAATTAAATTCAACATTTTTCCTCAGCAGTTTTGTTAAAGGTTGTGTTAAAGCACTGAAATTTTTTATAAAGCGTCTATAATAACCAGTGAGACCCAAAAAGCTCTTAATATCTTTTTGTGTTCTGGGTATAGGAAAATCTGTAACAGCACATACCTTTTTTTCGTCCGGTTTGACACCAAATTCAGTTATTAAATGTCCTAAATACATTACTTCGCGACGAAAAAATTCGCACTTATCTGGTTGTATTTTTAAGTTGAATGTAGACAATTTTTCGAATACTTCTTTTAATCTTTTATTATGATTTTCTAATGTATCGGCATGAATGACTATATCGTCGAGATAGACAAAACATCTGTAATTTTGTATTCCTGAGAGGACAGTATTCATTAGCCTTTGAAAAATACTGGGAGCATTTTTTAATCCAAATGGCATTCGTGAATATTGATAATGTCCAGACGGAGTTGAGAAAGCAGTCTTTGGAGAATCCTCAGGATCCATTTTGATCTGGTGAAATCCTGATGTTAAATCTATTGTTGAAAAATATTTTGAATGACCCAATTGGTCTAATATATCGACTATATTCGGAAGTGGAAATGAATCTCCTATAGTAATATCATTTAGTCGTCGATAGTCTATAACAATTCGCCATTTCTTCTTTGCTGAAGCATCGGCCTTTTTTGGCACAACCCAAAGGGGCGAATTCCATGGCGAAGTTGATTCTTCGATAATACCTTGATCTAGCATACCTTTTATTTGAGTTTCGACTTCATGTTTGTGTACTTCAGGATACCTGTATGATTTAGTGCTAATAGGTACATTAGAATTTAAAGGAATTTTGCAAGTTATGGCATTTGTACTGGTAAGTTGATCTCCTTCCAGATAAAAGATATGATTGTACTCCTTGCAAATAGAAATTAAAGATGATTTTTCTTCACTATTTAAATGATCTGTTCTCAAGGCATTTTTTAATTTAGCAATTCTGTTAGAATTCGTATTATCTTTATAAGAAGACATTTTTCGTATATTTGCATTGTTTTGTAAATTTGGAATTTTTTCTATTGCTACTTGAATATCGTTTAATTCAACATCCGTTTCAGTAGTGTTTACGATTGAGGTTAAAAAGAAATCATTTTTTACTTTAACAACACTAGGACATAAAAATACACCTTTAAAGATTTCGCGTTCGGGACATAATCCTTCGCTTAATTCATTATTTATTACTTTAATTTGAACAATTGTTTCAGTTCTTGCGGATAGAATAGTTTTATTACTTCTTGAGTTAGAATTAGAGTTTTGATTTAGTATAAGATCGTCTGAACAGGATTTTTCTTCTGAACAAGATTTTGATTTATGATTTCGTGAAGAGTTACAAGTTTTATTTGTGCATATCTCAGTGGATTTTACACATTTTGGACTTGAATTTTCTTTGGATTTAGAGTTAGATTTAGATTGAATTGGATTGGATAGTAGTTCTTCACTACTTAAGGTTATTTGGATATCATTGGTTTCTAAATAAGAATGATCCTCTATGGATTTAGCATCATAAGGAAATATTTCATCGATATTAGAACTTGTCTCGATATTTTGATCTCTCAGAAATTCGTCATTGTCATTGTTTAATGGAGATTTTATATATTCAATTGGAATAGAACAATTTTTAAAGTTTAATTTATTTTCTTTATAATCAATTTGGCATTTATTTATTTCAAAAAAATCGCTACCTAATATACCGTCGAAATGAAGGGGAAAATCGTCTTCTACGACATAGAAAACATGAGTTTGGACAAAATCTTTTATCTTGAAATTTACGTTACAACTACATATAGTTTTATTTGGATTTAAGACATTTTTATCAATGCCTCGTAGAGTAATAGACTTAGAATAAATTTTTGGAATGTTTAGTATTTTTGAATATTTAATTAAAGAAATATCTGCGCCTGTATCGATTAGAAACTTGCAAGAGGATGGATTAGAATTATTTACTAAGGGTAAATCTACATAGGAAGTGACTGAGAAGTTGATGGTTGTGATACGGCCTGAACTGAACGAACTCCTCGAGAATCGACCGTTGGTTGTCGAGGATTCTGGAAGTTTAAAGAATTTGTTGGATTTTTGTTTTTATTGTTAAATTCGCGTTTTCTACATTCTTCTATAACGTGACCTGGTTTTTTGCAGTATCTGCAAAAACGTTGGGAAGTGTTGGTATTTTCTTTTCTTAAGTTTGGAGGAAAATCAGAATTGGAATTTGAATTTGAAGGTTTATAATTTTGATTTTGAGAATTTGACCTTTGAAGATTTGAATTAGGATATTTTGGGTTTTGAAAACTAGAATTTTGAAGATATCTAACATTTCTATCTGAATTGTTTTTATATCGACAGTTATTTGAGGAATGGTTATTTCGTTTGCAAATATTACAGAATGGTCTGAAAATTTCTTGTCTTGATAACTGTTCTTGTTCTTCGGCAATTGCTATAGCAACAGCTCTTTCTAAGGAATCTGGATTTCGGGCTTTGATTAAAATAGAGAGGTCTTTGTTTAATCCTCTAATAAAGACATTTAGTGCTTGAGTTTTTAAGAGTTTAGTACATGCATTTCTTGCATCTGGAGATAAGTCTGGATCAAGTGTATTTATTAATTTTATATAGCAATTTTCAACTTTATTTGCAAATGACATTACATTTTCACTGGGCATCTGACGTAAGGAATGTAATTCCAATTGCCACTGACCTTCAGTTCGGCGTTCAGAATAAGCATCTAATAAGAAGTCTTTTAAATCTTTCCATTCGTCAAATGTTCTGTTTCTAGTTATGGCCCTAGCTTTATCGGTTAATTTAGTTTCTATAATGGCTAATAAGATGGGTTTGGATTGCGGATTTACTAAATTGTATGCTTTATCACAATTGTCTATGAATTCGTATAATTTTGATTTTGTACCATCAAATCTAATGAGAAGTTTTTCAGCTATTTCAATTGATACTGACATTTTATTTGAATTAGAAGTAGAAGAATTTGAAAGAGAATTTGAGTCGGGAGAAGGTATTTGTTCGTCAAATAAGTTACTTATATCAGGATATAAAGTAGACATACGTTTACAAGATTTTTAAAATATGAGACAGAATTTAAGATAGAATGTACTTACAAGTAGAATATTGTTGTTGGTCGCATAGTCTATTATTCCACGGGTTCACCTCTACTTCCGATGGAACTACAATTGGGTTATGACTGGAACTGGATTTCGAACTGGATGTACTGGACCCCAATGTAATTAGTTGTAGTGGCGATTTTTCCACACTGACAGTTTTTTTTGAATGATTCCTCGAAGGAAACAAGTCAATTCAAAAATTCCTCAGCTCTCCTTCTATCAGCAATCAGAGGAACTCTGCTACTAATATCCCACGTTCTGACACCAAATTTTGTTATGGAATACTATGCGTTTATTTCTTCTCCGGACTAACTCTTTGTTTTGGAATTAAACAGAATATATTGACATGTATAAATTTATTATATTAGAGGATGAAAATTACACTGCCTGTTATTTCTTAAAACTATGAATTTATAAGTTCTGTTATCTACAATTATTTAACGATGTTTCTGGATGGATTTGAGTACAAGAGATTGGACTCAAATATTAATATTAAAATAGCAAATACGGATAGCTTATCGAACAAAGAAATAAGAGAAATAAATTATTATTATTCCATAGATACGAAGTATTAGGCGAATAAACTAGCGAAACTTATTTATTCTAAATAGGAAAATATTTATGAAGAGTATTGATTCTGATTTCTAACAGCAAATAATTATTAGTGATTATACATGAGAACTTTTCATAATTGTAAATAACATATACCAGGTGACTAAAAACTATATAGAAATACATAGATACTTTAATTATCTTACATGTGAGTAGGTAGGTACATTACACACATTAATTATATATACGGGGTAGGATCCCTATGAGGAGAACAAATAACCATCAAAAAATGGCTGATCTAAATTTACCTCTAAATGACCCCACATAAACCTAATAGAAAAATATATAATTTTTAAAATATATAATATATAAGTATATAATACGTTTAAAACGTTCTCCTACGTCTTCCAATAGCCTATTGCCACTCCTCTCCAAAAGTCTTCTTCTATTTCTCTGTCTCTAAATTTCTTCTTGTTTTACTCTGAAATATCTATTCGCAAAGTATGATTCTAAGATTTCTGAATACTGTTTAGGCATGAACATTCTAGTTTATAGGTTAAACCCCTTATGCCAGTCTTTATTAAACGCCTGTGCTACATCCAAGACGATTGTAGAATAGACTTTTTTTTCTTCTAACGTTTTTTTTATTATATTCATTATTCAGTGAACTTAATCTCTAGTGGAATGTTTATTTCTGAAAGAAAATTGATGATTTGGTATAGGATTTTGTCTTTCTATTATTGGTTTTAATCTCTCCAATAGAAGTTTTATAAATAGTTTTGACATCACCGGAAGGAGTGATGTTGGTCTATAGGATGTTAATTCATTGGGAGGTTTACCAGATTTGGCGATTAAAATGACTTCGGCTACTTTCCAGAGTCTGGGAAATTATCTAAATCTAAAAGCAGCATTTATTAATTGTGTCAGCTTACCTATGGCTTTTTTGGTAGATTTCTTGATAGTTCTCCTATTATGAGATCATATCCTGAAGCTTTTTTTAGGATTTATATTCTCTTTTATCTCTATTGATTCTTCTCTAAATGATGTCAACGTTATTCTTTCTTCCATTGGGAATGGTTCTTCCCACCTCAGTTTTCACCATCATTGTCATTGGATTTGAACGTGTTTTCTAAATAATCTACAAATCATTCTGCTTTATGTTCATTAGTTCTAGCCCAGTTGCCGTTTTCCAACTTAATAGGAGGAGAATGAATCATTGCTCTCTTCATTCTTTTTGTTGCCTTCCATAACAAATATTTTGTGTTCTGGTCAGCTGTTTTTTACTTAAAAAGGAATTAATTGTTGAATTTTTTATATTCTGTATCTTCCTTTTTTTTGTGTAGCATTATTTAGACTAGTTTTGTCTCGAGGAGCTCTGTATTGCTGCCATTTTTTTCTTTCTTTCTTTTTGCTCCTCTGAATTCTCTGATTTCCTTTGGATAGTTATTCCCTTTTGTACTAGGTTAAGTTAAGTTATAGTGGGAGTATTTTCCCAAGCTACCTGTTGGATATTTTTTATAAAAACTTCTAATTCGTCATTAAGTTGCTTCGTGTTTCTCAATGGCACAGCAAGATTAATTTTGTGTTTATCTTGAATCTCTCCTAGTCAGTTTTATTATTAGTCAATATTGGTTTGAACTCTTTTTTGACCACTTTATCACTCATAGTTAAAATTATCGGTGAGTGATCAGAGTTCATGTTTCAGCCATTATTGATTTCCAACTATCTGAATATTTTTAAGTGAAAAACTGTTACACTACTAACGGAAGAGTATTGCTGATGTATATATGAATTGAATGAACTTTCGATTTCTAAATGTGTGGCCTGAAATAAAAGTCTCAATTTACTAATACAAAAACACCCACTGTCAGTCTACATAGCCACTGCATGATTAATATAACATCCAAAGTAGCAAAAAGTTCGAAAGAATAACAAATAAACTACTAACATTAAATACACCAACGCTGATTGTGCCGTTAAACAATTTTTAGAAAATATAAGTGTAACATGAATGTTTGTAAATTGTTTATATAGCGAATGATTTTCGGCCTTCTGTTTTACATCTGAGAGTTTCAATCGACGAGCAAAAAGAAACTTCAAACAAATGAACAGTTTGCAAATTTTTATTACACAAAGTTTGCTAATTTTATGAGAAACATACAGTGCAGATCGTATTGCAAAGCTACTATATTTTTTATAGCTTAATCTATAAATCCTGTCTTCTTTCACTAATTATTATATTTTTCCGTTTTTAGAAATTTGTGTTAATGTGAAACAATATTTTTGTGAGGAATTGCAAATATATATTGCTACAATAGATTTATTGTCGTTAATAAAAGTGTAGAAATTTTGGAACACAATCTTTATACTGCCCCTGTTTTTTGTGACTATGCTAAAGCCTTTGATTGTGTAAATCACGACATTTTGATAAAAAAACTACATTTCTACGGAATTCGAGGTATTTCTTTGAATTGGTTCCAATCTTACTTGAGGAATAAGAAACAACTAGTTAGAGCAAATGATACTGACTCTAGTCACAAACGCATTGTATATGGAGTAACACAAGGTTCAGTACTGGGTCCTCTACTTTTCCTTATCTTTATAAATGACATCACTAACATAAAAATGGAAGGAAGTTTTTTTCGTTTTGCTGATGTTACCAGTATTACCTGTTAGAACTCTAATATTGCAACTCTTCATGCAATTATAACTTCTGATCTACTTAAAATAAAAACCTGGTCCGACTCTAATTTTCGGAAAACTTCGGAAGCCTTCGGCAGCTGAACCATATTTTCAAATCGTCTGATATACCAATATGCCTTAAAAGAAAAACCTTTAATCAGTGTGTTTTGCCAGTGTTGACTTACGGTGCGGAAACGTTGACCATGACAAGGACAACAGTTCAAAAGATCCGTGTGTGTCAAAGAGCGATGTAGCGTGCTATGTTGGGAGTTTCACTACGAGACAAGATCCCAAATGGGCAGCTACGACAAAGAACAGAGAGAGAGTAGCAACACTGAAATGGAACTGGGCAGGTCACGCGGCTCAAATGACAGATAATGGATGGACAAAGCGGATATTGGAATAGAGACCAAGAGATGATGCCTACCGAAGAAGAGTTCGTCCACCAACACGTTGGACTGACGATCTAAAACGTTGTCATAGGAATTGGATACAAGAGACACAAGATCGAAATAGATGAAAAATTATGGGGGAGATCTATGTCCAGCAGTGGATTAGTGAATATTGAATGATGATGCTGTGTGTACCGATAAAAATTGGCGGCATTATTTCTAAACTTGTTATTACATATTGTATTATTGATTTATATGTGATTCATGCTGGGTTAAATGACCCATTAAAATGTCCCATGGGCTTTTTAAAATCATAAATTCGTATCCTAACTTGGTAGTAATAGACAAAATCAATAATAAAGGCGGTACTAATAGTACCATCCCACTACAGGTACTGTATATTTTAATTTGTTAGTGTAAAGACGGCGAAATTGGTTTGTTACTAATTGATTTTTAAGTACTTCCCCTTTATTTTTAGATTTGATTAGACACACTTTGTAAAAAAGGTACAACCTTACGATTCAACACGAATTTATTGGACGGGAGCGTTTAGAAGGTTTGGTCTGTACATTATTTGTTTTTTGATGTAGTTGAATTTATAAAGTAATAAATTTTTAGACAGGAGTAATGCATTATTTTTAATTTTTACTAATACTTGTCAATTTTAGTTTTAATTTGTGAAGTATAATACACTGTGGGCCAAAATTAACCGGCCACCTTAAAAATAATAAGGTAATTTTTGATTTATTATATCTCCTAAACGTGTTGTCCGATTTAAGTGATTTTTTTAATATGTTATAGCCTTATTCATCGACAATATCGTTTTAATACTATGGTTGCTAAACAGGTAAATTTTTATTGTATACCGGGTGTACGAATTAAACTGCGTTTTTTCTTAACGTTTGCATCTCCCTGTGGAATATTCTAGCTTTTATAAAATAAACTTAAAACCTAACTATAGTCTCATGTTTTCTCAACATTTTGTTTTTTGATTCATTCGCTTATGTTGGATAATACAAAAGTTAGGTAGTTTAACAACTATCCATATTTTTCACCAATACAGACGATTTAACTCACCAGCAAAATTAACCCCAACACCTGTATTATTATTTTGTTTACATTACCTGTGACAGTTTGTTTCCTAAATTTGTGACATCTAAGGATTTTTGACATATAGTCATCGTTCGACATTGTTGCAAATCTGTTTCCGTGTTAACAACAATTCTTGAACAATTTGTAATTAAAATTAAATTTTTAATTAAAATTAACAATCAAAAATGGTAATTTTATATCATTGTGACCGAATATTGTTTAAGTTGAAATTTTAGTGCTTATTTATTGTTTGTGATTTTAAAAATGCCACTCGTTCCAACTGATGCTGCTAGTGCAGTCGCTTTAATTGATGCTGGTTACAGTAAACGTTATATCGCTGGTATACTCGATGTACTCAGAACTACGGAACATAAGATGCCATCAGACGATTTCGAGAGACAGGATCGTACAGGATCGCAGGCCAGCTCAAGGCCAAAAACGATGCACTTCAGTTGAAGAGTACCGCTTCATTGTCACTAAAGTATTGAGTGCGCTTTTGCACCGGCAAACCGCGTAGAAGAAGACTGTCGAAAATAAACTTAAGGGCTTTTCGTCCAGCTCGCGCACCACAACTGCTCCCACAACACCTTAGGGCTAGACTTCATTTTGCCCGAGAATATGCTAACTGGACTATGGCAGAATGGAAGAATATACTGTTCTCAGATGAGAGCAGAATAACCCTAAAAGGTCCAGATGGACGCCAACGTGTCTATAGGCGTCAAAATAAAAGGTTTTCTGCATGCGCTATAACCGAAACATGAGGAGGCTTACCGAGGAGGATCAATAATGATTTGGGGAGGTATTTCTTACCAAGCGCGTACTGATCTTGTTGTGTTTGGTAGAGGCAGTGTGAATGTCCAAGTATACATGCAAGAAGTTTTCCATGACTATGTCATCCCTTTTGCACCATTTATTGGTGATAACTTCAGACTAATGCATGACAATGCACGTTGCCATACAGCAAGATCTACCTGTGAGTACCTTAATGAGGTCAAGATTCAAGTTCCACCATGGCCAGCACACAGTCACCCAATTGAGCATATCTGGGATAACCTCAAAAGACGAAAAAGAGCAAGAGTACCAGCCCAAGCATCCTTTGAAGAGCTGAAGACAGCTCTTGAAACAAACAGGATATCATGAATGGATTGCCAAACAGGCTCCAAGAAGTCCTAAGAGCTAGAGGCGGCAACACCCATTATCGATACAAGTCTTTCAATTAGACTTTGATTGCCAAAATATTGTTAATTTGAATTTTTTTAAAGATTTTATTCATTGGATTTTTACTGTAACAGATGACATTTTTTTTTAATTATTTTTTCTCTTTAACGGAGATAAAAATTGATAAAAAAACATGTCTACTTGTTAAGGCACCTAACTTTTGTATTATCCAACATAAGCAAATCAATCAGAAATCAAAATATTGAAAAAGCATGAGGCTATAGTTACGATTTCATTTCAGTATTCTACAAATGTTAGAATATTCCACAGGGTGATGCAAACTTTAAGAAAAAAACACAGTTTGATTCGTACACCCGGTAGACAATGAAAATTTACCTGTTTAGCAACATTATTATTATAAAGATATTGTCAAGAAATAAGGTTATATCATATTAAAAAAATCATTTAAATCGGACAGCAGGTTTAGGAGATATAAGAAATAAAAAATTACCCATTTTTAAGGTGACCGGTTAATTTTGGCCCAGAATGTATATCTATAAAGGATGTGTCTACTTATACATCATAACTTAATATATTCAGTTTGTTTCCTAAATGCACAATTGGCAGATATTTCTTTGAAGTACCTTCCATGTGGCTTGAGGGTTAAATATCTCTTTAGCATTCCATCGCAAACTAGCTAAAAATTTAGACATCAATATAAAGTGTTTTATGTAATGTTTAAATAATTCAACTACTTATTGAAGATGGCAAATAGCCGAAACGTTTAAGTAAATTTATTTGTAATAGGACGACAAACGACAAACCCATAAAATATAAAGTTTCTATTAAAATATTCAAGATAAGGAAATAACATCCTCGCTCAACCGTTTCCATCTCTTTTTGTCGTCCCATTCTCCATCGTTTTGGCTTTAGCCTCCAGGATCTTCGGGGTCGTCTTCTTTTCCTCCTTCCTATGGGGCTCCATTCGGTTATTCTTTTTGTCCATCTGTTATCCCTAGTTCTTTTTACATGTCCATACTCTTTAGTCTTTTTTGTTCTATATATGTTAGTATGTCTGTTTCTATTGATGTTCTTTGCTTTATTTCGTCATTACTTCTCCTATCCATTTTTCTTACTCTGCAGCATCTTCATAGGCATTCCATTTGTTACTACTATTTTACTGCTGTTTTTCTTGTTTATAATCCAATTTTCAGACCCATATGTCATAATACTTTGCACTAATGTTTTAGAAATCTGTGATTTTGTCTTTATATTTAAGCGTCTATCCTATAAGTCTGAGTTAAGTTCTCGAATTGCTGTTTTCGCAAGGTTAATATCTAGGCCAGCAATGGTATATTCTTCTTGTAGTTTCTTCATCATGTAATTGAGGTCTTTTTGGTCATGTACAATCACTACTTGATCGTCTGCAAAGCTTAACAATATATAGGTATTCGTTTCGTACCGGTACCAGAGAACTACGAACGCATGTGTGTTCGTATGTTCTCTGCCGGTACTCCCATGCCTTCGCATTTTCCTTTGTATGTAATCTCAAGGTTTTCTCCAATTATATTTTGGAAATACCAAACAATGTATTCAAACAAATGTGTATAATATATATATATATATATATATATATATATATATATATATATATATATATTTAAAAAATTTCCAATTAAACTGTGAGGATACGATAAAAAAATGTTTTAAACATGTCAAAACCACATCGTAAAAGTAGTGACCTAATTATAAAGCGTATAATTTTAACTCAAATGTAGGTGGCATAAAATTTCTATCTTATCTTTCTCGTCGGAAGTAATTTTGTAGTAACATTTTGTCCTTATCAGTTCATGGTAGCATCAAATAGGTTACTGAGTTATAAATTGTATCACATGTTGAAAACTATATGCTAAATCATATTATGAAAATCATAGCGCGAGTATATCATTATATTATGTTTTTTTGAAGATTTGCAAATAATTTGCCATATTAGCCATCAGGTGCAGTGAAGATTTCGCTATATTAACGTTGGTTAGACCATATCACCTTAGCGATCCTTGATATTAGATATAATTGCAATTTCAGTGTTGGATATACCTAAACACCTTAATATCATGTACATTCTAGTACATATCTAGTCTTTTTTGCGAATATACCATAGGGTTTTGACTATAATCCTTAGTAATATATTATGCTCTTCTTAATACAGCTTCTTGTATTTTAGTTTCAGTTCTTCAGTTTTTTTTATTTGTTCCTGGTATTTTAATTTGCTATCCAGGTGTAGTCGTAGGTATTTAGCTGTTTTCATGTAAGCGACAATTTTATTGTGCAGTATAATTGAATGAATATGACCTTTTTTATAACTAAAATCGACATGTATAGATTTTCCTTCATTAATTTTTAGGTGCCATTTGTTAATCCAGTTATTCATTTGTTTCATTGCATATTGGAGATGTCTGGTTGTCTCTTCAAATCCTCTCCAATCATTAATATTACCGTACTGTCTGCAAATATTGGCTACCTTCACCTTATTTAACGTTTTCAGTATTTTATTCAACATTTTTACAGTATTGGATCTAGAGCACTATCGTGTATGATTTCTGCTTTAAGTAGCCCTAGTTCTGAATATTTGCTTTCTTACCTGGCACTGAAGGTTCTTTCATTCAAGAATGAGTACATTAGCCTGGATTAAGAGAACCAAGGTACAGCAGAGAATCCAGAAGCTTGATGAATTAATTCATTTCGTCTTTTGTGGGTCCAATCTCTGATGTTTCGTAG
Source organism: Diabrotica balteata (assembly GCA_918026665.1). Taxonomy (NCBI): domain Eukaryota; kingdom Metazoa; phylum Arthropoda; class Insecta; order Coleoptera; family Chrysomelidae; genus Diabrotica; species Diabrotica balteata. Next base: position 9,685,559 of record OU898282.1, on the reverse strand, counting down.
CCAAGATGATTTTTTCTTTTGTCCTATGCCCCCTTTATCTTCAATTAGCTCTCTGTCCAGGTATATGACGCTTTGGAAACTCTGAAGAATGATACCATTTATTTGGGTTAGGTGTAGCTTGTTCATGTGGGTTTTTGTGCAATACCAGAATTTTGAACTTTTAAAAGTTAATGTCCAAGCCTAGCCTGTGACTTTCTTATGATAATATGTTCATCAAATTTTTAGTTGGTCTTCTGTTTCTGCTAATACTACGGTGTTATCGGCATATCTTATATTGTTGTTGATTCGATTGACTCTGGCACCTTCAGGGCGATCTTCGAAGCAGTGCTACAAAAATTAAAACTAAAAAAATGTTCACTAATAGACTAGAATGTAGCTAAAGTGACCTCCAGAACTTGGTCCGAAAATCAGTAGTTTGATTAACCGTTTGTGTAACGTAGATCTTCGTAGAAATCTACAAAAAAGTGTCCAAAATAAAGTGCTTCAACTATAAAACAATAGCTCTGCTGTCATGCTAGCAAGATATTACGATATACTTATACCCTAAATTTATCCAGAAATAACTCAAGACCAAGCGGGATTTGTGCCTGGACGAGAAGCACCCGAGAACATTACTGAACCTATAATAAATTATAAAAAAAAATAAGTGAATTCACAGTAGGGTACATATTATGTTCTATTCACTATCAAAAGGCTTTTTGGCCAAGTGAAGTGGAATAAACTTTTGAGCATAATGACAGAGATGGAAATACCTCCTTATTGCTTCCACATGATTGGCAATTTTTAAAGATCTTAATAAGCTAAAATGAAAATAAAATATAGCTTGAGTGAATGATTCTGAATAAAGTATATGCATAAAGGAGTGCGACCAATCTGTATTCTTTCCCCCATTCTGTTTAATTTATATGGAAAATGGATTATGCGAAAAGCCATGAATGATTTAAATGGAGGAATATGCACTGGAGGGAGAAGATTCAAACCTACGCCACCCTCCTAGGTAACACAGAAGGCAAAATTGGCGAAATAATCGTTTCCAAATTAGCATATCAATGAGAAAATAATGGTAATTAGTCGATAAAAAAATGAATCTTTAAATTTTTATATATTGTTCTGAAGCTATTTTCTTGTAGCATTTTAAAGTAATTACTTTTTTAATAGGAATAAACTGCAATTGAAGGTTAAAATAAGATTATTGACATTTTAATTTCTACTTGGAAAATAGTTCTCAAAATAAAAACTATAATAAATTAAACAAATTTTGTTTTTTGTTACTTGGTGAAAAATTCTTGTAATAATTAAATTTTATCTGACTCAATTATGTTGACAATTTAAACATTTATTTACATTTTAAAGTAGATGACTTTAAAATGATATTGCCAATATTGCTGAGATGCGTTCCTGGAACGACTTTATTGTAGAATAGTTTATTCAATTACATGAAATTAACATTATCTTTGAATCGAAACAAAGCAGTTGGTAAGAAGAACAAAAAATGAACACTGGAAACAGTTTTAAAAAAGGATAAAAAGCGACTTCTACGGTATACAAAAAATCTGAAGGTTCCTGAGAAACCGATGGAAAGAAATGGCAGAATCGAAGGAATACACAGATACCAGCAAACGAATGGGAAAGATACCTGACGGAACTGTTTAAAGAAAAGCAATATAATAATCAGAACAATAACGTACCTGAATTAAGACAGAAAATATAAATCTGTTTTCAGGAAGTAGAGATAGCCATAAATTCACTGAAAAATATAAAGTAACCAGGACCAGACGGAATAACCAACGAGCTTCTAAAACCTGGAGAAGAAAGTATAACCCTAGAGATCACAAAACTTATACAAAAACTAATATTGTGCTGTAAGATACCAGACGCATGGAGAAACAGCATAATGATACCAATGTTCAAGAAAGGAGATAAACAAGACTCCAATAATAATAGAGGTATAAATCTACTGAACACCACACTTAAGCTTACCACAAAAATCCTAACCAACAAAATCAATAAACTAACAACTTTATTATATCAAGAACAAGGATTCAGATCCGGAAGATCCTGCGTAGACGCCGTATTTGTACTAAGATAAAATCACAGAAAAGGCCATCGAGTACAATAAATCAGTATATCTATGTTTTATAGACCTGACGAAGGCTTTCGATTGCATCCAAGTCAGAGATGTTTTACACCTACCGTATAAAAGAAACATACCAATCAATATTATACAACCATCCAAAACATTTACTTACATAATGGAATAAAGGCAAAGATAAATGGAAAACTAACAGTGTATACCAGTACAAAGAGTCAGATAGAGTGACTCGTTAAGCCCACTTTTCTTTAATATAATAATGGACGAAATATACAAGCAGTAAAGAGTTATTGGAAACAATCTTTAAAGCCTCCATAAAAAAGGAAGAAGAAGAAGAAGATCAATTTTTCGTTCGTAAACATATTCTTCTCAAACTTAGTTTGACTTAAGTCAATTATATTAAATGGTTCTAATAAATTTAAATAAACTTTAAGCTCTTCCATATTAGAATTGAAGCTATTAGAGCAAGAGTGGTCTAACCAACATTTTGTTAATAATCGAGTTATAGATTGCAATCACTTTTTACGACCTAAAGTTTTAAAGCAAAACCGGTCTAATCAACATTTTCCTATATTATAACAAAAATCTTTTTGACGCACATTGAATACAGGGGTGGTTTACAGTGGTCGGGTTTGGCAGGGATAACCAGACTCATGAACTGAAGAGAAGAATCGGCCTTGGGTGGGCAGCATTTGGAAAACTGAGAGAAACTTTTAAAAGTGAGCTGCCCACATGACTAAAGAGAAAGGTATTTGATCAGTGCGTCCTCCCAGTCTTGACGTACGGAGCAGAAACACTTACCTTAACAAAAGCAGCAACTACCAAACTGAGAGTCACGCAGAGAAGAATGGAGCGGTCCATATTAGGAATAACTCTGCGAGACAGAATAACCAACGAAGACATCAGGAGAAGAACCGGAGTGACTCACCTCATCGAGAAGATAGCCAGACTAAAATGGAGATGGGCAGGACACATAGCCAGAATGACAGATGGGCGATGGACAAAGAGGTTATTGGAATGGAGGCCAAGGAAAGACAAGGGAAGCGTCGGTTGACCACCTACAAGATGGACTGACGATTTAAGAAAACTCAATAAAACTGGATAAGAGCGGCGCAAGATAGACGGGGTTGGAAACATGAGGAAGCGGCCTATGTTCAGCTGTGGACTTTTGAGGCTGGATGATGATGATGATAACATAAATCTCTCCAACAAGGTGATTTTACATTATTGAAAATACCAAAAATTTGAAAACACGAATGGGCTAACACACGAAGTTGTGGAATACACCAAAATTGTTCAATACATAAATACGTAAAAGAATGCAAGGGTGAACTAACTCTTTGTAGGATAGATCGGTTTTAACTGCTAACCAAGGGTACGTTTGACACATTCTAACCTTTCATTAAATAGTGACATTGTGGTGGAACATATTGATCATAAGATTTTAGTCAGCGGACATTCTTACCTTGCCTGTGACCAAGATTTCGTAGTAAGAAGTAAGCAAAATTGTTTTCTGAAGATATCTACGTACGTAACGATTGGGTAGAGCTAATAGCACATGCACAAAAGAAAGCACATTTTACTGTAATAAAGATGACAGAAAACGATTTTTATTCTACTAAGAAGTTAGAAAGAAAAGAGCATAGTACAAGACGTTACGGTCATAAACATGATTTCCGTAGGAAGTGATCACAGAATTATTAGAGCCAAAATCAAAATTAACTCCACAACAGACAGACAAAAATTTAAACCATCTAAAAAAGAAATAGATACAGAACTTCTTAAAGAACGCAAAGAACAATACATAAACCAGCTAAAAAGAAGTGACATATCACAGCTAAAGGGTCTGTAACTAGACGAATTAAACGATAAAATAACAACCAGAACTACTAGAAGCAGGCCTGAAGATTGCTAATAAACAAAAGCGAAAACAACAAAAAATTAGCGCTAAATCACAAGATATGCTAAAAAAACGACGACAACTACTGAATGATAACAAAAGAAATACAGTGGAGTATACCGAACTGAATAAAACCATAAGAAAACAGATAAAGGAAGATTTAAAGAAATACAAAGATGACCGCATTAAGAAAATCGTAGAGAAGAACAAAAGTTTAAAAACAATGAAGACAAATATAGAAAAAAGAAAACTAATCATGCTTAAAGCTGAGAACAATGAAGAAAGAGATCTAGGAGAAATAGTAAAAATCACAGAAAGATATTACACAGACCTATACAGTTCTAAAAATGACCCACCACTATCATCTAAACAGAATCTCACGAGGAAAATACAAAATGTTGGCTCAGAGGTATTACCAGAAATAACTGAAGATGAAATCGAAAAATCCATAAACGACATGAAAAGAAATAAAGCGGCCGGTGAGGACAAAATACTGGCGGAACTACTAAAAGAAGGAGGAGACACGATAAAAAAAATGCTAAAAATACTGTTCAACAAATGTCTGTTTGAAGGTAAAATATCCAAACAATGGAGAAATGCCAACACAATCTTAATACATAAGAAAGGAGACCGAACAGACCTAAACAACTACCGTCCTATTTCCCTTTTGTCACAACTATATAAAACCTTCACAAGAATAATAAACAACCGACTAACCTATAAACTTGATAACTACCAACCAGTGGAACAGGCCGGATTCAGAAAAGGATCCAGCACAATCGACCATCTACATACGCTTAAAATCTTAATTGAGAAAACCAATGAATACAACCTTCCGCTGTACTTAGCATTCGTAGATTATGAAAAGGCTTTCGACAGCATTGAACACTGGGCGGTTGAAGAAGCTCTGGTCAATAGTAGAATAGATTCAAGATACCGACAATTGATACATGATATTTACCAAAACGCAACCATGACCGTAACTCTGGACAACAAATTAATAACGGATAATATAAAAGTTAAACGAGGAGTCCGACAAGGCGATATAATTTTACCTAAACTGTTTACCTTGACCCTCGAAGACATAATAAAATCAACAGATTGGGAAAACAGAGGAATATGTATTAACGGAAAATACCTAAATCACCTTAGATATGCGGATGATATACTCTGATCTCCTCGGGACGCTAAAAATTAACTTCAACAAAACAAAAGTAATGACAAACACGGAAGACCAAGAGGCAATAAAAATAAAAACAGAAGAAATAGAACAGGTAAATGAGTATATCTATCTAGGACAAGCAATCAGAGCTAATAGAGAAAATCAAACAGCCGAAATACCGAGACGAGTAAGAATGGGATGGGCAGCGTTCGGCAAACTTTCTTACGTTCTAAAAAATCAAACAATCCCTCTGTACTTACGAAGCAAGGTATATAACTCCTGTATCATACCGGTGCTTACCTACGGAGCACAGACATGGACATTTACACAGGCCAATTTGGATAGGATAAGGAAGGCACAAAGAGCGATGGAGAGACAAATGTTGGGTGTATCACTTAGAGATAGAAAACGTAACCAGTGGATCAGAACCAGAACAAAGACAGTAGACGCGATAGAACAAGCAGCAAAACTGAAATGGAAATGGGCTGGACACAATGAACGTCTCCAAGACGGACGATGGAACAATGCCATCGGAAAGTGGCGTCCATACAATGCAAAGAGATCAAGAGGCAGACCACAGATAAGGTGGAAAGATGACATCAGGTAACAAGGAGGTCCCACATGGCAGAGAACAGCTCAAGATAGGGAAAGATGGAGAGAACTGGGGGAGACCTATATCCAACAATGGAAGGATAGAGAATAGGTTAAAAAAAAAAGAAGATAGAAAGAAATATAACTTGATACACAAAAAGCAAGAGTTTACCGATTCAGTGGTTGTAATAAAAGAAAACAAATCCATTTAAAATTTACAACAAATACAGCAATAATGCAGATGTTGTCTTTTACTCACCAGATATCAAAAAGATGACAACCAGGGAAATACTTCAGCTGGATTATCTTGGATCAATACATCATGGATTTTACACAAGCACCATAACAATACATACACCATGACATTGATATTGCTTAATTGTATTGTACTCTAGTTTTAATCGACATTCCTATCAAAATTTTTAAGAGCATTCTGATGCAAAACGGGTCTAATCCACAAAAAAGCTTAACTTTTTATATTTTTGTTAAATATACTGCAAGATCTTCGAGTTTTTTTACAAGTTAATGGTTTGTAAACACTGACTACCTTTTGGCATCATATATTAGTTACATAAAATTTCAAAAGAACACATATATTCTTGGTTTATTTAATATTTGGGGACAACTTTTACTCTCATAGCCTCATTAGAGCTTCTTATTTTATCGCCTTTATAATCTCATATCTAATATTAATTGTTTTTGTTTCCATTCCTGAAGACACTTTTTGTAAATAGGTTATTCTGTCCGTTCATTTATATTTTATTTGTACCCATCATTAGACAATCATCAGCCGCGAAGAGTTGGACGACGTCGCTAGCCGTAGGCCGAGAGCGGGCCACCAGCATTGGCCCTTAAAAGTTTTCGTTGACCGATGCGGAGGCGTTCCCGTCGTTCTCTGGATGCGATGCGAGAAGAGATCTTTCGCTGCTTCTGGTGGTTTGGGATTCGTGGTTTCGTTTCATTCTAATCATTCCTCTCGGCGGAACCGGCGCGACGGACGGTTCTATGGTCCTTTGGACATTTTAGACGGACGTGATTTTTTTTTTGACTTTTTCGTTTACGGATATTTGGTTTTTTGCTGTGGTTGGTGAGTGCTTTAGAGGAATTTTCTGGCATGGAATTATTTAGCAGGCGATATAACATGTAAGTTTGTGCTTTTGTTTGAAAATTTTAGATATTGTATACAGGGTGTTCACAATTTTTATAAATAAAAGAAACTAAAAATGTTTTTGTCGAATTCTCCAATATTTTTAACAATTCAGGAAAAGAAAAAATGCACTAGATGTATTAAATTTAACATTATGCACTTTGTTGACTATTATATGCCACTCGAACTGATTTAACTTTTAAAGATCTTTCGTTATGAATATTTTTTGGTATATAAACTCACTTCGAATTGAAATTGTGTTTCATGTCGGGTAAAAATCATTTATCTATATTAATTTTATTATCAAAATAGTATAGGAAAATAAGCAGAAAAAGACCTTGTTCAATACGGTGAAAAATGCAGGTATTTGAAATTTGTTATTATAGAAAAAGAAAACCTATATGTTTTCTGCATAAATTTGTTGTCTTTTTTTAAATATTGACAATTTAGTATGAAAAATGCATTTTTTTAGACTTTTAGCTTACCATTAAAAAGCTTTAAGTAGCGCTAACTAATAATATGTAAAATTAATGTCTTGCTTCGAAAACTGCAAAATAAGACAACTTCGGTAATTATTTTATAACTATTGCAAAATCAACGTAGATAATTGTTATTAAATTTTATTATTATTGTTAAAACCCTTAAAATTTTAAATCGATCCATCATAAGTTATTTAGACGAGGAGAAAATCTTTGATTCGTTCAGAAAAATTTTCCAATGAGAATTTGCATAATCATTTTCATGAAATACCCCATAATAGTCCAGTCATCAAAGATTTGGCCCTAAAATGCATATAACAACCTGAATTTTGCCAAGAATATTAATTTTAAGACCGTAAAAAAGCTGAAAAAGAGTGTACCACTTTTACCCCGGGCTTCCCCTATAAATTTCCCCTCAAAAGGGGTAAAACGCATAAATATCTATTTAGCAAGAATCTGTACGCCTTGGAAAAAATATTTTAAATAATAAAATGTAGCTGAAATAATTTTAAACAAAATTGTTTATTCGCACTTTTTGTGTAGAATGAACCAGTCTCTCAGAAATAACGCTTGAAGAGACCGGCGATTTTGAATGTCAGTTACGCGCGCAAAATCAAGGTTCAATAAAATTTGTATCAGCGCGACGGTAAAAATTCGATATCTTTTGATCAGAGTGTCCTATCGAGAAATATCAAAATGTGTTTTAAAGGTGAAGAGTGTATTTTTCGTTTACAATTTTTGGATTTTGTCGCAAATGAAGTCAGCTTCTATAAATCTGTTCAATAAATAAACGTTGCGTGATTTTTGCCTTTCTTACAATTCTCGTGAGATCAATAAAATTTATCACTTTTATTAAGCGGCAGCAGTAAAATTTTCATTGTTATAGACCAATTTTTAAAACCTAAAACATGAAATTTGGATCTTCAGTTTTGGCAACAAATATGGGGCATTTGAAATATGACTAAAAAACACAGAAATTAAACTTACACATTACAAACGATCGGAAGTCACGGGCAATGCCTCCAAGAAGACGGTTTTGAATGCAATGAAAAACAGAAATTAGGTACTTTTGAAAAACGTACTAGTGTAATTAAAAAAGAGCAGGTTTAAACATTTTAGAGCGATTGTAATATAAAGTGTTTAATTCAGTGTTTTGTTGCATATTTCAAATGCCTCACATTTGTTGCCTAAACTCAAAACTTCACACTATAGGCTTTAAAAATTAGGCTCTAATTATGAAAACCTTATAGTGGCCCGTCAATGAAAGTTGATCTCATGAGAATCATTAAAAATGGAAAATCGCGCCTCGTTTATTTATTTAAGACCTTTATAAAAACTGAGCTCATTTGCAGCAAAATACAAAAATTCCATTCGAAACCTGCTCTCTCAACCTTTAAAACGTATCTTGATTTTTGTCGATAGAACACTCTGATCAAAAGATATCGAATTTTTACCTTCGAGCTTCAAGCTGATACAAATTTTATTAAACATTGGATAATTGCATGATGGGCCTAATCATTTGATAACACCAGTGATACATACAAAATATGCATACAGTGTGTCCGTAAAGTACGGAATAAATTCGATAGTTCCTAAATAAAAAGCCTTTTTAAAAAATCTAAAACACGTCGATTTTTAAGTTTAAGTTCTACATTTTACAATAAAATTTCATTATACAGGGTGATACACATTAAGGTAATGATGTCATCGGCTCTTTCTTTAAATGTAACACCGTGTGTTTTAGTCCAGATCGAGAAAAATAAGCCCTCTCGTTTATGCGATTTGTACTTTCCTTGTGAGGTCAGTTCTCAAGTTTCTTTGGAATAATTTTGACGTATGGTTTTTCGTATAATTTGTTTGGTATGTTTCTATGCTGCGTGTATACTTATGGTTCATTTCCCTGCTTTTTCTTTACAATTTTTTAAAAAACAAGTTTGATATTGATTGATATTGATATTGTTGAACAATTTTGATATTAAACTTACTGAAGAAGTGTTGACATTGGTGCTGTTCAAGCACACGTTCTCCGTCATAGGTGAGGAGAAAAGTATAGCTTCTGCTTTCAGGACACTTTCAGAAAAACAGAAAACATATTTTCAAATTGAGAGAAAAATTGTCAATAATATTTTTAGTTTATTTATTGATATTCCCGTAACAATGTCCGATTGTTACATTTAATGCTATTATCACCCTATTGTCTGTTAGACATTTTTTGACAGTCTTTCTTACCGAAACTTATAACAACTTAATATTAAAGTATTTTCCACTAAAAAAAGACAACAAACTGCTAAAAAACATCCATGCAATAGTTTAATACTGAATTAAGGTCTTACAGATCCAATCGTTATCTTATTAAACACATTGCAGATGCCACTGAGGATCCAGATTTGTTCAAAGTATATTATAATGATTTTATTAGTCCTAATTTATTGTCTTTATTCTAATTTATTGTCTTTATTCTAATTTACTGCCTTTATTCTAATTTATTAAAACTCACAATAATTTATTACCAATTTATTAAATTACTTTACAATCATTTATCACGTTTGTACATTTTAAACCACGTTCCGCGAGTTTCTTTTCTTCACTAAGTCCTTCAATAAAATTCATGGTATTTATATACAAAATGCCGCTATCTCGAAAAGTCTGGGGATGCACCGATGACGTTACATCCAGTAGGTGACTCATCCAGCAGGTCTCGAAAAGTCAATCACATTCTGGTAAATTCAGAGAATCGTCGCCGACGGCTAAACTGGTTATCCAATCCTTTTGTAGAATTCGGTAGTATCTGACCTAGAACATTCGTGAATGAGAAAATATATTTACAGTTTTTATACGTCATAATATTTTCATTGTAACAATATAAACAAAAATTTGACAAATTTGACAATCGACAATTACAAATTGCTAAAAACTCAGCTTACTGCGATTTTATTACTAATTCCAATAATAAAGCTAGAGACTGCTGGAAAATAGTAAATTAAAAAAAAAAACACTAGATCCAGTTCGGTACAACCTGATGTATCTCCATACGAAATAAATCAATTTTTTACCACAATATTGCAGAGAATATAATTACACCTCTTCCCACTATTAATGTCGACGTCCTTTTCAATTATAAAAATTATCCTTCTCCAAGCAAGTCCTTTTTTTTCGTCCCGTTTTGGAAGAAGAGATCCCTAAAACAATAAAGTCTCTTAGTATTTCTAATTATAGGGACGCTCACGAAATTAATAGCAAACTTTTAAAAGAAACTTACCAAATAGTTTTAACGTCTTTCACTCATCTTATTGGTTTAATCCTATTAACCGGAGTATTTCCAGAAGTACTAAAATCCTCAAAAGTACTACGTATCTACAAAAAAAAAAGATTCCCCAAAAACTGACAATTCCAGACCTATAAGCATTATTTCTACTTTTAGGAAAGTTATTGAAAATTTTAGGAAAGTTATTGAAAAAGTTATCAAATAAACATTTTATTCCTATTTTCATGTACTTTGGCAACTCACAATATGGATTTAGAAGAGCTCGTTCTACTATGAACGCGGTATTTAATGTTGTGAACTAGCTGATTAATGGGCTTGAACGTGGTAATCGCATAGCAATTTCTCTTTGCAACTTGTCGAAGGCTTTTGACTACATTTCACATGACATTTTTCTCCACAAATTAAATTACTATGAAATCAGAGGTATCCCTCTTAAGCTTACAACTTCTTATGTATGTGGCAGATACCAAGCGGTAGTGTCTAAAGGTCGTCTCTATTTCTATCCGTAAAACATGGAGTCCCATGTTCGGGTTCGGACCTCTTTTGTTTATTATTTATGTCAACGATTTGCCTAAATTCATATCTCCGTACAAATCCATACAATTCGCAGATGATACGACATACGTTATATCAGGAAAAATAATGATAATTTAAAAATGTCTCATTAGGAAGTTTTTATTAAATCTAGCACATGGTTTGCTGCAAAAAACTAAAACTTAACTATGATAAAACGCAAAATTTGACTATGTCTGCAAGTAAGTTATACAATAATTCAGATAACAAAAATACTGTTAAACCATTGGGAATAACCATAGATAAAATCAACTAAATTGGTAGACTCATATCTCACAAGAAAAGCTATCAAGTTCAACACGTGAATTTGGATAATTTTTTAAGAAGCTTGGACATTTATGTGAAGGCGACCGGTTTGAGCGAAAAAGACTATAAAACCAAAGTGGCAATATTACTAAACCATGCCGGAGAAGAAGCCCAGAAAAAGTTCGAGACATTTAAGTTGTCAGATGCAGACCAAAAAATATTTAAGAGAGTTGTTGGGGCCTTTCAAAACCATTGTAAACTAATGAGGAACGAGACTTACGATAGATACAAGTTTTTCACGAGAATTCAGCAAGAAGGTGAGAGTTTTGATCATTACATCTCCTTGCAACTTTGGGGACCTGGAAGATTCCTTAATAAGAGATAAGATTGTAAGTGGCATAAGAGACTTGTCCTTACAAGAAAGATTCCTTCTCGAAACTAATCTAACTTTAAAAAAGGCGGAAGAGTATTGCGGAGCCGCTGAAATAAGTTCAATTCAAGTAAAAGAGATAGGAAACGACAAGGAAGTGGATTTTAAAAGGTATAGTAACAAAAAATCAATGGGACACAGTAGTAATAGACAGAATATTGATGTGTACAAATGTTTCAAATGTGGAACTAATCATGGTAAAATGAACTGTCCAGCGTATGGGAAAAACTGTCAAAATTGTGGAAAACTTAATGCTTATGCAGTAGGTTGTTTTAATAAAAAACATGGTCAGGTAGGATCAGATCAGGCAAGTCAATCCAATAGTAGGTATCATAATGTTAAAAATTTTGGATATAAAAATAACAATATTTTAAGAAAACATATACATGAGGTTGATAATGAGAAATGAGAGTTCAGATGAAGATGTTTCATATTCTATTGATTATTTAATATTAGACTCAGTTGATAGTAACAATAATAAGGCTTGGTAAGTAACAATAATAAAGCTATCAGGATTTTAGCAGGAGTTAGTTATCTAGAACACTGCCGACCTTTCTTTATCAAATTCAAAATTATGCCGCTACGTACTCTGTTGATATTTCAAGTTCTGAAACTGAAATTCACAGATAACGGGCCCATTTAATATAGCAGTCTAATGTCCACGTTAACATTACGCGAAATTGTCATTAACTACAAACAAATCGCTGTAGATTACGTCTTTCATACAAAAATTGCCTTAATTATAACTATTACAATATTTTACCAAAAAGTATTAAGCAGCTAGGCTGTCATAGTTTCGAAAAAGTTATAAAAAAATATCTTTTAAAACATTGTTTTTACTGCTCAGAAGAATATATGACTCATTGCAGAACATCCACTGAATTGCTTATTTTAACTTTGCCATAAACCTTTTTCTGTTTAATGTTTGTGATACATTTAAGTTACGTTTTATATTCCTTTTTTATGTACTATTTTTTTTATTTGCTACAAACAACATTTTTATTTGTTATGTAGTTAAATAAATAAACTATAACTCTACAGTTTCTGTTTGTCACGCACATGGATGGAAATTGGTTCACAATAAAGTACCATTTGCAAATTCTCAGCCATTTTTTCACGGTATCTTTAACAGTATTTTCAGAAAATTTTAGTCCACTATTTTATCGTTAGGTGTATTATATAATATACTGTCTGGATGAAAAAATAATGTGCAAATTTATACATTTTCCAAAGGTTAAGTAAAATAACTTTTTACCAAGAAAACAGTTATGGTTAACAAACATTAGCAAGCAATTGTCTGTCTGAAAAGTGTCTATCGTTAATAAATAAATTGTGTAGAGGCTATTCAACTTCCTAAAGTAAATCATTCAGTGTAAACCTAAGCATAATAATTTACTTTAAATGAAAATAGCTGCATAGCTAATTTTAGCGGCATTACGATTCTAAGCAGGTATATATTTAATTTAAATACAAACTGAAAATTAGATCTATGTATTGATAATATATCGGTGCTATAAATACCTGCGTGTTTATTAATGTAACGTACCAGACTTCCTTTATTTTTTGGAATCTCAGGATGTAGAGATATTCGTCAATAATTTTTTGATAGGTCAATAGTCTATATTGTTTATGTTGTTTTTCTTGTTCTACAATTATGCCCCATTCTCAATGGACAAACGACTAACTGATTCCGTTCTTGATTTTCTGTTTTCCTAATTAATATATTTCTTATATCTTCCTCCTTCTTCGTCCTCATCTCCTATACAAATATAGTGACACAATCAAATTTTTATATATATTTTTTAAGTTTACTTTGTTAAGCATGTTAAGAATATTCTTAACATCTCTACATCACATCGAAAAGAGGATACCTACGACAGTGATTATAAGTATGGGTCTAATTCTTGATTACACTGTAAAATGTAATATGTTTTCATTTTCTCCTTAAGAACAATTTGGAGTGATATTTTAGAGAGTTATTAAAGAGGTGTTTTATGTTAACAATTTAAATATTCCAGTCTGAGGAACTTGCACACTCCTTAAAATAAATAACATTCGAGTGTTAAAATTCATTGGAGCAAGGTGTATTGATTCGGGTTATCAGGAACTACTGCATCGCGCTCTAATGATCCAGGCCATCCCTTTCGCTCCTATAGCACTCTGATGCACGATAGAGGCTCACTATTAGTCAAATGCTTTTTGTGTGGACGTCCTATCTACAATAACTAAAACACGATATTCTAACTCGATCAATGCAGGGTAGCGTGCGGGGCTCTTTTCCTGCTTTCTCTAGTGACCCATCATCGAACTGAAATTTCTTGCTTGGGCCTCGAATTTCCGCTCCTGTGCTCGAGGATATGGGCCCTTCGTGCTCAGGTTTTGGGATTTTGTTAATCGTTTTTGCAAAATTCAAGATATTGTAAGATGGGGAAGGCAGCGCAAGAGGATGTGGTACAACCATGTAAGACGAATGGATGAGAATAGACTCCCAAAAATTGCCCTAGAAAACAATCCGCCCGGTTCAAGACCCCCCGGAAGACCACCTAAAAGATGGAGGGATAGTTGGCAATCTACCTCCCAAGAAATTAACCAGGGGCAGCTTCAGAATTAAACAGATCGAAAGATCTACAAAAAGTAGAAGAAGAAGAAGAAGAAGAAGAGTTAATCGTTTTGGATGGCTGTCGCCAAATTGTTGTTATTATTTAAAGTTACATGTGTTATTTATTATTATTTTTTTTTTGAAGGTTATCCTGAAAATAAACATCAGTTATTAAAATTTCCAGTGCTGCGTGTGGGGCTTCCTATGTTGGTAGAGCTACGAATTATTTAGACTTTCTGTGTTGCCAGGGTTTACAGTTTTGGACTTTTGTGATTTCATCAATGGAACGTATCATATCTTATTATCTCTCACAAGATCGGGCTTGGGTGCTTCTCTAATTCTGCAAACCTAATTCTGTATTTTTGTCATTTTATCTATTACCTTTACTTACAAAAAGCATTCATCGACGTATCTGGGTACATTTGTCGCTTCTCTGAGGATGTTATTGTGGGCTGCTTATATTTTCTTTTTTGAAAGATGCATTTGTGATTATTTGAAGTATGATGCTGTTTATAAGTCTCATTTTCGTCTTTTGCGCAGTTTACTTTTTCTATTTGTGAGACCTATTATTGCTGCTTTAGCTATTGCTGTTTTTTGGATGGTTGAGTCCACGTATTGCGTGAAGGTTAAGCCTTGGTTTATAGTGACCATTTTGCTTCTCTTTTTCATTCGATGTGATTACATTGCACTAACAGCTGTTCCTCTGGGATTTCTCTTTTCTTTTTGAATATGATTGCTTGTGTCTTCTGTAGATTGTTGACCGCTACTTCTAAGTTTCTGTGTTTCATACAGGCTGAGTAGTGTTTCTGGTGTTCTTGGAATATCTGCGGTGTATATTGTGTACAGTAGGGGTGCCAGGACTACTCCCTTGGCACTCCAGCCTCCGGAGCTCCTTACTCGGATAGTACTTGGCCTATTTGCACCCTGAAGTGTTGGGTCGGTTGTTCAAGTACGAAGAGATCACTCTCGGCATGGCCTCACTCTATCAGTAGCCTCTCATTCTGTATATTACGCCTGTATGTCAGGCTCTATCGAAGGCTTTGCTTACATCTAGGAATGTTGCTCCTATGTACTGTTTGTCGTTAAATCAAGCTGTTATGTATTCTGCCAGTCTAAGTACTTGTAATTCACTAGAGTGTTCTGCTCTAAATCCGAACTGAGCTTCTGTAAATAAGTAGTCCTATTTAATATATTTCAGCTTGTAATCTGCTTAGTACTCTTTCTACGATCTTGCTAACTGCTGGTAGTAAGCTTATCGGCCTGTAGTTTTGCGGAAATATGGCATGCTTTCCTGGCTTCGGAATCATGCTAACGTCGGCTTCCTTCCATCACTTTGGGGTCCTATAATAAAATAATCTTTATTTTAACATATACGCATGCGTAGTTTTGCGTCCTTTATTTTTGTCCTTTAATACAATACAGGCCATCTATACTTAAATTAAATACAGGACAGAGAACTTTTATTTAAACATCCCTTATTTTGATGTAGTCCTGTCAAATTATATGAAGGGAGAAATAATTCTTATTTCACGTATATTTATATAGATATTTGATCAAATTTTGTTGTATGCTCTGTTTTATTGAATGAATATTGTTTTTAGTAAATATTATTATTATTATCAATTATTGAATATTTATGATTACCTATTGTTTTACGCTATACCGATAACATTCATAAGTAACAACTCTATGTTTTCATCATTTGCGCCAGCTAAACTAGCTATATCTAATGGTTCTGCTTCTTCCACATTGTAACACAAGTATTATGGATTATAGAATTCTGAACGTTTTACTCTTTTTACTGATCTTGTTTTAATTTTGGGTTTTGTAGTCAAATACTTACTACAGTTTAAGTAAAACTCTTTAAGGTTTGTTAGCCTTTCGAGTTTAATTTAACTCTTTCTCAAAATATACTAAAACTGAAAACAAAAAACTGAGTTAGACAATGCAGTTATTGCATCGTCAACAGGCTTGCCCTTGTCAGGATGTTACTATAAAGTTGGGAGAATTACTCTTAAAATTTTACATTTTATTAATTTGCTTTTTTTTCATTCAAAACTTATTACTATGGTTTCCATTGTATGTTATTATATTAATATTCTACACACATTCCCTGTAGAGTAAATATAGTACGTAATATTCTTTCTATAGTATCATTCTTTATACAATTGAGGTTATTCAACCTCGCAAAAACCGAACATAACCAATAATTTTCAGAGCGACCATAAAAATTTATGATCAAAATTACCACTAAAAATATTCAAATCCTAATACTAATTCGGATAAAATAATAAAGTAAAAGAAAATAAGATATTATTAAAAAAATAATTTAATCTAATAAAAAAAAGTATAATTGGAGCAAACCGGCAATTATCGACGCTTTAAGGCGAATACCGTCTGGTCAAAAACCTTTTCGGATCTATGTATTTCTTTTTTCATTTCACAGAATAGGAATGGAAGAAGTGGGTCTATAGCGTAGTCTGTAAATTATTAAAAATGGGATGAATTGATTGCTTCTAGAGTCATCAAATACACATTTTTATGAAGGTTCTGAAACTATATTCTTGTTGCATGTTTAAGTAAAACTTTTTATATGGGATTAAACCACAATATTGACTTTTGAGAATTTATTTTATAATTATTTGCTTTTCGACTTCCAATTCGAAAATGCATATCTAATTTCAACCTATAAATGTTTATAGACTCAGATGCAAAAAAAATTTTTGGTCAAATTCAAAGTATTTCAGTTTTTTTTAGCCCGATTTTGATGATTTTTTTAGCACACTGTGTAAAAATTTATAAATTGTAATTTAGTGTAGTGAGTTTTTTAATAAAATTTTGTATTTGATTTATATAAAATACGGGGTTAATCGAAAGTGTTTTTTTATCCTAACTTTGAAACATCCTGTGGAATAGTTCCGTAAGCGGATTTTCGTAAAATCTTATTTTTCGGTTGTAACCATGCCTTCTAAGTATTATGTTTTTTGTTTTATGTGAAAATATATATTGGTTCATTTTTAGGAAGAAAATGACTTTGCCACCCACAATTTACCACTTTTCCTATTATTACCATTATCTTTTGTAATACGTACGTTAATTTGTAATACGACGTTGTGGTCTTTGGTGACTGACATCGAAGTAATACTATATCGACATTCCAGAAGCACTGTATTTAAATAATAATTTAAAGTAACGATATGATCTTAGTTTTAATGAACAGTGATAACAATAACAAAACATAAAAAAAAACTTAAAATGCAACTTAACCTAAGTACGCAAATAACAAAGAAAAACTACTAAAAAATAACTTTTTACTTTGTATTGCTTTCCCTAGCGTTTATAACTGCCCGTACATATCAAGTCATGCTTTCTATGAGGTTGCAAATATCATCTTGATGGATGTTTTGCCATTCCTCTAGCTAGAGCCAAGCGAAGTTCGTTAGGGATCTCCCAAACGTGCTCTATTGGCTCCAGATCTGGCGAATAGACTGGCCAGTTCACTTTATTAATACCAACTTCTTCTAAATATTGCATGACACACATTGCAGAGTGGGGTCGCGCATTATCTTGCATTAATAGAAAATCATCTCTGATATATTGAGAAAAGGGTACTATGGGATACGCTAAAATTTCCTCAATATATCGGTGTGCAGTCAACGAACCCTCAATAAATACCAATTTAGTGTGAGCCTCCCGGGATATTTCTGCCCATACCATCACCGAACCCCCTCTATGGCTAACGCTGGGACCGAAAGCGCACTCCGCCAATATCTCTCGAATTCGACGCCATACTCGTTCTCTCCCATTTGATGAGTGAAGACAGTATCTCCGCTCATCCGTAAAAAGTACATTACTCCATTGTCCTAAATTCCAATGTAAATGTTCGGTGAAAAATTATAGTCTAGCTACTTTGTACCGTGGAAGTAATTTTGGCAAAGTTGCTGGTCTGCAACTTTGTAAACCAAATTCATGTAATGTTCGACGAACTGTAAATACACTTACAATTTTTCCTTGAACCTCTTGAAGCTGATTTCTTGTTTGCACCGCTGGTAAATGACGATCCCGCAAAGAGTTGACTCGTATAAAACGATCATATAAAGCGATAGTTTTGGGCTTCCTGCCACTTCCCGCGTGACGCTTGTTTGTTACAGTTCGTATAAAACGTTCCACTACCCTCAAGCAAGCAAATAATTTAATTAAACTCAGCCTGTGAGAAATATTCACCCCTAAGAATTACGTTCGGGTGTAACAATTCATTGGGGCGAGGTGTATTACCTCGAGTAAAAAACTGGAGTCACTTCACCGCGCTCCAATGCTCCAGACCATCCCTTTTTCCCCTCGGCAACTTGGTGCTTAAGTGGTTGGGGCCCTTGTTCTTTTTTGCCGGTTTTTGTTAGTAGTTTTTTGATTTTTTTGGTGGCCGAAGCCGTTTTTTGTGTATTTTTGGATTTTTTGTAGGATACCTGAAACATAAAATCAGAACTAGTGCATATTAATATAATAATTATCTACTTAAAATTAACTGGGTCCACGCTGTACGTTGCGATTGCGTGTTATGAGCTACAAACTATCTTCATTGGGCGTTATTGTTATTTTTTGAAATGATTTCTCTCTGGTGTTTTGTTTTATCTCTGGTGTGATTTTTGATTTTCTCTCTGGTATTATGATTTTATTCTACTATTTGTTGTTTAGGACTTTTGTGCTGTGGTAAGCGTCGTACCTCATTATCTCTCGCAATATATGGCTGGGGTGGTTGTCTATCTCCACGAACTTTGTCCTAGCTTTTTCTTTCATTGTATCAATCACTCTAATTTATTGTAGTTTTGTAAAGAGGAATCTTTCTGCTACGTATCTTGGTACGTTGATAGCTTCTATTCGGCTGTAGTTATTTATCGCCTCTTATTGATGCTCTTGTAATGTTGGCTTTTTGTACTGCAGCTTCTACATGTTTGCTAAATGTTAAGCCTTTGTCTATGATTACTCCGAGGTATTTTGCTTCGCTTTTCCACTCGATGGGATGGTCTTGCATAGTTACCTGTTTTTCTGGTTATTGGGTCCTCTTTTAGAAAAGTACAGCCAGTACAGAAGAGTTTATAGCGATTTTCCATTTTAAACTCCATTCTTCTAGGTCATCTAGCGCTGTTTGTAAGTTGTTTACCGCTATGTCTACATTTCTGTGTTTGACCGCTATCGCTGTGTATATCGTGTACAGTAGAGGTGACAGTGCCGCTCTCTGTTACACTCCAGCCTCCGGGTTTCCGAGTTCGGACTACATAGACAAGTACGGAGAGATTAGTCTTGTCATTGCTCCGCTGTAACCGTATCTTCTCATTTTGTAGATTAGTTCTTTATGCCAAACTCTGTCGACAGCTTTGCTTACATCTAGAAAGGCAGCTCCTGTAAATTTTTTATTATTAAATCCAGCTGCTATGTAGTCTGTTAATCTGAGCACTTGCTCACTGGAGTGTTCTGATCTAAAACCGAATTGGGCTTAGAGTATTATATCTAATCTGTCTGTTTCAGCTTGGAATCTGCTGAGTATTATTCTCTCTATAATCTTGCTAATTGCAGGTAGTAAGCTTATTGGTCTGTAGTTTTGTATGTACTGTTTTTTCTGGGCTTTGGTAACATTATGACATGGGCCTCTTTTGTCAATTTCTTGAATCTTAGCATCGCGTTGATTATATTTGTAAGCTATACTATGGCTCTCTCTGGTAAGTATTTAAGTAAGAGCTGTTTTTAATTAGCTCGTTTAACTCCTCCGGTGATGTATGAGGGATGATTTCGTTTGGGTTTGCGAGTCTTTCTCTTTGTCTTTCGACTTCTTCTATGAAGTCGATGTCCTCGTCTGGGTGGTAATTTAATGTACACTCTCTCGAGAATACTCCTCATTACCTCTGCTCTTTCCTCTGTGGTATAGACTATTCCGTTTTCTCCATGTAATGGAGGGATTGGCTTTCTGTCGTTTCTCAGTATTCTCTAAAGCCTCCAAATGTTTATCCTCCCATGTTTAGTCCTTATACCAAACCTGACTATACCAAATTAAAATTTATAAATTTTACACAGTGTGCTAAAAAATTCACCAAAATAGGGTTAAAATTAAAAAAATTGAATTACTTTGAATTTGATCAAAATCTTCTCCGTTGCGTTTTTTGCATCTGAGTGTAATTCTTTCTCATTTTGAAATACAAGTAACGAATATAACAGGTGATTTTTGGTATCTAAATTAATACAATGAACGATAAAATTTAACGCTAGTGTGGACCCAGCATTAGAAAATAATAAGGCAAATTGTAGAAATGGGAAGATTAAAAAGTTGTAGTAAGAGCTAAAAAACAAAAAAAGGAAGGCATGTAAATTACAAAGATAAAAATGCAAACATAATCTTGAATAAGGGTAAAAGTATTAGATAAATTTATCAACAAAAAATGGTTGAATATTACATACTACTAGCAAAATGATTCTTTGATTACACAATAATTAGAAATAATCTTATTCTAAAATCTTTTATAATAATCAAACTAGAACGTATCCTGCATTTTTCAATTAATTAGTGTAATTATAATACGTAGATAGCAATACCGACGCATCTGGGAGTGGAAAGCAAGAGATTCTGACTATACCAAACCGACATATCTACAAACAGATGCCATAGAAGTGATTAGTTGCTGGAATTCGTGCGGTCGGCTTCTGTTTCTTCCTTCATTCCCTTTCTTTTACCTGTTAAAAGGATGTTTTCGGACTTAAAACTCAGCGGCGTAGGATGCATAATTTTGTTAATAAGATATACCATTTAACGGGGGTATCAAGGGCATGATTCCGAAAAAAATTTAGTAGGAATTTGATGTGCAATAAAATAAATATTTCGAAAGTATTTTCGCACGTTCTTCTCCTGCCTGTAGAAGAATATTACAGATTTCTCACATCGGAAGAGTGAAGAAGAAAGATCAGAGGACAAAGAAACTAAATAGCAATAAAATTATAATAAAAATTAAAAAATACTGGTAGTTTCAAAAGTTATGCATGATCCAAAATGTTCGCCATTATTATCTATTTTTAACAACTACTGTTTCAGATCATTTATGTAGAAAAAATAATAACATTGACAGATATTTTTTGTTTAAGGAGGTATTTTTGTTTTTTATTTCTAATTAACTCTTTGAGGTACATAAGTCTGTTCATATTCTATTTGTTTCACATACACGTGCATTAGAAGTTGTTAGAATTGCAACTGATATCTATAGACACAAATTTATGGGAAATATTTCTGGCACGTGTTTTAAACATGTTTATTAGGCAGTTCAGTATAGTGGTACATTTTAGCCGTCGCTATGCCGAACGATAAATTTACTTTGTGTTTTTTGGACCGTTGTGACCGTTATGTTAGCAAGTTGATCGATTATTTCCTGTGGTAGATTCTTACATTTTAGTTGGATTTTGATCCACGGATTCTGGTAGGATTCCTTCGGGACTGGACAGCTCTGGAGAGCACATCCCATAAATGCTTAATGGAGTTCATGTCTGGAGACTAAGCAGGCCACTTCAAATTCAATACCTTCTGTCTCATCTACATGGGTGGGCGTTATCATCTATAAATACAAAATTTTCACCCACATCTCGCTATAATCTCACATGAGGTTCCAAAGTCCGTATAATGCAACTTTGTTCTGTTGGTGTTGAGTGTTCAGCGAAAGGATGAGATGGGTGCAGCTAATAGCTAGTACTATGCTAGTTGTGCAGCTCTTGTTGGCTCTCGCCAAACACGAATTCACCAGCTACCACTATTTAAACAAATTCTGGTCTCGTATGAAAAAAGAACAAAATTTCAAAACTGTTGAGGGAACTGTATGTGCTCTTGAGACCACCGGAGGTAGTGCAACGTATGTTTAGGTTGCAGTTGAGAAACTCTTATTGATCTGCGACTTATCAAACCTGACTCTAAAATTCTTCTTCTTATTGTAGCCAATGATACTTTGACTCCTGTAGCATGGCAGAAGTCTATTTGGAGGGTTTGTACAGACATAGAAGAATTTTTATTTGCATGGAAATTCTAATATATCTATTCTGTTGCTCATTGGTAACTTGGGGTCTATCAAAGCGTGCTTTATTCTGTATCGAATTTGTCTCCAGAAATTTATTCCATATCCGTAAGACATAACTCTGAGAAACACGTTCTACTATTTTATACATCATCTTTGGCTCTACAACCCTGGGTGGGTCTCGGCCTGTTCAAGAATTAGTCTCCATCCCTCCTATCTTTCGCCCTGGCTTTCCAATTTCTGACCCTTAGATTCCTCAAGTCATCTTCGACTTAGGTTTTGGATCTAGATCTTTGCCTGCCTCTCTCCCTGGTTGCTACTGGCTCTTGATATAATATCTGTCTTTGGGGGTCTCCAGTGTCCACTTTTTCAAGGTGTCCTAGCCACCCTAGTCTATTAATATTAATAGACCGGACGATGTTGCATTTTTCGTAGCCTTGATACAACTAAAAATTCTAGCGCCTGCCCCATATCCTGCTTTCTTGTACTCCGTATATGTGTCTAAGTATTCAAAGCCGTCTTTCAAAGCGGCCTAACAATTCTTCGTCGCTTTTTACCATAGTCCATGTCTCTGACGCGTATGTCAGGGCAGGTTTAATAAGAGTTTCATATATTAGTATCTTGGTTTTTCTGCTAATTCTGTGT
The DNA here is from genome assembly GCA_918026665.1 of Diabrotica balteata. NCBI lineage: Eukaryota > Metazoa > Arthropoda > Insecta > Coleoptera > Chrysomelidae > Diabrotica > Diabrotica balteata. The sequence goes on along the minus strand of OU898282.1, from coordinate 9,662,391 downwards.
GATGTTAAGAACTGCTTTAGACCAAAGTAAGCTCTGTTCGCCAGGTACATTCTTCTCTTAATTTCTACGCTTACTAGGTTGCTGTTATTTAGTTGTGTTCCACGTATATAAACTCTGAGACCCGATGTGTGTGCTTTGGTACCAGGTCTTGTGGTGCCGCTATTTCTGTGCTGTTCGTGACCTTCATGTATTTTGTTTTGGATACGTTAACCTGTAGTCCCATGCAATAAGTTTAATAAATAACACACATTTATTGTTTTGTTTTGGTAGATATTTTCGATCGTTTTGATTAATCCCAGAGGTATCTTTTTTGCTTACAATAAGTGAATAACATCTTTTAATTTGACCCCATCAAATGCTCTCTTAAGGTCTACAAAACATAGATATGCTGGTTTATTGTATTCTAATGATTTCTCTTGCACTTCTCTCATTATCAATATAGCGTCCGTGCAGGATATTCGCGACCTAAAACATTGTCGTTTTTCTGCTAGTGTTATTATTTTATTATTTGTTATCACTTTTGTTGTTGTTAATAAGTGTTTTGTTTACTACATTAATTTCTCTCTAAACAAGTCAGCAATATTTACACTCTAATCTCCGCCACTGTCAAAACAAGTACCTTCTAGTACCTAAGCATGTTAAACAGTATTTAAACTTTATGACCCTATTGTATTATGAGCTTCAATAAGGAAGTTTGTCGGAAAATTCAGTAATTTGTTGGCTTTTTAAATATGTAATGAGTAATGAGGATACTGTGCTGTCAACTATTAAGAACTACACTATAAATATATTTTATTTAAAATCTCCAAGAGTTCAGGATATAGTCAATAATTTTATAGGTTTCTTTTACGGATCAATAAATCCCAACCTGTCGTAAAAAGATGTCGTTGGTGAAAACTGAGAGGTTGTTTTTATATTAAGAACCCTTAAACCATTCCAGTGGCGTCTTTAACAATAATAACCGCCTGAAGATTTATCAAAAAAAGTCGACTAAACGTCACTAACGACATTTATAATTCATCAGTAAAAATAATTTAATTATGAAACAAACCGTTTTTGGAATTAATATACTATATAATTCATAACTACCACTTGCAAAAATTTGTGAGGTATACATAATATAACAATATTTATATTTTCCACACATATAAAAATTATACTTTGGACGCCACTGTATTTTTTAAGATGGTCATAAAATGTGATGGGATTTATTTTTAGTCCTAATAAATATGTTAGTGAAACATGTTGTATAACTGATAAAACAGAACAACATACTTAAAACCTATTGTCTGGGTGAGGCTTATCGATAAAAAATATTGGACAAAAAGAGTTTAGGTAAGGTTTATATAGAAAAAAGATTGTAAATATTATGAAGCATTTTTTTTAGTCCACAGTTTTTAAAGCCAAGAGGTGCAATTTAAAAATATGTGTTTCCTGCACAGACTTGTGGCCTCATCTATACTCCTAAATGATACTTAGTGGATTTGAGTGGTTTAAAAAAAAAAACTAAAATCAATGCTACAAGATTTAAATCACAAATCGAATCAAATAGAATCTCGAGAAAACAAAGATATTAAGCAACAGCCTAGAAACGTCACGATAAATAACATCAATATAGAAAAGGTAGAGCAATATATATATTATATATATATATATATATATATATATATATTATATATATATATATATATCTAGGACATGCAATTAAAAACGAAAAGGAAAATCAAACCCTAGAAATTAAAAGAAGGACACAATTATCATGGGCTGCTTTTGGTAAGTTGAGCTTCATTTTAAAAGACAGAAAAATCCCAATTCACTTAAAACGAAAAACCTATGATTGGAAACTATGGCAATAACAAGAAACATGGCAGAACAATTAAGAGTAACTCAACGGGCCATGGAGAGGGCCATGTTAAATATAAGCCTCAGAGACAAAATTCCTAACACCGAAATACGTCGAAGAACTAAAGTGACCGACATCATGGAAAAAATAGCGACATTGAGATGGCAATGGGTAGCACATGTAGCAAGACAAGACACCAACAGATGGTCTAATAAAGTGACATTCTGGAGACCTCGAGAAACAAAAAGAAGCGTGGGAAGACCTAAAAAGAGATGGATAGACGATATAACTACTGTAGCTGGAAAGCAGTGGATGAGAATTGCAAAAGATGGGAAAACGTGGAAGCAATTGGAGGAGGCCTATGTCCAATATTAAAAAATGAAGGCTGAAGAAGAAGAAGAATGATTTGAGTTACGAAAATTGGCAATTAATGCCTTTCGATTATTCCCTCTCGCTAATATTCCTTTGACCATATTCTGCAACAGTCTTTTTCATTTGATTTAGATCAAACTTCGTTGAAGGTATTAGAACTTTGATGGAATCCATAATCTGATGATTTCTTTAAAAAAAATTTACCTCTCTAAACTTCTTGTACAAAGCGAAATCTCGTTAAGCCAAATAACTCGCAAATTCGATCCTTACAGTATTCTTAATTCTGTCACTTTGATAGTGAAGACTATTACTAAGACTCGCCATATTTATTTACTGGAATTGTTTTCTGTGAGCTTCATGGGTTTTGCGACGCCTCTTTACGTGGATCTTCTGCTGCTACATACCGTTGTGTTTGTTATCTAACCTTATTTTGCTTTAGCCCGAACAAAGGTACCTTCTACCGTGGTACAAACTATTGCTCGTCTTGAACTTAATGTAGCAGTAATTCTTAGTAAATTAATATCTTGTATACTTCCAACTCTTACTATCCCCTTTAGTAGAATTTACGCGTGGTCAGATTTGACTGTTGTTTTTCATTGGATTAATTCACAGCCATATAAATGGAACACCTTCGTCAGTAATAGAATTTCTTATATTCAAAACAGGGTTGCTTCAAAACACTTGTGATATATTCCTTCTTCATTATATGCGGATAACAGATCCCATGGAATTTTCCCTGAGGAGTTCTTAAATACTCCTGCTTGGTGGGTAGGTCAGGAGTTTCTTCGCACTACTGAATATAACTGGTCATTCTCCTTGCACGATTCTAACGAACATAACGTGGAATTAAAACAGAAGAGTTAATTTTTCCATCTGATGAATTTGTCCATAATCTCTGTAATCGATTTTTTTCCTTTTCAAAATTGAAACGCATCTGTTTCTATGTTCTTAGATTCGCTGGTACCCTAAAATCAGCCAATCAACGAACAGTTGAAAGGCTTTCTATTCAGGAGCATAGTAATGCCACTAATCAACTAATTAGATTAGTGCAACGAAGATATCTGAAGAAGGAAATAGAACAGGTTAAGGGTAATACTGTAAAATTCAAATATTTGAAAAAATTAAATCGCTTCTTTGATTCACATAATCTCTTAAGGGTGGGCAGAAGTTTTAGCCAGTCAGAATTAGCGTATGACACTTTGCCCTTTGCACAATGTTTATCTAAACTTAGTACCGAGGAATTTTTAGCCTTATTCAGACGTTTTATAGTACGTTGGTGACAAAATTTTGTATGAGCAAAATCCTATTTAAAAGACATTAAGTCACATTTTGGTGAAAATTTAAATTCTCCTGAAGTTTCCCATTTTGATAGATTGTTTGAAGCGAATGCCTTTGAAGTGTTTGTTTGAAGTCTTAAATAGTCGCCCTTAAGTTCTGTCAGTAATGATCCAAATGAGTTTTTGGTGTTAACACATGGACATTTTCTTACACTAGAGCCTTTAAATATAAATTCCCGATCTAGATTACAGTGATGTTCATATAAATAGGCTAAGTCGTTAGCAATTGCAGCAACGATTACATGCAGTCTTTTGGCAAAGATGGAGCAGAGAATATTTATATACTCTTCATCAATGCAAAAAGTGACATAAACATAGGGGGAAGTCCTAATATAGGTACACTCGTATTAATACGCAATGAGACCAAGCCTCCCTTACAATGGCAAATGGGTCGAATTAAAACTTTAGTTTTCGGTCAAGATAGTATTGCTCTCGTAGCTATCGTACAAACCGAAATAGGTGAAGTTAGGCGACCTTTGATGAAACTATGCTGTCTGCCATATATTGACTAAAAATGCAAATATGCATTTTGATGGGTGGGAATGTTACGCCCCTCCATACTTTAATTCCTACTTAACGTGTGTGTATGTCTTCTGTATATGTAAGTAAACTAATATGGTCCTGTCCACACCGCCCTATGAGACTTAAGGGAAAACAAGCTGTAAACCAAGTGTCAAATCAACCACGCAACTTTAAGAAGACTCTACCCACTTAGTTCCCCTGAATTGATAAGTTTTACATGTAACCTATTTTCATATCTATAAATATCTACGATATGAAAATTTATGAGCTCTAGTGGATCCCTTTCCTTGTTTTCGAGATTAGGTGACTTGATATGCTGATTATCTCCCAAAAATTTTCACGTATATCTAGATGTCGAGAGTGGTACAGCTTTCTGCATGATCATATAGATATGTCTACTGAGATTCAGACTTGTTATGCTTTCTAGGAGCTTTTTGAAATGACAATAGGCAGATTATTGTTTTTAGCCACCACATAATACTTGGGGCACATTGTGAGAGGTGAAAAGTACGAACTTTTAAGAAACATCATGCAGGGCAAAATTAAGGGCAAAAGAAGTGTGGGAAGAAGAAAAATATCGTGGCTTCGTAATCTACGTGAATGGTTCGGGTGTAGTTCGATTGAACTTTTTAGGTGCGCTGCTAACAAAGTCGCAGTGGCCATGATGATTTCCAATCTCCGCTAGGAGTGGCACAAGAAGAAGAAGAAGAAGGCACCACATCAATTAGAGGTGTTTGTCTAGTCACTTTATTAACTAGTATTATGTCCACTGGTTTGTCTGTGCACATAGTACGATCCCAGTGTAGCTTGTAGTTGTCCTTTTTAAGTATATTGTCAAGGACGTATTGATAAGGGAGATAATTGGTTTGGAGACCTAGTTTGTTAGCTATCTCTTGATGAAAGATCGTTTCTATTGAGTCTTGCCGTTTCTTCTATTTATTTTGGTAAGATGCTGGATGGTATTTTGAGCTTGACATTTATATCAGTATTAGTCGTTTTGGACGAGAAGGTCTTCGAGGATATATTTCAGATAGTTTTGGGTTGCTCTTTTTAATTATACCGAAATATAAATGCAATATAGCATTACCAAAATATGCACATACAATAAAACTTCTGTTAGCGGACACCTCTCTTATAAGGCAAGCTTACACCTGGTTATTTTTCTTTATGGATTTACTTTTTCTTACGTAGGGTCTTAAAAACTGGGTTTTTAATAGTGTTTCTTAAATTTCTATTTAAAATATTGCTTTAAGACTCTTCCAAGTATACAAGTAGTGTAAATAATATGGTCACAATAAAATTATACATCAAACAAATAATAAATTACCTATGTAAGTCAAATTGTTATATTAAAAACAATGTTGGAGCTATGTCTGGTCATGTTTCAGAATATTTCCCACATACAGGCAGGACTTTTGTCAAAGAACGTGTAGTCGGCCGTGAGTTCATAATAATTATTTTTGCGTTTTATTGCTCTCCATGTAAAATTAGTAACAGCCTTCGACATATTTGTTTTCTGTGTAAATATTGAAAAAGCCATAAAATCGGAAATAATTGATGATGTGTTCCAGGTAATAAATATATTCCGGCATTACGGAATACCTACTTACTTACGGAAACTGCACCAAAGTTTTACCGTTTATTAAAATATTTGTAGTTACAACTCGTTCATAATACTGGGTAAGGTATAATAACCATGAGATTACTATATATAAGTATGTCGGCGATTTATTTGTAGAACGAGTATTTATAACTTTAAGCTTTTCTTATGACATGTCATATGCAATATACATTCTTTAAAATGGATTAACAAGTGTACTAAAATAAATCACAACATCATAAATAATTTGTAACAGCATGAAAATTCAAAAAAATGTCCTTTAACATGAGTTAATGTCCATAGGTAATTAATTTTCAAATTTAAGCCACACGACAGTCACTTTCTCTGAGGGTAAAATGCATCCTAGACACCTACGGTATCAATAGAATAATTAAGCTTTGGAAGGATTTTTTCTGTTCTGTTGAGCGCTAGGTGATCTGGTACGCCAGAGACTCTCTCAAAAATTTTCTTACGCATCTGGATATTGGGAGCAGTATCGCTTTCTGCTCATTAAGACCCAGCCGTTTTATATTTTTGAGAAGATTCTTCGAAATGACACCCATGACAGAGAGAATAATAGGTAGGTACTGAGTACCTTTGGTCTCAGGCACGGTCTTTGTACTTGGCAATCTTCTCGTTATATTTAACGTGCAGTGGAATATTTTTATTAGGTATTGTCGACGCTTTTACACTTGGAAATCGCCAGCTGACAAGGTCGATAAAATCGTTAGAAACCAAATTGACTATATTTTAATAAACCACAGATAACGAAACGCAATACAATCGGTAAAAGCGTACCCAGATGCAGACGTGGCATCGGACCACAATCCTCTAGTAGCAAAATTACAACTTTACTTAAAAAGATACAAAAATCTACAAAAGTGATAAGCGAAACATTCAAAAATTAACATCAGAAGACCTCAAAGAAAAACTGAAACAAGAAATAAATGCAAACCTAGAATCCACACCGGAATTACTTGATGTTGATATAGAACAACAGTGGCAATTCTTTAAAAATGCAATTATTGAACCAAGTCGCAGAGAACTCACAACAACCAGATGCAAGAAAGGAAATTAGATGGCAGAAGAAACCTTGGAAATGATGGAGGACAGAAGAAGACAAATGAATATCAAAATAACTCAGTATCAACAGCTGCATAATCAAATAAGAAGGAAAATAAGAGAAGGTAAAAAGACTTATTTCACTGGAAAATGCCAATAAATAGAAGACTTATAAACCAAATATGATATTTCTATAACTATCATATAACTTCAATCTCCACACGAAAGTTAAAGAATTAGCTAGGGTAGCAAAACAAAATACCTCAAGCATACTATTGGACAAACAGGAAACATTTTAGTGGAGACGGAACAAAAATAAGGAAGATGGAAAGAAAATATAGAGGAATTATTCCATGAACAGAGACAGGAAACTATATATGAAGATAATCAGAGTAAAGAAGAGGGATCCGAAATAACAAAATCAGGAGTTATGCATGCAGTAAAGTCCATCAAAAATTATAAAGCCAACTACACTAAATGGGGCTGTCTTCGGCTTCTATATAAAATGTAGCTTCTCCAATTTTAAATTTTAAAGTGTTTGTTTGTCTTTGTTTAGTGTATTTGTTATGTCCCAATTTACATTTATGACATTCTGTTACTGCTGGATAGGCCACAACTGACGAAATGCCCCTGAAGATGATCTTGTGATCGAAAGTACTTGGCAAGATTTGATTAAATACTGTGTTCGATATTTGCCTTGTGTACCATCAAAGTTCATTTAGAAGATTGTTAAGGATTACATGGGTAGATAGAGTCACGAATACAGACGTGTTAAGGAGAATAGACAGATAGAAGGAAATGGAAAATACAATAAAAGAAAGGAAATTGCAATATCTCGGACATGTGATGAGAGGCGAAAGATACAACATCTTGAGACTTATAATTCAAGGAAAAATAGAGGGTAGGAGAAGCGTAGGAAGAAGACGCGTTTCCTGGTTGAAGAACCTGAGAGAGTGGTTTGGTTGCAGCTCAAGGCAATTGTTCAAAGCAGCTGCCTCGAAGGTCAGAAAAGCCATGATGATTGCCAACCTTTGTCGCGGAGATGACATTTAAAGAAGAATTGCCACATCAATTAATATTGTCTGTCTAGTGTTTAGTTGGTTTATTAACCAGTATTAAGTCCTGTCTATTATGGGTCATTGGTAAGTCTGAAAGCACAGTGGGGGTCCAGCAGTATAGCTTGTATGTAGATATATAGCTATACTGTCAAAAACATATTGATAGTAAGAGAAATGGTTGGTTAAGAGAACTTTCAGTTTATTAGTCATGCGGTTCCTTATAGTGAATTTCAGTGAATGCCTAGCAGCCCCTGTTATATGGTTTCTTGAACTAAAGATCTTTGACGATATTATTTAGATAAGTTTTCCTGCTTAGTCAGATGATCTATGCGCATTTCTTCCCTCAGTTTAAGCACACATTGCTCGCAAAATAATTTAAATCATCTAAAATCATCTACTGCACAAATTGCTCAGCCTACTTATTAAAATAAGTTCTTAAATTAGCAATATGCTTTTGTTATTGTTCTATATCCATAAGTTTTATTACTTCTAGGTACCGCAGGAATTATGTTATGTCTATTTCATTGCGAATATGATGCTTTTATGCCTTTATGAGCAGTGTAAACTATTATGACTGGAAATTTTAATGCACTCTTATTATTAGCCTCACTCGTCTATTGTTTAACAAAAAATATCTTTTATTTTCCGAGACAATCATCCGGTACAAAGCTTGACAATTGCTCTCAACCCTTTTTTTTAGTACATTTCCCTTTAACACTCTTTCCGGCTTCATCTACTGAATATTCCTACATCTGACCGTTCTGCATCTATTAAATATCCCTACATCTGACCGTTCTGCATCTATTGAATATTCCTACACCTGACCGTTCTTCATTTAGTTCGGCGAATGGATTAAGTCCACAGTAAAAAGAAACCAATAGCATACACACACCGTTCTGCAGTTTTGGACTAACCTGTAAACCAGATAAAACTCTGGGGCCTGAGTTGTTTGATTCTTCTGTCCCATTCATCTTGTGGGTAGATATTCTTTGGAAAATATTCTTAATGTTTGTACTTGGGTACCATTTGATCAGAAGTTATCTTACAATCTGTATTCTGATTTTGTATATGATGTTAGTCTGTCTAACATTGGAAAACGTTGGAAAAGAAAATTGCAATTTTAGATCGCTTCGGAAAAGGAGAAGGATTTCCGGTAGTTCCTTTACCTTCGTTCTTTGACCTCTTATAAAGCGCCATATTTCCTTTTGCAGGCCGTAAAAATCATGTTCCATTTCTTTCAAAAAGGGTTCCTAGTGATTATTTTTATTTTTCTTACAAGTGCATGTGTTTCGTTTCTAATTGTCTTGTAATTATGGTATGCCTGTTATGTTTTGATTGAGTGTCATATATTTCAGGTAAGATTCTTTTCTTTGCATGTTTCCTACTTCTATATAAAACCATGGAGTTCCCCGCCTTATGAACGATTTATTTTTATTTATATTTCCTTCATCGAGAACTTCCTTGGCCGAGGCTCAGATATTAGACTTAATTTTTGCCCAGCTTTCTTCGAATCCATCACTTTCTACGATATACCTATATATGATATATACCTTTTTTGGAATAGGTATCTTGTGGAGTCATCCGGTAAACTTTCGACTTTTATCTTTGTGGTGTATTCTGGTGTTTTGTTATCACATATAGGTGTCTTCATTCGGATTTTGCACAATATCAATTTATAACTGCTTCCTATTTCGGCTGAAGTTAGTGGTCTTACATTCAAGATTTGAGAGGGCTGTAACTCTCTATTCGACAGAATATAGTCTACCATAGACCAAAATTATTGGTAATTATAATCTTTGTTCATTGTTCCACGCATGGCTAAATAATAGTAATAATTCCTTCAAACTTTTAATTATTTTATTAAAAACTTATTGTCTTACATACAAAAAATTACATTTAAATGTTGTTTACCGTATGTTGACTATGCCACTGTACCAAAAAAGAGAAATCTCAAGAGATTTATGTGCCAGAAAGCGGTCAAGTTAAAATACAAATTTAAGGGTTGTCCACCGACTTTGAAGAATCCCTTCTCACGATAATTAATGCCTTTTTGATGTAATCTCACGCCCTAGTGGTAAAAGATCGGAATGTGTGCCTTATTTTTGTTATCATAACTGATACCCAGTGACAAACGAAAAATAAAAGGGTGAACTAGTTCTAAAAGAAGACGTTTTGGTAATTTAAGACGTTTTAAACTACAATGTTTAAAGATAACAACTAATTGGGGTTGTATAAGTTTTTATTTAGGCTTTAATGACATATAAAATAAATATTTTTTTTATTTCCATTTTAGTAATCGTACTTTAATGTCCATTTTAACTTATAATGCTTCTTAAAGTTTTCTTTATTTATTATTTCTATTACATTTCTTTATACAATTCTGAAACTAATTATTTTGTGTGGTTATTTATTTCTTAATAATTTTATTAAGAAATTCACTTTAAATTTAAATATAAATATTTCAAAATCCTTTTCAAAATACGAATATTTGAAAAATTAAACAAATTTTCGTTCTGTTACTTTAAAGTAACATTGTTCTAGAGATATATTTTTATCTGTCATAATCATAAGGAAAATTCAGACATTTTGATCATTATCACAACTGTAACAGTGATATTATATGTCTTTATTAAAATTAAAGAAGAAAAGACGAGATTAGCTAAAATAAAATATTTTATGTAATAAATCGATATCTGTACTCGCTTCGGCAGTACATATACTAAAATTGGAACGATACAGAGAAGATTACATTACATTACATTTTAAACGCTGCCCAGAAATGTATTGGTAAATCTAAATCTGTTAACGGTCGATGTCCTGTACCGTGGTGGAATGAACGTTGTGCTACAGCCATCCGTGAAAGCAAATCAGCCCCAAACCGATACAAAATCAAAAAACACCCGAAAATAAAGTAAAGTTTTGGTCTTGCGAGGAAGTTGTTTTAGTACTTGTGCCGAGATTAAATCATAACCTGGGGCCTTTCGTAAATTGAGTTTGTCTATTTCTTTCCTGACTTCTATAGGAGTAACACTTTTAATTGGGAGGGACATTTGATATGCTACGCTAATAAGTTCTTCCACTCTTCATCAGGGTTTGCTGGCTCTGTTTGAAATACGTTTGTAAGATGTTCAGCAACAACGTCCGCTTTTTCTTTGTTGGAACAGGCCCATTCGCCATTTGGGTTACGGATAGGAGGAATGGTTGTGTATGGTTTCTTTAGCTTCTTAGTGGCCTTACATAACGTCTGGTCATTTGCTGTATGAGTTGGCGAATGTGCAGGGGAACTGCACATTCGCCAACTGGATGAATTTGTGGTATGTGTTGGTTTGCATTCAGTTCGTGGTGTAGATTACCATGCCGCTTTTTGCACAAGTGTGTGGAAGTATTGAGCTGTTATATCAAGAAAGCTGTAAATATGATCAAGAAAGACATCGTTACAATATCTCAAACTGTCTAGCAGAAACTCTAGGTCAGGAGTGTTCCTATGATTATATAATTAAATATTAAAGATCTATAAACAGTTTCTATAATCTGTAGTTATTAAATTTTGTTATTTATATCCTGTTCCATCGCTAATAAATAACCTTCTGGTGGATGCGACTTTTCTTTCTAATAAAAAAAATCTATATCTAAATATTTATAAAAAGGTGGATACTGAATACAAAATAGATTGCGGGATACCTATTGTAAGATCACGGATGGTATGCTTCACTCGTATAGTAAACAACAAAAAAATAACAAAGTGACACGTGGTGTTTCTCTTATTTAAATAAAAAAGACTCTATATTTGATATACTGAGGTGATGAGGAATATTTACCTTACAGATGGTAATAGCACTGACTATTTTCTTAAATAATATTTGATTTTTTAGTGATATTTAAGCGAAGTTTGTTTTTTCGAGCTTTTGAATGCATACCGGAAGTTGACAAAAGACACGAAACGTGTATTTTCATAAACCGTAAGGAAATGTAAGCTGCAGAAAATGTGTACATCTGTTATGCTTATTGGATTTTTTTGGACGAATTATTCTATTATACCACACATACAAAAAAATAAGAAAATATGAAAGTAAATATAGATATATTAGCAGTACTTGCCACAAAACTAAATAAACTAGGTAAAAAACAAATTCGAAAGTAAAGAACAATGTTAAAAATTTAAAAAATTTTAAAAATAATAAACGAAACGTGTTTAATTTAAATTATCCTTAAAGCAGGGTACAACGCAGGTACACCTAGATGTAGTAAAAGCTAAATTGGAAGAAAAGCCGCTGTCGGAACAAAAAGAATGGCCTAGTGCAGGGTGGGGTACTATCACCCATGCTATTTAACGTTTACACTAACGATCAACCAATCATTCAAACTGCCGAGCACTTCATGTATGCTGACAACCTTGCTTTGACCGTTTCGAAGGAGTCGAACCAGGCTCAAGGAAGCATTTCGAGACTCTAAAATTTTACTATGATAGGAACTCGCTTAAGCCTAACCTCACAAAAACCTAAGTCGGCTGTTCCCACCTAAAATCGAGAGAGTCAAAAGAAAGCTGAAGATCAGATGAAATGGACACCAACTGGAACATGCGAAGCATCTGATATACCTCGAAGTAATGCTAAAGCACACTGCGAAAAGACCGCTCTAAAATTCTTCTTCTCCAAGTACCATCTCCTCGGCGGAGGTCGGCAATCATTATAGCTATTCGGACTTTTGAGACGGCTACTCTGAAAAGTTCATTTGATGTACATTCTACGCTCTGAAGATAGCATCCCGTAAAAACGTGCTTCGTAAACTCCACTACTCTAAATGGAGCGCCCAGCCGAACGTCCTCTTAACTGTAGCCAAGGGTCCTCATGAGGAAGTATTTATGCCTTGTCTAGGTTAGATCGCCATACGCTAACAAAGTGGACGTGGAACTAAATGAAGCATGTCGAATAGCAATAGGGTGCCTAAAAGCAATGATACTAGAGAAACTATATCAGTGTGCAGTAATCGACCGACCGGAACTGCGAAGACGAACCGCGCTTTAGGCAGTCATTTGACTACAGACACATGATGTTCGGTGCGGAAGAGCACACACACGGCAACTTGCGGTTGACGTCCAGGAAAGGAAAGGTTTTTTCAGTTTCCTTCCCATGGAACTTCCAGACTGATATCACCCGAAACCGAACACACCGATTGGTTTGAACTGCGACTGCAGGACATGGGCAATTCTGAACCAAATAAGATCAGACGTGGTCGCTGTGAAGACCAACAGAGTAAAATGGGGCTACAGGAAAATGACACCTTACCTACGTGTGACTAACGACAGTACATGGACCACCTACTCCAGTGCAACCAATGTCCCTTTACATGCACGATAGACGACCTGTGAACGGTTTGTCCGATTCTGCACCGAAAACTTGAAATGATCACGCTTTAAGTAAGTATGTGATGCTACAAAAAAATAATACAAATAAAAACCTTAAACTACTCAGCCTTTACCCATTATTTTTAAAGGCTGTTCAAACATAATTTTGCTATAGGCATTTTGGTTTTTGAGCAATTAAGTGGAAAACTTTATGTCCCACTTGGACAGTAGGACAGGAGACGAAATTGCTTTAGACAGTAGCAACACCACAAGAAAAAAGTCCAACACTGAAATTTATTGTATTATTTATTATGATACAAATTATAAAATAGTTTATTTTCTTAAACATACAAAGATGTACATAAGATTTTGACATATACTAAACACACAAAAATGTACATAGGACTGTTGACTGTTGACATATCATAAAAAACTTTTGCGCAACTTATTCTACGGTTTCGTTTTTTAAGCCACATGTGAATTACGCGAAAAATTCTTTTAAAAGGTAAATAATTAAGCTAATCAGACTGAAATCTTCACATATTAACACACGTCTCCACATATTAATACATATCTTCACATGTAAGTCAATGTTTTGAGACCGCTCCTGTAGGAAAAATGTTTCTGATTCGTTTTCATTGCGGATTCTTGTTCAAAAATGTCCCCTTTAAACAAATCGGAAGGGCGCCGGGAGAAATTTTTGAGAAGAAATTGTTTAAACAATTTTTCTGAACAAATTCTAAAAATAATTGATTTTTGCTCCGGAAAACATGTTTTTGAGTTTTTTGTGTCATTAAAAAAATGTATGTTGTTTTTTCTAAGGTTGACACTTTTTAGTTGTAAGCGATTTAAAGCTTATGCTATGTGCGTCCCTTTAATGTTTAAGCCGCCGCGCCGCGTTGCACTGCGTCGCATTATTATATTGGTTCTCTGTTGCACTTATACATATAGATACTTACGCGAAAAATACGCAAGAAACCGAATCAGATACATTTTTACAAATCAGAACAAACGTTTTTGCCAGTCGGGTGGTATTTTACCTATACTGCATTATATTTTATTAATCATATATGTAACCGATTTTGTGCAGACATTATCGTATTTTCTAAAACATACAAATGGCTCTGAGTTAGGTCGTAAGTAGATAAATACATGGATAATACGTCAATGACCGGTGTATCACTTCACGTAATCGACTGTACAATATGTGAGAATTTGTTGGGTATCAATTTAAAAAGGAACAGGTACACCTGCCGTAATGTACACATTACCATATTTTTATAGGCACTTTTCTGAATGGAGCTGAAAGTTTATTACGAAATCGGTCAAGTTCATTGAAAGTGTCTAACCTTATTCAGATACGTAAATATTTGAACACAGCAACATTGTCTTATGTAACAAGAAGTAAACTCTAACAAGAAAAAATAAAGATACTTAAATGCTAAATGAAAGGACACTCATTTAAAATACTTATTAATTTTTATTGAGTTTTGCTAAGATATTTGAACTCCAGAAATCGTTCTAAAAAAATATTAAGGTAAGGTAACCTATTATCGGCACGTTTAGCACGTTAAGCACAATAGAGCTTAACATTCTCATTTTAACTAGTTTAGTAACCAAATTACCTGAACACCCTGTATTTAGATTATGTGTGTGTGTGTTTGTTTTATTGGCACTGGTTTTGACAACCAACTGGCCAGTCAATTTGTTTTGAGTTCTCTCTTTACACAAGATATTGTTAGTATTTACATTTAAAACTATTGTATTATATTTACAGTTAAGACATGGAATGTTAGAAACTTACTTACTAGTTTACTCTATTTTTGCTGTTTTGTTTTTTGTATCTTTTTTTTTTAATTTTTTTACTTTTTTTTTACTTTTTTTTTTTTATTTTTTTTTTATTTATTTTTTTTTTATTTTTTTATTATTACACTAAGACATAAACCCGATTCGACACCTCGGAGGTTTAGATTTTCTTAGTAACTTTGTTTTTATTTTATTTATTTTTTTTTTATTCTTTATTATTTTTTTATCGTTTTTTTTTTGTCAGAGCTTTAATTTTAAGCAATTAATATGACTATATAAAATTTTATATATTTAGATTATGGTTTGGGCTAATAAAATCTATCATAATTACACATAAAATATTTATTTTATCCTAAAACAAACTTATTATATTAAAAATATTAATAAAATGAAAAGTGTTCTAAGTCCCCATTATCGGCATTCTAAATTAAATGCATGTTCTAATTTTCGGCACATCAAAGATCCTTTTTTCAGCATGAGTTATATACCCAAGATTTGAATAATTATATAGGGTACCTAAATATTTTATTTAGTTAGATAGGTACTATTGAAGTAAATAAATTATTGTAGGTATGTACATACACTAAATTAAAAATTCAAATAATATAACGTAGTTTTCAAAAGATAAATATAAAATTTAATATATCTATGAAAACTGAATTAATAAACACACATTATTTTAGTAGTCATTGACACAAGGGGCATTTCAGTTCACCTCTATCATCTTCAGTTACACCAAGACAAGCCTCATGATAGTATTTCAAGCAAGAACCACAAAGGCGCATGTCTCACACAATGAACAATACCAAGATTCCTGTAGAGGTTTATATGTTGAAGGTTCCCTAATTAACATGCTTTTATTTTCTTGCATTTCTTGTGTGATCCTTCGTGACCTTCTTCATTTTAGTCTTTGTCCTGCGATTAGAAATTCTTTTATTCAAAGTTTGTGAAAGACCAAATTTTTTTTCTTTTCGTTTTCCAATTCTTTTTTTGATGCGTTTTTTACTTCTGATGCATTTTTAGCTGCTCTTCTTGGTTTTTCTTTTCTTCTTTTTTCTCGTAATATTGTTGCCACTGAGATTAAGTTGCTACGGCAGGTACCTTATCCTTTATTACTTTACGTTTAGCAATAGTTTCCTTTGGTGTAGCTTATTAAAGCTTATTAAAAATAAATTTTTTTTGAACGGAGTTGGAATAACATTCTTGTCTAAATTCGAACTTGTCTCAGTGTTAGAATCTGAATGATTCATGGATGGCGGTGTAACTTGAGAAGTTTTGTTGAAGGTTTTGTTCCAAAGGAGGCGAAAGCTGCTGTGACGAGGATTGGCCGAAGGAGAATGGATTAGAAATTATGATAGGAATATCTTCAGTGAAGCCTACCGGAACAAATAAATTTGTACAACCAATCAATTCTGTAACATCAACCTCACCGTCATTTGCTTTCTTAGCAAATGTGTTGTTCTCATCTCCTAAGTTATCATTGAAATTGTTATTTATTTTTTCATTTCCTCATTTCCTTCCATAATGAAAATAAGCCGGTGTGCTCTACTGGTCCTTCCCAAATTGACCCAGAAAGCTCAAACAACCGCAGCATATCAATTGAGATGCATTCCTCTACAACTCTTAGGGCGACTTGAAATTATGTAGGTTGTCGTTGTTCTTGTATCTTTTGACAGTTTTGTCCTCCCACATCTTCTTTAAAGTATTTAGAAAATTTAATATTTTCAACATTAAAGAGCACAAGTACGCAACCCTTAAAACCACTCTTATAACTATACCAGGAATATTTACCATTTTTTTTAAAAGCGCTTTCCAAAATAGATGTAAATGAATTTCTGGTTATCTTTTTACCTTGGTTTTCCATTCTCCACCAATGCACCATCTTTTTCCATTCACGTTTTAATGGTAGAAAGACTGCAACATCTAGAGGTTGTAAAATAAGGCGTTTGGATACAGAGCTATTAGAATAATATTAAGTGTGATCTGTGTCCGTCCAAAAACGGTATAGCCGGAACTGCACTTTTTGAGCAACTAACCAAGGGTGGAATATATTAGCAATGTACTCAAAAAAGTTTTCGACAGTCATTCACCCATTTTCATAATTTCCCATCCCTCAGTGAGCCGGTATTTTCTCGATAACTGATTTGGGAATTCTTGTATATTTAAAAAGATCATGGGTGGTTAAATTTGACCAGAGGCACTACAGGTAACAAAAGTTATCAGTCATTCCTTCTCGTCGTTGCTAACAAACGAATAAATTGTTATCCCCCTTTCTAACCAACACTTTGTCTCCCGTAGGAGTCAGGAAAAAAGCCGATTCATCACAATTGAAAACACGACTAGGATCAACAGTTATGTTGCGATTGTTTGTACTTTCTAAAAGTTTGCAGTTTTCGCATATCACCATCGCACTTCACCTTCTAAATCATAATCATTCTTTTAATGACGAATTTCAAATGCCGATCTTCTATTTCTTCTACACTCCTTTTGTATTTTATTAAAGAATGAGTAGCAAAAGCTTGCGGCTATAATTTAACAATGCATAAAGCTCTAGGAATATTTTTTAGACAGTCTAACTAAGCTAAGTTCTTTATCTCTTCAGATCTGATTTATGATAATCACTTCTTGACGGTAGAAAGACGTGTCACTATTTAGACCGTGGCACTTTTAATATTAATAATGCTTATTCGTAAAGCAGTAGCAGTTGAATGACAGTCTTTATTTTTTATTATTCCATCCTTAGAGGTTACAATTTTAATTAAACATAAATTTTATCACGACAAAACGTAAAAATTTAAGACATGTTCTCGTCTTTTGTTTTAGAAAATAAATTTTACACAAATTAAAGTAATGTTTTGTAAATGCAAAAAGAATATGTATGTATATGTATAATGACAGATTTATTTCGTATATTTTAAACAATAATAATATTAATTAAAGAAAAAGATGTATTAATTGACTTTCAAAGTATCCGCAATAAAATATTAGCAATGACTTCTTTGCTTAAAAAAATATACTTTTACACGGAAAACTGCCTTTGTAACCAAATCGAAGACTCCATTACGTTTATTGAAAAGTTCTTTTATTCAAACATAGTAAAAGAAGACCACCTACACGTTGGGCTGACGACATCAGGAATATCACCAAAAATTGGCAACAAAGAGTACAAAATCGTCAAGAATGGAGGAGTTGAAGGGAGGCTTATGTCCAGCAGTGGACGTGATAACTGAAGACTGGATGATTAAAACAGATTATGATATATAGGAAAAATATGACTGAAATGAAATTTGAAAGGAAAACAAAAGGATGCACATTGAGAGAGCAAATCAGAAGTGAAGATATAAGAGCTGAACTAAATATATTCTGGATGAATAACAAAACAGGTAAAAATGAAGAAAATATATTTAAAGAATGACCTAAGATATATTGGTAAGACAGGATATAAAAATTAAACCACGTGGAATAAGAGACATGGAACGGCCTTAAAGAAGATAACGAGACTTAGGATGAAACAGGCTTGAAACCTAATCCTTGAAGATTATTGGGTTTTAATTGAAATAGTAGTCACATTACGAACCAAATTAAAACTGGTTAAAAAACCCACACAAAGTAGAACTGATATTAAGAGATTAAGGGAACCACAAACAGAGGAACAAACTGTAAAAACTCTTACTAAAAATCTACGTAACGCCCAAGAACTGAATAAAAGTAGCTATAACATTGATCAGAAATGGGAAAATATAAAAGTAGCAATAAGTAAAACAGCAAATGAAAACTTAAAACCAAAGAATAGAAAACATAAAGATTGGATGACTGAAGAAATACTACTATTAATGATTGAAAGAAAATCACTCAAAACAAAAAATCCAATTAAATATAATGAAACTGATCGGTTAATAAAAAAGAGAATAAAAGAAGCTAAGGAGAGAATGTTACATGAGCAGTGTGAAGAACTAGAAGAAATTGAGAAAAAATATGACTTTTTTAACATGCATAAATGAATTAGAGAATTAACAGGAATGAGAAAAACATTCAAACTAGGCAACTAAAAGATGAAAGGGGTGCACTTATAACAGATATAAACCAAAAAATGCAGAGATGGACACAATATATAGCACAACTTTTTGAAGACAAAGAGAGAACAGAAGCACCAAAAAAATTTAAGGATGATACTGGGCCTTGAAAAATTGTGAATACTGAATCTATTGGATCTATTCAATACCATATATAGAACAGGTATAATACCTAAAGAATGGCTCCAATCAACATTCATACTGCTTCCCAAAAAAGCCAATGCAAAGGAGTGCAATGAACATCGCACCATAGCCTTAATGAGTCATGTCTTGAAATTGTTTTTAAAAGTAATTCACAATAGAATACATAAGAAATTAGATGAAGGCATAAGTAATACACAAATGGGATTTAGGAAAGGACTGGGAACACGAGATGCACTATTTGCATTAAGTGCTCTTTCGCAGAGATGCTTAGATATTGATTAGGAAGTATATGCCTGTTTCATTGATTTTGAGAAGGCATTTGACAGAGTGCAGCATAATCGACTTAAAGAAATTTTATTAAATAAAAGCATAGACAGTAGAGACATTAGAATCATCTGTAACCTCTATTGGAATCAAACAGCAAAAGTGAAAGTTGAAAACGAACTGACCAAGGATATCCAGATTCGCCGTGGGGTCCGCCAAGGGTGTATTTTATCACCCTTGTTATTCAATTTATACAGTGAAGCCATCTCAAAATTAGCGCTTGCCGAGATCAGTGAGGGCCTTATAATAAACGGTGAGCCACTTAATAACATAAGATATGCTGACGACACCGTCCTTCTGGCAGGAACACTAGAAGAACTGCAACACCTTGCTGAACAACTAAATATATATTGCAACGATTATGGACTAAAAACCAATTTGAAGAAAACCAAGTTCATGGTATTTACAAAAGCAAAAAACATCAAAGTTAAGCTAGTACTAGATAATACAGAAATTGAACAAATATCTTCGTACAAATACCTTGGAGCATGGATCACAGAAGATACTGATCAGACAAAAGAAATAAGATGCGGCATTGAAATTGCGCGGTCAACTTTTAATAGAATGAGAAAACTTTTTTGTAATCGCGATATCAATATATCGCTTCTGATAAGAATGCTTCGATGTTATATTTTCTCTACCGTTTTGTATGGAGTTGAAGCTTGGACACTTAAAAAATCCAACATTAAAAACCTAGAAACATTCGAAATGTGGTGTTACCGACGTATTTTAAAAATATCATGGATGGATCGCAAAACAAACGAACAAGTTCTCGAACAACGAGGAAAACAATGCGAAGTTTTAAATTCCATAAAAATCAGGAAATTGGAATACTTGGGGCACATCATGAGAGGTGAAAAGGACGAACTACTAAGGAATATAATGCAGGGTAAAATCAAAGGTAGAAGAAGCGTAGGAAGACGTAAAATCTCGTGGCTATGCAATCTCCGTGAATGGTTTGGATGCAGTTCAATTGAACTATTCAGGCGAGTAACCAATAAAATTATAATTGCCAGAATGATTTCCAATCTCCGATAGGAGTGGAACTTGAAGAAGAAGAATTGAAATAAATTGAAAATAAGCAAAGTTTAAATAACTTCAAAAAATTCTGGATTGGGTTTATCTCACTTCACCTTATTACGATTTTGAAATTGTAAAAGATATTTTATTGAATTTTAACTCGACTAAATCGAGTCATTTACGAGGTATTCTTTAAAGCAACGGTAGCGGGCACCAATATTTATTCACCTTAAATAAACAATTATAATATATGCATTACCTGAGCATTTGCTTTCAGCAAGAAGATAACGGTACGCGGACTTAAAAAAACTTTTTATAACACTTACCAACTGCATAAATCTTACATACTAAATATTATCAGCGAGTTCAATAGACCAGAGTGTAAATCTTTAATTTATATTTATCTGGGCTCATTCATAAAATTCCTCGCACGATGAGATATATCTCCGTATTGTGTGTGATGTCAAAAATTTTTTGAGTAAATATATATTGTATGTAAAGACTTAATATAGGAAACGCAAAGAGATCTAGTATTTCATTCGTATTTTACCATCTGGCAGACATTTAAATGGGTAAATAAATATACAAGTGAATTGCCAATTAATGAAAGGTGAAATCTTTCTTATGAACATGTTCAGATATAATCTTTCATTCGGTTCTTTGCATATGTATGCCATTATTATCGAATTAGTTTTTATATTACTTTTCTTTTTCTATTCACAGATACTAAAATCATAACTGGAACTGGACCTGAATTCCAAAAAAATGTAGATATTCTTTCTTGTAGTCACTTTTGAAAGTTTTTAACTTATCCCCTCACTACTGAAACTTTTTATTTTACTCATTTTTAAATCAATGTTGTAACGCACAAAATGCTTCCACGTTACCACTGCGGTACTTTTTCATATTACTTTAATGACTATACAAATTTATTTGTATTTATATATAAATACTAGTAAAAGTTTTTGCCATAGAATTTTATTTTAAGAACCAATGATTTTGCCCGTCACCATGCTACGGGGATCCAATCAATTGCATTTACAATTACTCCATCACTCTAAGTCGCTAAACTTTTCAGCGACTTAGAGTGACTTTAAAATGTATAATGTATGTCTGAATTGTCAATATAAATGAGTCAGATAAAATTAAATTAGTAGAAGAATTTTTCACTATGTAACAAAAAACAAAATTTGTTTAATTTACTGTTTGTATTTTGAGAACGATTTCCGAAGGGGAAAATGAAACGTCAATAAAAGTATTTTAACCTTTAATTGTGGCTTATTCCCATTTAAATAGTAATTTCCAGTACTATGGCTGGTAGCTCTTTTGACAAACTGATCTGCTCTTTTATTATCAGTAATTCCAGTATGAGAAGCCAGCGATGAGAGGCTATTATATCGTGAGCAGAGAAATTTTGCTATATGTCGCGAATGGCAATATTTCTGATTTATTGGGAGACGCATTTAAAAGCTAACAGAATACTGTATACATAGTAGACCTGTCTTAACGCTAATGTTAAGGGTAACCGAGATGATCTTAGAAGTTTATGTTTTGTGGTGATTGCACAGAGTGGTATTTTTAGAAGCATCTGCGGTGATTAGGGAATGAACGGGATTGATTTGCGGATGTTGTTGCAGCATATAAAAGTAGAAGATATTGTCGTCTTAAGGTGATAGGAGATTCATTGGATTCAGGGTACACTCTCTCAATAGGACTAGAGTAAAAGGCACCTAACCATAGAAGGAGTGCCTTATTATGCCTTAAACAGAGTTTAAAAGATCTATGTCAGACCAAGATGCAGAGCAATAATAAAGCTACCGTAGTGGAGCTTATATCGGATAAAAGCTCTGTTTACTCTTAGAAGTAGTTCCATCGGTACCACATTGAAGATGACCATAGATGATTAAGTTCATAAATTTGATTTTTTCGTTTTAATCTAGTGTCAAATATCATACCGAAAATTTTACATTCTATGATAGTCCTAGTTTGTTAGATCTACTTGAAGAAGATTTGCTGCACTTTAGCAAGTTGATTGCAAGAATGAATATAATTGAACTTAATAGAGATCCTTGACGGATGTTGAGGAAGAGAATAAGAAAGTTTACTGTTGTCAAGGACTTTAAAGGTTCTTTTAGGCCAACGAATTTTAACATGCCAAATTCTCATTAGCTCAGTCTACGGTAATCCGATTACTGAGATATTTACTAACACTATATACACTAGATTTACGCCGCATTTAATTTAGGTAGTACATATGATATTTTCTATGGCACTAGAGAAGCAATTTTAACTCTCCAGGTGCTTATACAGCGGTGTAGAGACGCTGATAAAGACGTGTATTTGTGCTTTGTAGATTTTAGAAAAGCATTTGACAATGTCAATCATGAACAATTGATAGGTATTCTGCGAAACACAGGTATTGACGACAAGGACATTCGACTTGTGTCAAACTTATACTGGGGTCAAACAGCAAGAGCAAAAATTGGCAACGAACTCACTGAAAGCGTGCAGATCAAAAGAGGTGTCCGTCAGGGGTGTATATTATCCCCACTCCTATTCAATATGTATTCCGAGGAAATATTTAACAAATGTATGGAAAATGCAAATGAGGGCATAAAAATAAACAGCGAGTTAACGAACAATATAAGATATGTCGACGACACGGTGATCCTTACCAGTACCATAGACGAATTACAACAAGTAATAAAAAGACTTTATTCAGTTAGTGAGGAACACGGCTTGAGCCTCAACTTCACGAAGACAAAGTGGATGCTGATAAGCAAAAAGCAACAACCTGCTCGACAATTACGGATAAGTAACATACTAATTGACCATGTAGAATCTATGTGTAGGTACCTTGGCACCAACGTAAATGCAAAATGGGAACAGACCATAGAAATTAAGGCAAGAATAGAACGAGCTAGAGCAGCATTTAGCAATATGAAAAAGCTCTTCATAAGCAAGGATTTGTCTCTTCCCCTAAAACTACGTATAGTTAAATGCTACATTTTTCCGATCTTGCTGTATGACGTGGAGGCCTGGACGCTGACGGAGACCCTAACGAGAAAACTAGAAGCATTCGAAATGTGGGTGTACCGACGCATTCTTCGTATATCCTGGACCGAACATGTCACCAATATAGAGGTACTCCAAAGAATCGGAAAGGAGAAAGAAATCGTGAATACAATTAAACAAAGAAAGCTTGAATATCTAGACCACATAATGACACACGATAAGTACCGTCAACCAGTAAGCGAGGGCCAGGCAGGAGAAGATACTCGTGGCTCCAAAATCTGCGGAAGTGGTTCGGGCTCACATCGGTCGAACTATTCAGAAGCGCCGCAAACAAGATCAAAATTGCCATGTTAATAGCCAACGTTCGCAACGGACAGGGCACTTGAAGAAGAAGAAGATATGATATTCAATACTGTTGATATTTTATTTGTAGTCTGTAAAGTTTAATCATGATTAAAGGTGAATAGTATTAACTAAACTTTATTTTTCATTATATTTATATACATATAAAATTTTGCTAATTTTTTTTGTCGCACAGTTATTTGCTGTAACATAAAATTAATCCATTCTAAAGAGGGCTTGTAGTAAGTTAATAATTATTTTATTTTTAGTACTAGAGCAAATGGACTCCCGTATGCAAATAATTCATCGTGTAATTTTATGTGTTTAATTATAAATAAAGTTTTTTAAAGTGCAATAAACATTTATGCATCCTATCGTATGATTCACAACTAAATTACTCTTCAAATATTGATTAAAAATTCTTCAATAACGCATCCCATTCATTGTGAATGTGTTTTTCTTTATTACTCTTTTTTATTGACGCTTAAGAACGAACTGTGGCAATGGGTCACAGGTGTTTAAAAATTTGGGCCAATCAAACGCATACACACCAATTTCCTCTTCCCAAATAATGTGCGTTTAGATGTTAATTAACCAAGTAAACATTCATTTGCGGTTTAACAGGATATCAAACAGCGGCTATTTGTACAAGTCATATTCTGGAAGGTTTTCGCTTTAATTTTGGGTCGTCTTGAACTAATTGATTTCAAGAATTTTACTAAATATTATATTTGCCTTTAAATTAGGTTTGCTATATACAGTGCTTTTCAGAAAAAATTATCCATCTTAAATAACTTTTGAACCTCTAATTTTTTGGAAAAACGCAAAAACACTTTAATTAATATCTGAAGGGGGAGGCATAATATCATATTTAACGTTGCTGGAAAATGCACCCCTCACCCCCTGTATCAACCCTTTTTTTTAATAACTTCCCCCTTTTTTATTTTATATTTGGATTCTCCTTTTTGTACTGATTCCAGAAATGTATAATACATGATACTTGAAGTGATTAGTTTATGAGAAAAGTGAATACAAAAGCAAGAAAATTGGATTGAAAAAAAAAATTATTTTTTAACAATTTTATTACACACATTTAGAACAAACATTTCACTACTAAAAATTTTTACAATAATTGTTCAAAATGACTGCCTTTCACTTCCATACAATAGTACAATCTATTTTGAAATTCTTCTCTGACATTGCTTAACACGTCTGCATTTAATTGTCGACATTCATCCTCTATTCTTTGTTGTAAATCATCTAGATATTCTGGTTGAGTAGCATAATTTTTGTTTTTAAATACTCCCATAAGAAGTCTAGGGGTGTTTAATCCGTTGACCTAGGTGGCCAATCGATCATCTATCGTCTTTTACCTATCCAAGGACCGGGAAACGTTTCGTTTAAAAATTATCGCACAGGTAAAGCAAAGTGTGGAGAAGCTCCATCATGTTGAAATACAACCAAATCATCGGGAAGGTTATCATCATTTTCTACTATTGTTCTAACGATCAACCACTTGCCTATATAATTCAAGATACGATGCACCATTTAAGTTTCCAGTGATAAAGAAGGGTCCGATAATGTGATTACGTAGGATACCACACCATACTAACCTTTGAGGATGCTGTGTGTGAAATTCGCGTACAATATGTGGATCACTCTCAGCCCAGTATCGGCAATTATATATGTTCACTAAACCGTTTAATGAGAATGAGCATTCATCCGAGAAGCAAATATTGTTTAACAATTGTGGATTGTTAATGATGCATTTTATCATTAATTCGCAACATTCGGGACGACGATCAAAATCCTCTTCATTTAACTCTTGTACTTATTTAATTTTATATGGATAAAACTTAAATTTATGGAGGACTCGGAAGGCTGTAGAAGATGAAACACCGATTGCTCTGCTTATTGTTGACAGTGATTGTTAAGAGACTAAGTTAACTTGCCCTAAAGCAGCTACCTGGTTTGCTTTTTTATTTACAAGTTCCTGTCGGTTATGTTTTTTATTGCAAACTGACCCTCGCTCTAATTTTTTCTGCATCAGCTCTTGCACAATTATTATTTTTGTAGTATAAACCTACAATTTCGATTCTTTCTTGCAAAGTATACACCATTTCTGCGATCAAATTGCACACGTATCAAAATAAGCTGTTACTTACAAGTTATAACAAATTGTCGCTATTAACCGATTAAAACAAATGTAAAAATAATATCGAAAACCTTTGATAAAACTTGAATAAAAAGTGAATTTTTTTGTTTCTTGGTTTTTGAGTATACATGTTTAAAACGAATAAATATATGGATGAAAATTCTTCATATCTTATTTGACTGGTATTAGATTACATCGTTGCTGATAATTGTTGTGTTTAACATCCTACATAAAAAATTATATGATTACTTTGTAATATTTGATATTTTAAATATATTTTGCTATAGTGAACATTACTTCTGGCAATAGTATGGTATTCAGGACACAAATCGTGACATCCAAAGTAAAATATATTCTCCAACACCAAATTGTTCTATATGGTATACATATAGTTCAGTAAATAATTCACTGTTTCGAGCTTCGGGTTTGGGGGATAGTGGGAGAGAACTCGGTAAATTAGTAGTTTTTCAGGTTTTGCGCAAATATTTCGGAAACTATGTGGTTGAGTGTGAAGGTTTATATAAAAATGTTCTAGGTATATCAAATTTAAAACAAGACAGTCATGTACATAATTGTTCTAAAATAAATTGTTCTGGAGTTGCGGAGTGTGTAAAAGTGGAGGTTTTTTATATTATATATATTTTTTGAGCAAATTATAATATTATTACCAAGGAAACTAATTTTGCCAGTTCAGTGGCCGGTCATATCTTAGCGATAAGTCCTTGAAGGAACGTTAACCTCATTACCTTCTCAAGCTTCTTTTTAAAGGAAAAGAGGCTCCCACAGCGCTAGGTCATATAAACCTGTGGTACGGAGAAACCAACTCCATAATTTCTGTGGACATTGTCGCATAAATAGCTTTCCAACAGTGAATTACAACAAAATAATTTTAAATACCCAAAATATTTCCTCCATAATAATGATAATTATAATGCAATGAGTTTCAAGTTAACTTATTTACCAGTTTAAGTAAACTTCTTCATTAGTTTCAGTTTACATCTTCGTCTATGATGGTTGTGTTCCAATTATCACATCATAGGCCTGAGCAAAGGCCTGCAAAAAGGTCAAGAGGTCGACCGCAAATGAGATGGAAAGATAACATTGAGCAAAGCCCAGGTCCAATGTCGAAAAGACAAACTGAAGACGGAGACAAATAGAGACAAATGGTAGAGGCCTATATTCAACACATGAATAGATTTTGGGCTATAGATAGATAGATAGATAGGCCTGAGCAGTTGCTGCATAAGCTTGAGCAGTTACCCACAATTACGGATGCATTGTCTTTGCAAGTACACACTGTGAGGGAGTAATTCCTCGAAAGCTCCAGCACGTACTGTTGTAATTGGTATCAGGTATTCGTTAATCTTCTTTCAACCCCAACTTGAGCGGATTCTTCTTCTCATTCAGCCACTGCTGTACCTGGTAGTAGGTTCTAAAAGAATTCTGTCTGGAAGCTGAAAGTAATATATAAGCTGCTTTGCAATAGTCTTCAAGTAAAACTAATAGCGAAAACAATCTAGATCTTCCATGTTCTTGGCACCAAACATCTTTTTCTTCTTCATGTACCATGTCCTTTCAGAACGTTGGTTACCATCATAACTATCTTAATTTTATTTACTGCTACCCTAAATAGCATGCTTGTATCAACACCATACCGATCTCGCAAGTTCTTTAACCATGAGGTTCTTCTTCGTCCTGGACTACGTTTGCCTGCTATTTTTCCTTGCATGATATTTTCTAACACCAAGCATCGCAAGAAGGAAAGGCTTTCAGGTGTCAGCTACTGCACTTTGGACAGCTTTGGGGTTATTGAAGACTAGAACTTTTTTACGAAGGGCGTCAGTGATTGCACTTTTCTATACGGTGTAATTTTCTTCTTTTTGTAGATAGCTGTACCGTGTCACATTCTGTAAAGGCGTTTATTGCAAGGAATACATCCTTGATATTTTCAATGCCTCGCTGACAGTCAGCAATAGTGTAGACTTGTTCCTGCTAATTGCCTTTCTTTGATACCAAAATATTCAATTTCTTCTCTGATGGTGTGTGGACAGTAAACAAAGTAGTAGATCCTTGTCATCACCAATAACACAAGATTCAAGATCTTTCTTAGATTGATCAATAGGTGTTAAAACTATTAATAATTCAGCGTATCCCGATGCTTAATGAACTGTGTAACCACATATTTGAAAGTGTACTGTAAACAGTGAAATACGGCCCCTTTTGTTGTTAGCGTTAGCTAAAAAATCATTTTGGTTTATATTTCTATGAATTCAGTCTTACAGCTTAAACGTGCTCTGCTCTTTTGTATTTCCTTGCTGGTTTCCACCAAATACAACAGACTTTGTTCCGTGATGAGTAATTACGTAGTCTGTGCGTTGCTCGAAAATCTCTTTAAAGGTAGCTTGGCATCACCACGCTACACGATGAAGAAGATGACCTCCATCAATGATGTAATAAATTTTCTCTGAATTTAGAGTACATGATGAATCTTTTCTGTCTGAGACCAAAACAGTAACCATTGTAGATTTGCTTCATTTTCTCATCAAACCAGATTCGCCGAAAAAAGATGGAGGATACGCACATCGTTCATATTGAAATATTTTTTCTCTCATCACTCGTTATTGTGCACTCCATCCGATGTAAGCGAGTGTTTGGGTTTACACATACTGTGGTAGTATCATTGATCTGCTTATAGAGGCTAAGGATTTAATAGCTAACTTTCTTTTGAAGTGTATCTCATTTGTAACGATGAGTCCAAGCTCATTTCTGCGATAATAACCATAAGAAATGGGACACGAGCCTTCCAGAACTACTATTCGCATATAATACAGCTAAACACGATTCAACGGGTTTTTCCCCAGCCTTCCTGAACTTTGGACACGAACTAGAAATTCCAAGTAAAGTCGTAAAAACCCCAAACGACACACAACATACCGATCAAAACATAAAATAGCATAAACTACGAGAAACATTCGAACTAGTACGTACAAATCTGGCAAAAGCTTTTACAACTCAAAGCCATTACTACAACTTACGACGAAGAGAGTGGAAACCCACAATAAACGACAAAGTCATGAAAAGGGAATACCAACTCTCAAATGCCGCCAAAAATTTTAACGCCAAATTAGCACCAAAATTTTCAGGCCCATATACTATAACAAAAGTGTGTTCTAATGTAATATTCAAATTAAAACACGACGATAAAAACCGTACAATAACAGCTCATATCAAAGACCTAAAACCCGCATTTACCGATTTCCCTACTCCTTAATCAGTCCAAGCACTTACAGTCAACACCAAGTAGTGATAGTATATTTTAATACAGTTTACCAGTAACCTTCAAATATAATGTCAGACACGTTAGAAATATATTACAGTGACATAGAAATGGACGGCACAGTTACGCCGCCACCATACACCGTTCCAGAATTAATATAACCATTGGGGAACACACCAAAACCTAACACCCCGGGCAAAGGTTGCGAGCCCCTCATAAAGACTATTTCCAAATTTAAAAACCTTTTCGATGAACCAACCATGGGCATCACAAAAATTCAGAAAGTCCAGTCAATTCCAGTGCCAATCCCGCTGCTCTCACTAATTCCGCCGCAGCATAAAGGAAAAAAATACAGACTGAGACTCCCGAACCGGGTGCTGAGGATAAAAACCAATAATTGAAGCCCCACGAAGGAAGACGATTTTTTTTAAGAGAGAGGAAGACGATTTTTTTTTTATTTCGATGTATTGTAAATTTTTTTTAGGGTAACCAAGTACCTGGCAAGGAATAAAAATAAAAAAATTTTGTTCCAAATTTTTTTTTCCCAGGAAGAGGGGGTGTAACGATGAGTCCAAGCCATCACTGTTAAACCAGCGTGCGCGCGAACCAACCCATGAAGTAGGAGTATATCGATAGTAGAAAGGGCAAAACTAATTACCAAGCTCCGCTATATAAACCGCAACATTTCCTCATAGGAGGAGAATCGACAGGTATTGACTGAAGGTTCTCTTCTTCCCTACCCCGGCTTGTGGACGTGTTGAGTTCACAAGTTGTTCCGTCCCATACCGCCGTTACCCGAAGAGCGTGTTGAGCTCTTCACTACCCATACTCTGAAGCAGTCGTGTTGAGACTGTCGAGGAGTGTCCTGTTAACCCGAATCACTTAAGGGACGTGTTGAGTTCCTTTCCTTTCTTTGTACCTATCGTCCGCTGTTATTAAATCGATACAACGTTTCCGTAAAATTTCAAATACACATTCGCTTACCGATAAAACTAATTTCATATGACAAGGTCAAACTTAATTTGAATAAATAGGCCAGGTACTGAGAAGACTAAACCAAATTGTAAATATGTACATAAGATTTTTGTCAATTTAATTTAAGGAAGACAATAAAGTTTTATTTTTGTTTTGAACTCTGTCTCTGACTGTCTAAAAGCTACCCGGATAGTGACTCCTACGAGAGGACATCACACATTCAATATGTTTTTAATGTCTTTCAAAGCCAGGGTTTCGACTTCAAACGCTTCATCGCAGTTGATGTTTTTATCTCCTGTGGTTAAGGAAAAGGGTTCAGGTGTTTTAATGCTTTAATACTTCGTACTTGTTTAATTTTTTTTACGGTTTGTAAATCTTAACATTTTTATTTCGAGGTTACTTCGGGTCCCCCAATTCCCCAAACCCAACGCTCAAAATAGTGTAACTTTTTACTGAACAATAAATGGACCATAAAAAACAATTTGGTGTTGAAGAAAAATATTTACTTTGGGTTTCGAAGTTTCAAAACCCTCAGTTTCAAAAAGGGGTTACTTTGAAAGGGTCGGTAAAGTTTTAATTATCAATATTCCACTCAATCTTTGCCGTAAAAAAAATTTTCGCAAACCAAATCCTTGGGAATTAGCAAAGCTACAATTTTATATCTAAACATTTTTTCGTATCTCTTAAGCTAATCTTTCTATTTTAAAAAAAAGGGCAACTTTTACCAAACTACAAAAATTCGTTATTCGCTTTTAACTCCAATTTTTTTTACGAATAAAGTAATAAAACTGCACAAGACAAACCACTAATTGTAATTAGGGTGGTATTTTTTTAAATGGCATATTTTGCTAATTAAAAATTAAATGTTTGAGTTAATAGCAGAAAACTGATAAAAAACATTGATTTTTGTGATATAAAACTAACACATTTCTGCCAATTTTGGCAGTCAGAATATAATAAAAAATCTGTGACAAGTGACAACTACCCCCAGAGTAAAAGCATCTTTCCGCATTATATTTTTTTATCGTTGGTCTATCCACTAATCATTCTAAAATTTTCAAGTAAATCGATTTTTTTCGAAAAAATTGCGAAGTGAAAACCTTCATTCACTGGACTACACCTATATGGCAAATGAGCATCATACAAATTATTTGATTGTTTTTTTTTTACATTTGATTTCAAAGTATAATTATCATTTCTCTATATTTTTAGAAAACAATGGTAAAAAATATATTTAGGCAACATTTCTCTACAAAACACTTTCTCAGAGATTGTGAACTTGTCTCACGATTTTAGCTTCAAGATAACTGCACGTCATCTTATTTTATGACATAGAAAAACAACAAACACCGTCTACTTCAGTCTTCTCTCAACGAGATGCTGCATAAAGATTTACCATGTAAATAAATTAGGAAACGTGTCTATGATCATTACAGATATGGCGAACCCGCTCATTTAACTCTCGTTCATTTTCTTTTTATTTAATAATTCCTATCCGCCAGTCATTAAATTTATTAGCATAGAACTTCACTTTAGGGTACCGTTAGTATGCATACTGTTGTGGAAAATACGGGGAACAATGTTATTTACTTAGTGATCTACGGATTTTGAAAATAAGGGATTTATTTACAGAACTACACAAATATTGGCCATACAAACATATTTATTGACACATAGAATTACAGTCATTGGCCATTCATAAAATTCCTCATTTTCTTTTTTGTTTCTGCAGGTAAGTAAGACTCACAAAACTATTTAAGTTTTCCATTTCTTGTTGTTCCTTCGCACAAGTACCAATATGGTAGCCTCTAACACAAAACAGATACTTTATTCCAACTTTTTATTTAGATATATATTATAGGAACAAGAATAACACAATCCTGTATACAAAAGCTTATTTACAGGTATTTACAGAATTTATAGTTTTTCACGTTCTGAATATCCCTGTTTCGAAAAATAACTTTCTTTTAGCTGATTCACCAGCACGTTTTTCTTTGCTGGTTTTCAAATTTGTACATTTGCTTTGGGATATATTCTTAAAAATTTGATGAATTCATATTGTTGCAGATATTAAAAGATATGTTATCAATTGTCGGGAGATTAACGTTTTCCTCTACAGAATTAGGAAATTGGTTCTGTGGAATTCTTGTTTTTCTTTGAGGTTAATCACTTTTGGTATATTATGTACTCTAACTCCACTTTTCAAAGTAGTGCTTTTAATTTTATGATTAATAAGTGTGTCTGCTTTCAAAATAGTTGTATCTGCAAAATCATCTGTATTTACTGTAAAATTTTCTTTATTCTTCTAGTAAAACGACAGTTGGACATTTTTTGCTCCCGGAATTGACTCTTGTGGCTAGTTTTTTTATTACTTTCATCTTAGTTTCCTTGTTTTTTGACCTTTTTTGTTTGATTTTGCATCAATTCGCTTATTTTTGTTCTAATTTTATTTTTTCTTGTTTACATTTTCTTCAATTTTGCGCCTATCTGCATTTTGACGTTCTGAAGAAGTAAGCACGAAAGGAAACCAAAAAAAGAATTTGTCAATTGAGTTGTCAATTTCTTAAGGCAATGAATTGTCCTGATTATTTAAAGGCAGATTATTGTATGTCGACTGAATATTTAAATTCGTTGTATCTTCTGTGACTTCTTTTATATTATATGTAATATCACCGTTTTCTGGAAATTAAACTCAAAAATTCAAAAGTAGATTTTCTTCTATACTAACAGAAATATCTTATAAGTTGCATATGATTTCATTACAACCTACAGGGTTAAGTGTAATATCTGAAGATATGTGGGTTTCTGTGATGATAGTGGGTCCACCTGCATTTGTAGACTAAATGGTCATAGTCAATAGACATATCTATGGTATTTTGAAATACATTAAAGTATTAAAGAGCAATTTTAAATCTCCATTTAGTTCTTTGTAATTATCGAAACTTTAAAATTCTAATATTTTTTCGGCTCCAACTGTGTCTACAAAATCTTCATATGTTATTGATTTTGTCATAGAAATAGTGTGATTAATAACTTTATGAGGGTCTTTGATCTTCCCTAAACATTTGGACTAGCCTATTACTTCAGGGTTCCATGGATACAATCCAGATACTTTAAAGCCATTAATTATGAAACTTAATTTTAATTGACTAATGGCTATGTTTAGTACCAATGCAAAATTCTCTTTGGTAACTACTGAGTTCGGGTTTTCGTGTCTAAACTTTAATACTGCCCGGTTCCAATTTACCTTTAATGGTTTAAACGCAGCAATATCTGTAGGTTGTATAATTCTGGTAATTGGGATATCATGCCACTAAAATAATTTGTAAGTTTGAACATAGTACACTGGTTTGAATGGTTAAGCGAGTTTTATGTCCATCAACGAACAAAATAACTGGAAATTTAGTGTTTTTCGTAATTAGCTACTTATATAAGACGTTTGCTAGGTATTCATAGAAGTTTTATCCGGTTTTAAATTATTCCGTTCTGTCTCTAAATGCACGCATAAATTCAAGATACACTAATATAATTAAAAACATATACGAAAATGCCACCATACAGATAAAGCTTGACGAAAGCAGAAAAACTAATCCCATAAGACTACAACGGGGAGTAAGACAAGGAAACACCATCTCTCCCAAACTATTTACCTTGAAAAAAGAATACCACTTACAATATCTATCTCTTTTTTTGTGATACGTGGTATACAGCCAGCTACAGGAATTGTTTTCCTTGTGGATTTACCCTTGCTCTAGATTAGAAGACATTTTTAAGAAACTAAAATGGAACAATAAGGGTATTAACGTCGACGAATCATACTTAAACCACTTGAGATTCGCAGATGACATAGTTTTAATAGCCGATAATATCCAAGAACTAAATGATATGTTACAACAATTAAATGCAGTTTTAGGA
Organism: Diabrotica balteata; assembly: GCA_918026665.1. NCBI lineage: Eukaryota > Metazoa > Arthropoda > Insecta > Coleoptera > Chrysomelidae > Diabrotica > Diabrotica balteata. The sequence continues at coordinate 9,628,207 of OU898282.1, read as the reverse complement.
GCGATAGGCTTGAAAATGAACTACTGCAAAACAAAAATACTGAGCCAAGACCAGACAAATATAACAATACAAAATCATACCATAGAAAATGTTGAACATTATGTATATCTAGGTCATGTTATCAAACTAGGAAAACCAAATCAAGATGCTCAAATTAAAAGAAGAATACAACTGGCATGGGGCGTTTTCGGCAAACTAGCACATATCTTAAAAAACACTTCCATTCCTGTAAACTTAAAGAAAAATGTGTATAACACATGCATATTACCAGTTTGTGCCTACGGCTTGGAGACAGTAGCCCTTACCAAAAAATCTGCTAAAAAATTAGAAACAACGCAAATAGCAATGGAACGAATCATGCTTGGAATATCACTAAGAGACAAGATTAGAAACACCGAGATAAGACGTAGAATGAAGATTAGGGATATTGTGGAAGAAATTACAAAAATGAAATGGCGCTGGGCAGGTCACGTAGCCCGATATAATGACAACAGGTGGACATGGAGAATTCTAGAATGGAGACCAAGGACGACAACAAGAAGCATGGGAAGACCTCAAAAAAGATGGGTAGATGACATAAGAGCAGTGGCAGGTAAACAGTGGATTAGATTGGCGCAACATAGAGAAAGATGGAAGCAATTGGGAGAGACCTACATTAAGGAGTGGATGGAAAATGGTTGACAAAGAAGAGAAGAAGGTCAATCACTAGTGACCTGCCAACGTCTTTCCGCGTTACCCTAGTCTGAAAAGATAAAACCGCCATTCAACCCTGTTCCCCATCGTGTTAGAACGGTTCTGCTGGAAGTGGCATATTTGGAGGCATTCCTTTATAAAGTTGAATTCTTAGAAGATATTTGAGGAATACTTTTTTATGCTTGATATCATGGAGTTTACAAAAGTTGTTCATTCTATGTGCTTAATAGGTAACGAATATTAAGTTGATATAAGATATTTTTTTAAATTTTGTCCTGCCTTTATCATACAAGGTGGTTTGTATGATAAAAGTACAGATAAAAAAATTACAAAAGCCTTAAATATTTTCATAAAATATGCAAAATATGCAATGTATGCATTTTGCATATTTGCCTAGATCTAGTTATAAGAATTCTAAAATGGACAATATTTATTTGAGATTTACTACTAATTGTTAAATATTTTCATTCATGCCAGTATAGATTTCATCTCGTCATAAAATTCTATAAACCAAACAACAAATATTTTCAACTTGTAATAAAAAATAAACCATATGGTTTGTTAGTAACTAAATGTATGATGTTTTTCAATAATTCAGGTACTAATGGCTTCCTCGGTGGTCGCCTAAAGTTGTAACATGAAAATCGCTTTATAATATCTACAAGTCAAATCTATATCTGGTTGCTGTGGTATCTATGAGCCCATTTAACGAAAGGTACTGGGCTTCATGTTACTAAACGAGGGTGATGATGTTCTAATGACTGGACCACACAGAAATCTTATAAGTATTAGGTTTCTACAGAATGATTCAAACAAAAGCGTTATTTTATTCTAATATAAGTATCAACAGATGTTTTAAACTTTGTTAAATTTTGCAAGATTCACTATTTAGATCTCTTCTAATTAGGACACGGATTTGTAGAAAATAAATTATATTTAGATGACATTATTTTAACAATAACCTAAAGAATACCAGAAAGTTCAAGAAGTGGACTTTTTGACTTGCCAAAATGTTTCTTTTTTACTGTCATAGCGAGCTTTATCAAAAGAACAAGATGCCTATTTTCCAGAGATAAAAATAAGCAAGTTCCTGTTCCAAAAGACACATTTTCGGGATGATTTTTAAGATAATTTGATAATAGTTTGATGAATGAGGTGCAGTGACTACATATCCCAACTATGTATTAATCACTGTAAGTGAAAAGGGCCTATAGTAGAAACCACAATTAGAATGCAGTATTGGTCTTACAGCGCACAGCAATGCCGCTCAAGAAAATTTGATAATAGTTTGAAGAATAAAAGGAGCGACTGTATATCCCAACTGAGTATTTATTACTGTAAGTGAAAAGGGCATGTAGTAAAAGCCACAGTTAGGATGCAGAAAACTGAGTTAAATAAGAGAATAAACAACAAAAAAAAAACAAAGTAATTCTATATTATAAGATAGTGATGCCAAATAAGGTCAGTGTCTTAATAAGGAAAATTGTAAATATTTCCCTAAATATAGATATTATATACTAAATCGCTTTCTCAGGTCAAAATCGTCTAGGCCATTCAGTCGGTAGTATCAAGCAGCAGCGCGAAGTATACTATACGGGTTTACTACGGTGCCGAAGTTCGGTTATAAATTTTAGGTAAGTTATAAAACACTATAAAGTTACTTAAATAATATATATATATATATATATATATATATATATATATATCAAATATTATTTCTTTTTAAAGCAATACAAAATTAATACTCTTTTGGGAACTGGTATATGTACACCAGAAAAGGGCACAGTGGACCGAAGAGGCCATTGAACCTGGAATGAATGCTGTACGGAATGGCATTGTTGTTCATAAGGCAGCACTTACATTTAATATTCCTCGCCCTACGTTACGTAACCATCTAGCTAGTGGTAATTCACAAAAACAACTTGCGCGGCTCTAGTACTTACCAACCATTAGGAAGATGAATTGGCAGGAAATAGATAGGAATAAGGCATCCCTTCTCGGTTAAACAGGAGATGCATCCTGACATTGCAAAACGTCGGGCTAAAAAACTCCATTTGACCAGAGCCCAAAAATTGTCGAGAAACTCCGACAGATTTTATATGAGAAAGTCTTCGCAGGGAAGCCTGCTCAAATTTACAACAGACAAAAAAAAGAACTGCATCACCAACAAACTGTAATGGCTACTAAAGTTGCTAAAAGGGTGCATATCGTTGCACCAGTACACGGCAAAAATATAACAATCGTGGCATGTGGTAACGGCATAGACAACAGCATTCCGCCACTTATCATTATGAAGGGCAACAAGTTAAACCAGAACGGTATTGTAATCTTCCAGCAGAAACAAAAATTATAATGACCAAGAAAGGAAGCATGACAGCAGATGAATTTATAGAGTGGTTAGATCACTTCTTCCGATTCAAAAATCATGGACCAGCACTTTTAATATGTAATGGATGGATGGATTACATCTCATTTAGATATTAGAATTCTAGAAGCTGCAATAAAAAAAGATGTAACTCTGTTTTGTCTACCGTGACCTTCAACCACTCGATAAAGCAGCCTTCAGGAGTTTTAAATCTTACTGGGATGAGGAGGTGTTAAATTTTTGGGTCAACCATAATAACAAACGTACCATCAACCGAGCAAGATTTGGGCAAATATTTACGCCAGTTTGTAAAAACGCAATGACGCAAAAAAATATTTGTTCTGGATTTGAAGCAACTGGAATATGGCCATTCAATCCAAATTTTATTCCTCATGCTGCCTTTGCACCTAGTTGTCTGACACAACGAGAGATTGAAACAATCGCCGAAGATTTTCAAGAAAATCTTATAACCGAACCAGAAATTGAAACAACTGGCAAAAAGAATACATATTTCGAAGAACAGCTATCCTGTAGCGGTGTAAACAAAAATAATAAAAGCAAAAATTACAAAAAAAAAGGACTGACCAAAGTTTTTCAAACTTACATCTCAGATGAAGACAATGACTCATCTGGGTCTTACACAACTGGTACAGCTTCTAGCGAGGATTATAGTGATGCAGTTTATACGTCAAATAAATATGATAAAAATAAGGTTGCAAAAATAAGTGGGACAGAGCCATGTGAAGAACTATATGCAAGCTTTAATTCCAGTGGTTTGCTGATTACACTGGAGTTAAAAGTATCAACAAAAAAACATCGACAGGTCATTAATGTGAAAGTACAAGAAGTTACCAGAGATTTATTTAGTGCACAATCTCATAGCTCATCAAAGCCAAAACCAAATTTAAAAAAAGATTCATGGTACTGTTTCTTGTGTGATGAGGATAGAGTGGCTAATATGCGCAATTGTGTTTGTTGTAATAAGTATATCCCCGAGGAATGTATAGGAATAACAAAAGAGGACAAGGATATATTTGTATGTACTCGATGTGTGTAAATGTGCGATATATGTACTTAATGTATTAACAAATTTTTGTTTTTAATATGAATAAAAGTTTCTTTCACTAATCTTTGTATTTATTCTTTAATTCTTAGTTCTTATCCACGTAAATTTATTTAAAAAACGAAACTTATTAAGTTACCAGTTCCAAATAAGGCCAATATTCAAGATTTATTCAATGTTAAAATTTTATATATTTTTATTTATTTATTAGGTATTTTATCGTGAAATTTGATAACGTTAGGCAATACGTATACAAGACTTTTACCCCCATATTTTTGCTGAATAAAATATTACAGGAATTTAATCCTTAACGTGGTCTTAATTGGAGTCCTTACCTTATAGCTATATACACAAAATACACAAGATCATAACTGAAATGTACTCTACATACAGTACTAAAAAACAAATAATTAAATCTGAGATATTTCTCGTTAATTTAGACTAATCGCAATCCATATTATATTTAAAAAGTGCTTTTGACAGGGTGAAGCGAAATGACGTCTTAAATTTATTACAAGCTGAACAAATAGACCATCAGATAATAAGGACAATTAGTGAAATTAATAAGAACAACAAGACCACAGTTATAATGCCAATAGGAGAAACAGAATGCATAGAACTAAAAGAAGGAATCCGCCAAGGAGACTCGCTCAATCTATTGTTATTCAATATGGTGATGAATCAAATAATTCACAAAGTAAGAAAACGACACGGATACCACGTCATGGGAGCGCATAAAATCACGATACTATGCTATGCCGATGATGCAGTACTAATGCTCCACACCTTCAATATCACAGCAAACAAACTTAATAGGAGAATATCAGAAAAAAACTAAATATATAGTGATAAGTAAAGAGCCGCGTAGATGCAAGCTAGAAATAGACGGCAAAATTGTAGAACAAGTAATGACATTTAATTATCTAGGAGTAGAGATCACTAGTGGCAGGGATATACGAACAGAGACCACAAGGTAAGCATCAAGAGCAGCAACATCAGTTAACATCCAAATGTCTGAAAGTTTCAGAAAAAAGTGTGCGTAAATATAGAGTTGGACCTAATAAAACCCTCACTTTAAAGAAGAAAAGTCGCAAAAGGAAAATAACGACTGGCTTAAAAGATAACGGCGTTAAAAATTTAATTGGATTAGAAATTTATCACATGTACGAAGAAAGTAAGTTTCTATTATATATATAAAAATATATTTGATAAAAAAGTTTGGTGAATTTAGTTTATATCGTTAAGTTGTGCCAAATGTAGGCAACCAACTTAAAGTTTTTGGTAGAATTTAGTTTGAGTTACTTGAGCTTAGTTTCAATAAACGAATAAATTTTAATCTTATCCAGCTAATTTATTATTTTCTCAAAAGTGATTATATTAACGCTGAATAAGCAATATTTTAAATTATATATTATCACAAAACGTACTCAATATTGTGTTATATAATCCACATAATAAAGTACGTTAGATAAAAAAGGTAAAATTCCGAGTCGTCCAAAACTAGTTTCTGGTAGAAATAATAGAATATTAGTATGAGTTTGAAAAAAAGGTCGACGAAATACTCTAATGAAATTAGCTATGACACTTGTGCTTAGTTGTGGCTCATATGGTTCATATGGCTCTAAAATGACTTCTAGAATTTCCAAAATTGAAGATTCCATCCAAATGCGGATGTATTTTGTATTAGATTATAAATGCCGTTATTTTTTATTGGATAATTATTCTGCAAATGGATTTTAAGAAGCAGTGCAAAAATAAATAAAAACTGTAAATAAACAATTAACATTACAATGAGCAAAATTAGGGTTTGTTATGTTAAAGAACTGGTGCTCCATTACTTTTAACCGCTCATGAAAAGGCATCTTTAATTTTTTTGTATTTTAGAAGCAATGAAAATAGTAGTACAACATAGAATCTATTAGCTTTGAACATGCAACATTTGTTCACTTAAATATTCCCATGGACTAGATAACTTAGTGTGTGGTACATTACAAGAAATAGAAAAGAATTAAATGCTTCTAATGGCAATATAACGTTCGAGTAAAAAGTGTCTTCAGCTGTTCGCACATGTGTGAAGGAAGCTTGTACCCTACGCCTCGTGATGTAGCGTTTCATGTACAATTCCTATTTACAGATTTTATTGTCTTTTGATGACCAACTACCGGAAATATCTCAGTTGTTTTTGTAGTAGGAAATTTCGTAGACATTTAAGTTATGCGAATATAAAAGCCATTGGGGTGCAAGAATTCGAGTAAAAATAGAAATATACCTCAGGAATACTAATTAAATTCGATATATAATTAACTATAAAAATGCTTAATAATTTATTGAATACGCTGCACTTTTTAATTATGTTAACCCATTTGATCCCACAACATTTTTTTTTCGATAATAGAAATATAATTTTTTTCAAATGTCCTTGTTGTATCTGCGTTAAATAGTAACAATTCATTGTTATTTGATAAAAAAAATTAAATTTTTAGCAAAAAGTAGGTATACCCATACGAGTACAATGGGCTGATGGGAGTCAAAAATTTTAAAACATTGTGTAAAAATGAAAATAATTTATTTTCTTACAATATAGGTACATACCTACTTGGGTATATCCTGTATTATAATCTAACTAGTATGAAATTGTACAAAATTGTACGTCGAAGTTATTTGTCTATTTTCTTTGGAAAATGACCGCTTCCATCCATTTTTAGACTAATTGGTACAGATCCTGCTAGTCGTTTTCTAGAATAAGTAGATTTTCCAAAACTTCTTAAATAATGACGTACTACATCTCTTTGGAAAGCCAAAAGAGCCATTTCTTTATTTTCAGCAAATATTTGTAACCTTCACGAGTTAACAAGAGCTGAGTTGAGCATGCGGGTAAAAATGGGCCACCACTATTTGCATTAATATTCCTTGTACTGCACTTAAATAATCTGTGAAAATGACTGCTTCCAATTTGGACTGGTTTGATATATGTTGTAAGGCTTTAGATATAGCATACAATTCGGAGGAATATGTGGAGTACTCCTTAGGTACCTGGAACTGATGTTTAATTGTTTCGTCAACAAAAGCTACGCCTACCGTTTCCATTTCAGAAGTTTTTGACGCATCTGTATATATTTGGTAATATCTTTTTACTTGTCTTTAATCGCTTGAAATCGTTGTAGAATTATATGTGATGAAGTATCAGATTTGCGATACAGTAGAAGATTTGTCTTATATTTGGGAAGTTTTATGGTCCAAGGAGGAGCGTAGTTTATTTCAATAAAAATAACTTTCGAAAAACTTAAACCTTTCAAAAGGTGATTCTTTTACTAAATGATGCAGAAAGAAAGGGGTTTTGTTCAAAAATTTAATGAAAATTGTCAGAAAATGTGTAGGAGTAAGCAGGGTTATTAGAGTTTGCTCCAATTTTAGCTGCATCTTGTAAGCTCAGTCTGTGTCTTCTATTGAAAGAGGTGTCCAATTGCTTTAATAAGCTATCTTTAGCTGATGTGGACTATTGATCCATAATCTAGCTTGCTACTAATCTGTGTTTGAACTTCAGTTAGTGTGTGCCAGTGTGGGTCTTAAAATAAACATCTCCAAAACAAAATTCATGACAAACCAAGTAACTGGCGGAAATATCAATATTGAAGGCAACGAAGTAGAGCTGGTGGAGAAATACATATCCCATGGACACGAAATAAAGATCACAAGAGACAACCAAACATGCGAACTATGAAGAAGAATAAATCTAGCATGGACAGCCTATGGAAAACTCAAAGACATCTTTAAAAGCGATATGCCAATTTCTTTAAAACGTAAAACATTTGACCAATGTGTGTTGCCTGTAATGACCTATGGTGCCGAAACTTTGACATTGACTGCTATAACTTCTAAAATGCTGCAAATAGCTCAGAGAAAAATGGAAAGATCAATGCTGAGTATATCGATTCGTGACCGGGTTAGATATGTTGGGTTGCCACACTAAAATGGAACTAAGCCAGACACGTCGCCCGAATCAGTGATGAAAGGTCAACGAAGAGATTGCTTAAGTGGAGGCCTAGGTTCTACGATTATGTTGACAGCTAACATATGATTTCGATTTATTTGCATGCGGCACCTCCAATTTTCAGTCCTTCTGATCATTTTATAAAAATAAATCAATTTTGTTATATATATTTTTAAATTATAATTGTTTTATGAAAAGTGACAATGACTTTATGTTGTATAGTAAGTTGTATTATCTGGCATCGCCGTAATATAAGGGGACTGGCAGACAGCAAAAAGTATTGCTCAAGCATAATTGCATAGCATCGCCGCAGTGTATAGTGGCTTTAATAACTCTCTCAAATTACGTGGTAAATCAGAATTAAATACCGTGAAACAAACTATAACACTGAAATCCATAACTTTCTCACACAGCTAATAATTCCGGTGAAGACGAAGCATAGCAACGCCTAGAGCGTACTCAAATAACCCTAAATCGTCGTATCTCACAAGATGTGATTACTACAAATGAGAATTGTGATGTAACTGAAATCGAGACGTGCAGTCTGGTGGATATTAAGCTTGTCGGAGATGCCGATAAACCGATTATTTACTATCTTGATTCTTGTTTTCAGCTTCAACAGGTTCCTGAACTTTTACTTAAACTTCTTACCGGTACTGTTGAAATGTGCATCGCGATAACACACACGCGAATCGGCTTTGGTTTGGTATATCACGGAATAATTGATTAGGTAGATTTAAGGTAGGGTTTTATGCGAATGTAGGTATATTTAAACTCACCAATATATATATTATATATATATATATATATATATTATATATATATATATATATATATATATATATATATATATATATATATATATATATATATATATATATATATATATACAGGGTGAGTCACGCTCAAGGGGACGGAGCCTACCGGGGAAATGGCTAAAAATTTTAAAAATTCCTTTTGTAGGAATACGTAGGTCAGTACCGGCTACAAATTAAAATTTGTGAGATATATACAGGGTGTCCCAATTTGGCGTAATGATATAAACTTATACTTTTTTAAATTGAATAACCTATACTTTACTTTAATTTTGAATTCTACTGAACAAAATAATGTTACTTTATTCAACATTCCCTATACCTATTTTTGACCGGTTTCGATTTATTTGGGTTTTTCTGAAAATGTACTATTCGCGAAATTAATTAATTACACAATATCGCATCAATTATAATTAACGCCTTTTTGTCAATTAATTTTCAAGTGTCCATGCTTTACATCAGAATAATTACCAATTAAAATTAATCTACAGAGTGTTCGCAATACGAAGTGTCAATGCTGTATAATAGTTTGTGTAATTACTTTCTTAACTTAAATGGGACACCCTGTATTTTACTTTAATTTTGAATTCTAATCAAAAAAATAATATTACTTTATTAAACAATCCCTATACCTATCCTTTATAATTTTCGATTAATTTGGGTTTTTTTGAAAATGCACTATTCTTGAAATTAATTAATTACACTTTATTACATAAAGTTAAACAAAACACACTAGAAAAAAATTAATTTACATTAAATGTTCAAAATGGTGTCCATTTTCTTCAATACATAACCTCACTCGGTGTTCAAAATTTTGTTTTACTCTTCTTAGCATTTCTGGAGTAACTGTTGCAAACGCATTACGAATACGCGTTTTCATGTCTTCAGCGGTTGTAGGTGGAGTTTGATAAACCAAACTTTTAATATATCCAAAAAAAAAGTCCATTGATGTTAACCCAGGTGATCTAGGGGGCCAATTGACAGCACCACCCCTACCTATCCACTTTCCGGGAAATTTTCTTTCTAAATATTCTCTAACGTTACGCGTGTAATGTACTGGAGCACCGTCTAGCTGCACAAACATTGTTCTTCTAATATTTAAAGGGATATTTTGCAAAAGTATCCAGAAGTCTCTTCGTAGAAATCTTAAAAACTGTTGTCCATTTAAATGGCCATTACAAAAATACGGTCCTATCACATGTTCTCCTATTATTCCACCATATACATTAAGGGACCATCGGTTTTGTCGATCAGTACATCTATATTCATGTTGATTTTCCGTATTATAATAGTGAAAGTTATGTCGGTTCACGAGTCCATTATTATGGAAAGTAGATTCATCAGTGAACAAAATTTTATCAAAAAAATGTTGATCTGCTCCCGTTTTGTCTAGAAACCATAAACAAAATTCTAACCTACGTTCAAAATCAGTTCCATACAAATGCTGATGCATTTGAATATGGTATGGGTGATATTGATATTTTTTAAGAATTCTACATATACTAGTTTGGCTTACTTCAATCTCCCTGGCCATCGTCCTTGTACTTGTATTTGGATTTTCAATAACTGATTGAATAACTTCTAATTCGGTATTTTCATCTTCAGTTGTCGGATTTATTAATTTTCGTTTAGTATAAACAACACTGCCAGTTTCACGAAACCTTGTTAAGACTCTGTCATATACTTCTTTACGAGGATGACGTTTTAAGGGAAATCTCTCAGCATAGACTCTTGATGCTAACAAATTGTTTTGATCACATTCACCCAGTATTAAAATCATATTTACTCGGTCTTCAATTGAATAATCTGCCATTTCTATTATCTATACAGTTAATAGTTTGACAATTAGTTTGACATCTAGGTACCTTTTGTTTTTTCATGGCATTCTTTATAATAACGAGCTATGTAATTAATGCCATTTAATGTTCCATGTAACATAATGCAAATAGATTTGAAGATACTAGATATTAATATAAAATTTTATAATAGTTTGATTATAATAATTGTTACAACATTCAAATACAGGGTTTTTGTTTAAGTTAGAGTAGAACTTTATGTAATAAAGTGATAAAAATTAATTAATTTCAGGAATACATAGTGCATTTTCAAAAAAACGCAAATAAATCGAAAATTCTTAAAGATAGGTATAGGGATTGTTTAATAAAGTAATATTATTTTTTTTTTAAATATTATTCTGATGTAAAGCATGAACACTTGACAATTAACTGACAAAAAGGCGTTAATTAAAATTCATGCGATATTGTGTAATTAATTAATTTCGCGAATAGTAAATTTTCAGAAAAACCCAAATAAATCGAAACCGGTCAAAAATATGTATAATAAATAATCAAAAATAATAAAGTAACATTATTTTGTTCAGTAGAATTCAAATTACAGTGAAATATATGTTGTTCCATTTAAAAAAATATAAGTTTATATCATTACGCCAAATTGGGACACCTGTATATATCTCACAAATTTTAATTTGTAGCCGGTACTAACCTACGTATTCCTGCAAAAGAAATTTTTAATATCTGTAGCCGTTTCCCGGTAGGCTCCGTCCCGTTGAGCGTGACTCACCCTGTATATATATATATATATATATATATATATATATATATATATATATATATATATATATATTATATTTACTTCATCCGGTGTTCCACAGGGATCAAATTTAGGTCCATTGTTGTTCTTTTATTTTTAGATATCAATAACAGAAAATTATGTTTTGCGGATGATCTTAAAATATCTTAAAATATACTGTGAAATTAAAACAATGGTCTGTATAGATTTACAGAACGATCTAAATTATATAGATACTCGGTGTGTAAAAAACAAACTTTTTCTTTTAATGTCAATAAGTGTAAAGTAGTAAGTTGTTCTAGAAAGGAAAATAAGATTGATTTTAATTATGTAATTCAGGAGTCGGATCTTGAAAAATGTAATAGCATTAAAGATTTAGGAGATATATTTGATTCAAAATAACCTTTAACAACCATATTGAGTAGAAAGTATCCGATGCTAAGAAAATAGTATGTACAGTAATAAGTACGGTTTTATCATCAGAAACTGTAGAAATTTTAGCAATATAAGACCGATTAAACTGCTGTATCTATCGCTAGTGCGAACAAAACTTTAATATTGTAGCTTAATTTGGTATCCCATTTATAAATGTTATATGCAACAGATTGAAAAGGTACAACGGAAACTTTTAAAATATTTAGTATTTATGGTTGATGGTATATCCCGTCAATGGTTAAGATTACGATTCGTTATGTAACAGGTTTAATATTGTAAGGTTAGAGTTAAGAAGAATTATTATATTTTCGGTTTTATTTTTATATAAGTTGTTACACAACTGTATTGACTACAGTGATATATTAGGTCAAATTAGATTTGATATGCCAAGAATTACTTCCAGGTCGACTATCCGACTATCGTGTTTACTTGTCCACGTGCGAGAACAAATATGTTACTGAAGTCACCCATTTATGTGACGTACGATAATTATAACAAAATATGCAACCATTGTTGGTTTAAAAAGGCTTAAAAAAACTCGTTCGTTCGTAAAAAAAACATATTTATGTTCGTTTTTGTGACTATTTATATTTATTCATATCATGTCGATAAACAGGAAAACAGGGGAACCTGTTTATTTTACTAGTATTGTTGGTAAAAGTAAACTAATTAGTAATTATTTATTAACTTCATCTGCAGGTGGATATTTTCCTGAGTTGTCTAGTTCTAAAACATGTTGAAAATAGCTTCTTCAATATTTCAATTCTCCAATAATTTTTCAGTTGAAATCATAATGTTTTTTTATCAATTTTTTAACACCAACTGCTTTTTCTTGTTTTACTTGTAAAGTAAATCTTTGCCTTTTAAAGCACGTGGTCTAAGTAATTTATTTATTAAGAGCGGTTTCATCATCCTATCTCCTGATGTATTGCTACAAAGGATGTAATAATGTTACTTGATCTTCACTTGCTTTATGTCCACTTGCAGTTATTTCATCCTTTGCGATGTAAGTACGATTATGCATTTTTTTTTTCATTACAGTCCTGTTTCATCAGCGTTAAATACGTGATCCTCACAATAGTCTATATTTTCAATAGTTTTAACTAGCTCCTATGGAAATATTTTTGCTGTTGCTTTATCTACTGTAGCACTATCTCCTGTGATTGTGATGTTATGCGATTAGCCATCCTTTAGCTGAAAAAATTTTACCAACTTGGGAAGTGGAAGCTGGTAGCTCTGTTTCATTAACTCATAAAACTGAAGAGCTTTTTCCTGGATTAAATAACCACTTACAGGAATTCTTCTTTGAATTAGTTTCTCAATCCAAATTGCGATGGCTCTTTCTTCTCTTTTTAATAATATATCTTTTGAGTAAGATGAAAATTCGGCGCTTAATTTTGTACCAGAAATTATAGATTTTCTTACACCAACTTCATTCTTCTTAATTGCTCTTACATTTGATTCGCCTAAATTAATTAAGGTAGAATCGTGTTCTTGCGTTTTTGCCACTGTATTGGGAATATCATCTTTATCTTCCAAAAAGATGCATCTAAGGCTGAATAATCATCCATTCGTAAACTAATTGCGCTCTCAGAACTCGATTCAATTGTTTTCTTTTTCGCCTTTATCGACTATTTATTTGTTTTTGTCAAACTTCTTGCAGTGCTTTCTGAACGAATTCTTTCCAAAACCTCTGCGCTAGTAAGACATTCAGAAAAATATTTTCGAACTCCGATTTCGAATTATTCCGTTTCAGTGGGACTGATCTTTTTTCTTACCTCTTTATTGCTGATAATATTGAGAGTTCTAAGGTTTTTTCGGTGTTACATTTTTCTGTATAGTGGCTAGACTGTCACCGCGGGGGAACAAATAGGGGTCTGACATCCTTCTATTGCCTCCGGGTGCTCTGTAGAGGGCTTCGGAGACGTCAACGAATGCACCTCTACCCAAGTCTATTTACTGGATATAGACCTGTGAAATTTTCTTCTGATGACTCGTCTTCAAAAAGACGAGCTATTTCTTACATGACTTATATGTGAAAAAGTCGAAACAAACATCAGGTTTTGGTCTTCGGTGACTTGCCTTGATAAAGGCAAGATATTTCTTACATGAACAAAAGGAGGTAGTCGAAATAATAACACCAAATATTGTTGAAATAAAATACTCAGCCACACAGTATAGGAAAGCTAAAAACAAGAAAAGCAGAGCCCCGAGAGCACTAAGCTCTCGGAGAGCCCGTGAAGGACTGACTTGATTGAAAGCAAGCAAGCAATTTGATTGAACCCAGCCTATGAGACATGTTCACCCAGGTAGTACGATCGGGTGTAACAATTCATTGGAGCAAGGTGTTTTAACTCGTGTTTAAAAACAGGAATCACCCACCGTGCTCCAATGCTCTAGACCATCCCTTTCCCCCCTATAGCAATCTGATTCGCTATAGAGGCACAACAATCAGCCAAGTGCTCTTCATGTGGAGGTCCTGGGTAATTGAACCCAACATGGTTTCCTAACCGTATGTGAAAACTCAGGACAGCGCATCTCCGCTTTATTCTGTTTATCTTAATGTAGCTTATCCGCGAACTAAAATTGCTTACTTGGGCCTCAAGTCTCCGCTCTGAGTCCCGGCTCAGCTCGGCGACTTGGTGCTCAAGGGGGTTGGGCCCTACGTGCCGGGTTTTGGGGTTTTTGTTAGTTTTTTTGGTGGCCGAAGCCGGTTTTTGTTAGTGTTTTTTAATTTTTTTGGTGGCCGAGGCCGTTTTTTGTGTTTTTTATGATTTTTTTTTGTAGGTTGCCTGTGAAAAGAAAAGTCATAATTAGTACATAGTCTACACTATAATAAAGAAAATATTTAAATATTATACATTACCACAATGTAGACTGCATCCTAGTGTGAGCAACAGGGCCCACTGTGAATGAGGCGATTTGCGATATTCTGGGTGATTTGAGCTACGAACTGTCTTCTTTATGTGTGTGTGTTTTGATTAGATTTTCTTCTCACTCTGGGCTTTTTGTAATATTTTGTCCCTATTGGGGGGTTGTTTATTTTTCCCTCTGGTTTTGCGTTAGTCTAATATTTGTTGTTTTGGTCTTTTGTGCTTCCATCTGTGGAAAGCGTCATACCTCATTATCTCTCGTAGGATGTGACTAGGGTGGTTCTCTAGTTCTGCGAATTTTATCCTAGCTTTTTCTTTCATTGTATCAGTCACTCTGATTTGCTGTAACTCTCTGAACAGGAATCTTTCAGCTACGTATCTTGGTACGTTTACCGCTTCTCTTAGGCTTTTGTTGTGTTGTGCCTGTATTTTCTTTTTCGTTGTGTTGCATATATGTCCCCATGCAAGTGATGCGTATGTCAGTATAGGAAGGACTATACTGTTTATTTAGCCTTATTTTGGTTTTTATGCGTAATTTGCTTTTCCTTCCCGCTAGGCCTCTTATTGCGGCCCTTGCCATGTTGGCTTTTTGTACTGTGGCTTCTACGTGTTTATTGAAGGTTAGTCCTTTGTCCATTATTACTCCGAGGTATTTCGCTTCGCTTTTCCACTCAATGGGATTTTCTTGCACTGTGACCTGTTCTTCTGGTTGTTCTCGCCTCTTTTGGAAGAGTACAGCTTGTGTCTTGTCTGAATTGATTTTAATTTTCCACTTTAGACTCCATTCTTCAATGTCGTCTAACGCTGTCTGTAGATTGGTGACTGCTATGTCTACATTTCGGTGTTTGGCCGCTATCGCTGTGTCGTCAGCATAGAGACTTAATAATGTACCTGGTGTTCTAGGTATATCTGCTGTGTATATCGTGTACAGCAGAGGTGACAGTACCGCTCCCTGTGGTACTCCAGCTTCCGGGTTCCCGAGTTCGGATAGGACTTGTCCTATCCGGACTCTGAAACTGCGGTTGCTCAAGTAAGAAGAGATCAGCCTTGTCATTGCTCCGCTGTACCCGTAGTCTCTCATTTTGTATAGTAGTCCCTTATGCCAGACTCTGTCGAAAGCTTTACTTACGTCCAGGAATGCAGCTCCTGTATATTGTCTGTCGTTAAATCCTGCTGCTATGTACTCTGTTAGTCTGAGTACTTGTAGCTCGCTAGAGTGTTCTGATCTGAAGCCAATTGGGCTTCTGGTATGATGTTTAGTCTGTCTGTTTCAGCTTGGAGTCTGCTGAGTATCACTCTTTCTACTATTTTGCTGATTGCTGGTAGTAAGCTTATCGGCCTGTAGTTTTGTGGGAATGTGCTGTCTTTTCCGGGCTTCGGTAACATTATGACATGGGCCTCTTTCCATCTATTTGGGAATTTTTTGAACCTTAGCATTGCGTTAATGATGTTTGTTAGATAAACAATGGCTTTTGCTGGTAGATATTTTAGAGCTCTGTTCGTAATTTGGTCTGGACCGGGAGCCTTTTTTGGTGAGCTGTTCTTGATTAGCTCATTTATCTCCTCCGGTGTTGTTGGAGGGATAATTTCGTTTGGGTTTTCCGGTCTTTCTCTTTGTCTTTCGACTTCTTCTATGAAGTCGATGTCTTCGTCTGGGTGGTAATTTAATGTACACTCTCTCTCGAGAGTACTCCTCATTACCTCTGCTTTTTCCTCTGTGCTATATACTATACCATTTTCTCCATGTAGTGGGGGAATTGGTTTTCTGTCACTTCGTAGGATTTTTTGCAGTTTCCAAATATTTTGCATATTTGGACTTTGTTCTTCCATGTCCCTTATGTGGTTTTCCCAGCTTTCACTACGGTGTTGTTGTAGTGCTGTTTTGACCTCTCTGTTTAATCGATTTGCTCTGTTTTTGTCTGCTTGGTTTCTTGTTCTTCTTGCTGTCTGTTTAGCTCTGTTTTTTTCCCTTATCAAGTCTTTTATTACTTGAGGTATATCCTTGAATCTTCCCGTTTGCATTACTACTTCCTGTTCAGTAGTGCTATTCCTGATTGCTTGTTGGATGATGTTTTCCAACTCTAGGACCTTATCTTCTATTTCTCGTGGATTGTTTATCACTGGGACAATGTTTATTCCGGTGCTCACGAGTCTCTTGAAGTTTGTCCACTTTGTTTTCTTTTTGATCTTTTTGGTTGTACTTTCTTCCTCCCACGTTCCTAGTTCTAATAGGATGGGGTTGTGGTCAGTTGTACCTTCATTTAGTGTTTGTAGTTCTGTTTGTAGTCCTAGGTTTTTTGCAACTACTATGTCTATATGCGTTGGAAGTGCGTTACCTGGGTAATGCGTTGGGTCTGTGGGGCCCATTGCCATGACTTCTTCGTTATTTTCTATGTACGCGTTTAGTAGTCTTCCATTTCTGTTCGTAGCTCTATCATTCCAGTTAGGGGATCTTGCGTTTAGGTCTCCTATGATGATAGAGGGTTCGTCGTTTAGGAACATATTTAGATCGTCGTCGATCAGCGGATCTTGCGGTCTTACGTAAGCGGAGGTAATTCTGACTTCTCCTTGCCTCATTTCTAATCTTATTGTTGTGGCTTGCATAGTTACTGGTTGCGGTGTTAATAATCTAGTGTGTTTTATGCCTTTTTTCACAAGTATTGCTGTGCCACCTGCTCTCGCTGTGTTATCGTTCCTATATACGTCGTATCCTGGGAATTTGATATTAACGTTGTTCGTGAGTTTTGTTTCTTGAATGGCTACGACGTCCATTTCGTATCTATTGACCAGTTCGTCCAGAATATTCTGGTTGGTCCTTATACCCCCTGGATTCCAGGAGCCTATCCTCAAGTATCCCCTATTAGTTTGCACTAGTTCAGTGCTAACTTGAAGTCTTTTATCGCTTCATTCACTACCCTAGTGAGTAGTTCCTTTACGGAGTTCACTAGGCCGTCTTGATGTTGTTTCGAGATGAGGATGGTTTTCTCATTCTCCTGGGGTTTTGCTGCCTGGGCGTAGGATAGCCCAGTGGGAGCTGTTTGTGGCCTGCTTTGCGTTTCTGGCCTTTGTCTCTGTTGTTGTCTGCCCCAGGTTGGACATCTGGGACAGCCTCTGAAGTTGGCCGGGTGTTGACCTTTGCAGTTGGCACATTTTGCCTTCTGCTCTTTTGGCATCGTGCAGCTCCTCGTTTCATGCTCCTCGCCGCACTTTACACATCGAGGTGCTTTGAAGCACGCCCTTTGTGCGTGGTGGTAGCCCTGGCAGTTGAAGCATTGTGTGGGCCCTGTTGCTTTTCTTAGTTCCTCTATTCTGACTTTCATGTGCATCAGGTTTGTGATGCGCTTTAGTTTTTCTACGTCCTCTCGTTCCACCGTCATGACGAACATTGGCAGGTTCCTTTTGTCGGGTTTCCTCGAAATCATATTCTTGACCGACAATACTCCAATATTGTGGTCATCCAATATCTCGTCGTGAATACCCTTTGGGTCTGTTGAAGATGGTAGCCCTCTTAAAACCATTCTTGGTTTTATATCCTCCTCCAGTGGAAATGCTATCCACTGGATTTTCGTCTCCTCATTGAATTTTTCAATGATTTTTAACCATCTTCCTGTAGTCTTCAGGGCTTTTTGCTTGTATAAGCGTTTCTCGGCCGCTTCTGGACAGTTTGTTGTTTGTTATAACCTGTGCTTTTTGGGCGATGTTTAGTATGGCCCTGTGTAGTTCACACTCTGTAATTTAATTACAGGTGGCTTTGGTACCCAAGTTTTCTTGGGTACCTCTTCTATGTCCATCTGTGTCGGTGTTGGAGAGTGTCGATCGACTTGCGCATCACTAGCCTGTGCACCTTCTTGGGGTTTGGTGGGGGTGAGTGGGGGGAAATCTTCTTTTTTCTTTGTTTTTGTTGCCATCTTTGGGCTTTTCCTCTTGTTGTTTTTTGTTTTTTGGAATTGCTCCTGTAGCCTTCTTTTTGGTTATGGCCTGGTTTTCCAGGTTTTCTTCTTTGTTCTTCGGTGCCTGTTTTTCCAGGGTTACCTCAGTTTTGTCCTCAAGTTGGTCGAACTTTTTGTCCATGTGATCGATTATGGATTTTTGGGAGTTTACAATTATGTCTTGTAACTCCTCTATCTTCTTTTTGAGGGCGTTGTTCTCGGTTTCCTTTTCTTGTAGGAGCTTCTTTAGTGTTTGCAGTTCAGACTTTTCGTCCTCGCTGCTCTTCTTCCTGATCCTCTTTCCTGCTTTTGGTGTTTCGTCGTCCGTAGTTTCTTCTATTGTGCGGTTTCCCTCCGCACGGGCTTTTGTCCTCCTTTTCTTCGTCTTGGGACGCTTGAATTCGTCCGTGGCATGGGCTTCCCAGTCATCTACTACGGGGAGGTCATTGAAAACATCGTAGTTAGTAGATGTTTCGTGTCCGTCGGAAGCGTCGTGGGACAGCAACGCGTTGTAGATGTTACCGTGGAGTTTCCTCTCACGGCAACCATCGGGGTTGGATGGGTTCGCCTTACGAGTCGGCGGAGACCGTGAACGGTCCATTGTGGGGGGCGGGGCCTAATCAAAAAATTTGAAAGAAGGCTTTTTTGTTGTCCGTCTGGCCCGTTGCCAGCACGGATTCTGGGTGCCACCCAGTGACCTAACGCGGTTGTTCACGCTCTAGGCAGAACTAGAGCGGAGATCCTCTTGCGTTTCTCAACTCTCTGACCCTGGGGCCGTGTCTGCCAGATATAGAATTCTAAAAAACTATATCCCACAGTGACTTGATTGACCTGAAAATCGCCTATTTTTATACTTTCCGAAGTAGCGATTAGGGATTTCCAGGTCAGGGAGGGGCCAACAGGGAAAATAAGGGGCGGGGCGATGCGTCTCGAACGTGAACTAGTCGCGTCCGAGAACAAGACGTACTGGTAGAATTTACCTGACTGATAGTTGCAATTAACCTGAAGTTCTAACTTTTCTTGAAAAATTGGAGCAGCTCGTTCTTGTTGTAGATCTGTAGTGTACGTGTGTGCTGATGACACTTCAAATTTTTGTAATACCTTATCCTTATTTAGAGAATAAATACATGACCGTAGCACGATAATATTCTTTTAACTCATTGCGCCACGATTTCTTCACGCATTTAAACACTCCCATATCTAAGGACTGCAAAGCATGAGATATGTGGGCCGGCAAACACAAAAGTTCAATATTATTAGCACAGGCCACTTCGATCAATGGCACAGTCAAGTGTGAATTATGACCATCAAGTTTTCCAGTTTTGCAGTATGTTTAAGGAAAGTGTTTTTAAACCAATTGGCAGACTGAACTGGTTCCATCTATCATCATGGCGAACAGTTAAATATAACATCGTCAAAGCCATTTTGGCACCAGAATACCTGTATGTAGTGTAAACCTTTATAATTTACAAACAAAGGTAAATACTCTCCTATTGCACTTCAGCAAACCAGAACGATGTACATTGATTTTGTTACGGTACCTTATACGGTTACGTGAATTTTTAGATGCTTTTCGACATAAAAATTTTTGTTTGTTTGCATCCAACGTCTGTTTAAAAACCAAACCAGACGTCACGGTAGAATATTTTGTGTGGTTTTTTTCCTAAACCATTCTTTTCAATAGTGTTTTGTAGCTGTCCATAAAAGTCGCTTAACACTTCCACTGAACAGGCTTCAGCGAGGTTCGTGGGAAGATTTTGAGCAATCAAAGAAAGCCAGATGTTTGGCGCACCCTGTACATTCATATACTTTAGCAATATAAAATTTAATTTACTTTTCGGAATTTCAGAATGATTTCCGAAGTGAAAATTGAAACCTCAAAGTGAACGTATTTTCAACTAAAATTGTCATTAATTTCCATTAAAGATATTAAATAATATTACAATTGATTCAGAACAACTATAATTGAGTTTCATCTGTCTCTATAGTGACCGTAAATTAAATGTTAGACTAAATAAATTAATCAATTGAGGAACCATTCAATATTTCGCTTAGAAAATCTTGCGTGAAACGTTAGGAAACATCTATTATTTTATTTTTGGAGAATCTAGTACTCATATATAAGTATTTAGATCCTGTTATCTCCTTTTTATTTGCTTTAAACTTTTATTACAAGTAATAAACCACAGTCAAAGCTGGATAAGTTATTAATTGTTCCGATTACTGCAGTTATACTCATATTGATCAATTGCGTTTAATCATTAAATACTTTATCATATTTGTTTCGATCAGTCGCAAGATGATAATTGTAAATAATGAATTTAGCACTAACGGCAATTGTTGAACGGTGGTACGAAACAGTAATGAGGCCACCCAACTCAGCAGTTTCTAATTTAGTTGTGTTTTATTTTTTGGTTATGTTAGAAACAGCGGCGTAGTGGCCCAATGACTCTTTGGGTTTTTACTTGTTACCGATGTTTGGACATTATTGGTACAGTCGCCACCAAATTGTTGTAGAATTTATTATCTGCATGTCATTATGAAGTCGTTTCTATTTGATGGGAATAGTAACTACAGCAGGCAGCAGGTATATCAATAAATAAATAGTCCAGTCAATCAGGGATACCGGCGTTTGATTTTTGTCTTGAAGTTAACTATTGGTGAATTGTTAATGTTGTTCATTCAGTTGTTTATGTTTTTTATAAATATATAAAAAAGAAAGGAATAACACCAGCTTTCAGAACAAATAACAACTTAGGTTAATATATTAAAAACAACAATTGAAAAAAAAAATTAAAAACACTTACACAGTGGTGTGTACAAACTTAAATGTGGCGACTGCCCAAAAACTTACATCGGTCAAACTGGTAGAAATTTTAATAAACGAATAGCAAAACATAAAAGGGCTTTCAATAATAGAAAAACAGATTCTACATACGCACTTCACCTTCTAGATCATAACCATTCTTTTAACGACGAATTTAAAATTCTTCACATTCAAAATAAAGACCTTAAGCTATATTTGTTAGAATCTATGGAAATCAACAAATTAAAAAACACATACATAATTCTGAATGACCAACTTGAGACAAACAGTTCTCTCTTCCTTAACCTATTTCGTTAAAGACTATAAAGTGTAAACGCATGTCAAAAATAGATCACTTGAGAAAGGCAATCAGCCGAAACAGCTGTAGTGATAAGAGTTTAAAATAAATTTTGTGGACGTTTTGAAAACAAAGTTTTCAGTGTTTTATTATTTCAATTTAGTTTATGTTAAAATAATCGTAATTTTTTGGTTTCGTTTTTTATGTTTTCTCTAAGTGCGAAATAGTAACTTGCTAATGTTAAAGAAAAACGAAAAAAAAAAATAATAAAAAGGCTTGTGGTCGACATAAGATTTTCGCCACATTGTATAATAATTGTGTTATACATCAATAGACCAAGCGACATGAGATCGTTTGGTCTAGTGATGCCTAACTAAAATATCACTTTTAGTGAATTATTAGTAGACCACAAGCTATTTTTTCTTTTTGGGTATGTAAATGAAAGTCGTTGTTTTAAATATTTTATATTACTTAAGAAATTAATCAAAGATATAAAAAAAACTTGAACTCAGTGTCAACAGTGGGTACAATTTTCTGAATATTATGAAAATAGTAATAAAAAAACATTACTTCTCTCGTATGTCAAAGTCCAAGTCTCCATTAAATCCGTCAATGTCATCTTCTACTGTATTGTTACTGAAAAGGGAGCGATACATAGGTTTTGCATCATTTGATATTAGGTGCATTAACGATCTTAAGTCGTTAAGCATAGGCACAGAAAGTGGCTTGCCTGTGGGTCAAAAAGCAATCAAGTGGTTACTTAATTGCATTGCAACGGGCCGTCCGTTTTGAAGTTTCTTGTGAAGATCTACTTTAACTTCACTAGTTTTAAAACCAGTTTTTTATAAAAATACTCAGTGGTTTGTCCCTTTTTATTTAAATTTCTCATGTTTTAAGCCAGCTTACCTTACTGTTTTTTATGTCTTTACGGTTTGTTAGTGGGTTCTTTTTACGGGATTTCTTCATCACGTTTAGGTAATCATCAACGGTATATAAACGTTGTTGAAATTTTATAGCATTTTTAATATCTCCAAAATCACTATCATTGGTTAAAAAACTATGACCAGGAAAGAGATAGCGTAATGTATTTTTTCCAAGGTAGGATGAGTTTCCAAAATCGTTTTCAGAATTAAAACTATTTTGATGTTGCGGCTTTTTGGCAAAAACAAGGAAAAGTACGGGTAGTAATACAGTTTGGTGGGGCAACGGCTTACGTTGAAGATGAGGTTGAAAGCCCGAAGCCCATTTAATAAAGCTAAAACTAACCAAGATGGGGATGTCTACAGGTATAAGCTAACGCTATACAATAAAGAAATCCGGAAAGCTAAAAGGAATTCATGGAGAGAGTTTTGTGAGGAGATTACAGATTCCCGGTATGTTCTCGAATCCATAAATCCTGGCAAAAGATGGTACTACAACGAAGGAAGTAGGTTTTCTAAATAAAGCTAATGGCAAATTTACGGACACCAAAGAGGAAAGTCTTATAGAACTGATAAATATGCACTTTTCGGGCTCAACAAGTCTGGATGATGCAAATAGACAAACCAACGTAGATCAATCCACAGCAATCACAAGACCAAACAGAATTAGATGGGCTATAAATAAGTTTCGGCCATATAAGTCTCCAGGGACGGATAGCATATATCCAATACTGTTGCATATGGGATTAAAGGTATTGATACCATACCTATGCAAGCTTTTCAAAGCCAGTTTAGCATGGGGGGTCATACCGGATATATGTCAAAAGGTTAAAGTCATATACTTGCCTAAGATAGGTAAAGTATCAGACCTAACACCAAAGTCATATAAACGGATAAGCCTATCTTCCTTTCTATTAAAAACGCTGGAAAGGCTTCTTAATAGGTACATCAGAGATGAAGTGCTAAAAGTTAATCCTCTAAGCAATCGTCAATACGGATACCAACCTGGTAAATCTATGGACTCTGCGTTGGATGATCTAAATAGGCTTATCTCAAAGTCAGTGAAAGATAGAGAGATAGCAATGGCCGCTTTTTTAGATATAGAAGAGGCATTTAATAATGTTACCACCAGCTCTTTGATAGGAGCTATGAGTAGACGAGGGCACCTGCGGTAATATGCAGATGGATAGGGCATCCCTGGAAAATAGGATAGCAATGTCCACTCTGGGTAAAGCAAACCATCAAAGCCAAAGTAGGTGGAGGCTGTCCACAAGGATGAGTTCTGTCCCCTCTACTTTGGGCAACCTTGGTAGATGATCTCCTCAGAAATTTGTCCACAGAAGGCTTCTATTGTCTAGGATATGCTGACGATATAGCAATCGTCCTCAAGGGCAGGTTTGCTTAGGTGGTATCTGTGAGAATGCAAGCAGCCCTAAATATAGTTGACGACTGATGTAAACAAGAGAGACGATAGTCAATGTCCAAAAAACACAAATCGTCAACTTTACCAAGAAAACAGCACTACAAGGCCTTAAACCACCGGTGCTGGGAAGAACAGAGATTTCATTTGCCAAAGAAACAAAATACCTTGGGGTATATTTTGATCATAGGCTTACATGGAATACTCACATTCTAAAAACCACACAGAAAGCTACTATGTCCCTGAGCAGATGTAGAAGAATGTGCGGTAAGAATTGGAGACTTAACCCCAAAATGACCCTATGGTTATACACAAGGGTTATTAGACCCATGATAACCTATGGCTCGGTGACGTGGTGGACGACAAAGACGCAGCAATTGGGAGGAATGAGGCTAGGTAATACACAAAAGCTAGCATGCCTGTGTATAACGGAGGCCATAAAACAACTCCTACTGCATCGTTGGAAGTTCTGTTGAATTTACCACCAATTCATATCTTTATACAGGGCGAAGCCAGATCAGTGATGCACAGATTAATCCATAGTCAGCGACATATAAGCCAGATACATGATACTGACAACAGAAAGCTAATCGAGGAGCTAAAAGCCGATATTGTGATGGGAAACCTATCGATGCAACATCTACGAGATATAGCTTTAACAATAAATTCACAATTAAGATACCAGGCAGGGAAGATTGGAATAAAGATGAACCCATAAAAGCTGTTGCTACCTGGTACACGGATGTAGAGGTGAATTCTAAGCTAGTATGGGATTGCGTGTGTGGCAAGGTGTGGCGTATAGAAGTATAACTTCAATACACTTAAAATCGTCGTAGTACACTAAATGTTGGGTCTTGTATTTATGTTTTTATGTTTTAAAAAATAAAGTTTTGTAATTTTATCCTGACTATTAAGCTTTTCAATAGTAAGCAAAAAATCGAAAAAAATGGTATTTTTTACACTAAATTGTTAATAATTAAAAAAAGACACCGAAATTTACGTAAAAAACATATATTTATATAAACTTATAATAACTAAAAGAAATGTGAGATATCTTGATTAGTCACGGTCCCTAACAGGATCTCTTTTTTGCTTATTTCCGTGTTCCATAAATCTATCTCATGGTTTCTTTGTTTTAAAATATTTTTCAAATTATTATTTTGTTACTTTTATTATTTATTATAGAATGAACATTAATTGTCAGGAAGCTTGTGGTTAACCTTACGATAATAATCTCCATCCCAATCTTAGACATTGTTAGTAAAACCACAGAAGTCATAATTCAGTCCGTCTCTGTGAGCAGTTTCTATCTAATTTTTGTTTTCTTTTTTCGAATGGTGTTCGTTAAAATACCACGAATCTGTCATGTCATCGGATGTTGATCCCATTGAAAACAAAAGAAGAGGGTTCGTGAATTAGCAAGTAAATACCTAAGGAACCCTATAATTTTTTGTCGGCGCGCGCGAATCTCCACAAAGAGATGCGCGTCTGCTGCCCGAGGGTTCCAATCGAACATTTCAAATCGAATGCACTGGCGTGCAGCAAATGCACCAAAAAAGAGGCTGGTTCAGTCGGTAAGGATATTGGTTAGAATGCCCAAAAATTCATGATATATAAATAACATGAAAAATTACTGAGACTAATTAAATGATAAGTAATAATCAAATAAAATACGTGACATTACGGATGTTTTTTTGCTTATTGGCTTTGGCTTGAAAAATTTAGACACGTAATTACATATGAACATTAGTACTCATTCATACAGGATTTTACATGGGGGACACTTTTCACGCTCATGGATTCATCAGAGCGGCTTTATTGTAACAAATAAGACATAAACTGTAATATGTGCCATATGTAAAGGTGGCTGAAGTCCTAAAAGGTAATGGTAATGACAGTTACCTGTTAGGACAGTTGTCACCTAGGCGCCTGGCGGTAGCAGCCGCAACACTTAGGTTAGAAGTTATTGAGTTGAGACACTTGTACTTGTGTTATGTATTCTTAAATAAACAGCCATATGAAAGATCTCTAGTGTTTATTTTAAGCCATATCTTACATGGTGTCAGGTCGGGCCGGGGTTTATTCGAGTTGTGAGTTGTGTCTAGAAGAAAAATGGAAAATCAATTTAAACCCCCAGAACCCCTTGTATTAGATGATGGCAATTTGGCGGCAAACTGGAGGAGGTTCTCTCAAAAATTTAACCTCTACATGGACGCCACCGATTTAGAAGATAAGCCTGAGAAAAAGAAACTGGCCACATTTTTAAGTTTACTGGGAGATGATGGATTGGAATTGTTCAACACTTTCACATTTAATGTAGAAGGAGACGATAAAAAGTTGCAACCTGTCTTGGATAAGTTTGAAGAGTATTGCTCCCATAAGTCTAACGTAATTTATGAGCGGTTTAAGTTCAACAGCATTGTCCAAAAAGAGGGGCAAAATTTTGATAGTTTCGTGACTGAGTTAAAGAAAGCAGTGAAAATGACTGAATATAAAGATCAGGACGACATGGTTAGAGACAGAATTGTTATTGGAATAAAAGACAAACAAACACAAGAAAGTCTCCTAAGAGAATCCAAGCTGACATTACAAAAGGCTATTACAACATGTAGACTAAGTGAAAGCAGTAAAATCCAAGCAAAAGCGTTTACAGCTGAATCAACAGTGGATGCAGTGAGGTCAAATAGAGGCACATCACAAAAAGTTTGCAGTTATTGTGGGTTCAAGCATCGAGGAAGAAAGTGTCCAGCATATGGCAAAACTTGTGCCCGTTGCCAGGGTAGAAACCATTTTGCTGGAGTGTGTAGTAAGAGCACCAACAGTCTGGAGAAAAGAGAGTCGGTGAGCAGGAAGGGAGTACATGAAGTAAAAAACCAACATAGTGGTAGTGAAAGTGATGATAGTGAGTTGTTTATCAATTGTGTCAAAACTGTAGGCTTATTGAAATCTGGAAGTTCTCAGAATGTCTGGAAACAGAAAGTTCAGGTAAAAAATTGCATAGTAGAATTTAAGTTAGATACTGGTGCAGAAGTAAATGTTCTGCCTCTTGAGTATATTCAAAATCTTGGTATACAAAAAATAAATAAAAGTAATGTTACAATAGTATCTTATGGTAATGATGATTTTAAAATAAAACCTGTAGGAGAAATTATAATTAATTGCAAGGTAGAGGCTGCATCTTCAGATATTAAATTTATTGTTGTTGATGTTCAGAACCAAGTACCTTTGTTGGGGTTAGATGCTTGTATTAGTCTTAATCTCATTAAGCGAGTAGAAAGTTTAGATGTAGACTTCAAAACTATGGCTAAAGTTGTAGAAGCATATCCCACAGTTTTTCAGGGGCTTGGACAATTCCCTAATGATTATCACATTTCATTGACAGAAGGTGCAGTCCCTCATGTTCAACCAGTTCGTAGGGTTCCTCATGCATTACATAAGAAACTAAAAGATAAATTAAAACAACTAGAAAATGAGTGTATTATCAGAAAGGTAGAGAAACCCACAGAGTGGTTAAACCCACTTGTAATTGTGGAAAAGAAAAACAAGGATTTAAGGTTGTGCTTAGACCCTAAATACCTGAACAAAGCTATTAAAAGAGAATACTTTTTGATACCCACAGCAGATGAAATTGCTGCAAAATTGTGCAACAAAGAGTATTTTTCAGTTCTGGATATGAAAGATGGGTACTTTCAAATTAAACTTGATGATCAGAGTGCAGATTATTGTACTTTTGGCACTCCCTTCGGTAGGTATCAATTTTGTCGTTTACCTTTTGGAATATGCTCAGCCCCAGAAGTCTTTCAAAGAAAAAACTATGAAATATTTGGTGACATTGAAGGTGTTGGTCTATATTTTGATGATTTGATTATTACAGGTGCTAATGAAGCAGAGCATGACCAAAACCTTCGCCTTGTACTAGAACGGGCCCTAAAGCACAACCTTAGATTCAATAAGGAAAAAATTCAATTCAAGTTAAGTAGTGTTAAATTTTTAGGTCAGATTTATTCCAAACAAGGTGTTGAATTAAATCAAGTATATGTAAAACCTATTCTAGAAATGCCAACACCTGATAATAAATCTGATCTAATGAGACTATTGGGGATGGCAAAGTTTTTGGGCAAATTTGTACCTAACATGTCAAAAGTCACAGCCCCATTAAGAGAACTAACAAAATTAGATGTCCCTTGGCACTGGACTGGTATTCATGATAAATCTTTGTTTCAATTAAACATTTGCTAACAGCATCACCAGTGCTAACATTTTTTGACCCATCTAAAGAAATAGAAATTGAAACTGATGCCAGTAAAGATGGGTTAGGCGCTTGTTTGCTGCAAGGTGGCCATCCAGTAGCCTTTGCATCTAGGAGCTTAAGCACAACTGAGCAAAAATATGCTCAGATTGAGAAAGAAATGTTAGGAATAGTTTTTGCGTTTCAAAAATTTCATTATTTTGTGTATGGTCACAATGTGCTTGTTAGTTGTGATCACAAACCTCTAGAATCAATAGTTCGTAAAGATATATGTGCATTATCTCCACGTTTGCAAAGAATGCGTTTACGGCTATTGCATTATGACTTAAATGTAGTATATAAACCTGGAAAGTATCTGTACATTGCAGATACATTATCTCGGGCATTTTTACAAGAAGGAGGTCTGAAGTCAGATGCTGAATTTCAGTTTGCAGTTCATGCTGTAGTAAATAATGTTGCTATGTCTGATACTAGAAAATCAGAGTTTAGAATAGAAACCCAAAAAGATGAGCAATTGCAAACTGTTATAAACCTGTGCATACAGGGATGGCCAGAACACAAGCGTGATGTGCCACAGATAGTTAATAATTTTTTTAAGCTCAGAGACAACTTATGTGTCTGTGATAACTTGTTATTTTATGGGAATAAAATTGTTGCTCCTAAAAGCTTAAGATCTGAAATGTTAAGGCTGGTGCATGAGGGTCATATTGGTATTGAAAAATCAAAAGCTAGAGCCAGGCAAATTTTTTACTGGCCAGGAATGAGCTCTGATATAGAGACTTATATAAAAAGATGTAAATCTTGTGAAAAGTTTAGATCGAAGCAACAAAGGGAAACATTATGTCCATACCCTTTACCAGAATATCCATGGGAAAGAATCGGCATTGACATTTTCACATGTTATGGTACAAGTTATCTAGTCGCTTATGATTCTTTTTCAAACTGGATAGAGCTTCACTCGATAAAAGACAAATCTGTTTTTTCTGTCATTAAAGTTCTAAAATCAATGTTTGCTATACATGGTTCACCAGCTTATATATGCTGTGATAATGTTCCTTTTAATAGCTATCATTTTAAAAACTTTGCTACAGAATGGAATTTTCAAATTAAGTTTAGAAGTCCCAATTATCCGCGGTCAAATGGGCTTGCTGAGAAAGGTGTAGCAATTGCTAAGAGTATTGTTAAAAAGTCTATTGATGATAGGTCTGATGTTGAATCAGCATTATTACAATATAGGAATTCACCCCTTAAACACATTGGTTATACTCCTTCACAACTCTTAATGAGCAGACACTGTAGAACCAAATTACCTATTGATCAAGATATGTTAAAACCAGCTTTATGCATAAATGTGAAAGAAAAATTAAGTAAAAGGAGAAATGTGTATGTTAGAGACTATAACCAAGGTGTTAAGGATTTAGAGTCGTTAGAATCTGAGACAGATGTTGTTATGTACAATCAATGTCAAAAGAGGTGGGAACCAGCCCAAATAGTATCGCAGCATGAAGCTCCAAGGTCTTATATCTTGAGAGATGAGCATAATAATATTGTCCGTCGCAATAGAGTAGATATTAGAGAATCCCTAAATAGATTTAAGTCACAACCAACTACAATACTTACGAATACAAGTGATGTAGATTTAGATCAAGAACCCTCATCCTCAACACAGACAACAGAGGCAGAGTTGCCTACCTCTACTGACATACAAAATAATGTCACTGAACAAGCAGATAATTATAGAACTAAATCAGGTAGAGTTGTTAAACCACCTTTAAAACTGAATTTGTAAAAAGGGGGAGATGTAATATGTGCCATATGTAAAGGTGGCTGAAGTCCTAAAAGGTAATGGTAATGACAGTTACCTGTTAGGACAGTTGTCACCTAGGCGCCTGGCGGTAGCAGCCGCAACACCTAGGTTAGAAGTTATTGAGTTGAGACACTTGTACTTGTGTTATGTATTCTTAAATAAACAGCCATATGAAAGATCTCTAGTGTTTATTTTAAGCCATATCTTACATAAACCATAGTTAGGTAGTTGGGCAACATACACTAGTGGCCAAAATTCTGGAAACTTTACAAAAATCATCGTTTTTTTAGCAAGACTCGTCTCATGATCATGATTTGTATAGCTAACCATTAAAATTACATTTTTGTTTTATTGTTTTATATTCCTGCATAATATTTTATGTATTTCTCACGCTTTTTTTATTAACATGATTATTTAATAAAATATGGAACCAGATTAAAGCGAAACGCCGAAAATCCGAAATTTATAAATGGCAACATTGGCAATACTGTATTGCGTCAGGGTTTTGCTAGTCAGTCAACAACCCAACTGGAAGTGGTTAGGTGGCGTTAAGTACAGTTTCCTGCGGATTCCATTGTTCATTAGTGACATCGGGTAGTTGTTACTAAGGCGATATTATTTAATTGTCGGAGACGAATTCATCAGCGTCGATTCAACAAAAATGACAACCAGAAACCCAAAATGTGTTGACTGGTCCCCAGGAAAGAGAGCCAAAGCAATTATCCTTGAGACATAACAAACAGATTGGGTGGTGGTGCCACAAAATCAGGTGTAATAAAAGTTTGCAAACGTGAAACGACAAAATCAGCAAAAAGGTCTGGCAGAAAACCCAAAGAGACATGAATGTAGATGTTTATGCATGTTTTATTGATTATGAAAAAGCATTTGACTGCATTAACCATCAAAAGATGATCGAAATTCTAAGAACAACTGGAATTGACGAACAAGACTTACGTAATATCTCAGAACTATATTCACATCAAATGGCCACAATTGAAATAGAGCATACAGCATCCGAAGATATACGAGTCCAACGAGGAGTGCGACAAGGTTGTGTTTTATCACCGCTAGTATTTAATCTGTATTCGGAATCTATATTCAGAAAAGCATTAGACGAGGTTCAGGGTGGAATCAAGATTAACGGAACCAACATAGATAACATCAGGTACGCTGATCATACCGTTCTAATAGTAAGCAATGCACAAGACTACAAAATATAATAAATGCGGTAGTTCGTCAGAGCGAAATGTTCGGTTTACATCTAAATGTTACCAAAACTAAAATTCTAGTATTTTTAAAGACACCAACAAACGTACTTCCATAAAATACTTGGGAGCAAATATCAATAGCCACTGTAACCTAAAAAAAGAAATTCTACCAAGAATCGAACACGCGAGGAAAACTCTCATGAATATGAAAACATTTTTTACTAGATCAGACCTTAGTCTAAAGCTCAGAGTTCGAATGATTAGATCTTAGGCTTTCTCTGTTTTGCTGTATGGCTGTGTGAAAGTTGGACAATGAACTCTATGACAGAAAAAAGAATTAAACCTTTGAAATGTATATATACAGACGGATGCTGAGAATTCCTTGGATGAAAAAAGTAATCAATGTGAGGTACTTCTGCACATAACTAAACAAAAATAATTACTCAGCATAATCAAAGAGAGAACAATACAATATTGAGGTGATGGGCGAAAGATATGAATTACTCCAAATCATATTGGAAGGTAAAGTGCAGGGCAAAACATCAGTTGGAACACGCCAGAACTCGTGGCTAAAAGACATGAGGAGATGGTTTGTGGTTTGTTGAGGAGAAGGAAATGGCGCAGTAAGAAGAATTCCAGGAAAATAATAACGTAAATGATATCCAAATTACAAATAATAAATGTCTAGTTAAGTAATAAGTTGCAAATCATTTTTACATGATGAGTGTTTTTTGATATATTAATTCCAGTGATAGCCACGGAAAGAAAGTCATTGTATTAGTTATTCAGCGTCTTAACGATTAAAAATCGTCCTTAAATAGTAAAGATGGTTCGATGAGACATAAAAGTCGGCGTAAACTTCAAAATACGTCCAAAGAAAAGCTCAGCTAAGTCCATATACATCAACTTGTTATTTATATGACGTTTATAGCCCTAACTTTAATGTAAACCGTAAAGGTAGTTTAAAATGCTCGCAGTAATACTGCAAACGAACCATGTCTGTAATTTTCATCTCTAGTACTTATACGATTAACATCGTTGAAGCAATTTATCGGAAAATTGTATAGTAAAAGCGCCCGATTTCGAGCTTAAGTTACTAACAAGCCGAAATAATATGGTATTCACAACGAAGGTATTACTTTTGGGTGGATTCTTTCAGAGATATATTTATACAAGATGTTTTATTTTTGCCCAAAGTGAGATTATGTTGTTTTACGGTTATTTTTACATGAAACGGTAAATTTATGAACTGACTATCCTGAGTTGTCAAATGAAAGTTGAAAATATTTTTTACTAGATCGTTTAGGAACTGGACGAGTTGGAACGAATAAATGTTTTATTTTTTCGAAGAGTTCCACATTGAGTTATATTCTCCTCTCAGAACTTATCTGCCAGTTCTAAACTCGTAAAAAAATTTTCTGTTGTTATTCCAAACCCCCCTTCCAAATAGTGTATAAAGTCTAGGACAACTCTTTGGCCTTGAGCTTTTTCCGCCTTAGGACTTGTTTTCTTAAAAATTAATAGATTTAAAAATTTGTTTGTTTTCTTATTGACAATTATTCAAAAACTTACCCAAATAAATTTGCATGTTTACAATAAAAGAAGTAGTGCAGTCCACAAGGGCTCATATCTTTAATTCTTACTTATCAGGTTTGCTCTTCATATAAACTCGGAATGACACTCTATGAAAATGAAACTCTAAAAGCCACGAGCTACTCATCTACACACAGATAGTCGCCTAGATTAAGTGATGTCTCACAATTAGAAATAAAAGTATTATACACATCTCTTATTGGTGCAAGTTTATCTGCTGATTTTTATTCTTGTCTGGTTTCAAAATTGTCAAAACGTGTAAATGAAGTTATTTGTTTGAACCTATCTCTAGACATATCAGCTGGTATTATAGGACGGCAGTAAGCGATATAGTCACACCAAAGCATTTCTCGCCTCTTTCGATTCATGAAAAGTTCCAAGTATAAGCGATACTCCGATATAGGCTTAAATCTCTACAGAATCAACGCTAACATTTACATACACAACATAACTCTTTAGTTTTATTTGGGTTTTCACTATTCCATTTATCGTAATACGCTTTTGTCTTCCGATTAGTTTCCATGACAATTTTTTTTAGAATTTCTTCTAAAAAAACAGAAGAAAAGCGTTTTTGATACTTGATATATCATCACTGTAATTTGGAACTCCTAGAGTATGTCTACAAATATTGGCCTTCGCGCGTTTCTCTTGTGTATTTTTTGGCAACCTTGACCAGTCAGTTCCATCTTTAGTTACATATGCCAGTAAGCTTTCGGAGTCAGTAACTGTTGGTTCAATTTGCTCTATGCTTTGATCAATAATAAGGTCATTTTCTTCTTCTACCTATTAATGAATTGATGTATCCTCATTGATATCATCCTCTGGATAATCACTTTCAAGTAAACGTAAAAGTTCATCTTCACTCAGTTCCTTTGGGCTATATATAAATAAAACGTAACTCTTGTTCATAATTTTATGCACT
Organism: Diabrotica balteata; assembly: GCA_918026665.1. Lineage (NCBI taxonomy): Eukaryota > Metazoa > Arthropoda > Insecta > Coleoptera > Chrysomelidae > Diabrotica > Diabrotica balteata. Next base: position 9,594,231 of record OU898282.1, on the reverse strand, counting down.
ATTTACAAATACAACAAGAAACCAACTGACACTGGACTGAAATTCAATATATTTATATTATTTCGTTAAATTTTATCGAAGCTCGGGGAAGTCCCCATTTAAACATGTAAAACCTTTACATAAAACGATAGTACACTTATAGTTGGTACTAATCCGTAAAATCTATGGGATTCCCACATTATTATAACTTTATTAAAATTAATTTTATATGACATAAAGGCTGGCCGGCGTATTAGGGGACCCCAGCCTATAAAATTGAAGTTTAAATTTAATCTAACCGTTAAATGTTCTTGTAGGCATAATTTTTTATCAATACAATATATAAACTATTGATAGATGGAAGACTGCCCATTAAGAATTAAGATCTATAAGGTAACAGCCAAAAATTGTGATCTGGGGTCAAAACAGACTCCGGCCAGTCCGAAGAAGGTTAATATTATACTATTTGTCGCAAGATATTTGACAGAAATTATTAAGCCAGCATAATATCTTACAGAACTCTTTGATAATCAGATTTTATACCTGTAAAAGAGGATATTGTATTTAATTTTTGTATCCTACCCAAAAATAATTATTTTATAAAAAAATATTAAATTGTTTTTTTAAAATGTAATAATATTAAAATTATTTTAATACCATTGCTAGAAGTTTGCAATCAATACATCAAAATCCCTCTATTCTGCGCCGCTCTATATAACGCCGCTTATAACTGTCCCTTAAGTATTATAATGTTTTTATTAGTCCTAATTTATTGTCTTTATTCTAATTTATTAAAACTCATGATAATTTATCAAAAGTCTTTATTTTATACTAATTTATTTTACACTTAACAATTACAAATAATTTATTTGCGTTCGATACAATTTAACGCGATATCCGCGGTCTTCTTGTTGACTAACTCTCCTCAATGAGAATCGCCGTTATTTATTTGAAACGCCGTTATCTGGAAGGATCTGGCGTGAAGTAGACGGAAGTTGACCTGAATAGTCTAGAACTGGTTTTTTTATAGCGGTCTCTTTCCAGAAAGATCGAGTAGTAGTTGACCGCTTTCATATCGAAGGGGGACCCATAGGGTCAGGTAGGTTTTTTTACCTGCGTCTCGGCCGGTGCGTGATCTAGAAAATACGTGGTTAGTCATAATGTATTTACAGTTTGATACGCAATGATATTTAAAATCGTAACAGTATTATACTTCATGATCATCACAGCCCTGGTCTGCCTCAAAACATACTTCCATGCAGTAGTTTAATATTTCTTTCTTCATCCTAATGCCGATGAATTTATTGGTTCTTTCACCTTGGAGTCGACTTTTCCACTGAAAGACAATAAAATGCCCTCACCACCTTCCATTCTTCCACCTTCATAAGGAAGTTGCTGGTGGATCTTTCGATATCCATTTAAAGGTACTGCCGGTCTAACATAACTCTTTGATCCAATAATATCTCATTTTTACTTATGGTTAGTTAATATAATTTCTGCATGGTCCGAAATGAGTTTCAAGTCTTCTTTTCTTTATATAAAACTACTCGATGCATTGTTAGTAATTCAATGATTAAATTAATGACAAATGGAAGTATGTACGCCAGTATGTGAGCTTTTCTGTAAAAATAGATTCACCTTCTTGTTATGATCTTGCCTTCAATTCCCAATGTGTGTGTTCTACTAACAGTAGGATCACCTTCTATGACGAATCATTATTCACGTGACCATAATTTTTTTATATCTTTCCAAAATACGAAAGTTGAGATAAAAAGAATGAAGAAAGACATACTGATGCTAATGGTCAGGTAGTACAGATGGTCTGGTCCCAACAAACAAAAAAAGATACATGTATTATTCATCATCTAAAGGCTTCTGTAAGGGAGAGCGCCCACCAAAGTGGCGTGGCACGTGGCACGTAGCAAGTAGCACGCGTCTAGCATGTTACATAAAATATAACCAATGCAAACGAATTATTAGATCGAATAACGTTACTGTCATTTTGGTGTGCGCTGAATCATTCGTTTTCATGGTTACATTTTAAGTAAAATGCTAGACGCGTGCTACTTGCTACGTGCCACGCCACTTTGGTGAGCGTTCTCACTAAGGCTGGATCACATTATTGAAATGACACAAGCAAGAGGGGGACACACACGTACAATTTTGTGTAAAAAACAATAGTCAATACCTTTTGTAAACAATACAGAAGATTATTTACTTCGAAATCACCTAGACCAAATAAAATTATTAAAAAAAGAGGAAAGTGACACGAAAATAATCATCGCACAACTAAAAAATCTTAAAAGAAGGAAATAAATAGATTATTCAAATAAAGATCCAAAAACATATCCAAGCCTTTAAAAATAAAAATAACCCAGAATAAAAAAAACATTGATGCATAAAAAAACAACTGAAAAAAATGGAAAATGTCATGGACCTTGTAAATGAAAGGCGAAAGCTCAAAACAAACCGAACTGATCACAATCAAATCAATAAAACCGTTAATATTAAATTAAAAATCCCATTGTGTCACTACTGGCTCAAAAACTTTGTATTTAGATCTCGTATATCAACTATTAAGTAAAAGTTATTTTCTAACGTACATTAAACGTACGAATGAGACGACTGTCTAGGCTATTTTGTGTTTTATGGCAACATTGACCTAACCTAACATTTCGTTTTTCAGGCTTTCCCTTTCTCCGGGAATAATAAATTTGTTAAAATCACCAGCGGAACGTTGAGATTAGTTATATAATAACTCATATAAATGTTGATGGATTTGGCCGAAAAGACATTCTACAAATAAATCACTAAATAATTATCTTTCTGTCTTTTTAGAATTAAGTATTTTAGTCTTTTTAGGATCGCATAAAATTTGAGGTTATGTGAAAAAGTGTGAATACAAAAGTTGTAGACCTTTTTATTACATACAACTTTGTTATTTAACTTAATACTTAAACTTACCCCTTCCACTTCTTGGCCTCAGATCGACCGTATTTTATTTTAATTTGTGGTATATTTTTTTCCTTTTAGAATGAGTTTCATCCTGTTACCACATGTTTTTCACTTTTTATCATTTTCAAAGGCTTTGGTCCTTAATATGTTTACAAGAGCTTTTTCTTTATCTGACTTAGTATTGAAGTCTCGTAATGTTATAACAGCTTTGGATTTTGTCCAGTATTTTCTGTGGATCTTGATAGATTTTTTCTTTTTTCTCCTCCTTAGCTTTCTCTGTAGAGTTTAGAGTTTAAAGTTTATTTATGGTACTGTGCTAGGTAACTAACCCCGACTAAAATTCTGATAACTTTCTTTGGCATTCTAAAAATTTGAATTGCTCTATATGATTAATCCATAGTTTAGGTGAGACTGGAATAAAGAAAAATATATAATTTTTAATGTTTCAAAGTTGACAACCCTTATTAGTTAGCGAATAAAGATTTTGATAGCTTTTCCTTAGTTGTGAGATATGAGGCGACCAGTTCAGTCGATTATCTAGGGTTATTCCCAACAGTTTAACAGTCCCTTTATTATCTGAATCATTATATAAATTACTTGCAGATATAACCAAATTTTGCCTTTTATCAGACTTAAGTTTTAGTTTGTTTGCAGCGAACCATGTGCTAGATTTAGTAGAAACTTCCTCATTAGACATTTTTAAATCATCATTATTTTTTCCTGATATAACGTATATCGTATCAACTGCGAATTGTACGGATTTTTACGGAGATATGAATTTAGGCAAATCGTTGACATAAATAATAAACGAAAGAGGTTCTAAGACCGAACCTTGTGGGACTCCATGTTTTACCGATAGAAAATCGATGATATGAGCTTTAGATATTACCGTCTGGTGTCTGTCACATAGATAAGAAGGTATAAGCTTCCATAGTAATTTCATTTGTGGAGCAAAATATCGTATGAAACGCAGTAAAAAGTCTTCGACAAGTCGCAAAGGGATGATAAGTTTGATAACATCACTTTCCCAAAAGTAGAAACAATGCTTATGGGTTTGTAATTGTCAGTTCTTGAGGAATTACCTTTTTTGTAGATAGGTAGTACTTTTGATTATTTAGATAGTACTTTCCTTTTTTGTAGATAGTACTTCCGGAAATACTCCAGTTTATAGAATTAAATTAATAAGATAAGTGAAAGGTGTTAGAACTATTTGGTAAGTTTCTTTTAAAATTTTGCTATTAATTTCGTGAACGTCTCTACAATTAGAATTATTAAGAGACTTTATTTTTTGAGAGACCCTTTACTCCACAACCAGATGCAAAAACAGGACTTCCTCGGTGAAAGATAATTTCAATAATTCAAGAGACCATCGACATTAATAGTGGGAAGGTCTGGAGGTAGACCAGGTTGTACCGAACTGGATCTTGTGTTGTTTCTTTCAAAATGTACTATTTTCTAGCATTTTCTAGCAGTCTAGTATTATTAGAATTCTCATTATCATTATTATATATCGGATATTATATACCAAACACACCAGATATTATTATTACAACAAAAAGAAAATAAAACACAATCATTTAATCTTGACGTGACAAAATAACAAACCACGTTGTTTTTTGTTTGTTGGATTAAGCTGAAGCAGTTATAAAACAAACCGCAGGCAATTCAGCAATTTAAATTAATGACTTTATGTCGTTGAATCGCTTTTTTGAAACTTCTTCATTAAAACTTTATTTGTATTTTTCAGACTGTTGTACATTAGTCATTACTGTACAGATCGAACATATTTTCCCACACTCACCATAAACTTCAGACATTAAACAAAAATAATTAGAAATAATGTGCAAATTTATGGACAGTGATAAGGCAAATATGTGGTATCTTGTAGCGTCAAGTAGCTGTTTATTAATACAGTGTGGCTTAAGCTTTTCGTACATTTACTTAAAACATACACAAATTAACACTATGAACATAATTTACAGTGACCATCCACTAGACAGTGGAAGAAGTCGAAATATGAAATCATAAGGGGAAAGGGGAATTTGATGGTAGTGGAAAGCCGTCCCCTGCATTTTCGATTTAATTTTATATCACGACTTAAAACCATCATCGAATTTGTATTTAAACATTACAGAATTTTGGTGTTCATGCGAAAATTTTATTTCTAGTATTTTGCTAAATTTTATTGATTTTTTTCGTTGTCAACTTTCCAATTCTTCGGTCAGTCCAATGATCAGTCATTTGTTTAAAGTTAAAAAAAATACTGAAAACTTGGTTTTCAAACTTCCACAAAAATTTTTGACAAACTTCCATAAACAACCTAGAAACAAAAATAAGGCTTCTTAAATGTTACGTGTACTCAGTAGAGTGTACGGAGTAGAAACGTGGACACTGAAGGGGGAAACTCTATCAAAATTTCAGGTTTTTGAGCTATGGTTATACAGAAGGATATAAAGATACCATGAATGGACAAAGTCACCAATGAAGGGGTACTATGGAGGATGAACACAACCGCGGATTTGGTTAACATCGTGAAGGACCGTAAGCTGCAGTACTTCTATCTATCTATAAAAGGATTTTTACAGCTGTCGCCGCCTTCCTTCTTTCAGCCAACGTCTCTAGTACTTTCTGTTCTGCCATTCTTCATCTCTAAGGTCTCGTCTTTTTATGGCCTCGTCCACTTCATCCCTCCATGATCTTCGGGGTCTACCTCTTTTCCTCCTTCCTATTGGGCTCCAATCCGAAATCTTTGCTATCCACCTTTGCTATCGCTATAGCATAGCATAGCATAGCAAATAGCAATAGCTGCAGTACTTGGGACATATAATAAGAAATCAAGGGAGATATGAGCTGCCTTGCATCCAATGAATTTTGCAATATAAAATTGAAGAAACAAGAGCACCAGGACGAAGAAGAATATCCTGGCTTGCTAACCTGAGAGCATAGTAGAGAAATACCTCAACACAGCTATTCTATGTCTGGTCAAGATACTGCTGAACATCGGCCTGCCGCTCTCATTCGTCAGACTTATCCGTTCATATGTCTCTCATCGCCTGATAACGGTAAAGGAGCAGGGTCACTTCTCTGATTCCTTTACTCCTACAGAGAGAGTACCACAAAGTTCAGTGTTGACTCCCATTTTATACATCAATTACAGTAGTGACTTCCCTACCCCCGCTACACTCGCTTCACTATTGCTTTCATCCAGCTCTGCAACATCATCTTCTTCACTATCTGATAGGAGTAAGGCATACAACTCAGCTTCACTCAAAGGTTTATTCTTTTTCTCACCACTTTACTCTACGCAGATGACAGAGCTCTCGAATCAACAGCACGAGATGTTGATTCAGTTCTTGGGTTTGCTCAAACTCACCTTAACCTGGTCGACAGGTGGTGTCGGAGATAGTGAGTAACACCCAACCCAAATAAAACACAAATGATTCTCTTCAGACATCCAAAGCAAAACCAGTCTATCACACCCATAATTTCCGCAAGGCACAATCTTAGACTTTGGGAAGACCGACTACAGCTCCGTGAACAGATCGAGTACCTCGGTGTAGTGTTTTCTGAAACACTTAACTGGAACATAGCCTGTAATAAGGTCAGGAGCAGGCTCGGACTACTCAATGCTCTTTGTGGTAAATTCGGAAGAACACATCCATGCACACTAATTCACACATACAAAACATTTATCATACCGATCATCGAGTATAGATCTAATATCTATATTACGGTACGCGACCACAACACACAAAGACTGCTTGCGTTGAAGAGGAGAATCCTGATTAGAGTAAACAACAAGGGACGCGAAAACCCTTCCGCTCTTATACATCTTCTTCTTCTTCAAGTGCCCTGTCCGTTGCGAACGTTGGCTATTAATTAACATGGCAATTCTGATCTTGTTTGCGGCGCTTCTTAATAGTTCGACCGATGTGAACCACTGTGACCACTTCCGCAGATTTTGGAGCCACGAATGTCTTCTCCTGCCTGGCCCTCACTTACTGTCTATTTTTCCCTGGACAACCAATTGTAGCAGACGGTACTTATCGTGTCTCAATATGTGGCCTAGATATTTAAGCTTTCTTTGTTTAATTGTATTCACGATTTCTTTCTCCTTTCCGATTCTTTGGAGTACCTCTATGTTGGTGACATGTTCGGTCCAGGATATACGAAGAATGCGTCGGTACACCCACATTTCGAATGCTTCTAGTTTTCTCGTTAGCGTCTCCGTCAGCGTCCAGGCCTCCACGCCATACAGCAAGATCGGAAAAATGTATCATTTAACCAGACAGAGTTTTAGGGGAAGAGACAAATCCTTGCTTATGAGGAGCTTTTTCATATTGGTAAATGTATTCTTATACATCACCTGTCGAATATTCAGCATATCAATGAGAGACTTTCCTCTCTGGGCAGGAGTTATACAATACGCACCATCCGGGGCCAAAACCTCAGAGCCCAAAGTATCCTTAAAACTACCTGCTCATCCTTCGGCAATGTATTCAGAAGACATCTTAAACCCAAATTCCCTTTCCTACCCTTAATTTACTGGCCCTTGCCAGCAACAAACTCCCTGATAAATACATTGACATACAGGAGGCAACTTCTACCGCCGTTGCCAGTAAATGTAAATGCTCACTTCGAGCTTGTTCTAGACAGGGGGTATCGGTTTTCTGTGGTTTTCCGATCCGATTGCACAACGATACCTGTATATTGTTAAGGATACAGCCACAGCTGCCCTCTCGCGCCGTGTTTTTCATACAGTTATTAATTAACAAATCAATAAACTCATATTCTCTACATATACTAATTATATTTTAGATCAATAAATTCTGAAAAGGACCGTTTATACATTGCCTTTCACCTCTGATTGTCCAGGCGCTCCTCCAATGACCACCAGTAGACTCACGACAAAAAGGACCAGCCAACCACACAAAAAACCCAAACCACGTCCTGGAAAGGCAGAAAGCCTATAACAGGACATCAAACAACAGATCGAAGAATCCACCCAAAGAGAGTCAACGCGAAACTATTGATACTACTAAAAAAATTATACGATACTACTATGCAATCCAGTTAGCGTTTCTAGTTTTCCATTTGGTTCTTGGTTGGATTGTGTTACTAAACTGTTCCCTCATTAAGTTTAATAATAACAATAATTAAATGATCATATTCAGGAGTATCTGTTACCACTGTGTAGTTAGTTTTATCAGCGATGTTTGGAGATCTAATGAAACTTACTATTTTCAAAACCATTTATTTAAAACTGTATGTCATTCTACTAACAGAAACATACATTGTATAGACTTTAGAAATTAATACTTTTCGAACGTACTGTATAGAGTACATCTAAGTAAAATTTACTGGTACATCCATTATCTAATTTTTGCTTTTATTTTGTTACAGGTAAGTCTGGCTCGGTACGGTATAAATAACATTAAAGAAGACGCCAACGTTACTGACGGTGAGAACAACAAAGCTGCAGCAGATAAAGTGTAAAATTCAATTATAATTTTAAAAAAATCTATTCCGACAAAAAGAGGTACTTTCAGTTGCAGTCTCAAGGCTGAGGAGGTAGCAAATAAACAGCAATGAGACGACAGTTTTTCATATATATTAAAATGAGTATGTGAATAGTGATAGTTACTGGTGTTTGAACAAAGAATACGAGTGTTTTATAATATATTTAGAATATGTCATAAACTACAAAAATAATGAATTATTTTTACATTTGCAAATTTACAATCTGCTTTTAAAATCTGCTATTTGTAAATGTGAGTATTGCAAATACATGAGAGGAGAAATTATCCACTGATAACACTTCCAATACTAACACTAACCAATTAAATTAATGTTGAATTAAATTTGAAAGTAATATTGAAATTAAAATTAAAATTAAAGCTGTATAAGGATTGAAAATATCAAATTTCAAAGTTGCGAAATAAAACTATGAAAATTGTTTTTAATTATCATTACTAGAGCTTGGGAAATGCACTTAAAAACCTTGAAATATGCATGCAAATATACACAAAAATAGTTAAATATGCACTAAAATATACCTTTTATGCTTTTATGCCTTTAATGTATATAAATAAAAACGCAGTAATACTTATATTGAAGGTATTTAATTTATTTTATTCCAAAGTCACAAAAAATATTTATTGAAATTTGTATTGTTACGAACATGCGTTCAGCAGCTAAGAGCATCTAAGTGGCCCGCCTAACGGTCGCATCTCGAAGCATCGAGAAGTGTCGGCTTTATATCAAGCGCTGTAAAATTCCACCCGTCGAATAACGAATTAGAGGTGGGACTAGTCCCGAATATTCTCGAACATAATACTTTGGTATATATATATGTAACGGAATTAGGAGTTGAGTTTAGTTGATAAGAGAGTACCGAACTGTAAAGTTATAAATAAATATATTTATATAAATTCGAACCGCTCGTTTTATTTAAAAACGGTACAGTATTATCTACATCATTATATTGCAGCGAGATTAAATAAAACGAGCGGTTCGAATTTATATAAATACATTTATTTATAAGTTTACAGCACGAAAATCTTATCTTATCTTATCAAGTAAACTTAACTCATGGAAGGTATGTTTATGTATAAAAGTTATTATGTACTAGAATATTCTGGCGTAGCCCACCTCTAATTCGTCTCATCGAAAGCACATCGAAGACGTGCGCTATTGAAATGCCAACTCGTGTGTTTTCTAGATTGATCCTTCTATGAATTGTGACGCATACTTTGCATCGGAGATGGGCTATTTCATTACACTGCTCCCCTCTTAGATCTGAGCGTCCCGATCAGTAACTTCAGATGTAGGCCCAGGATGACGGAATCTACAGAACTCTCCAGCTCTGCATCAAACCATCAAGAAGAAATAAGAGTCTACAAACTTTGAAGGACACGATCTTTTCGGGTTAATGCAACACACAGTAATTCGTACGCCGGTTTCTCGAAAAATCACTTCAGGCATGCTTCTGATAATCTTCCAATCCAGATTTTCTAGTGCATGGCCTATCTTGGGTAAGGTCAAATTTTTGATGTCATAATTGCACACGATTTTCTTTAAATTAGTTAGAGCACGCCATATATCTTCTATATACCCTGTCTATATACGCCTTCCTGCTCACCATATACAGCAAAGATCTAGGACCATCTTCTAATCTCAGTACTCTTCCAACTTTAGGCTGCTGATTTTTTAACTCGTATAAACGACCGATTTTCATATAAAATACGGATGAGATTCCTTCAGTCGTCTTAAGATCTTGGGCAACACAGTGGGCTAGAGAGACGTTCTGCGGAACACTAAAAATATCCTACTGAACTTCTGTGGTCACGCCGAATCTAGCACTCTTTGATTCCGTCGGTCGCCGTCGGTCGCCTGTTTCCTGTTTGGTCGCCGGTCATCTTTGATCTCATGCTGAAGGATTCGGGTTTCTTCTGTTTCATTTGAGCCAGCATAAGGTGCAAGACGATTTATGTGAACTACTTTTGGTTTACCTTTTGGTAACTTAATTCGGTATATTACGTCATTTACTCTCTTTTACAAGACAACACCAAATCGGCTAAAGAATTCTTTAACCAGTACCTCTGCAACGGTAGCAGCTTCTTGTTTTGGTATCGCATCGGCCTCACTCTATTTCGTAAAATAATCCATGGCTACCAGGATATATTTATTTTCATCATTCGTCTCTGGAAGTGGACCTGCAATGTCGACTGCTACTCTTACCATAGGACTACCAACATTGTACTATTTTATGGGTGCCTCTTTTTACCAACTGGACCATTACTGGTTACACATAGTTCACATTTCCGGCACCATCTTTTTACATTATCTTTACAGTTCACCCAATAGAACCGTTCTCGAACCTTTTGCAGAGTTTTCGTAATACCAAAGTGTCCACCTGATGCACCGTCATGCAACTGACGCAATACTTCTGTTACTTTACTTTTAGGTACAATCAACTGAAGTTTAGTTTCTGAACCTCAGAACATCGTTCTCAAAAGTTCTATACAGAAGATCATCTTTCAGCACTAGGCAATTCCATTGGCTCCAGTAACACTTGACTTCGGGACTACATGCACTATTGTCTTGCCAAGAAAGACTTTCACTTTAACGCATCCAATCCAATACTCTTTTTTACATGGATCATCTGATTGAGCGTTTTTAACTGTTGAGGCTGCCATTGATCATTAATACCGGTGGTTCGCCTCACGGGGCAAAGTCGTTCTTCTAATTCAAGACAATGATTACGATTTGTACTGTATGACCGTCTTGATTGAACATCAGCATTTGAATGACTTTTCCAGCCAAGTGTTCGATCTGTTCTAGCTTTCTGACTGTTGTATTATTTTCTTGCAATTTACGACAAATGTGACCTACATCGTTACCATACCAACATCTGGGTTCACATCTCTTTGGCATCATGTTACGAACTATTTTCCACACGATTTCCTCCAGACGTTTATCGTTTTGTACGTCGCTTACTTCAGAGGTTCGTACTCGATAGCTCCGTGAAGCTCGACTAGTTGTCTCTTGTTCCAAGGCAATGGCGAGAGCTTCATCTAAAACTTTCGGTCTTGCTAGTCGTAAAGCTTTCTGCAGTTCACTGTCTCTCAACCCATTGATAAAGGTATCTACAGCAATTTCTTCCAATATGTTGTCTGGTGCCAACAGCGCTATAGAGCAACATCTGCTTCAAATTCTTGCAAACTCTCATTTGCTTATTGGATTCTACTGCTTATTTGTACTTTGTAGACTTGTTGTAGATGAGCATCTCTGTAACGTTTATCTAGTCGAGTGAACAAGGTCTGGTAACATTTTTCGTGACCCTTAGGAATCGATCTTAGGATATCCGCAGCATCACCTCGTAAAGCAGCAGTTAAGGAAACAGCTTTTTCTTGTTCTGTCCAATGATTGGCTGTCGCAATAGCTTCAAATTGTCTAAAGTATATGGACCAAAAAGACTTTCCATCAAATGGTGCCAATTTGAATCACATATGATGTGTCGTTTCGTCTCTAGTTGATTCTTCTTTCACTGCAGGATCTAAGGCTGCTATATTAACTGGTGGTAGCACTTTTGTATTGGTTATCATGCTCTCTAACTGTTTGATCTTCTCTTCTAATTTATCGAATGTTTTAGAGACTTCTTTAAGTTTCTCATTGTTCTGAATACATATTTCTTTAATTATTTGTGAAGTCTCGTCGAATCTTCTAGATGCATTTTCCAATGTTTCATCGAATCTTTTGGAAACGTTCTCTAATTTATTATCATGTTTTTTAGAAGATTCTTCAATCATTTGCGACACATTTTTTATTTTCGTTAAAACTGCTTCTTCTGCTGAATGGAACTGGGATGTCCCTGGGTCTTCTCCTTTCTTGTTGAGAACAGTCTTCAGTCGTTATTGGAGTATCTTCTTGGACCCGCTGCAGTCTTCATCGCGTTCTTCTAGATGCTCACGCAACTGTTTCACTGAAAGTTCTACTAGCAGCATATATCAGGCAACCACGTACCGACAAACGAATGTTCCCGACGAATAATACTTTTGAAAAGTTCAAAAGTCTTTTTTTATTTAGCAATCACTGCTGAATTTATTTCCAAATCTCACACCGGACACCAACTGTAGCGTTTTTAAATAAAACGAGCGGTTCGAATTTATATACATATATTTATTTATAAGTTTAAAGTTCGGTAATATCTTAACAACTAAACTAACTCATAACATCGTTATATATATATATATATATATATATATATATATATATATATATACATATATATATATATATATATATATATATATATATATATATATATATATATATATATATATATATACGAAAAAGTATTATTCTCGAATCTTCTGGGGTAGTCCCACCTCTAAGTCGTCGTTTGACAAATGGATTTCTACAGCGCTCGATATATCGCGAAGGTTCTCGGCGCCTTTTCGAGATGCAACCGTTAGATAGGCCATGCCGAAAGCATGTTAGTAACAATATTTTTCAATAATCTCTATTTTCTTCCCATGATTTGGTGTCCGCTATTGGGCATTTGGTATTTGGTATTCGACAGAATAGTATGTAGTATTCGGCCGAATACCGAATATTTGTAAAAGTAGCTTAACAGGACGAATACAGAATAGTAGCCAAATATTCGTGGCATCGTTAATTTGGACTTGATTAAGCCAGTGTAAGACCAAGGGAAGTAAAGACATTAAAAGAAAATGTAACGTACAGTGTATAAATGAATGGACACAAGATAGAAAAAAGAATGGAATAACCACATAAGCAGAATGGGGAAGACCCGTATCGTCAAAATAGCAAGAGATAAGTCACTAATCGGCAGAAGAAGTATCGGAGGACCGCGCAAAAGATGGAATGACAACCTTCCATAGAGGTATTAATCCACCAATGAATGAGCAGAATTGCTTATAAAGAGAAAGTAGAAGAAGAAGAAGAAGAAATTTAAAGAATCGAGTTGTTTTACTGTAAATAAAGTGTCTAGATCAACAGTTTAAAGAACGTCATTATTCTCTTCAGGTACAGTAAGACACAGACAATCTGTGCAGTTTTCTTCAATAATAAAGGCCCAACAATTTAATTTTTGAGAATACTACCGTACATAATTCCTTTAAGTGTAAGTTCTGAATCCTATGCCTAACATTTCATAAAATGTACTTATTATTATTAAACGGTTTATTATTACCGAAGCTCATACCATTCTGATTAAACTAGGCCTCAATCTCGATAAAATTTAATTTATTTGACAACACTGCCACGCATATTAGGTACCTACTCATCATCATCATCATCAAATGGTACCATATGCAACTGCAAGAGAGTCAATGTTGTAATTTCGTTGCATACCAAGCAGAATGACTGGTGTTCACTGCTTGCCTAGACCCTGACATTCGACCTCGACTGGTTTATGCATCATACAGGGTGATTGACACTTTTTTTATTTAAAAATGGCATTTAAAACTCTCTATATATCGCTAGGAGACTATTGAGTATTATAAAAATAATATATCGTATTGTTTTCAAACATTGTTTTTTCACAAATTATATTTTAGTTATTTGTTGGGCAACTGTAGGGTAGTTGGGAGCAAAAACACGCAGTTTCCTTATCTCCTACCGTCTTTAGAAATTATAACAGTTTAGAACTTTGGAATGTTATTACGGGAGAACTTAAATATTGTTTTTCCATTTTAAGTATCGACAGTAGTTCTATTAGTTCACTAATAAATGAAAAATAAAGTTTTTAAAAAAATCTTCATTTGCGTACTCTTGCCCCTACAAATGGAGCAGTAGTACGCAAGTGTGTTCTTTTGTCCCAAAATAAAAGGTATAAAAATCCCAAATAAAAGAGATGGTAGGCGTTTAGAAGAAACCAATCTTTATTGAAAAAACCAAACGTAAAATACAAAACGTTAATCTAAAAGAGAACTGTATTTGACGAGGTCGTCAGAGAATCCTACTGAATTTGAAAATCTGAAAGGGTTGGTTGTTGTAATGTTTATAATTTTCGTATAATTTCGTTTATAATTAAAACGAAACGTAGGCAGTCTCTTTAAAAATACGCCTTCGTAACCATCATCATTTACTTGGCAGACTTTGACGACAAATAATCTGTATGCTTTTTTCCAAAAACTTTCACTACGACAAAGTCATCAAGTAAAGTATTTGGTACAACATCAATGTCGTCACATCATCATCATCTTTTCATCGTTACTGAAAAAATGAACGTCACAAGAATCAATACTTTCTTGATAGGATTCATCAGATGATGATTTCTCGAAAACTTTCCTTTTGGCACGAACTTCTGCTTCCTTCTTTTCTTCTTGTTCTTCTAAAAGTCCTTCTTATTAGGTGTCGATGTTAGTAGAGTTGACTTCTAAATTTTCCTGGTGTGTTTCCTTTTTATCCTAATTTTTGGGAAGGAAATAATGCCTGAAGGTGAAATTACTGACTGCTTTGATTTTGATGACGGCTGGGGCTCTTTCGTGTCAGTAACAGTTTCTTTTTCAATATTTGAAGGACCAGGTACAGAAATTCTGATTTCCGATTTTAATGACAGCTGGGACTCTATCGCATCAGTAACAAGTTCATCTTCTTCTTGCTGAAACTGGATAAATCATCGTTCATCGTATAAACCTTCACCTAAATTTTGCTTTGTTACTTCCGTTGGCATAAAATCTACGTCCGAAAAAATATTTTTTATCTAGTGAATAGATTCCTGTAGACCGAAAGCCTTCTCTTGCTATATCTACAGTAGCAGTTTTTGTAAATGCTGTGGAAAAGAGACCAGCCACATGGTAAATGGAGAGAACCTGTCCTGGATGGGAACTGGTCCAGCTGTCAGTGACGCTCTCATAATAAGCTTTTAATGGTTTGAAAAATGCCGAAAATCGAGTTGCTGGGTCTTATGGCTGCTATGTTGTGGCAGACTTAAAAAATGGATGAAATTATCTTTTGCAAATGTTACTGCTTGAAGACTTGTGTGCGATACATGATTATCTAGAATCAGAAGAACGGGGTTCTGCTCTGTTGGACTTGTATGTCGCATGTCGCAGGAAGTCCGTCTTTGATTAGAAGAAGATTCATCCGTTTTCAGGCAAATAATAAAAAATGGAGGCACATGGTGACCAGTTGCACTCATACAGCAAACTGTTGTTTGTTGAAACAGTAAGAAGAAACGTAATTGTTTCTCCTTGCTCGACAGCTACAGCTTTTGCTACATCTCTCTTTCCAACTAGGGCAACATTTTTGGGCAGATGGTTTGGTACTGCTTGAATGCCCATTTCATTGACGTTACAGATACGGTTGGGAGGTAACTTATATTTTTTTATAGTTTTTTCTAAGATCTAGTGAAGTCCCAACCAGCCAACTGATTTACAGGTGAAAATGGATGCTCGATGCAGTTTCTTACACAATAAGAGTAAATTAAAAAACGCAATGACTTCAGCATCACTTCATAAAATCGTTTGTCGAGTTATTTGCAATGTTGAACTATTTCGTTTTCTTGGATCTTGGTTAGTACTAATTTAAATATGCCTAAAGACAGGTCACCATTACCTTTTTTCAACCTTTACCGTATTGTCACTGCATGAAATCCCACAGCTTTTGCTGTCAAACGTATAGAAACGCCAATATTAATAAGTTCACGAGCTTCGCACAAAATAACTTCTATCAAAGGCTTGCGCTCTAATTTTCTTTTTTACTTTCTGAAAAACGGAAACCAAGATTTAGATGAATTGAATATTTAATTCCGAAATTAGCAGAAACAAAAGTAATTTATGATAATGGGGAAAAATACGCATTCGTAGTTTTGCCGCATAACTTTCGTGTATTTTTGCCCCATTCGACAATACTGTCAAAACCATCTGTTGAGAATTTAAGTTCCTCACAATTTAGCCAAGAAAACACCCGAATAAACTAATTCAACGACAAATGCCAATTGATTTTATTACAAATTAATTTTGTTATGCCAATATTACAGTGCAATATTGCAAAATAAACTTGGAAGAACACTGTTGTTGAAGCACACTGTTGTCAAACGTTTCTAACTAAAATCGGTCCAAACTGGACATTACCGGCAAATTTAAATAAGGTTTTGCCAGAGAACTACGAACACAAGTTCTCTGGTTTTGCCCCGTGCGTGTTTTTACCCTTAACTACCCTACTCAATAAGAGAACCTAGACAAGAATAAGAAAATAAGAAGAATGTATTAGATTGCGATAATAAAATCAACAATAATTCCTAAAGTTTTGAAGATGTCATAGAAAATTGGTGGAAAAACATTTTCCTTATTAATCAAACTCTCACTGCAAAACATGCTCCTTGTTATTAATTGAAGGTACGTTAACAGATTATATACAAGTATTTTTACTTATAATGTCCCAGCAAATACCTATTTTAACATTGGATCACCCTTAATAGAAACCACACCGATCAAATCGTAATTTTCCATCTATTTTATTCAGACTATTAATTAATGTCGATAGTACATCTCATTATATTACCCAAAGGTTTTAAAAACAACTTCATTTCACAACTCTCATTCAGTAAATAAATCCTGAATAGATTTTTCCTGAAATCAAAAGTATATTAATTTTTTCTTATATTCTCCGGCGGAGAATGATAGATCACATATGGAAACTTATGGTGACTTGAACAGACTCAGAGCTATCGGCATTGTTATTAATGGTAATGCTGTAATGTATTTTATATTTCGATAATACAAGTGTGTGACTGAAAAGTTATCTATAAAATACCGTGTTGTTGGTTTTAGATATCTTGAAATTATTTATCAAACCTCGTGATTAATAGTTTTGTACATTTCTATGAATGTTTATTTTACATTTCAATTAAATCAAGATTACATGTCAAAAGATATATGATTTTACGACTATATTCAACATCTTAGGATTTCAAATCCCCAGTTGTCTATCACATTTAAGAGATTGTCATCGTATTCAATTTTTTTTAACACTTTGATTACTTGTCAATAATATTTTAAATATTTTCACTAAAAATGAGCTACATTTTTTTTTCACAACTCTGCTTTTCTCTTTTTCAGTTCGTTCTGTTTGGCTTGTCTGATCTTTCTCTGTATATCTCGGTGTAGTGTTTTATACATAGATATATTGTTCTTGTTTTTCCTTCTGTCTTCCATCAGCTGCAGAATCTCTGTCGTCATCCATGTCTTATTCTTACCTTCTTCTTTCTTCATAAGATTGTCTTTGATGTCGTCTATCGTTTTATTAAAGGATTCTATCTGTTTTTTTTTAAATAAACGTATCTAGATATTTCTGAAACATTTTCTCGGCAAGGGACCAATTTTCATAGTTTTCTGACGTGCTTTTTCGCATTTTTATTTATCGTTAACAAAAGTCAATGACAAATAATTTGTGTTGTAGAAAAACAAACTAGAATGCATTTAAATATGATATTTGAGGAAGCTTTGTGGCAATTTTCTGTTCTTCTTGCTCTATAAAAATAATTTCATGAGCTGCATGTTTATTACTCCCAGTCCCAGTAATGATAATTTACGTTCTCTTCTAAAATACGTGAAATGAACTCAAAGGTATGCGGAATGCCATAACTTAAACATAAAAGGATGCTAGACATAGCTCTAATAAACTACATAATGATCATTACCAGTTATAATGCGTATCTAATATGCTAATATATATTTTAAAAGCAATAAACTCAGTAATTTTCTCTAATACCGATAAACTCGCCGTTAAGTGCCTTTATGTACCAACAACTAATTGGTAATGTTCGAGTGGAAAGTGGATGTTATCGGTATAATATCAATATCATTAAAAACGACAGAAGAACTAACAAGAAAATTAATAACTAAATTAAAGTTGTTCTGAAGCTATTTTCTTGTGTCATTTTAATATTATTTACTATTTTGAAGAAAAATGACCCATAATTTTAACTGAAAATAAGTTTATTTCTAACTGATCGATTAATAAAAAAGAGAATAAAAGAAACTAAGGAGAGAATGTTACATGAGCAGTGCCAGAACTAGAAGAAATTGAGAAAAAATATGACTTTTTTAACATGCGTAAAAGAATTAGAGAATTAACAGGAATGAGAAAAACACTTCAAACTAGGCAACTAAGAGATGAAAGTGGTGCACTTATAACAGATAGAAACCAAAAAATGCAGAGATGGACACAATATATAGCACAACTTTTTAAAGACAAAGAGAGAACAGAAGCACCAAAAGAATTTAAGGATGATACTGTTCCTGACATTATACGAGAAGAAATTGAATATGCAATGAAACAAGCTAAAGGTGGTAAATCTCCCGGGCCTGATGAAGTTCCTATCGAATTACTTAAAATTGTGAATACTGAATCTATTGATCTTCTTTTGGATCTATTCAATACCATATATAGAACAGGTATAATACCTAAAGAATGGCTCCAATCAACATTCATACTGCTTCCCAAAAAAGCCAATGCAAAGGAGTGCAATGAACATCGCACCATAGAGTTAATGAGTCATGTCTTGAACTTGTTTTTAAAAGTAATTCACAATAGAATACGTAAGAAATTAGATGAAGGCATAAGTAATACACAAATGGGATTTAGGAAAGGACTGGAAACACGAGATGCACTGTTTGCATTAAGTGTTCTTTCGCAGAGATGCTTAGATATTAATCAGGAAGTATATGCCTGTTTCATTGATTTTGAGAAGGCATTTGACAGAGTGCAGCATAATCGATTTAAAGAAATTTTATTAAATAAAAACAGTAGAGACATTAGAATCATCTATAACCTCTATCTGAATCAAACAGCAAAAGTGAAAGTTGAAAACGAACTGACCAACGATATCCAGATTCGCGGTGGGGTCCGCCAAGGGTGTATTTTATCACCCAAGGGTGATCAGTGAGGGCCTTATAATAAACGGTGAGCCACTTAATAACATAAGATATGCTGACGACACCGTCCTTCTGGCAGGAACACTAGAAGAACTGCAACACCTTGCTGAACAACTAAATATATATTGCAACGATTATGGACTAAAAATCAATATGAAGAAAACCAAGTTCATGGTATTTACAAAAGCACAAAACATCAAAGTTAAGCTAGTACTAGATAATACAGAAATTGAACAAATATCTTCGTACAAATACCTTGGAGCATGGATCACAGAAGATACTGATCAGACAAAAGAAATAAGATGCCGCATTGAAATTGCGCGGTCAACTTTTAATAGAATGAGAAAACTTTTTTGTAATCGCGATATCAATATATCGCTCCGCATAAGAATGCTTCGATGTTATATTTTCTCTACCCTTTTGTATGGAGTTGAAGCTTGAACACTTAAAAAATCCAACATAAAAACCTAGAAGAATTCGAAATGTGGTGTTACCGACGTATTTTGAAAATATCATGGATGGATCGCAAAACAAACGAACAAGTTCTAGAACAACTAGGAAAACAATGCGAAGTTTTAAATTTCATAAAAATCAGGAAATTGGAATACTTGGGGCACATAATGAGAGGTGAAAAGTACGAACTACTAAGGAATATAATGCAGGGTAAAATCAAAGGTAGAAGAAGCGTAGGAAGACGTAAAATCTGGTGGCTATGCAATCTCCGTGAATGGTTTGGATGCAGTTTAATTGAACTATTCAGGCGAGTAACCAATAAAATTATAATTGCCAGAATGATTTCCGATCTCCGATAGGAGTGGAACTTGAAGAAGAAGAAGTTTATTTCCATGTTGATTTTGTTTTTGTTACTTGGTAATAAAAAATTCAAATAATTTAATTTTATCTGACTCATTCAGATCACTATTTTCAATATTATTGAGGTTCATTCCTGGGATGACTTTTTTAGAAGATAAATACATTGGATTACATGAACTTTATCTTAAGAATACCCGTCAGAAAAATCATACTGTGCAACTTGTCTTTAAATAGCCAACCAAAAAAAATCATTACAGTAAAATTGCCTTGTTAGAAATTTCATATAATACTATTCCTAAGTGGTAAGTACTTGGTCTTAAATTTAATTTCATTATCATCATTATCTAGCCTTCAACGTCTACTGCTGGATATAGGCCTCTTTAATGATTTTCCACTTATTCAGATTTTTAGCTATCTGAATCCAATTTACCTACCACAGGAGTGATATGGGTTATCAGTGATACCTATGCTGTAGGTAGAGGTGTGCTTATTAGTTCTTTTAGACGAACTAGTTCAAGAGAACCATTTCACAAAAATGTACTAGTTCAGTGAACTAGTTCGCGAAAGAACTATTTGTAGGACCGAAATCGAAATCCAACCCTAACATAACTGGTTGCCAGATGTCTCGTCTCAATCATCACACAAACTCTCAAAACGGGCGCCGGCCGCCCGTTTTCTTCGGTTTTCGGTCAGTCTTTCACTACCGTACAGCATACAAGTAGTTCGGATTCGGAACCATTTCTTTCGATCCTATGTTCAGGTTTAAAGGTTTTAAATTATTATGTGATTGGTTAGTTTTTATTTATAATAATTTATTTTTTTAATCAATCCCAAAAGATGAGTAACAGACGAAATAGAAGTTTTTTATGGGATCGTTTAGAGAAAAACGATAAAAATAAAAAATCTGCAAAATGTAATTACTGTTAATATGATATTATTAACGTATTGCAAGTGGTTGACTGGGCAATTTATCAAGACATTTAAGAATGAAACACTCTGCTATCAATCTCAAATAAGTCAATGTTGAAAGATATATAGAAAAAGGACCCGAAAAATCAAAAAATACATTTCAAGAACCTCAACCTTCAACATCAAAATCAGTTTTGCTAGTAGAACAAGCAGAGGAAGATGAAGAGAAAGCAGTTAAAAAAGCATGCTCCAACTACCCATGTTTGTATCAGGGAATAGGTAATTCGACCTGTTCCATTCGAATTATACGATCTCATTCATTCATTCATTATTTTTTTGTTTAGATATTGAGACACAATTTATACTGCAAATCGTTCACAGTGAACTAGTTCTATGAAAATTGATGAACTAGTTCAATTAGTTCAGTTGAAAGAATCGTTTATTTGAACTATTTCGATGGTGAACTACACATCTACTATGCTGTGTTTGTATGCAGGACTGAGTGTGTGGTTTGATCTTATTCTGTTTATTGTTTTTATAAATAACCTGTTTGTCTCATATTTGAACCATCTTTCATTGGGTATTAGTGGTTGACAAGTTCTAAAGTTGATTCCAGTTGTACTTTGGTTGTATAAACGTTGCCATCTTTGTTTGTAATTGTTTCTACTGATATTATCTATGTATGTTACTGAAAGAAGTATGTTGTTTATATTATGTTTGGTTAAAGCTGCAGATTTAGCTAATTTGTCGACTTCTTTATTTCCTAATATTCCATAGTGTCTCGCAAACTAGTTGAATGAAGACCAAGAGCCGATAAACGTAGCAGAGGAAGACCATCAACACGATGGTAAAACGACTTACGAAAGATAACAAAAAACTGGATATAGCAAGTACAAGATAGAACACTTTGGAGACAAACAGGGGAGGCCTAGGTCCAGCAGTGGATTGAGAGAGGCTGATGATGATGATTTTAACGCAAGTAATAAAGCTGATAGTTCAGCAGTATATACTGAAGCTTCATTGGGCAATCGACATGATTCTTTGTAATCAGAATTCCAGTGTGCACAACCCGCTATATTTTTAATTTTAGAGCTGTCAGTAAAAATATATTGAAATGCAGGCCACTTCTCTTTAATTATTTTGTTGATCATACTTCCTGGAAGGTTTGAATCCATATAATATGTTTCTATTATCTTGGAGAAGAGAGTCTTAGGAGGTTGGTATAAATTGGTGGTATTTTATTTTGATTTAATTTTCTTCAAATACTGTCCATTTTCCTATAACTTTCAACGTATATGGGAGTTTTTTGTTACGCCAATATTTGTGGCTTAAGTCTAATATATTCAAATTACGAATATTTTTTAAATAGCTGAAGCTTTTTAATATAGCTCTAGCTACAAACTTATCTGTACAAATATGTCTGCGTAGTGTAAGGGGTGGCTCTTTAGCTTCAATTTCAATAATACCAATAGGAGTAGATTTTAAGTAACCAAGACAGCCTCAAACATTTATTCTTTTGGGTTTCAATGTTATTAAGATGTCCTGTTAACGCAGACCCATATAAATGACAATTATAGTCGAAAATTGGTCGAATCATTGAGCGATAGAATTTTTTTTTGCACCTATTCTCTATCCTTCGATTGTTGGATATAGGTCTCCCCCAATTCTCTCCATCTTTCCCTATCTTGAGCTCTTCTCTGCCATGTGGGACCTCCTTGTTTCCTGATATCATCTTTTCACCTCATCCATGGTTTGCCTCTTGATCTGTTTGCATTGTATGGACGCCACTTTCCGATTACCTTATTCCATCGTCCGTCTTGGAGACGTTCATTGTGTCCAGCACATTTCCATTTCAGTTTTGCTGCTTGTTCTATCGCGTCTACTGTCTTTGTTCTGGTTCTGATCCACTGGTTACGTTTTCTATCTTTAAGTGATATACCCAACATTTGTCTCTCCATCGCTCTTTGTGCCTTCCTTATCCTATCCAAATTGTCCTGTGTAAATGTCCATGTCTGTGCTCCGTAGTTGAGCACTGTTATTATACAGGATTTATATACCTTGCTTCGTAAGTATAGAGGGATTGTTTGATTTTTTAGAACGTACGAAAGTTTGCCGAACACTGCCCATCCCATTCTTACTCGTCTCGATATTTCGGCTGTTTGATTTTCTCTGTTAGCGCTAGAATAGCAATGCAATATTCGGGTCAGCTCCCCAACTGGTTTTACAAAATACTCTAAGGATATTCATTGAGTTTTCCGATTTTTTTATAATAGAATGAATTTGATCCTTCCATAACACTTTACGATCCAAATTTGTGCATAGATATTTTACACAACTTTTGATTGGAAATTCTATTTTTCCTAATTTGAAGTTATCTAAGGAGTTCAGTCTTTGTAGTTGATATTGATAAACCTAGAGAATGGTAATAATTTTTTACACAATCTAGTGTAGATTCGAGTTGACGCCTACAATGTGGAGTCTACAGTGTGGAGGTACTATATGTTCTAAATCTATATTGTACAATTAAAAGAAAAGTGGACTTAAAGTACTACCCTGTGGTATACCTATATTCGTTAGCCTTGGCGCTTAAAGTTTCTTATTTATTTTTAAGTAAGTCCATCTATTCTTGTAGAAGGATAATGTAAGTAATCAGTTCAATATAATTTAGTGAAAACTATTTACAATATATATTTATAGGATAAGAATAAGAAACCTTATTTAGTATGCATGGGTCAAAAGTTAGAAAAGTCATTGGTTGAAAAATAATCTTCAAACCAGAATGACTATTGATGAAAACTACAAGAACATCTCACCAAACAGTTGAAGTTGAAAATTAAGCATGCACGAATACAATTTATTTTACTGCGCAAATTCGTGCATTGTAAAACCGTTTCCAACTACTGCAGAAACAAACTATTTTTATTGCTAAACAAACTAAAAATTTATTGCCGATAATTAAGTTATTATAAAAGTTAAACTTCAAGCAAGTATTTGTAATTTATTCTGAATTCTTTAAATCGTATTTCCGAACTTCAAACACACATAGCTGCTTCCGTTTCACATACGTCCACATACTCTTCCCGCATATTTTGTTTTGAACGCACGCTGAATATTGCGGGAATGGTGTAATCTGAAATGCCAGCTTCACTTTATGTACATAAATATTGTTATTTTTAGATCAAAACCCGCTTTGGTATTTTAAAATGACAGAAAATATTTAGTAGCTATTGGATAGCAGTATTTATTATTATTATATTAGTGTAATATTCAAAATGGAACAGATTTTAAGCGTATTCATACTCACTACATAAAATTTTTGAAAGTAAGGTGCATTTTTAATGTTCATTTTGAAATGTTTTGAGTCTTTTAGTCGTGATCTATCGTACTACCTCAGACCGGATAACTTCACTTTTTCGCAGTTGCTGGAAAAAGTTGGTCTACTAATTAAAAAAAAAATTTACCGTCATGCGTGAATGTGTCAATACAGAAAAACGCCTTGTAGCAACTTTACGCTTTGACGTTTGGACTTCCACTTCGGAAATGGTTATCCAAATATTTCGAAGTTGAAGTCGAAACGTCAAATAAATTTAATTTCTAACCAATATTCAGGCTTTTTTCCAATTAAAATAGTAAATTTGGATAAGATTCCACAAGAAAATAACTTCAAAACAATATAAAGCAAGTTATTTCTAATTTCAGTACAACTATGTTATAATTTTCGTTGTTTGTTGATAATTGTTCTGTAGCCAATCGGGAGTGATGAAAATTGTACCTGTGTGGGAGTGTCCAAAATAGATCTACAGAATGAAAAATTATTTGCCCCAACAAAAAGTAGATGACCATGAAGTATCGTGTATTTTCTTGCAATTAAAAGTTTATTTTTTATTAAATATTTGCGAACTAATTACCAGCAACAACGGTATAAAAGTGGCACAGTTGGCAATGGCAAACAAACTAAGAGTTGTTAGGACGTGTTTCCCTCATAAAAATATTCGTAAACGAACCTGAATGATACCCAGTACTAATAAATTTAATCAAATTAATCACATATTAATATCTAAGCGGTGGGCAATCTCCGTAACGGATGTTAGAACCTATAGAGGCGCAAAGAGAAAGGCGCCATCCAAAGAAAATGAAACACATATATGTTTAAAAATCCTAAAAAGAAGAATGAATATCAGCGGAAAATAAAAGTAATATTAAATGAAAGAGGAGAACAAAACAACATTGAAGAAGAATGGAATATCATCCAAACGACAATTACAGATATAGCAAAGGAAACATTAGGTGAAACCTCAAGCAAAAGAAACGAGGAATGGTTTGACCAAGATTGCCAACAAGTAATAAATAGCAAAAATATAGCCAGACAGAAATATCTACAAAGGGAATCGCAATTGGATAGAAGGGCGTATGAAAAACTCAGAAAAAAAGCAAAGAAAATATATGGAAGGAAAAAGAGAAAAATGTTGAATAGAAAAGTACAACAAATTACAGATTATAATAACAGAAGAGAGACTAGAAAATTTTACAAGGAAAACAAGCAGTACACCCAAGGAGACATGACAAGGGCAATTATCAGCGAGAAAAGAAAATAATGAAAAGGTGGAAGGAGCATTTGCAAGAGATGTTAAACCCAGAAAAAGAACAAAACGAAGACGAAGAAATAATTCAAGTCAATTTTTGGGTCGTGTAATTTTTACTGATGAAAAAGTATTCCAGTCTCATTATGATGGCCATATTAGGGTTTATAGATCGCCTCGAAATAGGTTTAACGAAAACTATATTTTATCAAGTGATAAGTGCGGACGGTTCTCTATAAATGTTTGGGCTTGGATGGATAGAGGAGGTTTATGAATGTGTTGGAGAATTGAAGGACGATTCAATACTGAAACCTATTTACATATATTAGATAATGTGATGTTGCCATCGGTTGGCGAACTTTTCCCCAACAATAATTTTATTTTACAGCATGATAACTGTTCAATCCACACAGCCCACCGTGTAAGGGGTTACCTTATGGAAAAGAGCGTTGAAGCTCTTCCATGGCCCACTAAAAGTCCAGATAATAATCCAATAGAGAATATTTGGGGACTTATGATTAATAAAAAACAAAAATTAAATGTAGTTCCCCAAAACATAGATCATTTATGGACCATCATTGAAGAAACCTGGGAAAGCTTGGCCGAAGATGAAAATTTGTCACTAAATTTTCCCAGAAGATCACAAGAAGTGATTAATGGATTTATGGATCTATATCTGGAGCTATGACTACTTTTCGAATTGTAATACATATATTTAAATCCCACACTTGTCCACTGAAAAAATTATTCATTTTTTATTAATTTCAAATTAAATTTAATTTTTTTTCCAGTGGGTTTTATTTACTGTAGTATTCCACAACTCAATACAGTTTTGTGCTACACTTTATGAGAAACCAGTCACACCTCTCGATTTGAAATTAAACATAAATTTAAAGTTATGTCTAGATTTATTATCAATCATTATTTTTGAATTGAAAAATTTTCATAAATTATAATAAAACACGAATCAATGTATGGGTACTGAGATAATGGAAAATTTTAAAATTAATAGAATTTTTTAAGATGTGTGTTTAAATAAATGTATGAATATAAATGTGACTGACTGATCGAGAATGCTCGATATTGTTTTAGTTTTTAGTATACTAAAAACTTGCGACCTGTCGCACAGCCCTGCTTTTAGCTGGTTTGATATAATATTTCGTTGAACTGGCAACGTTGGGTTCTAAATTAGAATGACACATGTGACAAGCTCAACTTACACAACTTGAAAAACACGATATTCGGTTATAAGAGTTGTACCAGTTTTTTATGACGGGAACGGTACAAAGGGGAGACAAACGACTCTGCAAAAATTATAGGGGCATTTAACAGTTTTAAATGTCAGGAATTATATACAGCTGCCTGGAATCGTTTTCGGGGGAGATGGTTAGTGAATACCAATGTGGCTTCAGACCAAAAAGGTCAACTATAGACGAAATACATGTAAGAGGTATACATAAAAAATATAACATACCTATTTAGGTGTTTGATGGAGTAGATCGATAAAAGATGTTAAAGCAACTATATATGTTAGAGATATCCAATAAGTTGGTTAAACTTATACGAATGACTCTGAGGTGTTCCAAAGCTATGGTGAGAATATATGTTGATATGACGCAGGCCTTTGATATTGAAAATGAACTTTAGAAGTTGTTGTTAGAAAACTGGATATAAACGGCTGTGTAAATACAAGATCAATGCAAATATGCGCATATGCAGATGATGTTGCCATAATAAGCAGCAACAAGTTATAGAACTGAAACGAGAAGCTACTACGTTTGGTCTATATATATATAAATAAAAGCAAAGCAAAATATATGGAGTGTACAAAAACGAATCAACATGAGAATCTGAAAGTAGACAACCATACCTACAAATATACCTCCACTTTTTCCTACCTAGGCTTAATAATAAGTGACAACAACATCAGTCAAGAAATACAAACACGGATTCTTAGCGGTAATAAGTGGTTTCATGCATACAACGACCTAATGAAAAATAAGCTACTGAATCGTGAGTCTAAGCTTAGAATTTACAAAACAGTAATTAGACCAGTGGTCACATGTGGACGTGAAACGTGGACCCTCTCAATTACTGATGAAAATCAACTGAGAATATTTGAGCGCAAAATACTATTTTGGAAGATATTCTAGGAAGATATTTGGACCAACCCAATGCAGCGATGGTTCATAGAGAATTAAAATGAACCACGAGCTGGATGAACTAATGCAGAGTGCAGATATTGTTAGATTTGTAAAGTCACAAAGACTAAACTGGCTTGGTCACCTAGAAAGAATGCCAGATAATCAAGCTGTAAAAGTAGTCCAGAGATGGATGTCACAAGGAAATAGAACAAGAGGAAGGCCCCGTAAAAGATGGATAGACGACGTAGAGAGAGAAAT
This sequence comes from Diabrotica balteata, assembly GCA_918026665.1. Classification (NCBI taxonomy): domain Eukaryota; kingdom Metazoa; phylum Arthropoda; class Insecta; order Coleoptera; family Chrysomelidae; genus Diabrotica; species Diabrotica balteata. Next base: position 9,566,184 of record OU898282.1, on the reverse strand, counting down.
TAAAACAATGAACATCAGGCAGTGGCGAAGGAAAGTATCCGACAGGGCAGAATGGAAGAACATTTTTAAGCAGGCCAAGACTTACAACTTCACCATTCACGTTCCCACTTCGTCGCCTGTCGAAAGTCGGACCTTCAAGTCGTCCCTCTTGATTCTTGATGTTCCGACTCGTACCACTTGTTATCCAACTAATCCAACCAGGCCACTCGCGGTCCGATTTCAGATCCAACTGCGGAAGTTGGACCACTAGTCGGACTAAAAATCGAAACGTGAATGGTCTGTTTTACAATATAAACTCTAATGAGAGCTTTTCGTCAAACAAATAAATAAAGAAATAAGTAAATAAATAAAATTGAGTTAATTTGCTTGGTCTATACATACAGTGCTTTTCAGATAAAACTATCCACCTTAAATAACTTTTGAACCTCTAATTTTTTGGAAAAACGCAAAAACACGTCAATTAATATTTGAAGGGGGAGACGTTATATCATATTTAAGGTTGCTGGGAAATGCACCCTTTCACCCCCTGTATCAACCCTTTATTTTTTTTAAATTACTTCTCCCTTTTTTTATTTTATATTTGGATTCTCTTTTTGTGTTGATTTCAAAAATGTATAATACCTTTGGCTTGAAGTGATTAGTTTATGAGATAGACAATTTTCCTGTTAACAAGGATACTATCTCTCTCACCTTAAATGACTGTAACAAAATAGGTTGTAGCATAGTTTAAACTTTTTAAATACTTAACCTTACTATTTGCAGTACCTTCAAAAACTAAGAAATAAAAAATTCAGTTTTTATTAAGTTTTATCAAAAGTTAAGGATAATCTTTCCGAAGATTTGGTTGTATTTCAACATGATAGAGCATCTCCACACTTTGCTTTACCTGTGCGATAATTTTTAAACGAAACGTTTCTTGGTCCTTGGATAGGGTAAAGACGATAGATGATCGATTATCCACCTAGGTCACCGGATTGAACACCCCTAGACTTCTTCTTTAAAGGGTATTTAAAAACAAAAATTTATGCTATTCAACCAGATTCTCTAGATGATATACGACAAAGAATAGAGGAATGTCGACAATTAAATGCAGACGTGTTAAGCAATGTCAGAGAAAAATTTCAAAATAGATTATACTATTGTATGGAAGTAAAGGTCAGTCATTTTGATCAATTATTGTAAAAAATTTTAGTAGTAAAATGTTCATTCTAAATGTGTGTAATAAATTGTTAAAAAATAATTTTTTTTCTATCCAATTTTCTTGCTTTTGTATTTATTTTTCTCATACACTAATCACTTCAAGCATCATATATTATACATTTCTGAAATCAGGACAAAGAGGAGAATCCAAATATTGAATAAAAAAAGGGGGAAGTAATTTAAAAAAAATAAAGGGATGATACGAGGGGTGAAAGGGTGCATTTCCCAGCAACCTTAAATATGGTATAATGTCTCCCCCTTCAAATATTAATTAACGTGTTTTTGCGTTTTTCCTAAAATTTAGAAGTTCAAAAGTTATTTAAGGTGGATAGTTTTATCTGAAAAGCACTGTATATACTAATAATATACTCTGCTTCTATACACGAGATACGAGTACATATCATCGGTAGTGGTCAAAATAAATAGATAAGAATTAAAAATAAAGTATGTACGATGAGTAATCCGGAAATTGTAATACTTGTCATGTAAAGCGAATAATTTCTTATAAATTAAGTGAAATTAAAATGTGTAAGATGTGCTGCAAATTAATAATATTTTTTACATTGTGTGTTATCTGTGTGTATAGCAAAGAATGTTTTGAGGCAGCAAAAACCAAGAAGATGCTTACGGTTAGTGCAGTCAATCAGAAGATTATATTAATCAATTCTATTTGTTACCAGATATACGACAAAGACTGTGATGGTATTAAAACTAATGACCGGTTCTTTAATACGTCATCTAAACCTAATAAAACCGGTACTGTTAGCCCTCCATTTAATACAACTCTTTGGGACATGACTAAAAATCAAGCAAAGTATATTTTCCTTCACAACGCTACAAGATATCTGCACAACAACAGTATCCTACTACCAACCGGAGCAGTATGTATATATTCACAAGATTTATACTTTGATAAAAATATGGACGTATTCTTTTATTGGAACCACGAAAAACAAGACGAGAAAAACGCATTTACACCACTTTTTACAGGAGAAGTGGAGGAAATATCTGTCAATCGTAATCCTCCCACTTCTTACATCATATTTAAAACCTTGGACAGCACATTCGTATTAAAACTTGGAAAACAAATAATTATAGCTAATAAATTGGTTTGGACCACGGATCAGGAGTTCATCTTTGTTGATAAGGACAATGGGATTGATAAATTATACACTGATGAAGCACTGAGAAATTATCTAATACCTACAGAGGACACGTTTAAAATTTGCCAAACAAGCGAAGAAGATTCAAATTTGGTGTTGTATATTTTAATATTTTTGGTGTTTTGTGAAATTTTAAGGTTTTTTTTTAATTTGTCTACAAATTGTTTGGTTTTGTGTAATTCCAACGGAGTAAGTTGTAAAGATCTTTTACTAAGATCTTCTTCACAGACTTTAACTTATCAAAAATTATTTTTTAGTACGAAATTTTATTCAGAAAAAGTTGGTAAAAAAATTAAAACAACAAATCAGTCTAAAATAATCGAAAATGAAGTATACAACATGTAAATATGTATACAGGGTGTCCCATGTGTGTGTATGTGTGTGTGTGCGTGTGTGTGTGTGTGTGTGTGTGTGTGTGTGTGTGTGTGTGTGTGTGTCTGTGTGTATGTGTGTATGTGTGTGTGTGTGTGTGTGTGTGTGTGTGTGTGTGTGTGTGTGTGTGTGTGTGTGTGTGTGTGTGTGTGTGTGTGTTTGGTGAGTTGGCTTGGAAACCAGTCCTTTAGCCACAGCATTGTAATAGAGATATTAGTTTTTAAATAATGTGTGAACTTTTAAAAGAAAGTTGCATATTAGTTCGTATCTTCTCTACTATCTAAGGAGAGTAAATGGGTGATGTTTATGGGAGTCTGAATTTTAAGTTCCGATAGTTTTGAATACAGTTGATCTGTTTCATAATTATGTTTATAGCACTTCAGAAGAATATGGTTGATATCACATTGTGACATATTATCGCATGAGCATACTCCAGAAGGGATAATATTTAACTTAGCCAAGTGAGCTGGGAATGCACCGTGATTAGTTTTCAGGCGTGTAATTGTGGCTGTCAACTTCTTTGGCATTGTGCATTTGAAAATATAGGCAACATTTTGTGGTAAGGTAGAGTGGATAGTATAATACTGGTTATTTAAATTCGTTGCTTTGTTTTTTCATTTTTCTTCTCAATTTATTAAAATTTTGTTAAAATAATGATGCTGTAAGTTATCCAATATGATTATAGTAGGAATATAGAGTCCCACATGGGTCGCATCTTTAGCAAAGTGGTCAACTAGTTCATTTCCCTCGATACCAGTGCGACTTTTTATCCAAATTACTATAATATCTTTACTATATGTTGTATTTTTAATAGCACAAAGAATACTATTTCTTTTATGTTGAGTCATATCTGAGTTTAATCCTTTAATGGCCGATAATGAATCTGATAATATTACTGCTTTATTTAAATTGTGTAAATCTAGCCAATCTAATGCTTTTTCGATTGCTACCGCTTCAGCAGTATATATTGAACAATGTAATGGAAGTCTAATTTTCAAATATTCGCTTTTATGTGGAATGTAAACAGCACAACCTGTGGCACCATCTTCTTCACCTCTTGGTTTAATCTTGACGATCTTATCAACTTTAATGATTTTGGCTTATAAGAATAAGCTTACTGACATATTTTTAAATCTGACTGAATACACAAAATACTGTATTTCATATTAAACTCACATCAGTTTTACATTAAAGTTCGTAAATTAATCAATTTATTATTCTTAAAACCTGTATTGTACAATCATCTACGTATATTATTTATTTATTAACCACTTAACTACTCGAAAAAGAGAAATCTTTGGAAGTATTTAAAATCATCTCATCTGTACTCAGATTATCTCTGTGTATTTTATTTAGGTTTTTGTTAAATATTTCACTTTTATTATATTTAATTTTAATTTATGTTTAGTATTGAATTAAATTATTATACGAAATAATATTATAATCTCTCTGTATCAGAAATGTGTTCTATTTACAGTAATAAATGTTTTTTATCAAGTATACATGTAAATTTGTATAAAAGGTTGATATCGCATTAGGCAAACTGTAGAAAAATCAAAACCACAATGACCATTTACAATCATATCGCAAATTACAATATTATAGTCACATAAAACTTGCTATTGTTCTGAAGCTATTTTCTTGTGGCGTTGTGAATTAATTACTATTAAACTGGGAATAAGCCACAATTAAAGATAAAAATACGTTTATTGACGTTTCAATTTCCACTTCGGAAATCGTTCTCAAAATACAAACAGTAAATTAAACAAATTTTGTTTTTTGTTACATAGTGAAAAATTCTTCTAATAATTTAATTTTATCTGACTCATTTATATTGACAATTCAGACATACATTATGCATTTTAAAGTAGACGACTTTAAAATGATATTGCCAATATTGTTGAGTTGCGCTCCTGGGACGACTTTACTTATAAGATAGTTCATTCCATTACATGAAATCAACTTTAACTTGAGAATATCCGTCAGAAAAGTTGATTTCATGTAATCGAATGAACTATCTTATAAGTAAAGTCGTCCCAGGAGCGCAACTCAACAATATTGGCAATATAATTTTAAAGTCGTCTACTTTAAAATGCATAATGTCCGAAGTGGAAATTGAAACGTCAATAAACGTATTTTTATCTTTAATTTTGGCTTATTCCCAGTTTAATAGTAATTAATAAAACTTGCTATAACATACATATTAATGACATTGAATTTACGTAACCACTTTAGCTCAGTCTGGTTAAAAAAAGATCGAAAACTTTTTCGCAGATATCTGAAGCTTTTAGGACATAAGTGGTGGTTACTAGATGACGAATAGATATCAAAATCAACATACATTTTTTTTCATTTTGTATCAGTTATGTAATAATACTTATTATATTTTATAAATTAAATTTCAGGTAATTTTTACAAATTATATTATTATATTCCCTACATTAATTATAATTATGTTGATTTTCCGGGATTTTCCGAGATTTTCAGAGGGGGGAGTTAAAATTATGTCATTATTATTAATACTGCGACAGACTGTTCCAGTCAAATTAGAAAAAAGTAAGTTTTTACGGTGAATTTTAAACGGATTCCATAACGGAAAATATGGATAACTCCAAACGTAGTTATCCATATTTCGACGAGCTACCCCAGATTAACAAAAAAGAGGCTGCTAGCTGCAATGGAAGCCGAGATTTAGTAAATTTTTCCTACGTGTCTTAATTTGAAGTTCCGATCTAAAAAAACGGAGCTGAAACAGTTATCCCTTCCACTTTCCTATGTCGATCTTTCGAAAGTACCTTTTTTTTTTCGAAGGGCTGTAAGTTTCGAAAAATTGGATGAATTTTATAGCTATAAGTTTGAATATAAAGTTTAGAGTGTGGTGCGAATGAAGGAACGGTTAGGAAATTGTCGTGAATTTGAACGAAGCGTAGGAGATTGTTTTTATGTATTCAACCTATATTGTCTGGCTAAATAGGTCTTGTACCTAAGGCCAAAAAACAAAAAAAAAACAAAAAAAAAACAACAAAAAAAAACAATGGAGATATGAATTTTTAAAAAATAGTCCCTAACTTCGTTCCTATTAGTCATAGAGGTTTTTTTGTAAATGTGAGTTTCTTTATCAGCTATACAATGGTTGTGTGTACATGCCTGTAGCTTAAAAAATATAGACGTTCTTACAATTCTTATTGTTTATAAGTAAAAAATATACCCATTTTTCAAACGTTTATTTTGTACATAATTTCGATGAAAACGCAATATGCATTTAACTTCTGAGATAGTTTAAGTCTTAAAGAATCCTATAAAAATTGCTAAATGTGTCTAGCATCATTAATAGAGAAAGTTCAATAGTTTAAATATTTAGCTTCAGGGGCAAATAAATTAAATAACTTTTAAACTATTTGACCGATCGGGGGGAAATTTCGCACAAATTTAAAACACGGTAAATCCTCGATGTTCAAATGTATTAATAACATTTTACTTTGTTAATAAAAAAATTAATAAAATTTATAAATTAAGGCAAAAAACTGCTTTTTTGCAAATATACGAAGAATGTTGCGTTTCGATTTAATTTGAGTCTCTTACCACTTCCTGACACGTGTTTCTGGGTCTACCCATGGGTAGACCCAGACGTAGGTATATACATATCGGTAAATTGTTGGTGCATAGTGGAATATTATTCCCAGCACCGCTCTGAATGGCTTGATTAAGCTTGGGTATACAGTTTACTTTAATTGCTATCGACCTATCTTCATCTTTTTTGGAAATATCTCCATAAATTATTTGTCAATTTTAATTTGAAAAACGGGAAAATAAAGATATTTCTGATATAAAAAATGATATAAATATTGTTGATATAAAATATAAGACAAAAAATTAAATAGTGACCATAAATTATTATTTAAAAAAACGCAAGGTAAAAATACGAGTACCTACCTACTTTTTCATCTATTCGTCATCTAGTAACCCCCACCTATGTCTTAAAAGCTTCAGATATCTGCGAAAAATTTTGCCATGAAATCGATGATTTTTGCATAACCAGACTGGGCTACTTATATTCCAGTAAATGACCGTTTTGAGGTGTAATTATCCTCATGTAATTAATCCGTCAGGACGGATTTACTTGAAAATTTGGATCTAGGTTCCTCTTACCCTCTACATCACTTTTGCACTTGAGTCCACGGTTGCTTTTACTTGGAAAGTAAAAACCACCCCTTCTCGGGGGAGAAAATACATACGTTTCAAATAAGTCCAGAAATGGATCAATTCCAGACTAATTCTAAGCAACTTTTGTTAGTACATTTTGAGTTATGTGTGAGTGAAAATCTTCAGTTTTTAAAATAAAAACCATTTTTAGACGGTTTTTCACAAACAACTCAATACTACAAAAGTACGTATTTTTCGAAAAAAATAATTTTGGCAAAAACGTAGGGATTACCTATTTCAGCCAGGATACCGAATATAATTCTGAAATAATATGAATCAGCAATGGCGGAATATCTAACAGCTACAAACAGATCTATTTATTTTTTAATTTTTTTCTGCCTGTTTTTCAAGACATGGCAAACAAGAATAAAATAGAATAGAAAAAAATATGCTTTATTGTCACTGAAAATTGTACAATTATATGGAGAAAATTGGTAAAAAGTTAGAAAATAACAATAAAAATTCAAATTTACTGAAATTACGTAAACTGTCTTCTTCTTCTTCTTCTTCTTCCTTCTTGTATGTAGGCTTTAGAGCCTGTTTCTTCTTCATTATTAGCCTCCTAATGTAGAATTAGCACCATCTTTTTCTTGGTCTGCCAATGCGAGTACTTCCTCGTCCATTTGGTGATATCTCTTACTATTCGTACTATCCTATCTTCTGCCATTCTACTGATGTGTTCGTTCCACTCCTGTTTTCAAGTTGTCATCCATCCATTTATGTCTTTTATATTGCATGCTCTTCTTATGTTTTCACTTCTCTCCCTATCCAACAGTCTTTTTTATAGGATAATGCTACTGTATTATCCACGTTAAAAGAAAGTAAATTAGAGTCGGACCAGGTTTTTATTTTAAATAGATCATAAGGTATAATTGCATGAAGAGTTGCAATAATGGAGTTTTTCCAAGAGATAGTGGTCTCATAGGCAAAAAAAAAATTTTTCCATCCACTTTTAAATTATTGATGTCAGTTATAAAGATAAGGAAAGGTAGGGCACTCAATACTGAACCTTCTGGTATTCCACATACAATGCTATTTTGACTACAAGTCAGTATCATTAGCTCTTACTAATTGTTTCCTATTCCCCAAGTAAGATTAGAACCAATTCAAAGAAATACCTCAAATACCTTACAAAATGTTGTGATTTGCACAATCAAAACTTTGGAATAGTCACACAAAAAACAGTGGCAGTCTAAAAATTATTGTTTAGTAGTACTCATGTAGTACAGAAAACATAGTATCACTGGTAAATTTCTTAGATTTAAGCCGAACTGAGTTCGTGATAAAATGTTGTTTTCAACATAAAAATGTTGTTTTCAACATAAAAGGACCTAAGTCAGGCTTTTATGTCTCTCAATCATTTTGGATATTACCGGTAGTAAAGCAATAGGTCTATAGTTGCAGGCATTCGATTTTCCACCACCAAGAGGAATAATAATGGCTACCTGGCTACCTTAAGGCAATCTGGAAATAAAGCTTATTCAAAGAAATTATTAAATAGTGACACCAGGACTTACAACATATTTTTTTGAAAGATTTATGGAAATTTTTGTGTATAGTCCATCAGTACTACAGGAAGATTTGCTTTTGATACTATTAATTGTTTGGATCAGTTCGAATTTATCAAATGATCTTATAAGGAATGAATTCCTTTATTGAATTGCGGAGATAGGAAATAGGATCTTGTTGTGGCAAAATAGTTGATGTTATATTTCTACTTACATTAACAAAGTGTTCATTTAGATTTTCATGGTTTGGAAGGGAAAATATTTGAAATTTGTTAGTTTTATTTCGAAGATAGTTTATTATGGACTAAGTTTCCTTTACGACACTGTTAGAGCTTTTCAGACGATTTTGATAGTACGCTTTTTTAGCAGTTTTATTTTAGATAGGTTTCTCTATATTTGGTGATATATTCAGCGACAGTTGATTGTAAAGTTCTTGATGTACAGTAGTGAACGCATATTCTAGGCTAAATGCCGATACCTTTGGTAGTCAAGGGTGTGTGACCTTTAAGCTTAATTGTAATTAAAGGAAATGCCTTATTAAAAATAAATACAAGCCTGTCTGAAAAACCACTGAAATTTAAGTCCATGTCCACAAAAGGAAAGTGTCACCGAGAAGTCAAGCATAAATTTTGGAATTTACGAAAGTTCTGAGCGGAAAAATCCTACCTAAACATGAGGTTTTAGAGTGTTAGAAGTGTCAAACTTATTATATACTGCTTCATGATCAAAGAGTCCTAAGATAAGATAATCAATTATGGTAGATGTTGTTTTAGTAATTCTTGTAGTCCAAGAACAGTTGGTAGCATAAGCAGTATATTTAAGGCAAAGATAGTTCCGTGAAAGGGTCAGATGATCTATAGAAGCAAATGATGTAAAGATTAAGATTCTGATTATAAACTAAAAAAACTCAAAGAAGGCTTTATTCCACAGAAAGTCATATTTTCTTACCAAAGGTAACTCATTATCTGTAGAAATAATTAGGGTGTCACGATGAGGTAAACTTGGACGATCATACCTAACAATTGTAGTATATTTTTTTACAAAAAAAGGCTCGTTGACTTAAAGCCAGTGCTCTGTAACCACTACTATCGAGGAAAATCCTAATTCCTTTAGAAACAAAAATAATTCTGGGATATTGAGGACAGATTCTAATAGAAAGATGCATCATTAGTCATGAAACAGACAGAAAAAAAGGAGCACTAATCTTAATAAATAAAGGAAAATATATATCAAACGCATTAATAAAATCTAGCAATATCTCTGTACCAATACTTGAAGAAGAAGTTGGCAATAAGAATATTCCAATACTAACGAGTTAATAGCAGGTCAGAGACACATCATCTGATATTATAACATAATTAACTGCAACGAAAACAAAAAAATCAACATGTAATATCAATCCAAACGTTCAACAATACCTCCCAGAACTTTACCTCAAATTCTAGTCAATACCTAAGACCCAGAAGAGAAAAAGAACCAAAATAAGAAAGAACAACTACACCAGTGGCTCCACAATTTGTTCAAATTTTATTAGATACATTTTAATAATAACTGTGCCTGATAGTCACATTATTAGCTTTAATGTGAAAATCATATATCTTAATTAAATCTTCACTACATATAATCAATCTTATCAATAACCACCATGTGTTGGGAAAATTCATTATATAATTATACACCGGAGAATAAGAACTGGGAGGACCAAACTGATTAGAAAATTACTATATCTGTAAACTTGAGGAACTAATTATAGGTGAAATTGTTTTACGTTTATAAAGTCGGGAAATTTAAAACAGGTAATGTTTTGCCATATATAAAATTTGTTATTGCCAACTTTTATATTCATCTTCATTGACAATACTATCGATTGATTTAAAACATATCAGATCACTTGGTAGCAACTGTTGAATCTGCAAGTTAATTTCGTCATTGTCGAAAGTCATTGTTGTGAGCCAATTACGATTCAAGTAATTATTCAGTATAGCCTGGAAGACACTTTCAATTAATTAATGTTTCTTCTTCTTTTGGTGCCTACTCATTTCGAATATTGTCGATCATTCTGGCTATAATTATTTTATTGACTGATGGGCTTTAACTCATCGGGTAAAAACTTCAGATTTTTTAACCATGATATCATTCTGCTCCCAATTCCTCGCTTTCCGAATACTTTGCCTTTATCAGCATCAGTAGCTCGACAACCCTTTTTGGGTCCTGTCTTGATCTAGGATTTTCCGCCATTCTGTTAAATTAACAGAAAATTAACGAAGAGAAAAAAAGGAAAAAAAATATAGAAAAGAAAAAATCCAAATCGCATATTCGCAAAGTTTTTGATGAGGAGACATCAGAAAGCGGAATTGAGATTTAGTGCGAAGAATCAGATGATAGTCTTATGGAAGTTGAGACTGAAGATGGTAATGATTTTGGATTGGATCTTACTAATATCCAGAAAGGGGATTTTGTTCTCATTAAATTTGCTACAAAAAAAAAACACTTTCATTCTTTGTTGGTGAGATCGAAAAGGAACTAGAAGAGTCCGAATTTTTACTAAATGTTTTAAAAATGACGACGGGACAGGATTTTGTATTACCAGATCATAAAAACGAGAGTCATATTTCTGCAAACGATATTATAAAAAAATTTCCAGCTCCTGAAAAAAAAATGTCTCCTAAGGAAGAATAACCAATGAAGAAGTACTAAGAAGAATAGATAACAGCAGGGAGATACTGGATTCCATCAAAATAATAAAACTACAATATATTGTTCTTCTTCTTTTTCTTTTTCTTCTTCTTTTTATATAGACATGCCACTGTCTGTTTTTAAATGTGCTTTTAAATGTCGCGACACGAAATTTTCATACATAAAAATAAACACTTCCACGCCTATGATAATATTGAAGGACTCCAATAATTTCATGTGAATATTTAAAGTATTCAACTCTTCCTATCATTTACAACTTTTATAAAATATTATACAAAGACGTTTTATTCATAAAGGTTGTATTTATTCTTTAAATAAAGTTATACAACACGACGCACCCTACACCAAACGATATTTGAATACCACGTCAAACAATCTGTATAGGAATCTGTCAATTAACAATGAAAAGTGTTGGAGCTTATCCTCAAAGCTTGTCAGATTTTTAAATGATCATGATGACTGACGAATAACTTAACAAAGTTCCGACCTCTTGATTATTAAATGTACCCCTTCGGTTATATCTAGCTTGTCAACCACTTAGTGTGGTTGATAGATTATTTTTTTACGATGATATTTTTAATTAATTCTTGTAGGCCCTATTCAACCGGTGTTAGAAGTTAGATAAATATGGTAATTTTTTAATTCAATGAAGTTTTACCGATATACTGGACGTTAAAAATAAAATTTACACAAAATAAAATTAGGTTTCACAAACAAAAGTTATTAACGGTATTAAAAAAAGTGATGCAAAAAAGCTATATTTATTAAAATCTAATATTTTCTAAAAATTGTAATCGTATGAAACAAGTCATAAAAAGTAAACTTTAATAGGCTTAAACCAAATAATGACAAACTTGGGTTAGTACTGCAATTTAGAACACCAGAAAACATAATTTTAAGATTTTTGAACAAATGTATATTAAGTTTAAAGTGATATTCTACATATCCATTACATCAACCCGTTTTCTAAACATACAAGCTGTTTCTGTTGAATTAAAGAATTCGAGATTGGGCAAAATGGCAATAATATCACTCACTTTAACCGAAAATTTATCATGTTCGACCAGTTGGAAGACCTTTACTTCATCCGTAGATTTATATATTACAACTGTCTAGATCCTTTCATTGGCATTTTGAACTTAAGCAGCAACACAACGATAGTATTACTTCTTTCTTCTTCCCCCAATACCTTTACTAACAGAAAAACGCCTTCTTTGATGTCATCCTTGTTATATGCAAAATATTCAACCCCATCATTATTGTCAGACTCACCCAAGTTAGACGTTTCATTTTCTGTTTCGTTATCATTTGGTGGCTCTTCTTCACTGTCGTTTCCAGTTTCATTAGGTTGCTAAGCTACAACACTTTTTTTCTGGCTCGACATTTAGTTTGGTTCACTTATATTTCTCATGGATGGTGCAGCTGAATATCTTTTCTCCTTTAGATAATGTACCAAAAGGTTGTCGATTTGGCCCTCTATTTCTTCATCTTCTCTAGATTGAAAATTTTAACATTTAAAACATTTAAAACTTCCTCGAAAAAGAAAGGGTAAATTCACGTGGCTGCAAAGAAGGAAACAATAATTCGTTTTATAGCGCTGTTTTCGTCCGCTGTTGGTAACTGTTCAGTGGAAAACGGGAATCTTGAGTTCTTCCAGTTACTTGTTGCTAAATATTATTTGGACTTCCCGTGGTTTTAGTAAATAACAAAAGACCGTACATGAAACTATTTAATACTTCTATGTGACTGTTATAATATAGAAAAAAGAAAACTTAATTGTTTGTAATAATACAACTAAAAAATATTACATATATAAATTAATACTACATGTTGTAACATCGATGACTGGAAATGGAATAATGCTGAATGAGGGTTGCTAGGTAGCCTCCCAAAGGTAGGTACTTTCCAAAAATAAATCGTAACGGTAATTTCTAATCTCCCTTAGCGATAAGTCGTCACCAAACTAAGCTATGCGCCGTTTCAAAGACGACAGGACCGTCGTCAGATCTTTTAAAGTTTTAACATCCGCTGTTTAGGTTTTTTTTTGTCTATGTTCTGAAGCTACCTCGGGTAGCTTTTAGCAAGTTTGGAAAATATTTTTCATTTATTGTGGTTAAAAAGGGGTGACAGTTTCTTCACTGATTGTTTCCTAAGCCATCTGAAAGGGACGGAAAAAACCGACACCAAATGGTTTGGTCAAATGTGTTGAGTTTTTGACCAAACCTATAAAATCCACATTGATTTGTTTGCATATACTCATCATCGGTAAAATATGAGGAAAGGTTATCTCCTATGATGATTTTTCGCTCTTCAAGACATTTTGCATCTGGTAAAAAGGTCATAGTAAACAAACGTATCCAGTAAATGTCTGTGAATTTATCCACCCATGATGGGTGCGATTATATCGAGAACCTACTCAGCAGCATTTGTCAGTACAGCAAGGTGATCCTTTTGAACCATTTTCAGTCCATTGAAACCACATTTTTTCTGCTTTATAAATTATATCTGGTGGTAACACCAATCCTGAAGTCAAATCACATATCATTATAGTCGTTGCTACTTTAGTAAAATTAAAAACTCATTCAGGATATTTGGTCCGCGTTAAAATATCCTCTTCTTCTTATTTCCGGGGTTATCTTCTACATTAGTCCCATTGTAATTGAATATGTTATAAGGTGGACTATTTTCTAATTCTCTATGCAGGTTATCGAAGTAGGCAACTAAAGTTTTTGTTGAAACATTAGCTCTAGGTCTTTTAATATTGGTCGCTACTTTTTGGGTAATTTCTCCTTTATGCCGTCCCAGTAATGATTATACCCAGCCCATTCCAGGTAAATGGTTTTTGAAAAGAGGCACTTGTCGACCCTGGGCATCCAAAACACCTTTGGCTAAATATTTTATATCTAGCAAATCAAGAGGAAATCCCCACTCGCCGCATATTTCAGCACGCTGTATAATGGTTTTTTCTTCGTTCACGGAAAATACAGTCTGCCCACCATTTTTTCTTTCATGTCGGTCATTATAGCGGTTATTAAGAGTTACATAGGGAAGTTTATATTCTTAAATAGCGCGAAGCAAGAACCATCCTTTCTCAAGAACTTTCTGGCGGGCATTTTCTACCTTTACTTCGGCATAGTCCTTATATGGACGAGCACCAAGTTTGCTTATATAATTTTGAACCATTTTTCTGAAAAAAGCACTAGTTTATGGTTTCTGTAGAAAAAATGTTATCAAATTCGTCCCCGGTGGAGATCAATTTCGCCCTACAGATACCCTGAAAAATAGCGTGTTTACATGAGTTGACAGAGAAAATAATTAGTTAAAATCGCACATTATTTTTTAGTTTTTCTCAGGCACCGGACAGTTAAGACCGATTTAAATACATCAGTCACGTCTCGTCACAGTGCTGGGAATCAACAGATTCCCAGCAGTCAGGTTTCGACACGTCTATCGCCCTGCCGATTTTATAATCTCAGCGACGAATTTTTTTGGTTTTGCCGGGAACATGACGGGCGGTACAAGTGAACAAAATAAAATTATTGACGAACAATTAATAGAATGTTTTATAGGTCTTTATACAGTGTCACGTATTCTCCTTCGGTATCCCTTTTTTTCTATGCGTCATGGATCCATTTCCGTCTTTTTACTGGGTTTGCTTCCGCTTCTTCTTCTTCCTCGTCAAAACATAAAGCAATTATTGCTAATTCTTCATCCAAAAAACTTTCCATCTTTTCAACAGATTGGTCGCCGAAGATTGATGCATTTCAGGTGTGTGCAAATAGACGAACGAATAGTTCTGTGACCAGACGGGACCGGTTCGGCGCCGGGACTGCGACGGAAGTGATGTGTTTTAATCGACCTTTAGGAAACTAAAGAAAGTTATCAAAAATATAGCCATAATTAAATCAAGCTTTTTTTCCATAAACAATATACTCACTTTAATTAAATAATCACAGGTTCCATGCTAGTGCTTACTAACTAAAGCTTGTCAACAAGTTTGTTAAGCTTCTCAGATTTCAGGGAAAATTAAAATATTCAGAATCATTCGCAATTATCATATATTTTTCGTAAATTTAACAGTGAGTAGCAGACATGTTATTTCCAAGACAGCAATTCATCACAATTGTTATATCATCAAGATTTTCTACAAATGTTATATCTACATTGAAGTCTCGATGTCAGTGTCGAAAGGCATTGCAGAAAGATGGTAGATAGCGAATATATTGATACAACAAAAATACTTGTAGATGCAATCAAACGCAAGCTTAATATTTACATAATGCAAAATCACATCGCATACATTCTTCTGCATCAATTTTAGGCCAGTCTTAAATGGAGGCTTTTTAGTAAGTAAGTAATGTATTTCTTAAGTCTCGTATAATCATGTTTCTTTAGGCATTCAATCCTATTCCTTCCAGAAACTAGACACAAGAACTCTATTTTAGTAGCGCAACATATATTATGTATATTAATCCAAATGTGGCAAACCGAAATTTTTGGCTGTATATTTCTTTAATTGCTATTAATGCTTCTTTCCATTGTACTGTATGCTCATTATCTCAGACATGTTTGCATATCTGGGATCTGCTGAAGTTTCTGTTATTGATATATAATAAAGTTTCTCCCATATAAAAATTGTTTTTTTTTTATTTCGAATTAATGTGTCTCGACATCTTTGGTTATTAATACGGGAGCAAGTATTTACAATAGTAGAGTTTGTAGTTTGCAGAATTTTATAGTCTTAAAGAAGTCTATTAGGCTCTGGAGTCGACTTGAAAAATTCAGAATTTCTTTTAAACTGTGGTTTATATTATTGACAATGCAAGTAGCCTGGTTGTGTTGATATTCTGTGAGGATCTGCTTGCAGTTGATAGGAATATCGTTGCAGTAGAAGCATACCTTCCATGACCGTGTCAAACGAAGGTGACCGAGTGTCAAACGTGTCTATCCTATCCCCCATCTTCGTATTCCTCTTTACTGTTTTGGCATGTTAGGGATAAATAACTGTTAACATTAGGTTGTATTTCTCTGAGATTTGTATCTTTGGTGATTCAAAGTTCTGGGCGCTTGCCTTTTTTAAGTGGATAGAGTGGAGTAGAGTTTTTTGTTGTGGATAGAGTTAGAGTCAGTTCTTGTTTAGTGGAAAGGGGTGAGTTTATTACAATAGCCCTCCTAAGTTTCACTAAGGTTTATTTAAATTCTTTTCTTCTAGCCAGACAAAATAATAACCAATTCAAGCAGCTTTAGATAAATGGGAAAATCTTCTCCCAGAAAGAAATAGTTTTTTTGTAATGTTTAATTTATCGAAAAAGTGGGCCTAAATTGCTGTTTTTTAACTTTCTTGTAATAATTCATTTACATTTTGGGGTTCTGTTTTTTCTGTAATAGAGAATTCAAAAGACGACTTACAGCTGACTTGTGACAGTTAAAGCAAATTTCTGCGTATAATAATACTTACGTCATCTGGAAACGATTTATAGTTTTAATATTCTTGGATTAGACAAAAAATATGAATACTTGGAAATTATATGAATGAACCTGAATTTTGACTATTTTTGTGGAAAATTACGAAACATACCGGCCTATTAACAAATGCATACAGAGGGAGGTGTATCAGTTGTCAGTATCCAATTGCAAATCTGATCTATTTTAATGATATCATGCTGTCACTGGATATTTGCATATTTATATGCAATTCTATAGAGCTTTTTACGTCGAACAATAATAAAATCCAAAGAAAGGGACCATTGTGTCTTTTTGCATTGAGTAAAAATAATGAACGAGGTACATAAGCAATCCATCGTTTTTGTTTTTTAAAGGAAATTCAAAGGAATGAATAGATTTGTTAAGAAGTTCCCCCATACGTTTTATATGTATAATAGGGTAGTAGCGTCAAAAGATTTGTTAATGGAATAAAAAAAACAATGAATTAAAAATAAAAACGCCCATTAATACATAAATTAGTTAAAATTATATGTTCTATAAACAATAAGAGAAAAACAAGGAAGAGAAAAGTAAAAGCTATATTTTCCTTACGTTTTTCCATATAGTTCCCTTGTAAACGCGGCGGTTGGTTCCTAGGAAATACCTGAAAAGTTCAAAGAAACATCGAATCATATTTATGCGATTATTCTTTTTCTTCTCTCGTTCCGCATACCTCTTTAGTTATTAAGTTATCCATCTTTTTCGCTCTCTTCTATTGTTTGCTAATTCCTTCATATTTTCTAGAGATTTTTCCTCTATCCCTTCCATATTCTTCTATTTGGTCCAGCCACTTCTTTCTTGATTTGCTTCTTTTCTTTTTGTTGATTTTCCCATTTTCATTATTCTTTTTATCAGTCGGGTTTGATCCATTTCTATCATGTGAGCCATGATAGAAAAAATAATTCATTTGTTTCTTTTTGATTTTTGCCATTGTTATTTTTGACCAATGTTATTTCTTATTTCATCGCTTTTTAATCTGTTCCACTTAGTTTTGCTTGCTTTTCTGCTAACCGGCTTGATTTCTATTGCATTTATCGTTGTTTCCTGTTTCTTGTTAACTATCTAGTTTTCACTAGCTTGTTTTTATTTTTCTTCTCGTAGCTCTATAACCCAGATGGGGTCTTGACTGACTGCACAACTTGCGTCCGTTAGAACATAACTTCTCCACAATGTCCGTCTTTTGTCCGATTCTAAGTCGCTCGTCATCACACATCAGCTTTTGTCTCTCACACTCATGCGACCACCACGTCCACCTTTGCCTAACCAGATTTTATCCTTCGCCTTTCTTCCTACACTTACATACATACCTTCCGACAGTCGTTATTTTAGCTTCTTCGCAGCCCTGCCTCCAAGTAGAAGGCAGACCCGCGATGAGATGTTCCGAGTGCTATTTGTTGCCGTCTGTCTGCATCTCAGTCGACACTCACCCCATGCCACTTGCACTGTGACCCTCTCATGCCTGCCATCATTTTCGCCTCTCTCACTCTCTTATTTCTATTTGTCTTTACCCCTATGTTGTCAGTCTTTCCTTCTTTTTTCTTCTGCGGTCCCAGTACTCCTCAATAACTGCTAGAACTGCATCTAGCTTGCATTCTTCCTTCTCTTTTAGCGATAGTACCTTTCTCACATAGTTATGGATTTTGTTCCACCAGCGCTCATATATCACTATGTTCTTTATCGTCCCTCTCAACGATTTAAACACTCTCTCTAGCTAATGAGCTCTCCTTCCTCTTACCCTTCTGACACACTTTAAAAGGCCTTTTTGAACCTGTGCAAGCAGCTACAAGTAGGTACACCACAGTCTAGCCAACAGATTCGGTATAAGTGATTTCGTCTACTGTACCACATCCCCCGCTGCATCGCACTCATCCTGCCACATCCTAAACATCGCAATGGATGTGGTCCTCTCCTCGCTTCTAATCCCTTGTATCTCTTTATTTTTCCATTGAAATATCCTTTCCCCCTCTCTCACCAACATATAAGTACCAAGAGCCTCTTGTACGCCTGTGTTATCTCAGTCGCTCTCCGTACGGGTGCCTCGTAGAGAATGATAGACTGCACAACCTCGTGTTAAACCCTCCTCTTTTGGGATTTGGTTTCCCCGATATTGGGATTACTCTCCCCAGCGCAGCCTTATACTTTCGCCGCCTTACGGATCAGCTCCCGGGCGTGCTCCTCTAACTTCCATTCATATGTGAGACCACCCCCAAGTAATTAATGTGCTTTTTAGGAGTGATCGGCAAACATAATTATATCTTTCTTTCTCGTGTCACCGTCTGTCTCGTGCCTCTGTTTTCACCGCCGCGAGACTCAAGCCATGGTCATTCGTCCAGTCCTGAATCAGGATACTTCTATGCCATACCCAAAACAAGAGATCCTTCCCGTTTTGCACGGCTACCAGAATCGCGAGATCATCCGCTAATGCAAAGAAAGAACTTCTTTCCTAATTCATCGTAATGACCCCGTCGTATGACAGGTTTCACAGTACTGGGCCATGACAGACCCCTGGGACACCCTAGATGTATCGTCTACAATCACGTCTTTACTTGTATTCCTGGCCGAAATGCTGCTTGTCTATCTTCTTGTCTAGCTTCTTGTCTAGTATCTCCTTAACGTAATTTCTCAATTTGTTCTCTAAAATTTTTATATATAGCTTGAAGCATACTTGTGAGAGACATATATTGCTCTATAGTTTCCACAAAGTATTTGATCTCCCTTTTTATGAGTGGGTATTGGTTAATTAAAAATTAAAAGAGAAATCTCAGCGGTTATCTGTATACATAGTTTAGCATACCAGCTTACTAATTGGTTTCAATCATTGGATGTGAATGTCCATTTTTCGAGCAGGGATTTTTAATACCTCTAGTCTTAATTTTTATCCAGAATTTTCTGTTATTATTGCTATAAACCTCCGTGATATCCTTTTGAAATACTTTCCAACTCTTATTTTTTGATTTCTATACTGCCTATTTCAGTTCCTATTTTCCCTAATTTTTCTTATCGTTCTCTCGATGTTCATCCGTCTTTGTGATTCGATGTGTTTGTTGTAATAAAATAAAATAATAATTTAAAGAAGAATAACAAACAAGTGATGTTTATTTCGTTAAAATTTCTTTAAATTCTTTTCAGTATTTACTAACAACACCACACACCATTATTATTTTGAATATGATTTACAAATCTGAAAGTTCCACCTTATCTAATCCAACAAAAGTAAATATAGATATTGCCTTAGTGAACAATATCAATAAGACGTAGCTTAAAAATTGAATGAATCAACTATTGAATAAAGACCAAATTGTTTCTGTCATCAATATTCTTTGTATAAATTGTGACGTACCCTTTCACTCACCTAATACCTACCTCCGGGGTGTAAAAGCTTGAATAAAAAACACATTATTTATCTTTAAAGAAATAATCTACCTGATACCTTAAAAAGTATCTATCTATATCTGACGTTTCCTTCCCACTACATAATCACGGCTTGGTAACCGCAGGGAATAGAAAAGACCCCGTAATTCTCTTGTTGAGTAAACTCTTTAGATATTTATGAGTGAAATATGACGAGGTTTTTTTGATTTATTTTTGTAATAGTAGATAATCGTCTTATAATGGTTGGACAACTTCTGGGTTTTAGTCCTTCATTAGGAGCTTTAAAACCTGTAATAGGGATTTTGAGGGGTTGTTTGTATATTAAAATATTTATAAGTTACGTAGGGTGAGATAGAGTCTTAGATTTCCAGACTTTTTATTGTGCTGTTGCAAATAAAGGATGGATTCAAATAACTTATTTATTATTTAATAAATAGAAAAGAAAATAATTACCACAATTGGTTTAATTATAACTTTAAATACCAATTGCGAGTTCTACAATTTATAGCCCTTCGTTAGGATCCTGATTAAGGACTATTTAACTAATAAAAAAAATGTTACAGCTGTTCTTCTTCTTCTTCTTCAGGTGCCATCTCCGCTACGGAGGTTGGCAATCATCATAGCTATCTTAATTTTTGAGGCAGTAGCTCTAAATAGTTGTTTTGAGCTGCATCCAAACCATTCTCTCAGGTTCTTCAGCCATGAAATTCGTCTTCTTCCGATGCTTCTTCTGCCATCTATTTTTCCTTGCATTATGAGTCGCAGGATGCCATACTTATCGCCCCGCATCACATGTCCGAGATACTGTAGCTTTCTTTCTTTAATTGTAAGTTCAATTTCCTTCTCTTTGCCTATTCTTCTCAGTATTTTATTGTTTGTAACTCTATCTACCCAGGAAACCCTCATAATTCTTCTATAGGTCCACATTTCAAAGGCGTTAAGTCGTCTCATGGTATCTAGATTTAACGTCCATGATTTATAATCTATAACAGCTGTTATAGATTATAAATATAAATTATTGAGTATATTTAGATGGTATGAATGTTTTGCAGATCATAACATAACCGTACAGTATGGTTTAATATTATGGAGAACACTAGTGCAGTTTACCGTGCCTTTTACTACAAAGAAAGGTTTTCTGCGAATTCCGTTAATCGTTTTGAGGTGTAAGTTGGTTGAATGTGTAGCGAGAAGCTAATTACGAATAAATAAACTTTTGTATTCAAAAATTAAATAAAACAATATCATATTAAAATTTACATTTTCGCAATTGGTTATACACATAAGAAATAGAAATGAAATAAAAATTGAAATGTGTTCCTCAATATATTTATTTAAGTACTACAGATATGCTGGACACTTTAATTATACATTTTGAGTACGTTGCATTTATGGGAAACGAAATATAATATAACGACCAGCTCGATAATAAGTTTATCGTCTGGCTTTTAAAAACAAAGAACGTGTATTCTGTGTTGACAGTTTAGTTTTAGTAATCATTGAGACATAATTTGCATCGGTCCACGATGCATATACAAAAAATATCTTCCCTTCGAGAATTAATTACGCTTTACGAAAATAAATATTATTAACACACGCATTCACACAACCACGGAACAAATGTTCTAAACACTCGAAAATGGTCCGAAGTCATATGTCAGTAGTATCAGCTAGGTTATGCCAGAGCAGTGTTGGTAGGGAATAATACTTTATTTTATACATTATTTCACAATATACAACATTTTCATCACACAAAGCATGCAATTTTTCCGTTCAATTTTTCCGTCATTCTAAATATCTTTTTTAGAAATGGCCCTTACTAGTAGTTTTTATAGTACTAAAGTTAAAAATTTTTTGTCAGGGCTAATCTCCATTATTCTAGTGTTTGCTTCAAATATTTTCCGGTAATTTTTACCAACACTTTATACAGTAAGCATTAGAGAACGGTACTCTGTATTATTCTGTTATCTTATTCAAGTGACCTCTAGTAAGCACTGGATCCTGATTTAATCTTAATTTCGTATAAAACCGGTCTTTATTACACCTCTGCTAACACTAATTGTTGCACCTCTGTAGATTTCTCCTATAATTTTCACCACATACCCACTTTCATATTGAGCGCCAACGACAGAATCCCTCACGCAACCCTAGTAGATGGTTTATCAAGATCAATAAATCGTATATGAGTTTCTATATCTCTATTCGGTTTTTAAGTGTACTAGCTCTTTTGGTAGGTATCAATGAAGCAGTCAAACTGAGCAGCAAGGCCCATCTCTTGCCGTACTGCCAATTCGATATACCAGCGTATTCTACTCGTAATGTGAGTAAATGCTAGGTTAGGCTTTTGTTTTCTGGCCAGAGTTTGAACCATCGACGACTTGTTCATTCACAGTGCAGTGCAATTACATTTAGTTTTGACCGTCCTTGGATAAATTCATACTGATTTTCGAATATGTCTCTTTTCCAATGTATCTGGTATTTGTCCCATTTCCATTATTCTATTAAACGAATTCTTTAAATTTGTTTCAGTATATGCGCGAAGGAATGTAGACGTGACCTATGATTTTCCTTAACTACTGATTAAATATGAACTTAAATTAAAAGTTTATGCAGTGTTTGTAATTTGAAGCTCCATTCATTTTGCTCCATTCATCTTTCAACAAAGATTTGCTTTTCATACTACTAATTATTTGGATCAGTTCAGATTTATCAACTGGTCTTATAAAGAATGAATTCGAGACCGTTTTTGAATTGGGGAGATAGGAAATAGGATATCGTTGTGCAAAATAGTTGATGTTATATTTTTACACACATTAACGAAGTATTTTTAGATTTTTTATACAAGTTTCTCTTGCAACATTTTTAGAGCTTCCCAGACGATTCTGATAGTATCTTTTTGTGATTCTTTTAGCTGTTTTGATAAGTTTTAGATAGGTTCCTCTATACTTGAAAATTCAGTAATAAAAATGTTGGTAGTAAATTTCTTAATGTACAGTAGTGAACGTATATTCTTGGCTGATATGCGGATACCTTGGGTAGTTCAGGGTTTGTGATGTTTTGACCCAATTGAAATTAAAGGAAATGCCTTATTGATACAGACAAGCCTATCTAAAAAATTACTGAAATTATAGTCCATGTCCACAGAGGGAAAGTGGCACCCAGCAGTCAAGCACAAATTTTGGAATTTACGAAAGTTCTGAGCCGAAAAAATCCTACCTAAACATTGGGTTTTCGAGGATTGTTTGTTAAGAATGTTAAACTTGGTATATTATACTGCTTCATGATCAGATAGTCCTAAACTAATAATTGTAGAGCGTACATCAAGGGGTGAGAAAACTGAGACAATATAATCAATTATGGTAGATGTTGTTTTAGTAACTCTTAAAGGAGAATTAACGTGCATTATGAAACCATATAAATATGGATTAAAATACAAGTGGTACCAGTGACACAAAATATACAAAAATGCTTTTAAACTAAAACAGTAAATTTTGTAGAAGTGTTGAAAACAAAAGTTTTTAGCGTTTTATTGTTAGATAAAAAAAAATTTCATCAAGTAATGGTTGAATTCATTACTTATTTAAAACAGTAAACCCACAACAAGTAAGTAAAATAAAAAAAAATGTTAAAATGTGAAAATATTGAAGTATTCGTATTAATTGAAACCTGATAAATGTATGGCTGAGCATGTTAATTACAAAATCTTGTTTCTAAACTTAGTAGAACTACATGCCACAGGAGCTAAACGGTTGCTAAAGTCTAATAAATGAGGCAATTTATACCAGGAAAACGGATCAATTAAGAGTAAGACTAATTGGGCATCCCGCGACACTTCCCGTTCTATAACACTCTATAACTTTAACGCTATTGTCGGCATTACCTACAGGACAAATATAAACCGTTGAAGTTGGCTCCGGCTAAGCATTTAATTAAAATCTTGTTTATGGATCTCCTTCATTACAATTACAGGGTTTAACAGCGACGGTGGTAATAAAAGACACCTGCGGTGACTTGCCTTATAGTACCAATGAACTCAAAACTATTAAGTGCCAAGAAGCATTTACTACTTTTGATTTTGATCAAGACGTTCCTTAACTTTGAAAATAACTCATTTTGTTGGCGCATTCTCATCAGTAGCGTAACAGTTTTATGACAATATTATCGACTATATTTATGCTTTATTCGATCGCAAGATCACTATCATTTTTTCTGATTAATTTAGCAATTTATTTTTTTAAATCTGAAAATAGAATGTGGTAGGCTTAAAAATGAATTACAGTAAAACGAAAATACTGAGCCGAGACCAGACTAATATAACAATACAAAATCATACCATAGAAAATGTTGAACATTATGTATATTTAGGTCATGCCATCAAACTAGGAAAACCAAGTCAAGATGCTAAAATTAAAAGAAGAACACAACTGGCATGAGGCGCTTTCGGCAAACTAGCATAGATCTTGAAAAACACCTCCAATCATGTAAACTTAAAAGAAAATTTGTATAACACATGTAACGACAATATTTTGCTTACCTCAGGTTAAGAACATGGGGGGTAGAAGATTGGGCAAACAAAATAATCGTAACAAGTGCGAACGACACTCAGTTGGTTATTGGAGAGCTGGGTCGTGGATAAGTTGAAATAAAGGGTTTTTGATTGGGGTATCTACTAATTGAAACTAAGGGATACTTACATAAATCTCCTGGGCAATTGATAGAACAAACAGATCAAAAATAAACTGGGAACACCTCAAGAAATTTGATATAGGGCGCAACTTGAAGGATCCTAGCTTACAGAAGAAAAGAAAAAATTCTTCCCTAGTATCTAAAATAACAAAAAAGGTTAGGAGATTTTTCTAAATAAAATAAAAAAATAGATTAGAGAAACAAATCTAACATTTATTATTGTCTCAAACAGTTTTCAAAAATACAGCTTATACAAAGGCATATTATATAAAAATAGCTGTCAAATACAAATGAAAAAACTTACATACCTGTTTACAAAAGGTTACAAAATTCTTCGAAATGGTTCCTAGTAAATAATGTGGCCAAATTTTATGGATATCCTTTTATAAAAAATAAAATTTAATCTTTACTATAAATCAAAATATCCTTTACAATAGATTAAAAATCAAACTGTCATACGTCAAAACAAACATTTTTAAAACAGGATAAAATTATGACATGACAGTTTAAACCACGCCCTAACATAATATTTATTTTATTTTACAAATATTTTTTAAAAAAATAATTTATAAAAGAAAGCAAATTTTGTCTTTTTAAAAAAAAATGTCTATTTTTACTTTAAAAATTAATAACGTAAATGTTACCTCAGTTCACACATGTTAACTTAAACTTTTGAACAACTGGCTAATTTCTGTGGGGTATCTAACTGCACATCAACGGAAGGCTTTATTGGAAGCTAAAACTAGCACATTCAAATCAAAACTGCTCCAATACCATCATACGTGAGGTGAAGAGGCATCTCCGAAAGGAACTGGATTTCTCAAAAAACGAAAAGAAAGCAGGAACTAAACTTGTTCACTTCTCAAACATTATAAATCTTCAGCAAAATTAAAACAGTGGTTAGTGGTCACTCTTTCAAAAACGACATATTACATAGAGTGAAAATTCCACCATTTTTGGCGAATTAATGCCGGCCTACCACATCACAATTAAACGACCTTTCCCTTCGAGCAAATATTCATCACTCCACTCTCTTGACCTCGATAGTCGATCTCCTGGATAGATACCGCCTCTTTTCCCCGCACAACCATTCCATCTTGTCAAATCAACAAATTCTTTACTCAAACTCGTTTAAACTTCCGGCGTTACTACGCTTTAGAAAAAAGAATACCAAGCTTGCAATATTTTTCTGGGAACGTTGAAGTTAAAAAGCCATAAATTGTTTTCTTTAGCAAATACGTCTTTATTTATTGAAGAACTATTGAGTACTTAAAAATCTCTACAGACAACACATTTCTAGCATACCAGGGGCGTACTATGATAAATATAGAATCGAATTTATATTATTATTTAGACATTAAATATAAAACGCTACACACATGCATACTACCAGTTTGTACCTACGATTTGGAGACAGTAGCCCTGACCAAAAATCTGCTAAAAAATTAGAAACAACGCAAAGAGCAATGAAACGAATAATGCTTGGAATATCACTGAGAGACAAGATTAGAAACACCGAGATAAGACGTAGAACGGAGATTAGGGATATTGTGGAAGAAATTACAAAAATGAGATGGCGCTGGGCAGGTTACGTAGACCGATATAATACAACAGGTGGACATGGAGAATTCTAGAATGGAGACCAAGGGCGACAACAAGAAGCATGGGAAGACCTAAAAAAAGATGGGTAAATGACATAAGAGTAGGAGCAGGTAAATAGTGGATTAGATTGGCGCAAAATAGAGAAATATGAAAGCAATTTGAAGAGACCTAGATTCAGGAGTAGATGGAAAATGGTTGACAAAGAGAAAGAGAGAGAGCATGATTCAAGTGCCAACTACATGAAACCAATTCATAACGTGATGGTAAATAAACTTGTTGAAACTTACTGACTTTTTAAGTCAGGTAGTAATGATTCTTGCTGGTGCTTGAAGTAAACTGACTTTCGCAAGCAAGCAATTTAATTGAACCCAGCCTGATAGACTTGTTCACCCCTTGAATTTACGTTCGGGTGTCACAATTCATTGGAGGGAGGTGTATTAATTCGTGTGGAAACATGAATCACTGCTCTGCACTCCAATGCTTTCGCCTCAAAAGCACTCTGAAGCGCGATAGGGGCACAACTATCAGCCAAATTCTCTTCGTGTGGAATTTCTGGGTAATAGAACCCCAACATCGTTCCCTAACTGATTTAAACTCAGGCTAGCATTAAACGCTTTATTTCTGTTATCCTCTTGTGACTTGTCCGCGATTCTGAAATTGCTTGCTTGGACCTGAAGCCTCTACTCTGAACTGTTTCCAGTTTTTAGGGTTTTGTTAATTTTTAGTATTTTTAGTTAGTATTTAGAAGCCTTTTTTTGGGTTTTTTGGGTTTTTTTGTAGGTGAGCTGAAAATAAAGTCATGATTAGGAAACATAAAAATCGTAATAAATGGGCCCTACACAGTGTTGCGCTTGTCCTTGTAATTTACTCTCGCGGTCGACGCGGCTATTTATATAGTCTATCTTGGCGCGCTTCTTGTGCTTGGCCCTGTGCGTATATAGGTAGGAGTCGGAATCGTCGGTCTTATTTATTGTTGTTTTCTTCTTAAATACCGTTTTTCATGTTTGGATGCACAAAAACTTCGTTCAGAAGTCAAAAACTTCATAACCAGCAATAACATTGACATAGTGTTGATATCTGAAACCCACTTTACCAGCCGCAGTTATTTTAAAAGTCCTAATTATGTAATATATAGCAGACCAATCATCCAAACGGTACGGCACAGATCTGCAGTCATACTCAAGAATTCAATTAAGCATCACGAGGATATCAAAACCATTAAAGACTATTTGCCAGCCACCAGCACATTAATTGAAGATTGATAAGAACAACAACAACCAACTAGTGCCCACCACTACATAATATAAACAAACAACAATTCGCACAGTTCTTAAAATTTCTTGGAAACAGATTCTTGGCAGACGAAGACTATAACGCTAAACATACACTTTATGTGTATGTGTATGCAAGACAACAATCTTAAAAACATCCATGGATGAATTTACCTACTGGCCTAATGACAGAAATAAAATACCAGATCTGTTAAATTTTGGTCTCACCAGGGGTATACCAAACAACCACGTGAGAGCTTCGTCTTATTATGATCTGTCTTCTGACCATTCTCCTGTTTTAAAAGAAGTATGTTAAGAAATTACAGAACAGCATCTGCTACATTAACTAACAAATTCAGACTAGACAAACTCTGCGCAGGTAAAATTTACAAACCATCAAGGGAAGCTGCCTTCCGGTATCGTTAAACGGTCAAGCTCTGTCAGAAAAAGACGACATAAAATACTTGGGAATGCATTTCGATTGTAGGCTCACATAGAGAAAAAAGATATTTACCAAGCGAGAACAGCTGGGCCTTAAACTTAAAAAATATATTGATTAATAGGCTTTAACTCAAAACTGTCAATCGTTAACAAAATTTGAACATATATAGTTATTAAAAAAAAAATAGATCAAAAAGTAGAACAATTATTAGAAGTTAACGGAGAAACCACGGGACCAGAAATAATGAAAGAGGAAGTTATGTATGCTATAAAACACGCAAAAGGCAGAAAAGCTCCAGGACCCGATGAAATACCAATTGAACTATTGAAGATAATTAATGAAGATAATATTGATGTCTTGGTAGACCTTTTTAACTCCATATACAAGACGGAACACATACCCAAAGAGTGGCTTCTCTCAACTTTTGTGACGATTCCAAAAATCACAAATGCTAAAGATTGCAATGACTATCGAACAATTGCGTTAATGAGCCACGCATTGAAAACCTTCCTTAAAATGATACATAACAGAATCCACATGAAATTAGAACAAGAAATAAGTGATTCACAGATGGGTTTCAGAAAGGGTCTAGGAACTAGAGAAGCATTATTTGGAGTCCGTGTTCTGACACAACGATGCCTGGATATGAATCAGGACATATATGCTTGCTTTATAGATTTCAAGAAAGCTTTTGATAGAGTTCAACATGAGAAGCTTTTAAGTATTCTTATGACTAAAAACATTGATAGTAGAGATCTACAAATTATATCGAATCTGTATCAAAACCAGAAAGCAAGAGTAAGAGTCGAAGGAGAACTGACAGAGGAAGTAAGTATACTTAGAGGAGTTCGACAAGGGTGTATCCTTTCACCACTCTTATTCAACGTCTACAGTGAAGTGATTTTTCAAGAGGCTTTATTGGATATCGTGGAAGGTATTTATCTCAACGGAAATAGCATTAATAATATTAGATATGCCGACGATACTGTCATATTTGCAAGTGACATGGAAGATCTACAGTACATAATACAACATGTATACAATGCATGTGAAAGTTACGGACTGCAAATGAATCTCAAGAAAACGAAATCAATGATATTCTCAAAAAAAACACAAAATGTAAATAACCTGATCATCAATAATACAACGATAGAAAGAGTAAAAACATATAAATATTTAGGAACGTGGCTAACCGAAGATGGAGATCAAGTAAAGGAGATCAGATCTAGAATAGAAATGGCAAGAAACACGTTCATAAAATTGAAGAAATTACTTTGCAACCGTAACCTTAATCTAGAGATTCGCACAAGAATGCTACGTTGTTACGTCTTCTCTACTTTACTATATGGCATGGAAGCGTGGACAATAAAGCAGTCTGAAATCAAAAAATTAAACTCCTTTGAGATGTGGTGCTACAGGAGAATGCATAAAATATCGTGGATTGAAAAAGTAACTAATATAGAGGTGTTACAAAGAATGAAGAAAGAATGTGAAGTCATAAAAACTGTTAAAATTAGAAAGATTCAATATCTGGGACATTTAATGAGGGGTGAGAAGTACGTATTACTGAGGTTGATTATGCAAGGGAAGATACAAGGGAAGAGAAACCCAGGACGACGCAAAATGTCCTGGCTAAGAAATTTGAGAGAGTGGTTCGGCTGCAGCTCATTAGAATTATTCAGAAATGCGGTCAACAAAGTTAAAATAGCGATGATGATTTCCAACCTCCGCTAGGAGAAGGAACCCGAAGAAGAAGAAGTTATTTTAAAACTCATTTGTAGCTATGCAATTTAACTATGTTGAACAGCAGTTCAATCCAATATTGACATTCTTGAAAGATTCCAGTAAAATTCCTCCAAATGAAAACTAGTGATCCGTGGTACGTTCAAACAAGACGATCCGAGACCTCAAAATGACAACTATCAAAGAAGAAGTCACCAAACTCTGCCAAGAATATGATCAGAGTCCCCCAGTAATCCAGTCCAAAATTTAATGACACAACCACTCATACGAAGTCTCAAACGAAAGACCCGAGTCTACCTGTTAACTGCAAAATAGTCGCAGAAGTCGAATATAATCTGGAAGTAGAAACCCAAACAAAACCTATGATGTACGTGACACTATTCCAGTTCCAAAAATACACACGAAATTATCAATGGACAATTTTCTACAAGACATTTTTTCTTCTTTTTCTTCCTTCTTGTATGTAGGCTTCAAAGCCTGTTTCTTGTTAAATACTGGCCTCCTAAATTGTTTAAATTATTGTATTATCTTTTTTTTGGTCTGCCAGCACTTCTTCGTCCATTTGGTGACTTATCTCATGCTATTTGTACTATCGTATTCTCTGCCATTCTACTAATGTGTTCGTTCCACTTCTGTTTCCGTTTTGTCACTCATCCATTTATGTCTTCTATATTGCATGCTCTTCATATGTTCTCGCTTCTCTCCTTATCCAACAGATGTTTCCCTGATATTTGTAGAAGTATTTTCAACTCTGTTATTTCTAGTAGTCGTCTCGTTTTAGATGTATCCGTTCTTGTTTCCTCCGTGTATGTTAATATAGGTCTAACTGCTGCTTTATAGATTCTTGTTTTTGTGTCTTGTCTTAGGTTTTTGTTCTTCCATTCTTCCAGATTATGTCATTAAGAGATCCAGCTGCTTTACTTGCTTTTAAGCTTTGTTGTCGTACTTCTTCTTCAAGATCTCCGTAACTAGTTATATTTACTCCCAGATATCTAAACCTTGCTGATATTATCATATTGTATTTCTTAGTTGTTGTATTGGAGATCTGTGTTAACCTTTAGCTCATCTTCTGACTCTTCGATTAATGCGGCGTCGTCTGCATAACACAATATTTGGATTTATTTGTTTCCCATTCTGTAACCATGATCTTTACGTATTGCTTGTATTATTTCGTCCATTATTATATTAAAGAGAAGTGGGCTTAACGAGTCACCCTGTCTGACTTCACTTTTTACTGATATATCTTTTTTAATCTTTTCTCTATCCTTCCATTGTTGGATATAGGTCTTCCCCAGTTCTCTCCATCTTTCCCTATCTTGAGCTGTTCTCTGCCATGTGGGACCTACTTGTTTCCTGATGTCATGTTTCAACCTTATCTGTGGTCTGCCTCTTGATCTCTTTGCATTGTATGGATGCCACTTTCCGATGGCATTGTTCCATCGTCCGTCTTGGAGACGTTCATTGTGTCCAGCCCATTTCCATTTCAGTTTTGCTGCTTGTTCTATCGCGTCTACTGTCTTTGTTCTGGTTCTGATCCACTGGTTACGTTTTCTATCTCTAAGTGATACACCCAACATTTGTCTCTCCATCGCTCTTTGTGCCTTCCTTATCCTATCCAAATTGGCCTGTGTAAATGTCCATGTCTGTGCTCCGTAGGTGAGCACCGGTATTATGCAGGAGTTATATACTTTGCTTCGTAAGTATAGAGGGATTGTTTGATTTTTTAGAACGTAAGAAAGTTTGCCAAACGCTGCCCATCCCATTCTTACTCGTCTCGATATTTCGGCTGTTTGATTTTCTCTGTTAGCTCTGATTGCTTGTCCTAGATAGATATACTCATTTACCTGTTCTATTTTTTCTGTTTTTATTTTTATTGCCTCTTGGTCTTCCGTATTTGTCATTTCTTTTGTTTTGTTGAAGTTAATTTTTAGGCCTTTTTGCAGTGATTTTTCATGAAGTTCATTTAGCATTAATTCCAGTTCTTGTCGTTCCGAGGAGATCAGGAGTATATCATCCGCATATCTAAGGTGATTTAGGTATTTTCCGTTAATACATATTCCTCTGTTTTCCCAATCTGTTGATTTTATTATGTCTTCGAGGGTCAAGGTAAACAGTTTAGGTGAAATTATATCGCCTTGTCGGACCCCTCGTTTAACTTTTATATTATCCGTTATTAATTTATCGTCCAGAATTACGGTCATGGTTGCGTTTTGGTAAATATCATGTATCAATTGTCGGTATCTTGAATCTATTCTACTATTGAATAGAGCTTCTTCAACCGCCCAGTGTTCAATGCTGTCGAAAGCCTTTTCATAATCTACGAATGCTAAGTACAGCAGAAGGTTGTATTCATTGGTTTTCTCAATTAAGATTTTAAGCGCATGTAGATGGTCGATTGTGCTGTATCCTTTCCTGAATCCGGCCTGTTCCACTGGTTGGTAGTTATCAAGTTTATAGGTTAGTCGGTTGTTTATTATTCTTGTGAAGGTTTTATATAGTTGTGACAAAAGGGAAATGGGACGGTAGTTGTTTAGGTCTGTTCGGTCTCCTTTCTTATGTATTAAGATTGTGTTGGCATTTCTCCATTGTTTAGGTATTTTACCTTCAAACAGACATTTGTTGAACAGTATTTTTAGCATTTTTTTATCGTGTCTCCTCCTTCTTTTAGCAGTTCCGCCAGTATTTTGTCCTCACCGGCCGCTTTATTTCTTTTCATGTCGTTTATCGATTTCTCGATTTCATCTTCAGTTATTTCTGGTAATACCTCTAAGCCAACATTTTGTATTTTCCTCGAGAGATTCTGTTTAGCTGATAGGGGTGGGTCATTTTTAGAACTGTATACGTCTGTGTAATATCTTTCTGTGATTTTTACTATTTCTCCTAGATCTCTTTCTTCATTGTTCTCAGCTTTAAGCATGATTAGTTTTCTTTTTCCTGTATTTGCCTTCATTGTTTTTAAACTTTTGTTCTTCTCTATGATTTTCTTAATGCGGTCTTCTTGGTATTTCTTTAAATCTTCCTTTATCTGTTTTTTATGGTTTTGTTCAGTTCGGTAAACTTCACTGCATTTCTTTTGTTATCATTCAGTAGTTGTCGTCGTTTTTTTAGCATATCTTGTGATTTAGTGCTAATTTTTTGTTGTTTTCGCTTTTGTTTATTAGCAATCTTCAGGCCTGCTTCTAGTAGTTCTGTTGTTATTTTATCGTTTAATTCGTCTAGTTGTAAACCCTTTTGCTGTGATATGTCACTTCTTTTTAGCTGGTTTATGTATTGTTCTTTGCGTTCTTTAAGAAGTTCTGTATCTATCTCTTTTTTAGATGGTTTAAATTTTTGTCTGTCTGTTGTGGAGTTAATTTTAATTTTGGCTCTAACAATTCTGTGATCACTTCGTACAGAAATCATGTTTATGACCGTAACGTCTTGTACTATGTTCTTTTCTTTGGATAGGATGTAATCAATCTCATTTTTTGTTAAACCATTGGGCGCGACCCACGTCCATTTTCTCTTGGTTTTTTATTGAAAAAGGTATTCATCGCATATAGACCGTTCGTTTCCATATAGTTCATCAATGTTTCTCCTCTTTCGTTTCGTGTTCCATATCCAAATCAGTTTACTGATATGCACTGTGTTAATTTTCCATTTATCTTTGCCTCTATTCGATTATGGAAGTAGATGTTTTTGTTAAGATAAATAAATAAAACAATTAATTTAGAAGCAATGTATGAGCTAACAGAACTATATTTCTAGGTAGTTAATAAGCTTTTTTAACAGATTTGAGCGCATCGGAGAAATTACGAAAAATTTGACATTAGCGTGTCCTTGGAACCCAAAAATCTCGTTAAATTGATCTGCTGGGCAAAAAGATTTAAGAAACAGTTTTTTTTTTATATTCACTATAATTTCTAAAGTGTATGAAAATAATATAGTAGCGACTATGTCTAACATCAGTAAAATATTTTAAATATTTTTGACATGTATGTTTTAATAAAAATTTAATTTTATGTTAAGACCCAGAATCTATTAAGATTTCGGTGGGAATTTGTTGTAAGTGTTAGAAATTATTAAAATTTTCTTCTCAATTACCATATTTTATAAAAATTAAAGGGCCGTCATTATTGACTACAATGAAACTTAAGTCGGAAAGAGTTAACTGACGATATTTTACTAACTGTTTATGAAATTGATAGTTATTTTATGGAAATTTGGATGTGATATTATTTAGCTATTTAATGTTGACAGATACAAATGTGGGCCATCCTGGATGGTTTCTGTTTCATTGAGTGAGTTTTCTACGAACTTAAAACTTTCTCATTACCTCAACATGATGTTATTTATTAATTTTAAAGATTATGACTTCTTTCCCAACAACAAAGATATTTTTTTTACGAATTTAAGATTCAACACTCTATGCGCACAATAGATGCATTGAAGTAATATTGTAATTATTTCTACCTGTTGAAATGAACCTAATTCGTGTTTAATCTCGTTACTTTAGGTATCTTAGTTTATTTCTTGTTCTTCTTCAGCCGTTCTCCATCGTTTTGATGGAGAACGGCTGAAGAAAGACCTATCTTTCTCATTTCTCTCCAATTTGCCCTATTTTGGATTAGCTGGTACCAATTCAGCAGAAGGGGTCCAGGGAGGAGAAGGGACTCGTGGCTCCAAAACTTGCGGCAATCGTTCGGATTGTCATCTGCTGAACTATTCAGATCTGCCGTAAACAAAGTCAGAATAGCCATGTTGATTGCCAACGTTCGGAACGGACAAGGCACATGAAGAAGAAGTTATAATACCAATTCAGTCCTGTTGTTATTTTTAAGTCATCGTAATCTTTGTTGTGGCTTCTTCTTTCTCCTCATGCTATATATCTAGTCGCTTATTGCGAACTGTACCGATACTTTTACCTTTATTTTACTGTTAACTCACATTAACCTTTTCTTGTTTTTTGAAACGTTCTAAACGTTTGGCAGTCCTTAAACATTAGAGTATTTTAACAGTATTGCCACAAATTTTCCTCACACAAGGTTTCCTCCAGCCGATTCTAGCCACCACAATCATTTTTTTATGTGAACAATTGAGCTTTTATGAAGTGCACATATCGCCTTAGTAAATATTAATAGGACAGGATGTACTACAAAAGTCGCATGATTATATTCCAGTAGCTTCAACTAAGAGAAACAGAATTTAAAATAAATATTTTCAATGATATTGCGTCTCTCACAATTAAAGTAATGCCTTCTTCTAATTCAATCACCTTATTTAGTGTTAGATATTAAACAATATAATAAATAAACACAGAGGTTCTTTTTTATTTCAATGAATATTTTTTGTTGGAAACTACAGGTCGATCTTATAATGTTCTTCAAACAAAAGTTTTATAAAAAACGTCAATAACAGGTCTCTCGTGCCGCTACACGTTCCATCTACCATCAATGAGTTTTTTATTAAGCAAGTCCGAGACGAAAATTGAGATTCACTTCCAAATATGGTTAAGTCAGTTAGTGGTCTCAGACCCAGACCAAGATACGACTACACAGTGAACTGGTTCCTAAAATGAGTAGGAAGACATTATTACACTTTAAGATTAGGCCCCATATCATTTTAATTTGTTCCTTAGTGCATGGATTTTTTTATTTTCCGTTATGTTGTATAGACTTAATGGGTATAAAATGATCTTTAAAAGTTAGGAATATTACTCGACAAATAAATTTTCAAACTTAAATGGGAATTAATTGTTTATTTTGAAATATACTTATATCTGATTTTATCGTAGTTTATAGAAAAAATTTATAGACAAGCATTTTTTATGAGTTTCGTAAAAGTGCAAAATTCTTTCGAGTACTTTATTCATACATTTGGATAATTACTACCTACTATAATATTACCTTTGTATATTGGTTTTTGCATACTTTTTAGTAAATTTATTCTTCTAAATGTGCCTATCTTCTAAAGATGTTGCGATCACATTGACCCATCTTATTCTATTCACAGCTCAAAATAGATCAGTTGACGTTAGACCAGACTTCATAAGATTGACCAGCCAGGATATACGTCTACCTCCAGGACCTCTCTTACCCTCACCCTTGCCTTGTAGAATCAACTGTAGAAGTCGGTATTTATTATTACTCACGATGTGGCCGAAGTAAGCCAATTTTCTGTTCTTTAGGTGTTAATAATTTCTCTGTCTTTTCTTAGCCTCTGGAGAATAGTTATGTTACTTGTGTGGTGTATAATATATGATATCCTCAACATACTTCGGTAGCATAACATTTCAAACGCTTATAATTATTTTATGGCATCTTGTGTAAGGATTCAACTTTCTACTCCATAGTAGTCTAGGCGGGAACTGTTTTGGATTGGATATTTTCCATAGGAAGCTATTTTTTGCTGGAATCCCTTCAGGATGTGCCCCATATCGATAATCACGATATGCGCCAGTCGCAAACCCTGTGCTAAATTTTTTATTTAACAAAATATGAAAACAATTGAAACTTCTTTTAATGTTCTTTAGGTGTATAAATTTTGAAATTGATATGTTTAAAGCTCGTAAAGTTATTCAATTTTTTTATAAGCCTAAAAAATGTTTAAAACTTTAAAAAAATTTCTAGGCTCTCCTAGTGAACCGATTTAAATTTTACAAAAAGCGTTTGAAAGTTTGAGCCTTCCTTTATATGTAAAAAAAATTGCAACTATCTGAGGGCCTTATTTAGGGCCTACTATAAATTTGAAAATTTGCGATTTTTTTCCAGTAGGCTGGATTGCAAAATCATTATGCAAAACCTATCCAACCGATCTTAACAAAATTTAGCACACGTTTTAAACATATTAAAAAGCTTTTCTTTTCTAGGCGAAATATGGAGCTTGTAAGTCAAGTTTAGAAAGTCGAAAACATTTAAAAGATTAACTTCATTTGTTTGTACTTTTTTTTCAATTATTGCTATTTTTTCAACAATAAAAATTAAATTTTCAATTTCTAGCCAACGAAATATTCTGTATAATTGAATAACGAAATTTTTAACTTCTTATAATTTTTTCTCTAGGATCAATATTTTCCGAATTATAAACGAAAATATTAGCAAAAAAATGAGAAATTTTCAACAATTTTCAGATTTTGTTAAATAAAAAATTTAGCACAGGGTTTGCGACTGGCGCATATCGTGATTGTCGATATTGGGTACATCCTGAAGGGATTCCAGCAAAAAAATAACTTCCTATGGAAAATGTCCATTATGGTCTGAATTTCTACAGCTCCCGCCTAGTCTATAGAGGAGGACACTAAAGACGTAACGTCTAAAATCTTCCTAAGGCTGTTGAAAGATCTTCTGGCTTTTTTAATAAGAGTTTTTATTTCGTAGCTGTGATTCCGTGTAACCATAATATCGCAGCACAAATAGCATATTTTTTTCACTTTTTCTAATGATGTATCGCCTATTGTAATTTAGTCGTTTATGTTGGTGTTCTTACAAATGATCATTATTTTTGTCTTCTTGCAATGTAGTTTTAGGCCGTATTTGTGACATGTTTCTACACCGTTATCCATCATCCTTTGGAGCCCCTGCGCACAATCTGCCAGCAATATGGTATCGTCTGCATATCTAATATTGTTTATAAGTTGGCCATTTACAGCAACCCCATCTTCTGATTCGTCCAAGGCCTCTCTAAATATGTTTTTAGAGTATATGTTAAATATTGCCGGTAACAATATGCAACCCTACTTTAGTCTTTTTTCGACTGAAGATCTCGGACAGTTCATTTTTTAATCGCACTGATATGAGTTTGAGATCAGTCTTATATCCTTACCAGTTTCCAGTTTCCCATGTGGGACTTTATCAAATGCCTTCTCGAAATCAATGAAACATGCCATGCATTCACATCGCAGTTAACATCCCCGGCTCTCTGTATTAGAACTTGCAAACTAAAAAGTGCTCCCCTCGATCGGAGTCCTGCCCTGAATCCAAATTGAACTTCACTCAGGTGTTCTTCTAATTTGGTGTATATGCGCGAGTGAATGATACTAAGGAGTACTTTAAGTATAAGGCTCATCAAACTAATTATTCTATGTTCTTCACATTTTCTAGCGTTGGCTTTTTTAGAAAGTGGAGTATTGATAGTAGCCAGTCTTTTGGTAAGTAAGCAGTCTCGTAGATGTTGTTGAATAGCTTCGTAAGAGCTGTGATTTGGTGTGCCTCTAATAGCTTTAAAATTTCACCATGCACCTTATCAGGTCCTGGTGATTTCCCATCTTTAATCTGCTTAATGGCCATAGTTACTTCTTCGTTTGATATTTCTGAGCCAGAGGTTTGTTTATTTCAGTCGGACTTCGTGTTGCATCCTCGAATAATTCTTGCGTATATTCTTTCCATCTTCGTAATTTATCTTCAATGGTAGTCAAAATCTGGTCTTCAATGTCTACAACTATGCTTGTATTGCGTTATTTTCTGGCGTTGTGTACTTCTTTAATTTTTTTGTGCATATGGAAATCGTCATGTTTACGTTGTAAGTGTTTCAATTTCCGTACATTTCTCCTCAGCCATGCTTCTTTTGCTCTTTTTATCTCCTTTAGTATAGTATTATGCAACTTTTTGTATTCCTTGTCATTTCTACCTTTTAAATTTCTTGGCTCCTCCATCATCTGCAATATTTTATCTGTCATATATTCTTGCTTGCAGTAAATTTATATGAAATATGAAATTTTTGGAGTAGCTATTTTAATTTCTAAAAAGTTTCCTGCGCATATTCGTAATCTGGTAACTCATGGTTTTGTAGGTATTTGTCGATATTATCCTATTATTCTTCTTATGATTCTTATTTCATTTGTTTTTAAGTGTATTTAACTTATACCCGTTTCAAGTTTTTTTTCTGTGGATACTTCATTCCTGCAAGTAGGATTATAGATTAGTGAATGCTTGTTTTTGTTCATGTATTTTACCCCGAACAATTTATGTTTATTTATCTTTCCTTCACCAAGAATTTCTTTACTTGAGTCTATGACATTTGCTTTTTGTCCAACTTTCTTTTGCTTCATCATTTTCTATAATATGTTTCTTAGTCAGATAGTTTCAGTATACGATGGTCATCAGCAATCAAACTTCTTAATTAATATACCCTATCGTCATATATTCTATTAAGTTTTGATATCGTTTCACTCTTTACAAACATTCTCCTATAGACGAAACTCTAAACATTCTGAAAACTAAATACAGTAT
The DNA here is from genome assembly GCA_918026665.1 of Diabrotica balteata. Taxonomy (NCBI): domain Eukaryota; kingdom Metazoa; phylum Arthropoda; class Insecta; order Coleoptera; family Chrysomelidae; genus Diabrotica; species Diabrotica balteata. The sequence goes on along the minus strand of OU898282.1, from coordinate 9,527,235 downwards.
TTACATTATACATTAAACATTGTATGTCCAACACTTATTGCATCTTCCAAAATCAATTCTACAGACAAATAAGTGACCCAATGGCTCCTCACTATCTTCAGTAATTGACCATATCTTTATGGAAGACTTCGAGAATCGAGCACTACCCACATGTTGACTGCGATATGTTGACGATACATTCGTAATTTGACCCCATGGCAGGATGCTTTGGTGTATTATTCAAATTTATCTGAATGGTATACATCCTAGTATCCAGTTCACGATGGAGATAAAAACTGATCCTTACCGCTTATCGGCGTTATCATTAAGAAAAATCAATATCAAAGTTTTCATAACTCTGTTTATCGAAAAGATACCCATACCAATCCTTACTTGCGTGCCAACTCTCATCGTCCACCTTCACAAATTGATTCACTCATTAATACCCTTGACTCCAGTTCAATACGCTTTTGCGATGATGCAAGCAGACTCGTTAGGCCCTCTAATTTAGCAAGCCCTCATCCAAAATGGTTACCGCGAAAATCACATCAATAGAAGCATCTTTGATTTCTAGATAGGAAGTTGCGTCTTCCTTTGCATCTCTATTGTCTGTTATTTCTTTATCGTCTGTGTATGTCTCTTGGTTGGTTTTGTATAGATCAGTAAAATGTTTTTCCCAATCTTTTTTGTTTATTTTTTTAGTTGTTTTTTTTTTGGTGCTATATTGTTGTTTTATGTACTCGAACCGTCAGTCTCTTGTCCTTATTTTTTATTTTTAACTGTTCATTTTGTTCAGAGATCCATGTCTCATTCTTTCTTCTATAAAGTTTCGTGAATGCTTGCTTTTTTGTTCGGTACTGTTCCAGTTGATCCTGCCTTCCATTCCAGCCATTTCTTTCTAACGATGTTTTTAATTTGATGTCATTTGATGTCATTTGTGACGTTCTTCATCAAATTATGCTTTCAATTTTTTATTTTATCTGAGTTCTTTTACTTGTTCTGCAGTTTCTATTATTCTGTTTTAAATGTTGTTCTATTCCATTTTAATATCCTTATAGTTGAAACTGGAAATTTGACTTATTAATATTTGTTTTGATTATTTTCATCCGTCAATATAAACTATAAGTATTATTTGTGTAAAATAAATGTCACTTGATGAATTCTAATAGTCCTTTCATGTGGATCTCAATTCACATATTGTAGACCTCTATTTTTTTTGTTGTGGACCCCCCGCAAGTTTATATCGATCACTGTGCGTCTGTCTTTTGTGAGTGTATGAACTATAGACAGACTAGTTCGTTGTATCCTATTCACACCTTAACTTCAACATTAGTGTCAAGGAAATATGGTAATATGAATAGGCCCTCAGTAGCAATTCAGTATAATTCTGCACTGAGTTTCTTCTTTTTGTAGTTCCTTCTCCTATCGGAGGTTGGCTATCATCACAGTTATCCGTACCTTATTGTCAGCTTCTCTGAAAAGATCTACTGAGCTAAAACTATACCACTCTCTTGGCCAGGGAATTCTTCGTCTTCCTATGGATCTTTTACCTGTGATTTTACTTTACATTATAAGCCTTAATGTCTCATATTTCGCATATCTGGTAATGTGGATTAAATATTCCAGCTTTCTTGTTTTGATGTGCTTTATGACCTCGCAATCCTTTTGTAGCCTTCTGAACCCTTCTGCATTTGTAACTCGTTGGGTACATGAGTATTTTAAAAATCCCTCTATAGCACCACATCCCAAATTCTTTATATTATCCACTTTTAGTGACCAGCTTTCCATTCCATACAAAAAAGTACGGACGTACGAGAATACGTAGCATTTTAAGGCTCTTATCCTCAGCTCCAGAGAAAGGTCGCGATTAACAAACATTGTTTTCATTTTTATAAAGGCTTGTCTTGTAATTTCAATGCGTTTCCTTACTTTTCTACCTTGGTCATTGTTTTCATTTACCCAGGTTCCCAGACATTTGTACCAAGCACTGAGTTTAAATGTTCTCAATCGTCCATTTACTCTGCATTAGACCGTACAAATTTTTTCAGATTATTTGTTAAATTCTATAATTTGTCCAACATTGATTGATGACAAATTAGTGAAGTTCTGCAAAATATTCTTGATAATTCAGACAGTAATAGGTAAAGAAATAATAAATAAGACTTACTCACAATCAATTTAATTTAACTATCAGACGACCGGTTTCGCTTTCTACAATATGCAAAGCATCTTCAGGTCTCGATACAAAGTTAAACAAATTTTTTTAACTTTGTATCGAGACCTGAAGATGCTTTGCATATTGTAGAAAGCAAAACCGGTCGTCTGATAGTTAAATTAAATTGATTGTGAGTAAGTCTTATTTATTATTTCTTATATAAATTAATAAAAAATAATGGTTAATTAAAATTATCATGAATATATTTTAATGAGGTAGCAACCAAAAGTGTAGAAAACAAAATTTATTATTCATTGCTCGTAATAGTCAATAAATTAAAAACTGGGGCTACATAGGGCGTGTATATTTTAACTTAGTGAATGGTCGAGTGCATTCAAAAAACCTGTTGGATTTTTAATATTAATGGTATCGAGACACGACAAAGATGTTTGGAAAGATTTACAGAACAAATATGTAAAACTACTAAAGAAGAAATTAAAGTGCTTCAAAAAAATACTTATATTTATATTTAACGCTAGATAACTTTGCTAACTGTATTGTTTTTTTTTTCGTAACATGTCTATAATAAATTACTATTAAACTGGGAATAAGCCACAATTAAAAATAAAAATACGTTTATTGACGTTTCAATTTCCACTTCGGAAATCGTCCTCAAAATACAAACAGTAAATTAAACAAATTTTGTTTTTTGTTACATAGTGAAAAATTCTTCTAATAATTTAATTTTATCTGACTCATTTATATTGACAATTCAGACATACATTATGCATTTTAAAGTAGACGACTTTAAAATGATATTGCCAATATTGTTGAGTTGCGCTTCTGGGACGACTTTACTTATAAGATAGTTCATTCGATTACATGAAATCAACTTTAACTTGAGAATATCCGTCAGAAAAAATCATAGCATGTAATTCGTCTTTAAAAAGACAAACACATGACATGATGACAGTAAAATTCTCCTGTTAGTGATTCCATAGTAAATTATGAGGGAAAACCAGGAAAAAACCTCATAATACTATCCCGACATTGTAAGTATTTGTTCGTAAATTTAGTTTACCTTCAACAAACATCAAAATTCTGATTTTATATGTTACGTTATTTAAAAAAACATAAATGATGTATCCTCTATATGTTACTGACTTACTAATACTGGTATTTTCTTATTAATAACTTCCTCTTTCAATATTGGTAACCAGATCCTACTACATTCTGTCGAGGAATTTGCGACACAATTGGCCTCATTTAGCATAATTAGAGCCGCTTCTTTGATTTTTCGTTTTTTACCATCCGTTTCTTTTAAGACTACATTTGAATTATTCCATTGAACCCTATGTTCATTATCCCATGCGTGTTTACAGATTAAAGATCTATCAAATTCTTTATTTTTAATATAAGATTGATGTTCACTTATTCTAACATTTAATGGCCTTGATGATTCACCTAAATAAAACTGATCGCATTCACAAGGTATTTTATAAATGCAATTCTTTGTCCTTTCTTGTTCATTGTTAGGTTTGGTTTTGGACAAAATAGATCTCAACGTGTTTGTTGTTTTGAATGTTGTTGAAATGTTGAATTTATTTCCTATCCTTTTAAGTTTTTTTTCTGATAGTCCTTTTATGTACGGTATTGTTATTTTCCTCATATTATTCCTTGTGTATGCTGTAGGATCTCGTTCTAAGTTGTTCTGTTCTATTCGATCGATTGTTGAAAATTCCTTATTTATAAACGATAAAGGATAATCATTTTTTAATAAAACAGATGTTAACAAATGTTTCTCCTCCAAGAACGAATTTGAAAGAGAAAGTTATTAATAAGAAAATACCAGTATTAGTAAGTCAGTAACATATAGAGGATACATCATTTATGTTTTTTAAATAACGTAACATATAAAATCAGAATTTTGATGTTTGTTAAAGGTAAACTAAATTTACGAACAAATACTTACAATGTCGGGATAGTATTATGAGGTTTTTTTCTGGTTTTCCCTCATAATTTACTATGGAATCACTAACAGGAGAATTTTACTGTCATCATGTCATGTGTTTGTCTTTTTAAAGACGAATTACATGCTATGATTTTTTCTGACGGATATTCTCAAGTTAAAGTTGATTTCATGTAATCGAATGAACTATCTTATAAATAAAGTCGTCCCAGGAGCGCAACTCAACAATATTGGCAATATCATTTTAAAGTCGTCTACTTTAAAATGCATAATGTATGTCTGAATTGTCAATATAAATGAGTCAGATAAAATTAAATTATTAGAAGAATTTTTCACTATGTAACAAAAAACAAAATTTGTTTAATTTACTGTTTGTATTTTGAGAACGATTTCCGAAGTGGAAATTGAAACGTCAATAAACGTATTTTTATCTTTAATTGTGGCTTATTCCCAGTTTAATAGTAATTAATTTACAATGCCACAAGAAAATAGCTTCAGAACAATATTTCTATAATAACTATTATAATTTGGTAAACTGAAACATAAACATTTTGTCTTTAATCAAATATATCCACAATATCCTAAAACTAAGAGCCTATTAACTTCTTATGGTACCTTTTCAATCAATGTGAGATACTACCGTGGGTATTTAGAGTTTATTGACTGCTGCCCTAAAAAGTCTGGTAGTGGTTAAGTTATACCATTTTCGTAGGTTATGCAAGCAGGATATTATTCTTTTACCTAGACCTAGTTTTCAATGCACCTTACCTTGAAGTGTGATCCGAAGTGGGTCGTATATCATTGTTAATTACAGATTATATTGACCAGGTATTCCCGTTTGCGACGTTTTTTGGACATACCTACTTCACGCTCTTTACTCATTCTGTCTAGAACTTTATTGATAACTTTGTATATCCAGGAAATCCTCGAGATGACTTTTTGACTTCCAATTTTATATTATGACTGTTAAAGATTTTTTGATGTTGATAAAAGCTGATCTTACCTTTTCGATCTTTATCTAGAGTTCTGTCGAGTGTTCCCACAGTTCGTTTAAATTCGCACAATTAGCAAAAGTTTATGCTTTGTGATACCGGTAGTTGGCTAATCATTGTGCCGGTGTTATTACTAGCTCAAACTTATTACTTACTTCTGCTACCCTTGAGACAATCGTCTGCACACCTCCACGACTGTTTGCAGCAATGAGAGTCATGAGTGTATCTTATGTTGTTCAGTCTTTCTCTCTTTATGTGTTTCCTGGTCTATGCTTGGTCTATGGAGCAATGGCTTTCGCTTTTTCGAAATCTGTTATGTGACCTGTCCAAATATGATGTTGGGTTAGGGTTGAAGTAGTATCGAAATGTTTTGCAGATATAGAATGTTCGTAAATACGGTTGTAGATTCGTCGGCTTGTATGTCCTATGTATGTTTGTGGGCGACTGGTACAAGGTATCTCGTAGACACCATGGTCTTTATTGGGGATTTGATCTTTTACGGATCAGACGAGTTTGCACAAGTTGGAGTAAATAGTGAATATTTGAGTTTGGGTGGGTTGGAGTTAATAAAAGAATTGTTAGAAGACTATTTTGGATTACTCGAGCTTTTGAATGTGTTTAAATTCTTTTTCAAGAGCTACAAAAAAAGTATCCGATAAAGTGAAAACAAAAATAATATACAAAAATAACTCACCAGATAAATCTAGATTGGTTAATTAAAACTGCTAACTTAAATAACTTCATAGAGAGTAGGCGCAAAATTTTTGTCCAGTGATATATAAATGCATTTATTTTTTTCGAATCTTGAGAAAACTAACAAATACTTTTAAAACATTTAAACTTAGAATGAAAGATAGTATCGAGGGCTGAAAGTCCCTTAGAATAAACAAAAAGTTTCTTTTTGTGAATGAAATATTGAAAATTAAAAATCACACTAAATTTTCTCTTTTTTTTTATTCCTGTAACTTATTAAAATAAATAATATAGAAGTTTTCATGTACTTTAGGCCCTCGGTAATAATGTAATCTTTCATTCAGTGTTTAAATTTTTCAAAAATACTTTTTTACTAGTTTTTTCAGGATTCCAAAAAAAATGAATGCATTTAATAAGATTTTGCGCCTATCCTCATAAATTTTAAACAAGAATTATATTAATTTAGAGAAAAACTGCAAAAAAGATGAAAATGAATGTTGCGTCTTAGCAGTTTTCCTCTAAATTTTTCCTCATTTTTATATCATTTCTTTAATATCAGCTATTGGATTGTCCTGAGCGTGTGTTAAGGATCTCGCGCTTTTTCATTTATAGGGGCTTTCTGCTGCTTTGGTTTTTTTTACAGAGGTTGTACGAATCGTGTTTACGTTCTAATACCTCGATTTCTTAACACCATTCATCTAGAATTCTGTTCTTAGTTTTTATGATAGCTTTTCTGCTATGTGATTCTCGAATAAAACTCAAAATTCGACTACGTTTTAACATTACTGTTCTTAAAACATTAGTGGTAAATAAATTGGAGGCCTCTGAAATGTGGATTTGCCGAATCCTAAATATTTTTCATCATCAAGAAGTTAAAAAACATCATACGTAGGCCACATATTGAGAAATAATAAGCATCAATATAGTGCAAAGAAAAATTCAGGGAAAGAGAAGACTAGGAAGGAACAGACTATCGTGAAGACAGGGAAGCGTTTGCAATTGTAGTAGCCAACCTCCATTGAGGAGAAGGCATTTCAAGAAAAAGAAGATATCTTTTCTTATCTCTCTGTTTAGACACTGGTATATGGCGCAGTCTTTTCCTTTAAATTCTCTTCTTCTGTCCATCATCTGTAACATACTGTCAGTCATCCATGGTTTTTTTTTCTGTTATTCTATTATTTTTGGTCGAAGTTATAGATTTATTATTTCTCTCGTAACGTCTTCAAAGAGATTTATTCCTCTTTCAACATTATTAACTGCTTGGTTATTGATTCTCTCAGCTGATTCCAATTAAGCCTCATCTAACATTAGCGTAGTCACCACTCTCTTTGGTTATTTGTTATTTATGCTAAATTTAAGTAAGCCTTGAGTTTACTATTCCAAGATACTTGAGTATTATCCCAAGGTAATTAACTTAAAACCTCAGCGCATATTGCCTTAAAATCACCACAATTGATATATTATTTCGGTTAGAGTGTTCATAACTTCAACATTAACTCTTTTTTTATTGCTAGGATATTTCTTGTGTATGCTCAGTTACATATTTCTTGTAGATATATGTATTTGATGATGCTGAATGATTTCTTAACACCTTTATCTGAGTTTCTATGATAATTCTTTATATACTTTATATAGTCCAAGTTGATTTTCCATTTATTTCTTATCATTTATTGCTAAGTAAATGCCATTTAGTACACCGAAATGTGGATAAAGAAAATTCAGAAAAGAGAATAATATTCACAGTTTTATAGGATAGGTGGATACAGATTTGTGGTTATATAGGTACACTAGTTGTCTAAACTAAGAATTATTCTATTCTTAGTAAAATAATACTGACTAGCAGATTCCAAGATTATTCTTCTAGAAATTAACAAATCGAAGGTTGTCAGAACACCTAGAAATTCCAGACGATAAAAATTAAAGGCAGTGGTGTAGGTGTACTCAAAATGAATCCAAATGGTTTAAAATATGGCAAAAAATGATGAGGGAGATTCCTATATCCAAAAAATGATTATATATTAGATATAATACAATATAGTAATTCTATTTTTTTTCTCAAATATGTAGTTTCCGCTGTATGTATGTATTCCACCCATTTTCTTTCGATAGACATCCTTATGTATCCTTAGATCCTTAGTTTTCTAACAACGTGGACCAGGTTTTCTAACACAGGTTAACACTACTCGAGCAGATCCAGTTAATGTAGCAAGACTTCTGATATTCTGTTCGATCTCTTGCACTTCTCTGTGATCAAATTAGTATTTATATGTGTTATTCTTAGAATTATCTCTTTGCTGTCGTGACTTATGACATACAATTACTGAGAATCTTCAATGTTTATTATTGGACAAACTCACAATTTCGTTAACATATATGTTAATTGATCCTTCGTTTATTGGTATTTATATGTGGGTCCTACTTGTAAAATTGTTCATTTTTTACGTAATATTTCAGTTTATACGTCATCACATCCCAATAAGCTCACTCTACTGATTTAATCATTAAATACTCCCACGGTGTAATGGTATCCATCGTGTTTGGTGTATACAGTAAATATTTTGCACTGACACGTCACTGGTAGTCAATATCCTAACCACAGAAATTTTATGCCAGTCATGAGGGAGCAATAAGCGACTGACGTGAAGAGACAGACACCTATGCATGATTGATTGGCTGCTATAAGATAATTAATTGTAAAAATCGGGGGTATAAAACTCATTTACCTGCAGCATTTCGCTATCTAAGTAATAGGATAACAGCACAGCGAGAAATGCAAATTCTTGTTATACAGAGATATACCTGAATTGAATATACCTGAGTGTAACTTTATACTGGATTGTAAGTCATTTGCACCATGATAGTAGTATTGTCGTGGATATACATGAATCGTTTATTTATGAAGACCTCTTGTCACAAAATGTAAATTTTGGGAAACAACAAAAACTTTTTAGTTTTATGAAAAACCATTTTACACTTTTCTGATTTTTCGAAATATATTAAGGATCTTAAAACTGAAAATAAATCATGCTAGTTACATCTTTTAATAATATTATTGTATTTTTTTATTATTGAAAATAGTTGACAAAAGGCCTTTCACAAACAAATGTCTTGTTTTACGGTGAAAGTTTTGATTGGTGGATGAATTTACACCGTGTATATATATATATATATATATATATAATTAATATTACTTTATTAAAACAGTTCTAAGACAGTATAATTAGCCAAAATTAATTGCAATTTTGAAAATTTTGTTAATTTTCTACTTGAAACCGTAAGCCATTGTCAAGCTCATTGTAAAACCACTCTGTTTTTAAGGGACGTACTGCAAAAGTTTCTTCAGGTCATTAATTTGCTCTTGATAAATTGGTACCTTTGCTTCATGAGTTTTTCTGCCGTGCAGGTTTTCTTAAGAAATCCACCTATGAAATCAGATACAACAACCACTCCTGTTTTAAATCTTTCGCAAGTATATTGGTGGTAGAAAGAAATAGTGAACATTTCTTCTGTAAAATTTGGGTCACCAACTTTCAAAGTCCAAAACTGCATTTTTCACTAAATCCACAGTAAACTTCCCCTGTTTTGTAAATAAAGTATTATTTCTGATATATCTTTCATAGGTAAAATCTATCATGTTTCCTTGGGTTTCATTTTACAAGGTTGAACACCCTGTCACATGGTAAATACGAGTGATCCCTTATTGGAATTATATAGATAACTGTTTTGAATCTTCCACTATCTGTAAGTTTCATTAAAAACCTGTGATTAAAAACATCGTGTGAGGTTTATTATTTTGTCCTGTACAGCATAAGTCCAACTCATCTATATTAGCTGGAACATTCTCGTCAATATACTTCTTTAAGAAAAAGCACACTTCATTACTTCTCTTTCCAGCAATTCCCTGGTGGTATAAATAAAATGTTGCAGTGCCATTATTACTATTATGGATGCCAAACGGATAGATGAACAGTTATCTAAGGTAATATATTTCCTGTACTGAAATCGTAGGAAGCGATATGTATATAATCAACACATAAAACCATCGCACTTATATATTCGGTACAGTATTCTTTTGTTTGTTGAAGGAATGTATAAAACATAACTTTTAGCTACGCCTTTTATGCACAAGTAGCTGCACAACTGCAACTCGTTTGGCTGTTTTATGAATCTGAGGATTTTGTATTCTAGTATTGAGCAGTTCACATTTACAATAAGTGTCAATTTGGAGCACTTCAATCTATAATTGAAATGTTCTTTGAAAAGTTTATAGTAAAAACTATACTTCACGTTCAACTCGTTATATTTCCCTTGAAACAAATTGAACATTTTTTTATGTCCAGCGTAGCATCTTTTGGTGTGTGTCCCACTTGTTTCCAGTGGGAATGCCTTAATGTGTTCCTTTGCAAGATCCTTATAATCTTGTGAAAGGGTCTTCCGATTAATTTGTTGGTCTCGTAAATCTGTAGGAGACTCACCTTTAACAAGAAGATCTTGCAGTGTTGTTATTCTTTTGTTTTTACCTATACCGTGCAGACTCAAAAAAGCATTTTTCTCACAAAGCAAGGTATATAATTCAAAAGAACTTTTATGCTTATAACAAACATCTCTACCTTCATTTTCGGAAGTTTTTTGTTTTAATCTTGATCTCTTCTTCTATACGGGCTTTGCTTTTATTAAGGACTGGTATGCGCAATGTTGCCAGTAGTGCTTTTATTTATGAAAAGTCACTTGTCAATAACATGAGGTATTTCATAAATAAACAATAATGTTAACCTAAAATATCTTGTAAAGGAGTAACAAGACATAAGGCTTTTCAAGGACAAATAATGTACGAACATTATGGGTTGTCATTTTCTGAGATAAACAAAATTTTGAAAAAAAGTGGCATGAAGCTTTTCATAAATAAGCGATTCATATATTTGAAATAAGCCAAATATTATTGCGTTGGAGCACAAACTACTCAAACTTTTAACGATATAACTGTTGTCTCGGAGTCTCTACCTCGTCAGTCTTTCAAGCTGATTCTGATTCAAACCGAAAAGTTCAACTAATATCTCCAAAATTTTTATCTAAAAATTCTTTATAAAAAATCCTTATATAAATCCTTTATAAAATCCTTTTAGAAAGACCATCACGTTCTGTGATGTAGCCCGAAATTATAATTATATACGTTTTATAAAAAATGTTCTTTGACGTCATCTACTTTGACGGCAAGGTACGAGAACAATTTAGTAAAATAGTTCTCTGATTCTCTGGACTCTCGAAATGTGCAAACGATTGGAACTTTCAGCAGAAACTAAATTCTTAATCTTCCTTATTCCAACAAACTAGTCTTTTTATGTCTTTCTTTAACGTTTCTATTATTAACCAAGAAAATGTACTTGTCACAGTCATGTATTCTTTCTGTTAAAATCTGAAAATCTGAGAAAATAGCATGGACTGTTCTATTTCATATATTTCCAAATTATATAGGGCAAATAGTTTCTTGCATATCGAACTTAGCTTGCACTGCTATTGTTGTCAAATTTTGTGCGTTCTGTAATAAAGTGATGAACTATTTTATACCAAATGACATTCGCCTATTCAATACTCAGGTGAAAGCAAACACCAGGGAATCGAGCTGCGTGCTCAATTTGGTATGAATTCACGTTTTACCTGTCTCACCTGCCCGCTGTTCTGCGATCCGGATAACGACAACCCGCGGTTAAAAGCGAATTCTAACAGGTGTTAATGATTTTTTTCATAATTATTATATAATTGGCGTTATCGTTACCAACACCATTGTAATACCATGTCGATGAATCGTCGACTCCGAAGGTTACTGGAACGAAAGTGAATTTGGTCCGTTTGTGCTTACTAGAGAGTGAAATTTTATGAATGGAATGAGACAAGCTTGTTTCCTACCTGGCTGCGTGCGAAATGTAATAAATAAATTGCCGGTTTATAGGATTTTCGTTCGAGTTTGTCCATTTTTAACCCAATTAAAATTTTATACTTACTATATTTTTTAAAGTTTTTACCCTTTAATAACAATTTGCAGGATGAATAATAAAGTTTGTTATTGAATTAACGTTAATCAGTAAATAAATTAGTTTTTAAGTAACTGATATAATTGGATAATGAATGGCTATAACTAACGAAAGTTTTTTAGTCTTTAGATTGCGTGTATTTTACAATTTTCAAAATTTCTAACCACAAAAGTAACTTTCCATAAAGAGCGTAATGTTCTAGCTTCAGCAAAAATCTTCTTAAACTCACCATTCAAATGCACGTGAAAAATCTATATAAATTATATCGATCGGTTCATAGTGGTCCAATGATTAACCCTACATTTGTCGCGTGATAAATTTAGGATACTCTGGTCGCGTCGGTCTCTGAGACCGGTTTTGCTTGGTAAACAAATTCTGCAATTCAGTAACTATACTAATTTTTTAGAACTTTTTAGATCAAAAATTATAGCACTACATATTTTAAACCTTCTTCTTCAAGTGCCATCTCCGCGGCGGAGGTCGGCAATCATCATAGCTACTCGGACAGTTGAGACGACTGCTCTGCAAAGTGCATTTGATGTACATTCGTACCGCTCTCTCAGGTTGCGCAGCCATGACATTCTACGCCTCCCTATGCTTCTCTTTCCTTGGATCTTTCCCTGCATAATCAGCTGGAGCAAGGTGTATTTCTCTCCACGAGTAATATGTCCGAGATATTTCAATTTTCTTGTTTTAATTGTATTTCAAATTTCTATTTCTTTATTCATTCTTCTCAGAACCTCTTTGTTTGTGACGTGTTCTGTCTACGATATTTTCAGAATTCTTCTATAAACCCACAGCTCGAATGATTCCAGTTTTTTCATTGATGTCGCATTCAAGGTCCAAGATTCCATTCCATAAAACAAAGTCCAAAAAACATAGCACCTCGCCAACCTAACTCTTAGTTCTAATTTTAAATCACTTGTACATAGCTTCTCATTTTGTTAAAATTTGTTCTAGCTTTTTTTATTCTAATGTTGATCTCCTGAATGTATCTGATCATTTGTAGAGTTAATCATTGTTTCCAGATATGCATATTTGTCAACTAGTTCGATGTTGGTTCCGTTTATTAGAAGATTCTCGTTATTTCTTTGAGTTTTCGATATCCTCATATTTTTTGTCTTCTTGACGTTTATTGTTAGACCGTACTCTTTTCCATACTCCGCTATTCTGGTCACCAGTCTCTAAAGATCCTCAATATTTCCCGTTAAGATCACAGTGTCGTCCGAATATCTAATGTTGTTAATGGGAAGTCCATTTACCTTTATTCCAGCTGTTTCACCTTTAAGCATTTCTCAGGATGTCTTCGGAGTAGGCATTAAAAATATTTGCCAACAATACGCATCCCAATCTTACTCCACATCTAATTTCAATTTCTTCTGACAACTGTTTGGTAACACGTATTTTTGCTTGCTGTTTACAGTATAAATTTTATATGATCCTGAGGTCGTTGTAGTCAATCTTCTTTGATTTCAGGACATTCATTATTTGTTGATGGCATACTTTATCGATTGCCTCATTATAGTCAATAAAACATGCGTATATATCTTGATTGACGTCCATGCATCTTTGTCTGGACGAATAATTGGATAGGAAATTTTAAATCGTTAAAATTGAAAACTCCTCAAATGATAAGATTCTCCCTTTTATTGGTAAACTGAATACCAGTCATTGCCACAAGTGGCCATTATTGGTTTGGCTTATTTTTAATTCATTATAGTGTGTAAATTTACTATTTAAAATGACGGTGTTGCTACTATTTTTTTTATTACAAAAACTTTACTTTTACCAATTATTGCCAGTGGTGGCAATCACTGGTTCTAAAGTGGCAATCATTGGTTACAATAATATTTGGTATTACAAGTATTTTATTCATTCCAGAAATGGCACCTAAACAGAATTATTTGAAAAAGCAATTGGCCAAAGCCCTAGAGAATGTGAAAAAGGGAATCCCAGCAGCTACGGCAGCAAAAATTCATGGAGTTCCTCATAGTACTTTGAGGCATAAGAGAGATGGAAAGTCACCATTATTTTGTTCTATGAACCTTTTTACAATTTTAACCAAAGATGAATTAACGAAATGGATTTTACATCTATCAGAAAGACATTTTCCTGTTTCAAAAGTTCAACTTTTGGATACAGTTCAGAAAATAATAAATTCTACAGAAAGAGAGAAATCATTTATTTATAGCCGTCCCAGTGACAAATGGTTTCGCTTGTTTTTGACAAGCTTTGTGACACAAAGAGTGTCACTTAAGCACTTAAGTATTTTGAAGGAAAGCCGGGTGAAGAAACTTTAAACAGGTTCAAGGTAATTTTAAATGAAAATCAGGATTGGAATGGTTCTATTGAGGATAAATCCCTTTTTAACATATGGAAAGAATGGACAATGGAAACACTACCAAACCAAATTAAATGTACCATACAAAACAATATTACCCTATTTTCAACTCAACTGCACACCAGTAAAAAATTTCCAACCAAATATCTCTGGTACTCATAGCTCAGATATATTGTCTACTCCTAAACCAAGTACATCACATGTACACTTGGAGAGTCCATGCAAAGTTCCTACCCCATTTAAGAAAGCACTGTTTTGGTCAGACCCAAAACCTCAGACAAAGAAGATAAAACTAAAGGAAAAGATTCCATCCGTGGTACAATCAGAAGCTTGGCGTGAATATCACTTGAAAAAAGAAAATGAAAAGAAATAGAAAGAAGAAGAAAAAACCAAAGAAAAATTGCAAGAGAGCAAGAATGTCTATTGAAAGAGAAGCTAAAACGGGATATTTCTGATGACGATGGAAAGGATGAAGAGTGGGTCGAGAATGGTAGCAGCTTTGATGACATAGACTTTTGTGATGACCCTAACAAAGAATTTTGCCCATTAACTCACGAAGAACTTAGTGTGGGAAACTATGTACTAGTGAAATTCCTAGGTGGTAAAAAAAATCCATAACATACATATATGTTTGTATTATCCAAGGCCTTATGGACAATAATGATGTACAAGTAATGTCTATGAAATCTGTTAGTGCTAAAAGAACATTTTTATTTGTGATGAAAAATAAATCTACTTTGTTAACGAAAATCGTATTTTAGGCATACCGCCGACCCCTATTATTTTACCCACTGGTGAACGGATCCGTTATGAATTTACTTTGCCATTGGATGTATTTGAGGCCTAAAACCTATGGAATTTTTATTAATAAACAAGATTTTTCAGTAAAATGTAGAGTTATTTCTGTATGGCAATGACTGGGTGGCAATAATTGGTATTTTGAAAAATTGTGTGGCAATTATTGGTTTTTTGGCTTGATATGGTTTTTAGCTTTAACTTTCTTATAGTGGCAATGACTGGTCATTTACCTATTTTTCAAAAAATTCACACATTCAGTCGGTGAGATCCAAACAAATGTTTGGTTTAAAGATAATAAAAGATGCATAAATACTTTAATAATAATTTCTTCTTCTTCTGCTTTTTTCCTTTATAGTATCACCGTTTTCGCCCATCACATCACTCTATTTTCCCAATGACCTTCTCTGAGGGCTATCATATCATTTCCTGTGTACCCTTTCCGACTTATATTATTACTTTCAGATCAACAGACTGGAAGAGAGCCTATAACCCATATATTTATTTTCTTAACACTGACGGCAACATTTTATCAAAATCGGCATTAGCATTCCAGATCGTTTCCACAACCCAGACAAAAGATCAGGAAAGCTAACTGGTCTGCTTTCTCTAGTAATTTGGGTAAATGCTTACGTTGGATCATAACAAAAATCATAAACTACGAGAGATTTATGAGAGCAATAATAACATTAGCAAAAGCAGCAGGGTACCGCAAATATATATTCCTGGATGGTCTAAGAGAGCGAAAAACTGTATGAAAAATTGTGTAAAGATGAAAAGCAGGAAATTAATAATCTATTGATACCAGTAGGTGCAAGAAATAGATTGAGATAGTTTAAAATCTACATTTCACAAACTTAAGTTGACAAGCCTGGACACTGCTTCGAAAACTAGCAGGCAATAACCCATCCGACCGCCCAACCATTCTAGTAACATCAAACTAAGTGGCATCCAATATAATATCTTCCTCAAGAGCATTCTAAAATTGCGTACATACAATTAAAGTTAAAAAATACCTCAAGAATTTAAAATTCACTTGAAACAGAGTAGTACAACCCCAATGGTCCTTGTTCTATGTTTACTTTTATAACTGTTATGTGGAAAAGATTCTGGCTAATAAAGGCAATAAACTGATCCCTCTATAATTTAAGTTAACTATAACAATAATATAAGTTTATTGACTTTTTGTCATCTTTTCTTACCATGTACAAGGCACGTACGATAGATTTCACCCATCTGGAATTTCCTCTCCTGCTTCGATTGCATTGAACAACGCTCGTATAAAGGATAAGATCCTTACGCATCCATATTTCAGCAGTTTTTTTGTGTTCCCTGGTCCTGGTGCTTTGTTGTTTTTGGCTTTCGTTAGTGCTTTAATTATATCTTCCTCTGTGAGTTCGGCTTCTTCTGTTAATATTGTCATGTGGTCTTGTGAGGTATACTCCGGTCTATTTTCTTACAATAATTTTATGTATTGCTTTGTCCACTCCTTTGATATAATTATCTGTATGATATTTTTACTTAGTTTATTATTTCTGAGATTTTTTATTTTCCTCCTTGCTTCCATTGATCTGTGATATTCTATCGTGTTTTTTATGTTTCTGTAAATTCGCCCCAGTATTCGTTCTTCTCGAGCATTATTCTTGGCTTCACTTGTCTGAGGGTAACGTATTTTTCTCGAGTTTCTAGGGTTCTATAGTTTAGCTATTTATGAAACGTTTTTTTTTCCTTTCAATTATCTCTTTTAAGTCGTCACTGTATTTCTCCAAAAATTTATTATTGTGTTGTTCATTACCCAGCGCTTCGTTCGCCACTTTATTTGTTTTTTCCTTGAGATATTAATACATTTCTGCGTATCTAAATTATCATCTAAATTGTCGTAGAAGTTCTACTTTATGCCTTGTATTTGCAATTTTCTGCATCTCCTCATCTCTCTGGATATTGCCTTTGTGTCTTCTTCTAGTATATATGAATTTCCCTAGTACTAATAGGTGATTACTTACACATTCTGCTGGTCTGCATACTCTTACATCTTGTATTATTGTTTTGCTGGCTCTTTTTACTATTAATAAATCAATAATTGATCTTTGGTTTCCACTAGGTTCCTCCCATGTGTATCTATCTTTGTTTTTATGCTGAAATTTTGTATTGGCTATGTCCAAATCGTATTCTCGATAGACTTTCATTGTCATTTCTAATTTTGTCTTCTCCAAATCGCCCCACTATATCTTTATCTATCTTTCCTAAGAGGCTGCTAAAATCTCCAATTAGTAGAATATCTTTTTTATCGTTTGCCTTTTCCAATACATCTTTAAGTCCGTTAAAAAATCTTTGGTTACTTTCCAAAAAATGTTTGTTTTTCAACCTGACAAAAGATATCAACTTTTCTTATATATTCCGTGAAAATTAATTTTGTTTAATGTTTTATTGAACATGAGTTTCCACGAAGTAACTAACAATTTCATAAATATTGAAGATATTTGTTAAAAATATCACTATATCACAATCAACACAAAAATGCTCACGAGCTTCCAATATCCTAATTATGCGTTTCCCGTATAGTATTTACGATTGCATAATCAATTCCATCAAGGAAGTCTTCAAGACGTGGCTCATTAATTTAAGAAAAAGGTACTATTAGTTGGAATTCTTATAAAGCACCGGTCATTAGTTTGAAATTTCTAGATAATGACACACTTCGAGAAATTCCGGCAAGAGAATTAATTCTTTGAAGGTCAAGGAATTTCTAAGATATTTGTTCTCGTTAAGAACATTCAGCATTAATGGTATCGGAAATAAAAAGAAATACAATGGAAAATAAATAAAGTTATATAATACGTTTTCGTTAACATCGAATTATAAAAAGATGAGGTGGAAGGTCTTTAGCCTTACCCATAGTTCAAATAAAAAGGTAGAAAATCAAAACCCAAAAATGTATAGGTACCAAAAATGTTTTTAATAGTCGAAGGTTTTTTCATGGTGTTCAACCTGATTATGTATGAATTAATAAAAAAAGTAAGAACAAAAAAAGGATTGATAAAACCTGATTTTTGTTAAAAAATTACGATTTATTATACAATTATGGCGATTTAAACAAAAATTATGGAGTTATTATTTACATTAAAATATGAATATTGAGTTGTACCATTGGGGAACATCAAGTTACTTGAAGTCATTTTAAATTATAATAAAAGAAAAATATGTTTGAGCGCTATCTATAAATCACCGATAGTAAACATAAACAATTTTAATCAGGATTTGCATCAATACCTCATAAGTAAAAAACGAATGTGTTTTCATATATTAGTTGGTGATATCAATATTAATTTGTTTGAGGATCTAGATCACACTGAAGAATACCAGAATATTTTAGCTTCACAAAATTTCTTGTCTTATATAAATAAAACAACTAGACATAGAAGTCAAACTTGTATAGACCATTTCTTTATAAAAAGACCTGCTGATTACACTAACATAACTTCATTTATATTTCCAAATAATACTACTTCAGATCATTATCCAATCGCAGTTTCCATTCCTAATCTAACCAAAACCAAAGAAAACAAAATAATAATAAAGAAGTACATCAACTACAAAAATCTAAAAAACCAATTTGAAACAGGAAAAGTGGTTGGATATTTACAATAAAACAAATAAAAATGAAGCGGTAAAACTTTTCATTGACAAACTTTTAAATTTAATAAACAAAAATACAATTATTTTAAAAGGAAATTATCTAAAAACCACTTTTAAAAAAGATTAGATGGCAGGGGGACTTTTAAAGTCTGTACAGGAAAAACACAGATTGCATGATCAGCTAATCCAAGATCCCTCAGATAACTTAAAAAAACAACGATATACAGACTATAAAAATAAATTAAGAAAAACTTAGTTAAAACTGCAAAAAGAAATTATACAAAACAACGAATTGAAAAAAATAAGACCTCTTCTTCATCACTTTGGAATGTAATTAATTCATTGTGTGGAAAAATAAAAGGAAATACAAAAATTGAATAGGTTAAAACCAAAACAGGAGAAAAAATAATAATAATAATAAAAGAAAAGAAATTGCAAAAGAATTTAATAAACATTACAGTACATTGGGACAAAGATATGCACAAAAAATACCCATTTGTAATGACCAGATTGAGGACATAGATAGGATAGAAAGCAGCATGTACTTGTATCTCGTTGACCAAAAAGAAGTGATAAATGCAATACAATCTTTAAAACACAAAAAATCTCCTGGCTGGGCTGGGATCAAGACAGAAACCATCAAACAAATTAAGGAAGAAATTATTACTCCTTTAACTCTTCTCATTAATGCATGTTTTCAGGATGGTTGCTTTCCAGAATGTCTGAAAGTAGGCAAAATCAAACCTCTGTTGAAAAAAGGAAATAAAAAAGACGTGATTAATTACAGACCAGTATCTTTGTTGTCTGTTTTTTTCCAAAATATTTGAAAACATTTTAAAAAATAGATTAGTGAGTTTTTTGGATAGGTTTAGTATAATATCGGATTGTCAATACGGTTTTAGATAAAGAAAATCTACACAAGATACTATTTGTAAACTAACATCACAAATATCAGAAGCTTTTGAGTCTAATAAACGTAGTTTATGCATATTTGTCGATCTCTCTAAGGCCTTTGATACGAATCTCACGGGATCTTGTTAGAGAAACTTGAGAAGTATGGTCTGAGAGGACGCGTTTTGACATTACTAAAAAGTTACTTAACAGACAGAAAACAATCTGTAGAAATTGATGGTGTCGAAAGTTATCCTGAACTAATTAATTATGGCGTACCGTAAGGGACCGTTTTAGGCCCTCTACTCTTTACACTCTATGTTAATGACATGCTTAAACTAAAAACTGATGGAAACATAATAGCTTTGCTGATGACACCGCAATTTTTTATAAGGCCGATAATTGGGAAGATCTTAAAACTATAGTTGAACAAGACTTCAAAGTTATAAAAACATGGTTGCAAATAAACAAACTCACAATAAATTACGAAAAAACTAAATATATACCTTTTGCAATATATAAACATTCTCTGCTAACTTTTAATTCATTAAAAATAAATAAAAAACAACAAATATTTAAAGCAGAATACATAAAATATTTAGAAGTTTTAATTGATAGGCACCTTAAATGGGACTTACAAATAAAAAGTATTATAAGAAAAATACGAGGACTGTTACCAAAATTCCGCTATTTAAAAGAGTTTTTGGATGTTGAACAGCTTAAAATGCTTTACCTGTCTTTAGTACAACCTCATCTTGTATATGGGATTTTAGGATGGGGTGGCCTAGATTGTCATCTGGTGACCCTTCAAAATACTCAGAAATGGTTTCTTAAACTAATATATGGAAAACGAAAAACATATCCCTCAGACCAACTTTTTCATGAAACTCAGGTTCTTGATGTTCGGCAATTGTACTGCTTAGAGCTACTTAAAAATATTCATAAAGATAAAATACCTCTTAAAGTAAAAGTGTAAAATTATGAAACAAGAAGAAAATTGAATGTTGAATATCTTCACACTTCAAAAACAATCACGCAACGGTCGATTAAATATTTTGCTCCAAGAATATACAATCAATTGCCCATAAATTTTAAAAATATCAAAAATTTTTATTTGTATAAAAAATTAGTTAATGCTTGGGTAAAAGAAAAAAGGGAGTTGTGTAACAACAATTTAATAAATTTAAATTATATTAAAAAAAAACGAAACAATTAGAAACTGTAAAAATGAAGAAATAAAAATATCGGGAAAGAAACGAAAGGCAGAATTTACAAAACAATCATTAGACCATGGACCATTAATTAATGACATTCGCGGCAAAAACAAGACCTGACACAGAGAGGACAAATAGGCTATTAGAAACAGCAGAGATGCAAGAACACTTAAAAAATTGATGGTAACACACTATGAGACAGAGCTAGAAGTCCAGATATGCGACATAGATGCAAGGTGGAGAACATCCAAAAATGGGTAAGAAATAGAAGAGTAGAATGGAACGGTCATATAAGCAGAATGACAACAAATAGAGTAGTAAAGACGGCAAGAGACGGTTCCCAATAGGAAGACGATCGGTAGGAAGACTACAAAAACGATGGAATGACTTAAACTGCGTTCCCAAGAGTACGCATTGCGTACTCTTGGGAACGGTGTACTAATAAAGTACATTAAACGGCGGTGTACCTACTGTTAAGAAACAAATTATTATAATCTGAAGAAATCACTCTGCTGTGTTAACAGTTAGCGTTGTTTTTTTTGAGTGCTCACACCTACAAGAGAACGTCCCAGAGTAAGCTGATTTTTACCGAGGAACTGATGGAACAAATACGGACTGATATTGAAAATGGAAAATGGAACAGGCAAATATCTAGCTAGAGAGCCAAATATTCCTGATTCCACTATTCGCAAGCGGTTAAAATGTGGCACGGTAACTACATTTTTA
The DNA here is from genome assembly GCA_918026665.1 of Diabrotica balteata. Taxonomy (NCBI): domain Eukaryota; kingdom Metazoa; phylum Arthropoda; class Insecta; order Coleoptera; family Chrysomelidae; genus Diabrotica; species Diabrotica balteata. The sequence goes on along the minus strand of OU898282.1, from coordinate 9,505,815 downwards.
GGTAGATTCAAATGTGTATGTTCTAATGATATGTAAATCCAGTTAGCAGAACACCTAAGGAATCTTGACTTGAATGGTTTTATGGATTGACAAGAAAAAACCTTAAGCAGTTTGTATTTGAATACGCTGTCATAACTGGTATTGAGCATCCTTTTAATCTTCTTCTTCTTTTTCTTTTGGCATCATAACCCTGGATGGGTCTTTGTCTGTCTATCTCTCTTGTGCCCTTCTTCTCCATTGTCTTATGTTCATTGTTTTCAGGTAGTCTTTCACGTCATCCAACCATCTCGTTCTGGGCCTTCCTTTTTTTCGCCTTCTTATGGGCTTCCATTGTAACATTTTCTTTGTTGTTTTTGCATCGTTCTGTCTCTGCACATGTCCCAGCCATGACAGTACTTGACTTTTCACAAATCTTACAATGTCATAACCTTGATTTAACTCATTAACCCCGTCGTTTCTCCTGATTCTCCATGTGCCATCTTCCTCTTGTACCGGGCCATATACTTTCCTCAGTATTTTTCTCTCGAATGTCCTGAGTTGGGCTTCATCTTTTTTCGTCATTACCCAAGTTTCACATCCTACGGGTCTAATCAGTGTTCTGTAGATAGTCATTTTGGTTCTTTTGTCTAATAATTTCGATGTCATCGATCTTTTATTAGCATAGTATGTACGATTCCCGCTGGAAATACGTGCATTAATTTCGCTACTTACGGAGTTCTTCTGATTGATTTCTGTGCCGAGATATGTAAAGGCGTCCACTCGTTCGATAGTATAGTTGTCTATTGTGATATAATTTTCATTGTCAGTTATTCTTTTGACTGTCATATATACTCCGTTTTTGCTTCGTTTATTTTGAGACCTATTTTTTTTTGCTTCAGGATCAATTTGTTTGAACACTTCTATTAGTCGTGGCGTATTCCTACTAATGATGGCTACATCGTCTGCATATGCAGTAATTTGTACTGATTTGGTGTTTATATGGCCGGTTATATTGATTTTTCTGATGACTGCCTCAAGAACTAGGTTGAATAGCTTGGTTGATAGGGCATCTCCCTGTCTTACTCCCATGTTGATGTTAAACAGGGAGTCAGTTCTCCATCTACTCTGACTGCGGCTTTTGAATCCTGCAACGTCATTTTTATGAGGCTGATGTATTTCTTAGGTATACCTAGATGACAAAGGTCTTCCAGCATTCTGTCTCTTTTCACACTATCAAAAGCTTGTTTAAAGTCTATATGTACACATATTATATAGATCTATGTGTCGTATTCATAAGCTTTTTCTTGTATCGTTCTTAGTATGAATATGTTATCTGTAGTGGCTCTATTTGGTCTGAATCCATTTTGATAATCACCAATTATATTTTCGGAGTATTCTAATAATCTATTGTAGATTATACCAGAAAGAATTTTGTATATTACATTTAGCAATGTAATTGGCCTATAATTCTGGCATTCCCTCTTATCTCCTTTTTTATGTATTGGCTGTATGAGGCCAACTGTCCATTCCTCTGACATTTGCTCCTTCGTCCATATTAATGTTATTAGGTAATGGATTCTTTCCCAGAGTTCGGATCCTACATGCTTTAATAGTTCTGCCGAAATTCCATCCGTTCCTGGTGCTTTATTGTTTTTTAGTTTATTTATTATCTGAACTACTTCTTCATAACTCGGATTTTCGATGTGCAGCTCCGCCGTATAATATATTGTCTCGTTCTGATCATTTTCGTTGTCTGCATTTAGATTTTCTTCGAAATATTGTTTCCATCTCACTATAATTTTTTGCTTCTCTGTTAGTAGTTCTCCGTCCTTGTCTTTGCATATCGTTAGTTTTGGTCTAAATGACTGTGTGCTTTCTTTTATGCATTTATAGAATTTTCTGCTTTCGCGTCTGTTGTTATGATTTACGATTTCTTGTACTTGTTTTTTCATAGCCTCTTTTTTCTTTCTTCTGTATATTCTAGTCGCTTGTATTCTTTTTTCGTTATAAATCTCACTGCTATTTCTTGTGTTTCTTTGAAGTTGGTTAAGCCTAGCTTGCCTTTTTTTCTCTACTGCAGTTCTGCATTCATCGTCATACATACCATTCCGCATTTCTTTTGGCTTTTTCGACAGTTTCCTCTGCTGACTCCGTTATAATTGTTTTTAATTGTCTCCATTCCTCCTCTGCACTATCTTCCTCTCTAGTTCGGTTGAGTTTTATTTCGAGAGCATTTCTGTAATCTTGTCTCTTTGTTGCGCTTTTGAATCATCCTTCGACATTCCATTTTTTGATTTGAATATTTTTCCCTTTTGCTACTGTCGCTATTTTCTGCCGTAATTTTGCTCCTCAAAAATATTTATGACTGAAAATCTTTTAAGACAATCGATGAGTATATTTTGTAATTAAAACAAATTTCAAATTCTATTTTTTATACATATTGTATAGGTGCTTTTTTCTATTTTTCCTTTTTTGATTTACTCTGTAATAATTTAACTAATTATACATGTTGCTTTTACCGGCATACTTCAGAACTATTCATCCATTCCTAAGGGAGCCAATAAAAGAAACAACCTTGTCTGGTGTCGAAATACGGGCAAGTTCAGCATGTCGAATATCAGGAGAATGTGATACCAAGGAGGTACAGACCCAGAATATTCGGCAGTTCACTGTTCAGATTCAATGAACTTGAGCAAGGACGCATCGAGTTTTTGGCAGGATTTCCACGTAATTCAGCGGACGGCAAGCGGCCTCGGAAGTTACATGAGGTAGTCCAAGTTGTTACACATTCAACAGGATCGTAGAATGTAAGAACAGATTTTCCAACTCATCGTGAAAATAATTATTTTACTTTTACAAAAGAGAAAATACACTCCTCAACAACTGAACTCTACAATTCTAATTACTTCAATTTTTAATTAGGTATTGTAAAAAATTCACCTATATAGACAAAGATTTATATTAAAAAAGGTAGAGATCTAAACATATAGGTAACATAAGCATATTACTTATTGATTGATATAAGGTTAAATGCTCGAATAAATAAACTTTGAAAAATTAAAGGCAAATATCGAGCACAAATTTAATAATCAAATCTTGCCCAAGTACTTTCGCTTTCTACAGATCATCAGGGACATTTCGTCAAATGTGGGCTATCCAGTAAGCGCAGAATCTAATAAACATGAAATTGAACATAAATTGTACATAACACTACACTAAAACAAAGACAAACAGTTTAAAATTATTTAAAAACTGTTCTACGCTCTACATTCTTGTCGGCAACAGGAGAGAGAATGATACTCTTCAGAGTAAACCTTTTCAAAGCAACAGTTTGCAAAATACAGATTCCCATGATAGTCGTCAACACCCGAAATGGACAAGCATTACCATAAGACGAACGCAAGATTGCCACAAGAAAGGGTTTTCGGCACAGTTCTCTATTTGTTATACACTAGCGATATCGCTGAACTCGAAAATGGAACAATCGCAACATTTGCCGATGACAAAGCTGTTTTGGCAGCGGAAAATAATCCTGAAGAACCTGCAAGAAATCTACAATCTTCAGTAAACAAGATCGACGATTGGACCAAAAAATGTAGGATATAACTGAATGAAACCAAATAAGTGCACTTATTGGAAAGTAACAATTGGAGACATTGTTGGAAGGTCCGTATAAAGAAAAAACGAGGAAAAAAATGAAATAAAGAAAATTGACTGGTTGCTTGGAAGAAACTCAAAGCTCTCCATAGATTATAAACTTTTGATTTATAAACAAATACTCGGATCGGTATGGTCATACGGTGTTCACTTCTGGGATTGTTGAAGAGGTAATAAGGAATTATGTTAACAATTATGAGCAAAGATTGCATCAACTTGTAAATTGTACACAATGTAAATAAACAATGTTACAAACAATGTAAATAAAAAGTTGCGCGCAAGCTGCGTAGCGGCAAGAGCAGTAATTTTACAAGCATGTAATAAGTTTACAACTCAAGTTGTGTACTATACTTTTTCTACGATTATTTTCGTTTATAAAAATAAAAATTAAATTACCACTATATTTACACTGAGAGATTAATAATTTTTAATCTGTCAAAATAACGTCTGTTAATTCGTTTCCATGGTAACTCGACCAACTGACTTACGAGGCTTATGTGATATTACACATTTTTATAAAACTGAAGCGTAATTTTTTTTATTACGTGCTAGTCATTACGTGTCAGTATCTGTTATGATGCATTTACTTAGCATCCAAATAGTAGGTAATATACAATTTACTGGTAAGAGAGTAGAAAAGGTACTTTTTGGTTTAGTAATAATAATCTTAGTAGGTAATTAGTCGCCATAGTCTCGGTAACGGCTTTTGAACAGTTAATTTAAAGTCAAAAAATGTAATGCAGCTCCTAATCTGAGGGCGCAGCAGCATACATGCTTTTAAAGCTTTCGAATCCTAGTAAAAATATTAAAATCTTGCAGTACATATTAAAAATTTATGATGCAATAAATTTCACATATTACCTATTAAACTTAAATTTTATTACTTACATAAATTTCTTTCAACACGATTCTTCTAATAAGATTTATTATGTGGAAGTGGAAGTCAGGAAGAGCAAAAATATTTAAATGCATTTCTATTTATAACATCACAAAGACCAATTTTGCAATATTACATTAACTACCACAAATATTACTCTCTGATAGAACTATCATAACTGTTTGTATATCTTCAGTTGTTTACCCAAGAAATTCAGTGAATGCTTGATGTTCGACATAAATATCCGTTTATTTTGACAAAATGTTACGTGTTTCAGTATGTTCCTGTATTAGAGTATTGAAGTAATGGATACATTTCGCAATGTCAATCAATAAATTCGGCGTGGCTTTTCGCTAGTTGCCCAATTTATGAAAAGTTATTTTTGTGTGATTATTCTTATTTTGAAAAGATGTTTTTATTTCTTGAAGCTGTAATAAGTATGTAGGTTAAGAATTTTAATATATGCGTAATACTTTTTCTTTACGTTCCCTATCGGTTTGTAAGAACGGCTACCATCATAACTAGAGACCGGAATATATCCAACAGAAAACGGAGCAAACATGTGCCTATATTATACTTAAAATTGGCGTGAATATGACTATATGAGGATAAGAAAAATACTTCTATAATTTATTTTTAAACGAATGGGACTAAAAAATTAAATTTACCAAATAGGTGTGTTTTTCACTAAGAAATCGTACTGATTAAACTAATAAATTAACATCAGCGGCCATCGTGACAGCAAACTATGAAGTGAGAACGAACTATTAGCGTTTGGGTATTTTGTAAGCGATCGACACACTAATTAGAATTGAGTGTCAATATAGAGGTCGGTACTTGGAAGAAGGAATATACTGCTGTTTCTGGTTCGTAGTTTGTTTCGTGAAAAAAGTTATAAACTACTAACCTAATCTCCCCCAGACAAAACTAATGGTATGTGAACGTAATAAAAACAATCTATGAATAGTTATATGTACAGTGCTCACTAGAATATTAAAGAGTAGATAATTGAACCGCTACAATATTATTGATTTCTTCTATGATGTTGATTTAGTGGTCTTGTTGATTCACCGAAATTAAAGTTTTCGATTTCACAAGGTATTTTATAAATGTATTCCTTTGTTCTTTCTAAAAGTTTAAAAGCAAATCTAACAATGAATAGGAAAGAACAAAGGACTTTACCTACCTATAAAATATCTTGTGAATGTGAAAACTTCGAGATCGTTATACAATGTGACTATTCATACTGTGGTATTTATACTCCTGAAGGCAACATATGGTTAAATGAGATAAATCTGTAAAGAATCTGCTCTTATTTTCTTAAATGAAATTAGTTCCTTGGTGGAATATACTAGACTTGCGTTAATTAGAAGCTCAATTTTGCAGTGGACTATGAAATTATAATTTTTGTTGAAACTTGGATTAATAAATAACACTATGATGGTGAGTTAGGTTCAATGAATATAGCGTATTTAGATTAGATTGTAATGTAACCCTTCCAAAAAATTTATTATTATAATTCCTAGTAAATTTTTAAAATAATGTTGCTCACATTATCAATCCGCCAAGCACGGAAGTATCTAACCTACCCAAAGAATCAAACTGTACTCCTAATGGTTCCGACCTTGGCCGCCTCAAAATTGGAGTTTTCGTAAACTCCCCGCCATTCATCTCTCTTTTCTTTCTATAAACGTCTAACAAATAGGACGAAAATTTTGTTTAAGTGTTCTCTTTACGAGGTAAGCCGAAAAAGTCCTTTTCTCTTATATATTTTCAAGTAAATATTTATTTCAGACCCTTACCGAGATTTCAACCCCTTATAGTTGCCAAAACTATGTTTATTAATTGGCCCGAGGTCATCGGGCTATGGATTTATGATATGTGTTCTGAAACCAACAATTTGAAGAATATCCCGTTCGCTTAGCCGCCCAATCCTATATATTTTTATGGTGAATATTATGATTCTGCTGCCGATGGATTCAACGTTCTGTCAGCCTGGGTACCTACCTGGAGGATAAAAAATTATATCCTTTTCTACAAGCCATACAAGCATTTAGATAATTCAGTTGTACCCATTTTATATTTTTTTTATTGAACAGTGAAGATTTTTTAAGAACTAAATAGCAGTGAAGTGATTTATTATTAATCTTTTAATTACAATAAATATCTACATTCGTATACAAATATATAGTTTCTTATATGAACGAATTTCGAAATTTGGGATAAAGTATGATTTTATCCTATCTAGCCTAGATTCTTTGTGTACTTAAGTAAATAGTTTGCTTACGTTACAGTAACACTATGACTAGTAGCAAATGTCGAGGTGGTGAAAGTGATATTATCATTAAAGATAAAAATATACAGTTAAAAAAATCATCAGCCATGAAAGAAATGTTAACAAAAACCTTGGAAGAAAAAGTATATATATATGTGGATATATGTGATATATCCCTGGATTACGCCAATAATAATAACGACTCTCTTTTTTTTCGGAATAGTACAAGAGCTCTTTGCTTTACCACGTTATTAAATTTAGAATATTCATAAAAATACTAAATCGATTTCGTTACTTTGCTCATTTCGTCATTTCTAATATCTATAATCGTCTTGTTAGGTAAATGATTATAACGAAGACTCTTGTTTACACATTTACCATAAAATAACTATTGTTTACTAATGATAAGATCTATGTATTGGTTGTCATTGGTCATTAGCATTTTCATATATAAGATATTGTAATCATAATTACACAATGGAATAGAAAGTTAAAAGACAAGTAGGTGGTATTCAAGTGTATTATAATTTTTCAGCGATTTGTATACATTTTTAGGGGAAGGCAAATAGCTACACAGTATTTTTGATTACAACTATCCAATTGAAATATATTTTATCTTATCGGCAAAACCTTTGGTCACGATTATTAGTGAAGTTTAACATTGGCACAAATTTTTTGGCCAATTTTTATGACATTAATTTCTTGTTTTAATGTTATTGCTGCACTTTTTATTGTGTCGATTTTATTTTATTTTTCCCTTTCTGTAATACAATAATTTCGTAAGGGAGTAAGATTAAAAACTGCCTTGTTAAAAATTGTTTACACGCTGTACATATACCGTTAAACGTCAGTTTTCCAAAGATCAATATTTTCACTTCGGGAAAGTGCCGGAAAATCTCTGCTGGGATGCTGTTTTCCTGATTTCCCGTGACCGTATAAACCTACCTACTGCGTTCCAATAAGGGATTTGGGTTATGTACTTTCACGTTATATTTCCAGGTAGGCGAAGGATGGAGGTAGCAGAAAGGATGATAACGAGGTGTATTATTCTAGACATTCAGAGATTTATGAATGTAAGTTTTCGAATTGAACGGAAATGGTAACCAATAGAGAAAAACGAATAAAAAATATCACGAAACTTATACTAGATCGGTTAAAATTAATAATATAATCAAAAGCGAATATGTTATGTTTTAATACCATCACGAAGGTTTAGTATTTTTATGCATAAGAACTAATTTTTGGAACACTTGATCCATTTCAAACAAGATATCCATTTGAGATCTAGATTTGAGATTGGTAGTACTACTGCGAGTTAACCCCATAAGCTAATAACCTAAAGCCGATGCGTCAGCACCTATGATCGACCTGAATATAAAAGTGCAACTTGTGAATTATTGTTGTAGTTTTCAATGTGTGAGGGTTTGCTGTGCATTCAGCAAACTCTCGTTTAATGTTTGCAATCGATGGAATAGAGACCCGATAACACTTTTAGAGTCATTGATAAGTTTGGATGGTATTTTTCCCATCTAGTAACAATGATAAATCAACGTACGAAATGGTTTTGAATTCATTCTTTATAAGAATCCCAAAAATAGCCTCACTTCAACCACTGTAACTCGGTAAATAATAATCTGAATGACATAAAAGTTTGACAGTGTGCTTTTAAATGTTAACACTACCGAAATTTCATATAGATCATTCATTAGAGTCGCCTACTCATCATTGTCCGGGACGCATAGAGCGATATACAGAGTACACACAACGAAACTTGGAATCATCTGATATTTCTAATTATTTTAATCGAATTAAAAAAAACAACCTACGAAGTCAAAAAATATTTCATTTAAAGCAATTTAATCGCTAATGTATTAAAGTTTAAGAAGCCTATAAATTCTTAAATAATAAAATTGAAACTATTTGCTTTAAATCAATAGCATTCAAAATTTCAATCTACTGTTCTTTTTCTTTCAAATTTTCTTTCAATATTCTAATGACGTTTAAATTGTTTTTATTTATTTATGTTTGTTTTAGTAGCCGATGTTACTAACCATAGGCATTATGCAAGCTCCAATTCCGTGGGTATGCCCCTAAAAAAATGTCAAGATTTAATTCTGATAGGTTGTTTTCTTTCTTCAAGAGCAGCTTGTACTAGCTGTACAGTGTTTCTGTACACATATGCTCTATACAGTAAAGGTCGGGTGAGCAAGCAGGCCACTACAGAATAGTGATATATTCCCTTTTAAGGAAGTCTGTAGTGCTTCTGCTAGTATGTGGAGGTGCATTATCCTGCATTATAATTAATTTTTTTCCACTGCACTTTTTCATAGTCTAACTACAGGTTCTAGAACCAAATCAACATACCTGTGAGCTGTTAAAGTTGGTTTAATGGAAACTGAAGGAGTTTTTTACCGACCATATTACTTCTCCAGAACATAACACTTCCTCATTTATGCCTGTGAACAGATCTAGCTGTTTCCGTTCTTGATTGTCTTGTACACGAATTCATTAGTTACATGATTTTACAGAAATCCTGGTTTTGTCTGAAAATAGCACATTTTGCCAATTTCCATTCTTCAAGTATTGGTATTAAAGACACCAATTTGGTTAACTCGGGAACCCGTAGCTGTCTGCTGGTGTATAGTCTTTTGGCACGAAGTCTCCTTCTTATCGTTTCAACTAAAACACTTACACCTGTAACTTCCAAAAGCTGCTTTTGGAGTTGCGGGTGAGAAAGTGTTGGGTCTCTTCTAGCTACTTATATAACAATGCGATAATGGCAATAAAACGATACGTGTCAATAAAACGATTATGGCAAGCCGTGTTACTTTTGGCGACTTTAACTTTGTCTATTCTTAAGCGTTCCTAACTTGATACCTACCATAGATTTCAAACACAACGACCTGTGTTACGCCTAACACGGCAGCTATGTCTCTCTGAGACATTCCTTGCTCCACAAGACCAATAGTTTTTCCTCTTTGCACATCCGTTAACCCCTCATAATGCATATTAGTGTTTTTAAAAGAGAAAGTTAGTTTATTTATTTTCGTTTAATTTACTAAAGCAAATAATCTATACCGTATTGGGCTGTGTTACCTGATTGTTTTATTGGTTTGTTTATTTTTAATAAAAACCTTTATTTTAAACAAGTTTTCTCAAAACAAATAAATATTGGTTGAAATACATGGAGATTACATGACGTTTTTGTACTAGGACCTAGCATATCATTTTTATGTATTTCAATGTTAAGTCCACAAATTGTGGCTTCTCATAACAAAACATATAATTTCGTCAAAGTATCTTTATATTTTAAAAGCTCGTACACATTATGCTAAAAAATATGGCAACACTGTGACGTTCAAAATATATAATTCAGATGCCAGGGTATTTTCATTGCATGAACCCCATATAGGTATGACCAGGATTTTTTAGCAATCATAGGTCTAATTCTTGCTGTAAATGTACAACAACCTACCAGTTTAAATTTCAAAATTTACATTGATAATTTTCTGACTTAATATATTGTAAAAATATATTTAATATTTCAATTTTAAATTGTTGTTTTTTTTTTCGTTTCAAAATATTCATACGTTTTTATTCATGGGAAAAATATTAGATTTTAGCTCACTGTTTTTTGTCTCCCGGCGCCAACGCGTAGCTGGCTCAATTGACACAGTCTCCAACTAAAGTCTTTGTCCTCGTACAGTAAATAACTATTTATCCGTAGCTAATACCACAGTATAAAGATGTTCCTTACTTAGAGAAAACGTTATTATTTTAGTTTTGATTTAAGATGTATGCCGCCATCTCCTGATAATCAACGGAAAGAATTTTTAGGTGCAATATTGTCTAGGAGAGCAGAAGATTTAGATAGTATGGCCCTACTTAGCTTACATTAAGGACAAATACAATAAAATTGAAATTCAATTCAATATAAATATGAACAGTAAATTAAGAAACATTTTTTTCTTTTTATCGAATTAAACTTGGAACGTCTTTTGCAACAATTGTTTTTGAACAATTACATAGGAAATGAAATGAGGTTGAATGCTCGAATAAATGAACTTTGAAAAGAAGGTTATTATCGAGCACAAGTTAATTAAATCTAGCCCAAGTACTTTCGCTTAAAATAGCATCTTCAGGAGCATTTCGTCAAAATGTGAACTATCCGGCAAGCGTAGAATGTGGAAACATTAAAAATAACATAAAATTGTACAAAACATTACACTAAAACGAGGACAAACAGTTTAAAATTACTTAAAGATTCTACGATACATTCTCTGTCAGTATCTGGAGGGATAATCAGATTATCCCTCCAGATACTGACCGAGAATGTAGCGTAGAATCTTTAAGTAATTTTAAACTGTTTGTCCTCGTTTTAGTGTAATGTTTTGTACAATTTTATGTTATTTTTAATGTTTCCACATTCTACGCTTGCCGGATAGTTCACATTTTGACGAAATGCCCCTGAAGATGCTATTTTAAGCGAAAGTACTTGGGCTAGATTTAATTAACTTGTGCTCGATAATAGCCTTATTTTCAAAGTTTATTTACATAGGAATTTGAAATAGATTTACACGCTTTTGAATAAATTTCTGGAACTGTCGGTTGTAGTTCTTGTACATATTCTCTTTGTCAATCTTAGCATAATTGCCTTCATCTTTCTCTGTCCTCAGTCAATCTCATTTACCGTTTGCCCATCGCTACTCCTACATGGTCCCATAACTTTTGACACCTTCTTATGCTTCATTTCATCTCATTTTAATCGGTTTGTTATAATCTTCGTAAGTAATCTATGGAGCTGTGATCAGGACGGTATGTAATTTTCAATGTTTGTTTATTATTATTATTATTATTATATAACAAATAAGGGCAGAGGAGCGAGCTCCTATTATGCCCAAAAAGCAAAAATAAACAAAAATAAAATAGATCCTTATAAAACTAATACTAATTATAAAGTTAAGTAGTTAAACAATTAACGAAAATTGAATTGTGACACAATAAATAAATAAATAATGCTGTCCGAGAAAAAATATCCTATCCTATAAAAAAAAATAAAGTGCTGTCAAGTTTATTTTTAAAGATGTTAACACTAGCTGCCGATATGGTGTTTTGATCCAAATTGTTCCATATATTAAAGATTCTGTTTGGCAAGAAGTTCGCCCTGGACCTTGCAGTAGTTTGTTCCCTCTTTAATTTGTATTGATGGCCTCTTAATCTATCGTCTTCATTCAAAGTAAATATGTTGTTTAGGTTCCCAAAATTATGTTTTAAAATACGGAAGGACATAATTAGGTCACCTCGAAGACGTCGCTGCTCGAATGTCGTAAGATGAGCCATGAATAGTCTATCTTCATAGTTAGGTCTTACACGGCCGTATGGCAGTCTTGTGGCTTTACGCTGAACGTTTTCAAGTAGGATTTTATCGCGACTAAGATCTGGATTCCACACTGGTCCGGCAAACTCAATAATAGGTCTAACGTATATTGAGTAAAGTTTACTAACAGAGGTTAGAGATATGCGTGCAAAACACTTACGAATCAAAAACAGTTTCGAGTTAGCACGTTTACACACCGACACTATGTGATCAGACCAATTTAAGTCACTATTAATTATCACTCCGAGATTTGATCGCCATTCTTAAATATTAGGATAGCTTCAGACTTTTAATAGTTAAGAGGGATCTTTCCTTCAATGATTATTTTATTTTATAAGATCTTCAGTATTTGTTCTATTCTTCAGTCATCCATTGTCAACATTTCGGCTGTAATTTTATTCTCTTCAGTGCATTTTTTACTTGTTTTATTGGTTTGACCCTATATTGCATGAACTTTAAATGTGGACATTAGAAATAATTTTTTGTTTTGACATAGCTTTAGTGATAAATTAAATAATTTTTGAGTTGCCCCCCTCCCCTTTTGTAAAATATCAAATGTGTTAATTGTTAAACAACATTATGCAACAAAACTTCCTCTTTTTCTTCAAGTGCCCTGCGAACGTTGGCTATTAACATGGCAATTCTGATCTTGTTTGCGGCGCTTCTGAATAGTTCGACCGATGTGAGCCCGAACCACTTCCGCAGATTTTGGATCCACGAGTGTCTTCTCCTGCCTGGCCCTCGCTTATTTTTCCCTGGACAATCAATTGCAGCAAACGGTACTTATCGTGTCTCAATATGTGGCCTAGATATTCAAGCTTTCTTTGTTTAATTGTATTCACGATTTCTTTCTCCTTTCCGATTCTTTGGAGTACCTCTATGTTAGTGACATGTTCGGTCCAGGATATACGAAGAATGCGTCGGTACACCCACATTTCGAATGCTTCTAGTTTTCTCGTGATCGTCTCCGTCAGCGTCCAGGCCTCTACACTATACAGTAAGATCGGAAAAATGTAGCATTTAACTAGACGTAGTTTTAGGGGAAGAGACAAATCCTTACTTATGAGGAGCTTTTTCATATTGCTAAATGCTGCAATAAAACTGCATGTATTATAAATTAAAAATTTAACATGGGAAAACACCGCGGTCTAAAAATTCTTAAATTCGAAGTTGTAGTGAAACAAAAAAATATTTTAAATTCTGGTATTGAACTTTGGTTTAAAATATATGGGCCAATGATCCATTTGATCTATTCTAACTTCTTCAAAAGGAATAGGTGGTATTGCATATTTCTTTTTCTTTTTTCGTATACCATGGATACATTGAAACTCGATGGACGCCCTCTTTTAGAATAATTTAACTTTCAAACAAAGGGTTTGTGAAATTCTGTTCATCATCATCATCTTTGTCTCGACAATCCTCTGTGGAATCGGTCTGCTCTAAGGTTAGTCGCCATTATGTGCGGTTTCTGCAAAGTGTTGCTATCTTCTGATCTCTATTACCATTAAATATAATGTCGGTATATTGTCGAGTGAGTCTCAACTCCATGTAACCACCTAATTCGCGGTTTTCCTCTGCTTCTTCTTCCTATAGGTGTTCCTATCTTTAGGTTTTTAGCAACTATGTTGTTAGGTATTCGTATTATATGTCCGACCCATCTAAGTCGCTGTATTTTAATGAACGTTACATCCGTTCCATTAAAGAGTTGGTATAATTCAAAATTAAATCTTTTGCGCCACTGCCCTTGATCGTTTATACTTCCAAATATTTTGCGGAGTATCATACGCTCGAATATTCTCAGAAATCTTTTAACCTTCTGCGTTAGAGTCCATGTTTCTACCTTGTATGTGAAGACCGGCCTCAGCAGTGTAGTATATATAACAATTTTAGTTTTTCTTTGAATATTTCTTAAGTGGAGTTGTTTTTGGAGTCTATAGTATGCCCTAGTAAAGTTGTAAGGTTTATTTGTCTTCTAAATTCTAAAAAATTTTTCTAAAAATTCAAACCATCATTTTAAGATTGAGGCCGAATCACTTAAAAAATTTCCTTCTCAGTTCCTTACAGCTCCCTATTCTTGGCTTAAACTAATTACTCATTTTGCTTGCATTTCTGTAGAACTGTCGAGTTTTGTAACTGCTTTCCTTTAAATTGCTTTTTTTTTCTTCTATCTAATCTTTTTTCTTCCCTTCTTAGGATGCAGTATTTTTCCTTTGCTCTTCTTGTGCATCCAGCTTAATTTGTCTTTAGGTTTTCTGTTGCTTCTTCGCACTCTTCGTCCAACCATTCATTTTGCCTAACTGATTTGATTTTCCCCAATGTTTTCGATGTCTTTTCAGTTATTATGTTTCTGCACTTTCTCGACAATTCCTCCACATTTTCCCCCGCTTCCGATTTTGACCATTACAAGAAAGTTTTTTGAATTTTAGTCGAGATTCTTTTTTGGTAGTTTTAACAATGTTCCTATCTGTTCTATATAAAAGCTATGTCTTGAACAACCACAATGTCAATGTCAAAGTGAAAAAGAATTTGTGGTCCCATTTCTTGAAAACTATTGCGCAATAACTTGGTTTGATGTATGTATTTAAATGGGGAGCTGCGCGAACATTTTGGCAGAGTGTGTCTTTGACTACACAAAACACAATACGCATTGAAAATTACTAAAAGGAAAAGATTAGACTTCTAACTGAATTTAATTTCGATGTTGACTTGGGTATGTGTCGAGTATAATTTGATGAAGAATTGTTCTACACCGAATATTCGAAGATGTCTAAAGAGTTTAATAGTTCTGAATACTGGCATCCTAGACAAAACATGAAAGGCAAAACTTTTTATGCAACTCCACTACACATCGGCAGACGCGTCTGCGGACGCATCTGCAGATGTATCATCACAAGTTGATCACACATCTGGACACATCTGTAAATCGTTGAGCCTATGTTAATTCCCGGGAGACGCAAGATCTACGCGACCATTTAAAAATGTAAAGGCGTCAAACGTCCGCACCGAAACCCTTTGATCTGATGGAAAAACGAACAATCGGGTGTGTTGCAGACGCAACCGCGGACGTGATATATAAACAACAGATGATCAAATTACCCCATCTACACATCTCATTACATATTCGTTCATATTCTTGACGCCTCTAGACGTAATAATTTTTCTCTATTCTCTCAATAAATATTTAATTATTAATTATTTCTTTGTTGTTTCAGATCGCCGCTAATTATAGCTGTTATATTTATTACCTTCTTCCACAATGTATTAAGCCGACATGTAAGTATAATTAGCTATTCTTTTATCTTTAATGCTTACGAATTTCCTTTTTTTCGAAAATGAAGGTATGATTCTTAATATTTATACATTTGTTTATGTTTACAAATGATACTAAAATTATAATTCCAAAGCAGGTACTTGTCCGCATTTTTTAAAAGATTTTTCCGTTTGAGTCCAAAGTAGAGTAAGAAAGTTTAAGTACCGTTTAAAATGTGTGTTAAATAATAAATATTGCGATACAGTTACAATATTTAGAACACGGGTAAACTTAAAAAGATTCAGAAAATTTGGGGAATAACTTTCACCTTTAAGAACGTAGTCGCAAAATTTCGGGCCAATGCATTTTAAACGCATTCATTTTTTTCGAATTCTGAAAAAAGTTACAAATATTTTTGAAAAATTTAAACGCAGAATGAAAGATTACATTATTACCGAGAGCCGAAAGTCCCTTAGAATAAACAAAAAGTTTTTTTTTAAAGAGATATTTGAAATTAAAAATCATACTAAATTTTCTCTACTTTTTCACCCCTGTAACTTATTAAAATCTACATTGTAGAAGTTTTCAGGGGTTTTCGGTCCTCAGTAATAATATATTCTTTAAATAAACTGGCCCGAAATTTTGCGCCTACGCCTACGATGAAGATTATGATAATAGATCATCCTTTCAGTCCACACCACAAGAAAGCACGGCTATTATCGACGAATCATTCTCCGAAAATTGAAGAAAAAGATACTGTAGGAAATCAATAATAATTTTTAATTCCGCTCTTTAAATTAAAACTTAAATTATATTTTTATGTATCATAAAAAATCATTGAAAAATGTTTTAAGTTGTTTAAACAAACAAATTACGTGCTTCAGAATAAATAAAATCTACTACAAGAGTAAAATCTTTTATTTTCTATTAAAATTACTTGGAAATTATTAAATTCACTATAGGTGTGAGGAAAACATAACAGTCTTTATAACAGACACGCTGAATAATCACTCAACAATGTAGACCTTGATATGCAAGTATATTTAGACATATTAAATCATTAAAATTCGCACTATCGTAAAAATTCGTTATGTTTATTTTGGGGCAGTTTTTAATGAACTTTGAATTAGATGAGTGGTTCCCAAACTGTGTCCGATCCTCACCAAGCGAGGCGATTTGACCGATTTGTTATATCAGGCCAACAACTGGGTGGCTATAAGTATTCGAATATTTTCTTTTCGTTTTATTGAAAAAAGAAAATTGAAATATCTTACAATTCCGTATTAGTTATGCAATACCAGGTTTAAAAAAAAGTTGATTGAGGGTCTTAGTGCAATAAGAGTTGGATTGTGTGAAATACTGGTGGAACGAGCAACTTAAACATATGAGGACAAATTTCATGAAAGTAATAAGGGAGTGCAAGAGGTTAAGAAGAAAACAAGCAGGAGATTTGTATTTTTTTTATGGTGATAGGTATTGTTGGTTGTTATTGTAGGTTAGTTGTAAGTTTCTCTTAATATAAAGTTATTAATTTAATAGTTAGTTAATTTTTATGTCACATTTCTACTACATTTCTTCAATTTTAGAATCTTTAATTTAGGAAAAATATATAAAAAAATTCCAAGTTAACATCTTCATCGCCAATTTAATGCGAAATCGATTTCTTAACGACTTCGTATCTGTTGTTGTTGACCACCGATTTGTGACTCACCCCTCTCCTGCTGCAAATATATGTCACTCACATAGATTCGTCTTCCTTCAGTCTTCAATAGTCTTTGTATAGCTATTTTCTGTTCTTGTGTCTTTGATTTGAAGTGTAGAAATTCATAAAAGAGAAAAAGGGTCATCAATACTCGCCGAGTATTTAAAATTCGGCATTAGGGCGTCACCACAAAATGAGCAGTTTTTATTTGTTGTCTTTTGTATGATAAAACATTTACTAGTAATGACGCCATAAGGATTCGCGAATGTAAGATAATTTATTATTATTATAGTGAGAAACTCGGTAAAGAACTGAATACTAGAAACAGAACAAAATCAAGGCATAAATTTTTTAGATTTAAAAATTAGCAGACTTCAAAACAAACATGACTTCTCCATATTTCATAAACCTACCCATACTGACACGACTATACACAATTCATCATCCCATCTAACACAACATAAACTGGCAGCTTATCATAGTATGTTACATAGATTAACAGAAATTCCGACGTCAAAAGACAAGTTTGAGACAGAATACGGATGTTTGAACAACGGATACAACGAACAAACAATTAATAAAATGTTAAATCAAAAACTACACAAGAAAGCCCTAAAAGTTGTATTTCCACCACAAGAGAAAAAACCCAGTACCTTCTGCTCGATTACATATACAGGCAAAATAACAACAAAAATTGCCAAACACATAAAAAAGATAGGAAAAACACCAGCTTTCCGGACAAATAACAACCTAGGCAAATATATTAAAAATAACAAGAGCCAAAATAAAAAACACTTAAATAGTGGTGTGTACAAACTTCAATGTGGCGACTGCCCAAAAACTTACATCGGTCAAACTGGTAGAAACTTTCATAAACGAATAGCAGAACATAAAAGGGCTTTCAATAATAGAAAAACAGATTCGACATATGCACTTCACCTTCTAGGGTCATAATCATAATCATTCTTTTAATGACAAATTTAAAATTCTTCACATTCAAAATAAAGGCCTTAAGCTATCTTTGTTAGAATCTATGGAAATCAACAAATTAAAAAACACAGATATAATTCTGAATGACCAATTTGAGACAAACAGTTCTCCCCTCCTCAAACTATTTCATTAGAGACTATAAATTTGTAAACCCAAACCAAAAATAGATCACTTGAGAAAGGCTATCAGCCGAAACAGCTGTAGTGATAAGATTTAAAATAAATCTTGTGGAAGTTTGAAAACAAAGTTTTCAGTGTTTTATTGTTAGATAAAGTAAATATTTCATTTATTCAATTATTCATCTCCAAATTTGATATTCACAAGGTTAATATTGGCCATTAAGGGCTAATTCAATTTCCTACCCTTAAAAAGTGGTCAGTGTAAGATAACAAGACTTTTCAACTCCCAGAAGACAAAATCCTAGTTTTTACTGATCTATTTGGTCAATCAAAACTGAGAAGCAATCAATAATTGAAGATTTGACTAATTCAGGACTTTAAATCCATTCACCTTTAAAACTGTGGATAAGATTGATAACTTTTTGCAGAACGTGGAGTTTCTAGTTCCGTCTGTAAAAATGAGTATGAAGTATGACTGTCAGGCGAAAATGATTTTCAAGTAAAGCAGTTACGAGTTATCCGGGATGAAGCTTATGAACACTTATCCACAACTGTGGGAAACAACTGAACTACTTCTTATCTTGTTTGTGCCAATATATTTAGTTGAAGAAGGATTTAGTTCTCTCGTCCAGGACCTCACAAAACAAAGAAATTGCCTCAAAGGAGATTAACTCCTGAACTTGACAGACATAAAGGCAGATATTCAAGCTTAAGCTAAAAATACCTAAGCATAAAACAGCCATTAAAAGGGTAAAATAAAACAATAACACAGTTTTTCTAACTTTCACTTATTTTTTCAAAATTCAACTGGCAACTTTCAATCATTTCACTTCGGCTAAAAAATCTATAAAGAAAACAACTTTGGTTGCTTTTATGTACAGTAATAAAATTGTTTAAAATAATAAAACTGCTTTATTACTTACTTTACATTTAATATTAAAATTCGGTATACAATAAAAATGAAAAGGGAGAGCACTAGGTGTTAGTCAAAACCTTCAACAAAGGCAAAAAGCCACAAAATGTTTTGTGGAACCACTGATTAGATCATCCTAGACTAGGCCTGGGCGTGAAAATACGAATATAGTCTAAGATCCTGCCGCTTGAATTTGCAAGTATCTGTTTTTAATGAAACTTACTTTTAATATGTTGTAATCAGTTTTTGTTAATAAATTGACATATACATATACATATTTCTTAAATGAATCTAATTTATTTGAAAGAAAATAAGGTAGGGAATATAAAATATTAGCTGTCAGCTCTCAGTCGTGGCTCCAAGTCAACTACTTTGGATGGCATTCACGCTGCTTCGTGTTGTAAACAAGAATGCAGCATGACAGATGAGATTAAGGCTGGGACAGACCAGTCATGCAGCCTTCGGATCTGACTACGATCATACATCCTGACGATTCTATGACAGGAGAATTGACTGTCTCTTGTGAATGCAGCAGGCCACACCTGTTCGTTACGTGACCAATCCTACTCCCACCCGTCTCAGTTATCCTTTCCGATTATACACCAACATTCTGATGCAGACCCAGGAAGGGTTTGGGGGTTAAAATAAGTTTATTGACGTTTGAATCTCTGATCTTGCACTGATAACTTATTTATACTCCAACAATTGATAGAAAAAAGAATAGCGGTTGGTACCAAAGTACATCTAGCCTTCATCGACCTAGAAAAAGCGTACGATACAGTTCCAAGACTTAAATTGTGGTAAGCTTTACAACTCGAAATTAGTCCATACCTTTTAGGACTAATCTAATTTTGGTATGGTATGGTTTAGGACCATACCTTTTTTAAAAATCGGAAGTCATGCGGACCACAAGGTATACCAAATGAATTATTAAAACATAGCCCACAAGTATTGCGGGAATTACTGGCGTATGTCTTCTTTTCTTCACCTTATTCTATAATGGACACGACTTACCACCGGAGTGGACAAAAGCACACATATTAACAAAATCTACAAAAAAGAGATAGAAATAATTGTTCAAACTACAGGGGACTAAGTGTCATAAATTCACTTTTAAGACTGTATGAAAAAATAATAAAAAATAAAATTGAAAAAGAGATGACACATGTGTAAGAACAGAATGGCTTTCGTGCAGGCAGAACCCGTATGGACAGTATATTCTCTCTAAAGCAAGCTATCGAGAAAAGATTAGCCCACAACCTTTCGACTCATATAGTATTTATAGATCTGACAAAGGCATATGATAGTGTACCACTTTCAATGCTTTGGGTAGCAATGGAAAAACAAGGAATAAGCAAAAAAAATATACAAGCAGTACAACAGCTCTACAAAAATATGACGGCAAACATTAAAACTGGAAATAGATTAACTAGAGAAATTCCTATTAGTAAAGGCCTAAAGCAAGGCTGCTGCATAGTACCTTACACTCTTCAAAATAAATCTAAATGAGGCACTCTCACTGTAGAGAAGAAAGTGCTGCAATATGAGCATCCCAATCGGAGATGATAGATTGTACACGATACACTTCTCACTCACAATTAATATACAAAAAATTGAATACTTAGTTATAGGAGAAATAACAAAACAAAAAAAAAAGAAATAACAAAAGAGAATAAAAGAAGAATTTATAAAACAATAATAGAAAGTATTGGGCTGTACGGCGCCGAACTCTGGGAAATAAACCAAAGAAACCAAGCCATGGAAATGAATTACTGGAGACGATGTTGCCAGCTCACTAGACTTGATAGGGTGAGAAACGAAGATATTCGGAGAGAAATGGAAATCGATCTAGACATAATAGACACAATCGAAGCCAAAAGACTTAACTGGTATGGACATCTTCAGAGAATGCCCAAAAATAGATGGCCAAAAAAATAGAAGAATGGACTCCGCCGACTAGAAGAAAACGAGGTAGACCAAGACGATCCTGGAGAGACGATTTCGACGATGCAATGACCACCAGAGATTTAACAACTGAAGATTGCTTCGACAGAAAACGCTGGAAATTAGGATGTGAGAAGCGGCGCCAGCTGTAGAAGACTATCAGAGTCAATAAAAGTAACTAAAGGACTAATAAAAGGATACAGTATGTTACGCTTACTGTTTAATTTATATATTGAGACAGCCGTCCAAAATTGGAAAAACCGCTGCCAGGTAATGGAATCTCCATAGAAAATGACGTACTTTTTTCGTACTTATTTATGATCAAGCATCTATACAGAGAATATGTAAAATAGGGGTTACAAGTCAGCATGAAGAAAACAGAGTATTTAGTTATCAATTCAGATGCAAGGTTTAAAGTGTTGAAAAACGAGGACGTAGAAATCCAACAAGTGGAAGAATTTAAATATTTAAGTGCACCCATTGCTAAGAACGGCTTGTGGGAAACCTAAACTAAACATCGAATTAATCAGGGACGTAAAATTGCAGGACGTAAAATAGAAGGAACAAAAAAAGAATGAGTCAAACCATGGTTAAATCAGTGCTATGGGTCTGGACAATTCCAACAAAGTCCAACAAAGTATGGACAATTAATGCAGACCTGAAGAGAAGATTGTTGGCAGTTGAAATGGATTATTTGAGAAGTAGTGCTAGAACATTAAGGCAGGAAAGGAAGACCAACAAATCTATAAGAAATAACATGAATGCTACCGAAACGGTCATTGACAGAATAGAAAGAAGAGTTTCAAAATGGTTTGGACACATTGAGAATGCCTGACGAACGTTGGCCCCAAAAACTTCACGGGTGGAAGCCCCTTGGAAAAAGAAAAAGATTTAGACCTCGACGCTCATGGAATGAAGGAATTAGAAGAGCGATGGAATCGAGAGGGTTGGAGGAGAAGCATGCCTTGGATCGGGAGGATTGGCAGAGGAGACGGGAATACGGCGATAGCTGTCTTCAAAATGTATTGTATTTACAAGTTCGACTAATGTCAAACGTCAATAAACTTATTTTAACCTTCAATTGTGGCTTATGCCCATTAAAATAGTAATTACTTTAAAATGTCACAATAAAATAGCTTCAGAACAATAGATAAGATCTAGATAAGAGAAGGAAATGTTCCAAAAATGTCGTCAGCCTTACAACTGTCACCCCACTTTCGGAGTTCGGTACGTGCGACATTCAACTGCGAATAAGTAAATTAAGAGAGGGCGGTTTTATTTGGTAGACAGGGTAGTAGATACCTGAATCTGTAGCTCTGCTACCTTTAGTACTTTAAATTAAACTAAAACCCAAATATTAGGGACTCAAAATGAAGGTAGCATAAACAAATGTCAAAACCCCCCTCAGACAAATTCTTGGTGCGCCACTGCCAACATTGCAGACTATTAATACGTGTATTCCTGTTTTTGTACAATTCGGACCACCCATTCAAGAGAAAATTCGGCGTTTGTAGGTGTTTTAGTTCACTTACATTATTTTCTTTTAAATAACATTAAATTTAATTAAAACATGTTTCTGGCACTTATTAAAAGAAAATAATTACAATAAAATTAATTAAAGATAATCGCGGCTAAGTTTAGCAATAATCTATTTAGCACATCAGCGATAATCTGTTTAGCCGTAATCTATTCTACTCTCATTTATCATTCATAAAAATTAAGTTCCATCCAAAAAACGATACCTGAAGATTCAAGCGGCCAGATCTCGTACTAATTCGTCTATAAAACTCTTTCGCACTTCTCGGCTACAAAAATAAACTAATGTATATTATCACACATTGCCGATGTATATCATCCTTGATGAACTATGTTTTATGTGTTTGTATAAGTGATGAAGCAAATTATGACCCAAAAAAGTGGCTTCTGTATTATACATAGTGTTTAAAATACTTTCAACGAAAGTCTATTTTCTAGACAGACGATGCAAACGGTCAGTTTTTAAGCCAGTCCTATTTTCCTCCGTAAGGTGGGTTTGTAAAAGTGTATGCACATCTTAAGGGGTGTTAGCGCAACGAATTTTATTAAATCTGATTATTTTTATGAATAATAATATATTATTAACATCTGTTAATAATAAAATCTAATAAAAATGTAGAGATAGGCCCTATATATTATGAGGTATACATAAAGGTCACTCAGGTCCCAGTAAGGCTTAATATTGCCTTTAAAATCTAAAATTTACAATTTACCCTTTAACTATTTATCTTATGATAGCCCTACATGATCATATATATAATTTCTTTTCTGGGTATAAGTATTTTGTTAAAATTACTGCTATTACAAAAGAGACAGTTACAGCCCTTTAAAGTTACAAATAAAAATTGTTTTTTTTTTGTATTATCTCCTAAACTACTTGATATTTTGTAATAAAAATGGACACGTTACTTTCTTATTCTGAAAGCATTTTTCATACAAAAGAAGGTTGAGTTTCCGAAAGTACAAGCTGAATATAGCCGCAAATGTCAAAAATATTTGGGTTTGGCAGCGTTGGAATGTTTATATTATAATGCATATGTTGTATGCTTCAAATATAAAGAGAGAAAGTTTTTAAAAAGTACATTTTGATTATAATATTTTATGGCAATTTTTAATTTAAATGAAGCAATAACGAGTAAACATTTGTCTCTTTCGAGATTAATATTGCAAACACTGTTGCAATCTGGCAACTGCTGATTTGACGATTGCCAAATCTATTCCCATATATATTAAAGGGTAATTGCCAAAAAAATGTCTAATAATTAACTGCAATTAATCTGCAAAGAAACAAATAACTTCTCATTCTTGTTTTATACAAATCAACAATTGCAAAATTTATAACATAATATAAACAAAACGTACTTTTCTAAAGCTTTATCTTTTTATATTTGAAGCATACAACATCTACATCAGGGGTGTCCAACTTGTAATGCCTCAAGGGCCAAAACTAAAACCTTTGATGTTGTCGCGGGTTATATAATAATTTTGTTACAAGTAGTAACAAAATAAAGTGAGGTATAAAAATAATTAAAACAAAAAGTATTATTTCTTTTATTGATCAACAACTATATTTTTTTATAAACGGAAAATTTATTGATAACACTTTTCAATAATCAAGACAAACATTGCAAAAGCAACGAAAAAGATGTATCCAATTAGTGTGAGGACTGTGGTCGATCGGCTTCATCCACCAATGAAGAAATGTCCACCTCCAGTTCAGTTTTAGACACTCTCATAAGATAACGTAAGGAAGAATCGCTAAGGTTGCTTCTGTTTTTATTTTTTATGTATTTCATGGAGGAAAAGCCACTTTCACATGTATATGTGCTTCCGAATATTGACGTCATTTTCAGTCCAAAATCTTGCAGGTTTGGGAATTTTTCTTTGACAGTAATTTGAAAAATTCAGGTCCCTTTTCTTGTCTAGTGATCAGGAACATGTCTGCTTGAAGATCACATAACTTACGCTGTAAATTAGTTGAACATCAATGTTGCTCCAAGAGGGTTATTATAAAGTGGTACACTGCTTTTGAGACTTTCAATTTCTTCAAATCTTGTATTGAATTTATAAATAACTTGTTCAATTTGTGAAATGCAGAATGAAAACTTAATATTTTCCTCACCGTTGAATTCTTCTGCTATTTGCAAAAAGCTAGGAAAGTGTGTCAGGTTGTTCTTTTCCAAAGCATGTTTAAACACGTTCAGCTTATTTCGGAATCCGTTTATCATTCCGATCAAATCTGAAACCGTCTGGTTTCTTCCTTGAAGACTCAAGTTTAACATGTTAAGATGATAAGTCAGATCTGTTATAAAAGCTAACTTCTCTTCCAGTTCAGTTGTGTCAGATGAAACGTATTTGTTGAGGAATGCAGGGATTTCCTTTCTTATGGCAAAAAATCGTTCCATGCACTTTCCTGCACTCAGCCACCTTACATGGTTGTACATTAGCAAGTCTCCATACTCAGCCTCAGTTTCCACTAAAAACTGCTTAAGTTGCCTGTGTAAAAGAGATCGATTTCCACCTCTAATCATATTTATAATCTTAATCACGGTTTGGAAAACTTGATCTTTCTTGACTGATTTTCCACATAAAGCTTCCTGATGTATAATACAATGAATTGTTGGACAAGTGACACCATTCTCTCGAAGCAGACACACTAATCCAATTTTTTTACCTGTCATTGATGGGGCCCCGTCTGTTGCTATAACTGAACATTTATCAAATCCTCCAAGTCTTTTAACTGTTTTCTTCACAGCCTCATAGATGTCTTTACCTTCTGTTGTTCCATAAATAGGACAAATATCAAATAACTCATTTTTACTGGTAAAATCATCAAAAGTAGTGCGCACAAATATTACCAACTGACTAACATCGGTTTGATTAGTGCTTTCATCCAAACAAAGTGAGAAATATGAACTTTTCTTAATCAGGCTAAGCATAAATTTTTCTACTTGCTCACAATAGCAATAATCCTTTGTATGGTTTGATGTAAAAGTGGCATTGATTCAAATTTATTCGCCATTTTAGAATCACCCAAAGGTTTGGCCATTTCATCAGCCTATTTTTTTATCAAATTGCCATCAGTGAAAGGTTTTTTTGCCTTTGCCAGCTCAAGCGACACGGCATAAGATGCATGCAAAGAATGCTTTTGAGAATGTAATATTTTACTGAACATACCAGTTTGCTGTTTAAGCTTTTTCTTTAAATCTGCAACTAGGGCACGCCGACTTTCACTTGTGTATGTAGCATACTTATTTTCATGCACTGTTGTGTAATGTCTTCTCACATTATATTCTTTAGGCACTGAAATGACATTCATGCACACTAAGCACTGCAACTTTCCATTATTGTTAGCAATCAAGTAATCACTCTCCCAACTTTCTTTGTAAATTCTGTTTTCACTATCAATTTTCCGTTTTACTGGTTTTACACTCATTATTGTATAAGAGGAATCAAGACAAAGAATTGATCAAGTTCGCTGTTCACTAGTACCGTAATAGATTAGCCGACTCTCCTACGTATATATATAGGTGGGGAGAACGATTGTGTTCGTTACACGTCCGCGAAACGGCACGCGGTACGGTACTTGTGATGTAAAAACACTGCTAAACCATAAAATATAAAATAAATTAAAAAATATTTTTTCACAATGGCTACATTTAAAGAAAATATACGCTTTTCGAAAATCTTACGTGGGTCACAACAAATATCCTCGCGGGCCGGATGTGGCCCGCGGGCCGCCAGTTGGACAACCTTGATCTACATTATAAAAACATGCCAACACTGCTATTGTTGGCAATATTGTTATAAATTTTTGCCTCATATCACTTTTTTCAAAAAACAGTTTTTATTGAGTTACGGCCTTTTTCATTAATCTTTAAAAAATTACGTGTAACTAAATAAATGGCTTAAATGAATTAACTGGTACAAAAAATGTCTTTAAACTCTACAAATATAATATTACAATACATGTTTAAAATGACCCCCATTTTTGTCAATACATTTTCGGTATCGTTTTAATAAGGAGAACCGAATGCGCTGCTCAATCTTATTTTTCTGACTAAATTGATTTGCAGCTTTAATTATTCTAACCCTCAATTGTTGTTCGTCCTCTATTGTTACAGAGTACACTTTCTCTTTCATAAACCCCCAAACGCAAAAGTCTATGGGGTTAAGACCTGGACTTCTGGGTGGCCAAGAAATAGGTGCGTCACGACCCCTTCCAATCCACCGACCAGGATACTGCCTGTAAAGGTATTCTGGGACTTGATTACTGTAATACGGTGGAGCGCCATTTTGTAGAAACCACATATTTTGCTTTATTGCAATATTCACTTCTTCCAAATACTCTTGTAAACCGTTTGCCAAGAACTGCAAATAATTATCACCATTTAAATTGTTGGGAAGAAATACTGGGCCTAGTAGATTGTTATCGACAATTCCTGTCCAAACATTAACTTTGAAAGTCCTTTGCTGATGAGTCGTTTTTTTGGCGTGAGGATTTTCGTCGTCCCAAATGTGTTCGTTTAGATGACTTGTTATTCAATTTCTACTGAAGGTAGCCTCGTCGGTAAATAAAATATTTCTAATAAAATTAACATTTCGAGTGTTTTCCATTAATAATCAATCGCAAAATCCAATCCTTTTAGGATAATCTTCAACCAATAACTCTTGAACTGTTGTTAAGTGATAGGGTTTAAGCAGCTGATCCTTGAAACGTCTCCAAACCCTTACGCGAGGAACATTTTGTTGAGCAGTTATTACCCTTGTACTTATTCCAGGGACTTCTTCAATGATTTCTAAAATGTCTTCATCAGTTGCATCCATTATTGGACGACCACTATTGCCAGCACTTGCGGTTCAGTGGGACCATCAATGGTCAAAAATAATCGTCTATCGCGTGTATTTCGATTGGGGTATTTTACTGCATAACGCCTTGCGGCTGCTGCACTATTTCCTTCACATTCACCTACGATATTCCTGATAGTTTATTGAAATCATAATTTAATCTGATCCAACTTAACCAAAGTTAAAAGCATGTCTGCCATTTCCTGAAATGTATAGGCCATTGTAATATCAAAATTTTTAATATTAATATTAATCTTATTCACACAATAAATGATAGCTTCAAATTATTGACTATTATTGATAGAACTGTTTATAATTATTATATCCGTAGAAACTAATTGTAATTTTATGGTCAACTAGGAAAAAACTAGTTTTTCGAAAAAGTGATAACAGGCAAAAAAAATGTGTTAAACTAATGATGCCACAAAATTCATTTGATTTGAACGTACTCAAATGTTTGGAGGGATTTAGGGCTGCAAGCTCTATTTTGTTTTTTCTTTTTTATGAAAAATGCTTTCAGAACAAGAAAGTAACTTGTCCATTTTGATTACAAAATGTCAAATAGTTTAGGAGATTATGCAAAAAAATAATTTTATTTTGTAACTTCAAAGGGCTGTAACTTTTTTTGTGTACACTTTTGTACTAAGGTAAGTTGGATTCAATCAATTTATTTTTGTCCCCGGAATGCGTGATTTAATTTATGACATACCTTTTTGAAACACCCTGTACATGGTATTATCTTTTTTCTGAATACCTTTTTATTAAATACTAAAAGTGTGAATAGCACATATTCTCGTAATACTCATACGCATAAGTACGCACTTCACCTCTGGACATAAATCAAACGGAATTTATTACACCATCGGTAAGTAAGATATGTGTAGGTACAATTATCTCCATCGATAATTTTTTATACGGCACAGCATCTTCGATTTATATCGACCTCACAGATCGTACGCTACTTGGCAGTCCAGTCGTGTCATGTTTTTAACTTTTTTGTTTAATTATTTTCCTATACAAAAATCGATTAAAGAAAAATTACAGTAATTTTCTTACGGTATGAGAGGTTAACTTGCTTTATAGGAAGAAGAGGAGTCTGTATATGGTTAATTTGAATTCTTTCTATGAAAATCGATATCTTTTGGTTGCGATTTAATAAAAATATCAACGAGAGGACTGAAGAAGCTTATAAGTACTTTCGCATGTCTATTATAGCCCATAGCACCTAGTAATAGACTTCGAAGCCATAAGCGACAGTATATGCAAAATAAGAATTAGGGGACAATTATTCAAATAATCAGTAGTTAATGCCCATGCACCCACAGAAGATAAGCTAGACGAAGAAACAGATGAATTTTACGAAAAACTGAAAGAAATAATACGGAACTGCTCTAGAAATGATATAAAAATAGTACTTGGAGATTTCAACACCAAAATAGGAAACGAAAACGATTACCTACTCATCATTGGAAAATATAGCCTCCATAACGAGTCGAAGAACAATGGAATACGCTTAATAACACAATCAATCAAATTGAGCATGTAGTTGTGGACGCAAGACATTACAGCGATGTTACAAATGTACGTACCAGACGTGGAGCAAACTACCTGGACCAGGCTAAACTAAGGGCACGAATCTCTAAGGCAAAAAACGGTAAAGTAAGCAAAGAAGATAAATTCGAGGTGAACAGACTACGAAATCCTGAGATAGTTGGAAAATTTGAACACAAACTTAAAGAAAAACTAGAAGACCAAATGAGCAGTACTGTTGAATAGATAATGACTGGAATGAGTGCGAAAATATCCTGAAGGAAGTAGCAACAACAGTTATAGAAAAGAAGAAACAAGAAAGGAAGGGGACAGAATGGTATGATGCGAAATGAGCACATGCAACTCAAAAAAAGAATCAGGCGGATGGGAAACTCCAAAACAGAAGGACAAGACAAAATCAAGAGGAGTACAAACAGATGAGACAAGCAGAGAAAAGGATACTAAAACAAAAGAAAAAACAACAAAAAAACAACAAAACAAAAGATAAAAATGTGAACCACAACAGAAAAGAATTTAAACCTAGAATAACTAGTGGAATAAATAGTGGAGAGATGGGCGGAGAATTTTGCTGAGAAATTAAATATAGACAACCAAGAAGTGACCGACAGAAATGACCACAGTGAAAAACGTAGACGATGAGAGGGAGAAGAATGATATATCAACAGAAGAAAAAGTTGCCAAGGCAATAGAAAGGTTAAAAAATAACAAATCCCTGGAGAAGATGGTATACTCCTTGAACTATTCAAGGATGGAGCAAACGCCCTAAAAAAATACATAATAAAACTTGTTGCATCCATTTGGAGAGATGAAAAACTCCTAGACAGTTGGAATGTAGGTATTATAATACCTATTCACAAGAAAGGGGATCCACTAATATATGACAACTATCGAGGCATTATTCTCCTAAATACGACTTACAAAGTACTGGCTTCTATACTTTAAGATCGTTTACTAGTACATATATACTGAGGAAAAAATAGGCAAATACCAATGCGAATTCCGAAAGAAAGATCAACAATTGATCAGATTTTCCTTCTCAGACAAACCTTAAAAAAGACATATGAATATGGAATTGATACCCACCACCTCTTCATAGATTTTAAAAGCGCTTATGACAGTGTAGACAGAAGGGTACTTTATAATGCCATGGCAGAACTAGATATTCCGTTGCATCTTATAACACTAGTAAAGGCAACTCTTTCCAAAGTTGAGTGCAAAGTCAAGGTACACAACAGAGTGTCAAGGTCTTTTCAAACACATACTAGATTACGCCAGGACGACATAGCCTATACAGCCTATATAGACAGTAGTATAGTGCCTATTGTTTAACATCGCGCTAGAAAGGGCCATAGAGAAATCGGGCATAATAACAAGAGGAACTATCATCAATAGAAGTGTACAGATATTGGCCTACGCAGATGACATTGACATAGTATCACGGACAAAATGAGACCTGATACAGGCTTTTGAAACATCAGAAAAAAGTAGCGATGGCAGGTCAACTTATCCAAAACAAAATACATGAAGGTCACAAACAGCACACAAATATCGGCACCACAAGATCTGGTGACAGAAGCATACACATTCGAAGGGGTCTCGGAGTTTATATATCTTGCAACACAACTAAATAACAGCAACCTAGTAAGCGTAAAACTTAAGAGAAGAATATATCTGGCGAACAGAGCTTACTTTGGACTAAAGCAGTTCTTAACAACACACATAATTAGCAGAAAACCCAAGATACTAATATATGAAACTCTTATTAAACCTGTCCTGACATACGCGTCAGAGACATGAACTATGGTAAAAAGCGACGAAGAACTGTTAGGCCGCTTTGAAAGAAGAATACTTAGACACATATATGAAGGAGTAGAAGAAAGCTGGATATGGCGCAGGCGCTACAATTTTGAGTTGTATCAATGCTATGAAAAATGCAACATCGTCCGGTCTATTAAAATTAATAGACTAAGGTGGCTAGGACACCTTGAAAGAATGGACACTGGAGACCCCCAAAGACAGATATATAATATATAAGTCGAAGATAACTTGAGGAATCTAGGGATCAGAAATTGGAAAGCCAGGGCGAAAGATAGGGGGAATGGATACTAATTCTTGAATAGGCCAAGACTCACCCAGGGTTGTAGAGCCAAAGATGATGATGATGATTATAGCCCGTTATCACGTGCATGACAATACGCCCAAATAATTTCCTAAGGAACGCATTTCCAATATATTACGTCGGCAAATAAGTCCCGGGCCTAACTAATAAAATAAAATTTTTGGTAAAAATTATTATTCTTTATTATTATAAAACAAATCTCCTTTAGCGGCGAAACAATAATTGCAACATTTTTCTAATTTTTCGATGCCGTCCTTGTAAACCGATTTATCTTTGGCTTCAAAATAAGTTTCTGTGTCGGCGATTACTTCTCCATCGGAGCGATGTCTCCTGCCACGAAGTATGTTTTTAGATCGGAAAACAAGTGGTAGTCACTGGGGGGTCAGATCTTGACTATAAGGTGGGTGCAGAAGCAATTTAAAGCCCGATTCGTGCATTTTTGCCATGTAGTAGTAACTGTTGATTGTTTCTCTATGTTATTTAATAGTCAATAAAAATAATCCCTTGCGGGTGTCCCAAAATACAGCTATATGCAAACGTTTCCAAATATATAGAGCTGCTACCAAAAAAAAGACATTTTTAATATCAGGACATCAAAAATATTTCAAATCTGTTATGTATTTCCCCAGCACCAGTTTGTTGAACTATTTATTTAGTGAACATCATTTGCACGAGATTGTTTATTAATGTATATTAAAAGCACAAAGACTTTCTTTTAAAATGAACATACATATAACTGTGTGGGAAGCAGACGCTCAAATAGATCTTATGTAATTCATTTTGTAAAAGTAAGAAGGCCAAGGTCAAGTTATTTTCTCAAACGCGATTGATTCATTAATTAATTACAAAATAACCAACTCGCAGTGACTACTAATGACATTCAAACAATAAATAATAACGAATGTTCGGTAAAAACTGGTTTCGTTAATATTGGTATTTTGGCTGAGGATATGTTGATTTAAATAATGAACTGGAACATGTTTAAGGATAATAGTTCAAAAATAATGGACAGACATACTAAAACGAGCACTAGACACAAAAAATAACAATGGATGACTTTACAAATACTGTAATTGGTGGGGCAAAAACGGCAAAAAAGGCAACTTGAAAACAATAGGAAAAAATGAATTACTATTTAACTGGGAATAAGCCACAATTAAAGATAAAAATACGTTTAATGACGTTTCAATTTCCACTTCGGAAATTGTTCTCAAAATACAAACAGTTTTTTGTTTTTTGTTACATAGTGAAAAAATTCTTCTAATAATTTAATTTTATCGGACTCATTTATATTGACAATTCAGACATACATTATGAATTTTAAAGTAGACGACTTTAAAATGATATTGCCAATATTGTTGAGTTGCGCTCCTGGGACGACTTTATTTATAAGATAGTTCATTCGATTACATGAAATCAATTTTAACTTGAGAATATCCGTCAGAAAAAAATCATAGCATGTAATTCGTCTTTAAAAAGACAAACACATGGCATGATGACATTAAAATTCTCCTGTTAGTGATTCCATAGTAAATTATGAGGGAAAAACCAGGAAAAAACCGCATAATACTATCCCGACTTGGTAAGTATTTGTTCGTGCATTTAGTTTATTTTCAATAAACACCAACATTCTGATTTTATATGTTTCGTTATTTAAAAAACATAAATGATGTATCCTCTATACGATACTGACTAACTAATACTGGTATTTTCTTATTAATAACTTCCTCTTTCAATATTGGTAACCAGATCCTACTACTTTCTGCCGAAAATTTGCGACACAATTGGCCTCATTTAGCATAATTAGATCTGCTTCTTTGATTTTTCTTTTTTTAGCATCCGTTTCTTTTAGGACTACATTTGAATTATTCCATTGAACCCTATGTTCATTATCCCATGCGTGTTTACATATTTGAGACCTATCAAATTCTCTATTTTTAATATAAGATTGATGTTCACTTATTCTATGGCCTTGATGTTTCACCTAAATAAAACTGATCGCATTCACAAGGTATTTTATAAATGCAATTCTTTGTCCTGTCTTGTTCATTGTTAGGTTTGGTTTTGGACAAAATAGATCTCAACGTGT
The DNA here is from genome assembly GCA_918026665.1 of Diabrotica balteata. NCBI lineage: Eukaryota > Metazoa > Arthropoda > Insecta > Coleoptera > Chrysomelidae > Diabrotica > Diabrotica balteata. The sequence goes on along the minus strand of OU898282.1, from coordinate 9,472,589 downwards.
TGTTTTGAATGTTGTTGAAATGTTGAATTTATTTCCTATCCTTTTAAGTTTTTCTGATAATCCTTTTATGTATGGTATTGTTATTTTCCTCTTATTATTCCTTGTGTATGCTGTAGAATCTCGTTCTAAGTTGTTCTGTTCTATTCGATCGATTGTTGAAAATTCCTTATTTATAAACGATAAAGGATAATCATTTTTTAATAAAACAGATGTTAACAAATGTTTCTCCTCCAAGAACGAATTTTCGTTAGAACAAATAATTTTAGCTCTATCGTATAAGGATTTAATTATTCCCTTTTTTACATTAATATTGTGATTTGATTTGAAATTTAAATATCTCTTGGTGTGTGTTCTTAGAGATTAAAACATCCAGAAAAGGTAGCGTGTTATTATATTCCTTGTCCATGGTAAATGTTATTGTCTCTTCTTTATCGTTTATATCATTTAGGAATGTGTCCAACAACTCTGATCCATGAGGCCATATTGAGAATACATCATCTACATACCTCCACCATACTGTGGGTTTTAAATTTTGTGTAGAAATGATATTTGTTTCAAAATCTTCCATAAATACAATATGATAATAAAACGTTAATAAACGTATTTTTATCTTTAATTGTGGCTTATTCCCAGTTAAATAGTAATTAATTTAAAATGCCACAAGAAAATAACTTTAGAACAATAATAGGAAAAAAATTAGAAAGAAACAGAAATTAATAAAACAAAAAAATACGATACGATAAATTCATTGAAATGTGTGTTCAAGATATTTAAAAAAGCTAATGCAATAGCCGGCCTGTATTATAGCAAAACCCCTCATACACTAATTGACTCCACAGGGTAAATAACAGATGGAGAAGAAATTCTGACAACTTAGTATATGTATATAAATGAACTGTATAATGATGGTAGACGAGAAGAACAATAGATATTAGGTGAATATTTAGGGCCAGAAATACTAAATTGAAAAGTATTCATTATCATTATCATCCAGTCTTCATTTATCACGTCCACTGCTAGACATAGGTCTCTATGTCTAGCAGTGGACGTAAACCTTAATTTTGTGCTCTTTGTTGCTCATTTTTGGTGATACGCCAGATGTAGTTAGCCCAACCTGTACGTGATCTTTCTCTACTATATCTGCTCTTGGCCTCCAGTTTGTGGAACGCTATGCGTTCCACAACATCAGCAATAATTGTCCTTCTTCGCAGTTCTTCGTTTCTTATTCGGTCCCGCAACGTCACTCCAAGCCTAGACCGTTCCATTCGTCTCTGTGCCAGCCTCAATTTAGAAGCCGTAGTCTTGGTTAGTCATAGTTTTCGCCTAATAGGTCATGACTGGTAATACGCATTGGTCAAATGCTTTTCTTTTAATTATAATGTTGGCCCTAAGTGTGTCCAGTTTTCCATAGGCTATACATGCTAAAGTAATTTAACTTTGGTTTTCACATGTTTGGTTATCCCTATTGATTCTTATTTCATGATCTTAATACGTATATTTCTCCACCAGTTTTACCATTTTGTCATAAATAGTTAAATGGTTATTGGGGACCAGATTTATCATAAACTTGGTTTTGGTCAAGTTCATTCTGAGGTCCATCTTCGAACATGCAAAGTCGAATTCATTTAACATATCTGTGGCTTCTCCTAAATTATCTGTAATAAGGACAATGTCAACTGCGAAACGGAGATAGTTCGGCCTTTCGCTGTCTATTGCTATTCCTTTGTGGTCCCAATTGAACATGTTAAAGGCATACTCTAATGCTGTTATGAATATTTTCAGTGGCAATGTGTCTTCTTGCCTTATCCCACGTTTTATTTTTATTAGTCCGGTTTTATCGTGCATCTTAACAGTCGTAGTGGCGTTTTTGTAAATATTGTAAATAAGTTCACTATACCTATGGTCAATCCTGCTGTCATTCATTGCTTCTATAAGGCTGTCTATCTGAAAATATTACACACCACCAAATTGACAAAGAACAAGAAAGTTCTTAGCCCAGACAATATTCCTACAGAGATGTTGAGGAGTGCAAGAAGAAGAACAAGGACTAAGTAAGAAGCTTAAGATGAAACGCAGGTTGGATTTAGAGATGAACTAAGACCTAGAGATGCACTTTTTGCACTGAATGTGTTAGCACAGAAGAGTTCTTATCATCTTTATTGATTATGGTCGATCAAGTACAACACAAGTTAGTAAACTATTAAGAAGTAAAAGAATTGATAGTCGTGACGATAGAATGATAGAAAAATTAAACTGACGTCTAACAGCATCCACTCGCATTAATGGAAAGATGATAGGAGAATGTATAATCATAAAAGAAGTCAGATAAGATTACATACTGTATCCACTTATTTATGTAGGAAATATTAGAAATAGTTGGTTAATTAATTAAAGGGGGAAAAATGAAATGAAATATATAAGATTTGAAATAAGAAAAAAGGTTTGGCATAACTCATAAATTATTATTAGCACAAAAAACACAGTTACCATTTTTTAGTATTGTAGTTGAAACTCAAACAACTGAGATGGGTAGACAAAAAGAATAATCAAAATAAATGGAAAATATGTTGCTCAGAATAGATATCGATGGAAGGAGTTGGAAAAACATCCAAAAATGCACGATAGAAAGGTGAAGTCGGATAAGAAGACGAGGAAGTCGAAACTTGGCGGCGGTGACTGGAGAGCAATGATATTTTGACGTGTACTCAAAGGTAGGTGCGCTCACTACAAAGTATTGCTTAGTTCTTCTCTCCTCGTAGGATCGAATCCATATTTACGTGGAGTAGTATGTGATGAATCCCTGTGGAAGTATTTTAGAACGTCGAATGCATCGTTTAACAGGCGTAATAAATTAGGTAATTTTTAATCTTTAAAGCGTTTAAGCCGAGTGTTTTGCGGGGGATGGATGACTTTCCCACAGACAATTATGTAATTCGAAAACAAGTGGTTCTCAGATTTGGTAAAAATATTAATATGGCCAATTTTAACGTGGGAAATTTAAAGATATGAAATTATCGATTAAATATGGTCATAAGTTAAAACTATTAAGAATAATCAAAATATATAAATGGGTAGGTAACCACTAAATACTTCCAAACACCACTGATATTTAATCCAGATTCTGGTAGAATCTTTAAAGAAGCTCTACATAATTTGGAATACAGTGTAAAAATTAATGAAGAATCAATCAATATGCGTAGATGATACAGTTATATTGAATTGTAACATAAATAAACTGTAAGGCTTCTTAAATGCTATAGATACGGTGGGACGAGAGATGGGACCATAGACCAAAACCAAATAGATGGCGAACTCAATAATGACATTTAGAAGCTAAAAGGCGACATCTACAAATTCGAAGAAACTAAATACAACGTTGCCGCACTATTGCCTCTTATAGTTTTCTTATTCAGTTAAAAATACAGAGTGCACATAAATGTGCACTCAGTGTGTTAAATGTTTCGAATGTTTTTAGAAAAAAAAAAGGATAAATAAAACTGATAATTAACAAAAAAAATTTTTATTTATTAATTTATTTAATTTTATAGTGTAAATTGAACATGGATATTTGCACCATACCACACATAAGTTTTGTAAAAATTATTATTATCTATATTGAATAAAATATTAAAATAAATATAAAAACCATCTGACCATCTGAAGTGAATAACAAAACAAACATATTAATAAAAAAAATGAACTTGTTAAAAAAATCTACAATTACAATAGATCATTCTTACCTTAACAAATACAGATTAAAACTTAACACTATAATGGAACAAATACAGATTAAAACTTAACTTAACACTATAAAACTTAAACACTATAATAGACTAATAAATTAAGAACTATAAATGCCACACCGAGTTAAATAAAAATACATAAAAGATCCTCAAAAGATAAACACCACCACGCTGTAAATAGTAAATAATCACACAAGAATCTTTTTTTTTTATTTACAATTTGCTTCAACCACAAAAGGGTTATTAGCAATGAACAGTATTGATATCAAATTACAAAGCTTATATTAAATTTGGTTAATGAGTCCTATAGTACGTAAAAAATTGAGAGTCTTAGATGAATTATTTTCACTTAAACAATCTTTAAATGTAGTTGGTAACTGTTGATGTTGTCGTTCTATAACGTAGAGGGGACAGTCTATTATTATATGTTGCACTGTTAGTTCACTATCACACACATAACACATTGGAGGGGCTTCCTTCTTTAATATAAAGTCATGGGTGATCTTCGTATGACCAAGTCGTAATCTGGACATGAGCACTTGGTCTCTTCTCTTAGTAGGATGTTTCGACGGCAATACATTTTGTTTGATTTTTCTTAATGTAGAGTTTGATTTATTCCAATTTGTTTGCCATTTTGTCATGATCTTGTTCTTAAAATATTGCTTTAGATCAGTATGAACGCAAGTAGTTATGATGTCTGTTAATGGATGTTCACTCGCATTTTTTGCTAATATGTCAGCTTTATCGTTTCCAGTTATCTCGCAATGTGAAGGTACCCAGAGGAACTGAACTAATCTTTGATTTTGTTGGCATATCAAGAGTTCCGACTTAATTAAAAGCAGGACAGGATGTTTGGGGTATATTTGCTTTAAGGCTGTTAATGCACTTAGGGAGTCGCTAATGATTATTGAGAATTTAATGTCATGTGTGTTAACAAATTTTAATGACTGGAGGATAGCAAAGAGTTCAGCTGAAAATATGGAAGTTTGGGGAGGGAGCTGGTAGGAACTGTTATAGTTGTCTGTTGTGAAAGCCGCTCCTACTCCATTTGCAGATCTGGATGCATCGGTATAAATATGAATGTGATTATTAAAATAATTTAATATCTCTAATAATTTCTGATTGAAGATTTTTGCTGGTGTGACACATTTCTTGAATGCAGATAGGTTTGTATTACAATCAGGGAGAACAATTGTCCATGGTAGCATGCTTTGACTGACTTTAAAAATATTGTAAGTGGGTGGAATTATTGTGTCTAAGCTTTGTAGCGTTGCTCTAACTCGATGATAAAACGGAGGATCCAATCTTTTTCCCCTATTAAATGTCGATGGAAATCTATCTGTAAATGTGTTTTTATAAACAGGTAGCTGTGGGTTAGTTGATACTCTAGAGGCATACATGAGGCTAAGGTATTCTCTCCTAAGTTGAAGGGATGGTTCGCCTGATTCAACATACATACCTTCAACTGAGCTTGTGTAGTGTGCTCCCAGTGCAATTCTAATTGCTGAATTATGAACCGTATCTAGCACTTTTAATAGTGAACCTTTGGCTGAGTTGTAGGCAACAGCAGCATAATCTAGTTTTGAACGGATTAGGGTTTTGTATATAGTCATAAGAGTTTGGAAATCGGCACCCCATTGTTTATGAGAGATACTTTTCATTAAGTTAAGGCCGTTTTGAACTGACAGACGGAGGGAGTGGATGTGGTCTTGCCAAGATAGTCGGTTATCCAGTTTTACTCCCAAGAAGTTAATCGATTCTGAATACTTTATTGGTAAATTTTTTAGGTAGAGTTTCGGTGGATTTATGTATTTCTTTGGAGTTTTACTGAAAATCATTGCTTTCGTTTTAGTGGGTGAAAATTCTAGGCCAGTAGTATTAGACCAGTTCTCTAATTTGTAAATGGCTTGCTGTATATGGGTCGTCATTGTTGATATATTTTTACCACGACAGAATATAACAAGATCATCAGCAAATAGACGGGGTTTGACTAATGGGCTAAGTGACTTAGCGATGTCATTGATGGCAATAAGGAAAAGTACAACACTAAGAGTAGACCCTTGAGGAATACCATTTAATTGGATTTTGGAGTCTGAAAGGAAGTTGTCTATTCTAACTTTGAAGTTTCGCCTATATAAAAAATTATTAATAAATTTGATAATATTTCCTTTAATCGACCAACTTGACAGAATTTTTATGATATCTGATCTCCAAATTGTATCATATGCACGCGTTATATCAAAAAATACAGCCAGACATACTTGACCACATCCAAATGACTCATGAATTACGGATTCAATATCCACTATGTTGTCTAATGTAGATCTGGACTTTCTAAATCCACTTTGTATAGGGCTAAGTAGCTGTCGATTTTCTAGGTACCACGTTAGTCGGTTGCTTACCATTTTTTCAAGTACTTTACACATAGTAGAAGTTAGAGAGATTGGTCGGTAAGACTCTGGGTCCGATTTATTCTTGCCTTGTTTAAGAACTGGTACAATAATGGAATCATACCAATCAATTGGGAAAACATTATTTGTCCAAATGAAATTATAGAGAGCCAAAAGATATTGTTTGCCTTCCGTTGGCATAGCTTTTAAAAATGTCGTAGGTATGTTGTCAGGCCCTGGGCTAGTGTCTTTAACTTTGTTTAACGTTTCTAACAGTTCGTCCATCGTAAATGTAACATTTAGAGGTAAATTATTGTGGTCATCAAGATTTATACAGGCATTATTAACTTTATTTTTATGGACTAGGAAAATTGTAGATAGATTTTCGTCACTGCTATGTTGTTGGTATACGTTTGCTAGTACGGAGGCTATTTCTTGCTTAGTTGAATAAATATGGTTATCATGTTCTAGGTAATGAATGGTGTTAACTGATTTTTTCCCGTACATTCTGCTTATCATTTGCCAAACCTCAGAAGTCGAGGTAGATGAATTTAAAGATGATACATAGTTTTTCCAAGCTTCTTTCTTACTCTTTTTTTAAGGTGTATCTACAGTACGCCCTTAATCTTTTGAATTCAAGCTGGTTATTTAAAGTTGAGTGCCTTCTAAATTTATAAAATGCCTTTTTTGAATCTTTAATGGCTGCCTCGCAATGAGAATTCCACCACGGGACTGGGGCACGTTTTTTTTGGAAATTTTGAATAACCTATGGACTCGTGAGCTATTGACGTTAAAAACTGTACGAAATGGAGTACTTTGGAGTTGATATCGATATCTGTATCGAAGGGCTGAACCAACTGAGAAATTTTTTGTGAAATTAAAGAGGAATAAAGAGACCAATCTGCATTTTTCAAACACCATTTATTGGATGGAACTGATGAGGAGATATGGTTATTGTTTATAATTAGGATAGGAAAATGATCACTTCCATGCAAATGAGATGTCACATCCCACGACAAAGTTGGTTGTAAGACAGAGTCACAAAGGGATAAATCTATTGGTGACCCATTTCCGGTGGAAATATTGAACCTTGTGATTCTTCCATCGTTAAGGATATTCATATTAGAATCGGTAACAATTTGTTCGATTTTTCGTCCCAAGGAATCAGTTTTTTTGCCTCCCCAAAGTATATTGTGAGCATTAAAATCACCTAGTATAATACGCGGTTCTGGAATTTGATTAAAGAGATCAGTTATTTCATTTATGGACGGGTCTAAGTTCGGAGGAAAATAAATATTACATATATTAACTTTGTGGGGGCCTTTTATAGATACTGCTGTTGCCTCCAACTCAGTTCTTAAACGTATTACTTCGGTATTAAATGAGTTATGGACATATATTACTACTCCCCCACTAGCATGGCTAGCAGTTATTCTGTTCTTATAATACGGAGTATAGTTTCTTAAATTATGACAGTTATCTTCTTTGAAGTGGGTTTCTTGTAGGCATATTACAGATGGTTTAAATTTAGCTATAATTAATTTAAGTTCTTCTAAATGGGTGTAATACCCATTTAGGTTCCATTGAAGTATACAGTTGAATGTTGTTGTATTAAATTTCAGCAGAGGCGTCGCTGCTGTGATCACTGTGATCAGTAGAGAAAGAGGATAATACCTGTTTATTAATTTTAGATTTTATTCTTGTACAGCGACTTTTCAGATACTTGGGAGTTAATGCTGGATGGATTTTAGTTAAAAAATTGAGTAGTCCTTCGATATCTTCTGTATACGTTTTAGCAATGCTGAGAGGATCAGCAGAGCCGTGTGCGTTTTCGAAGAAATCGATTAATTCTTCCTGGGTTAGATATCCGTTATCAGAATTATCTTGGAAAAAAAAACTAGTGCATTTAGTAAGATCTTCTGCTAAATCCTTATTAACTTCAGGAACAGTTTTTGCTTTCTTAGATTTACGGAGAGGTTCTTTAAATGGGTTCTGGTCTACTGATGTTGAAGGAGACGTTATTTCTGATACCGTTCGTTTAGACGATTGACTGTCAGAGGACGTAGGAGGTTGATTTTGGCTGTGAATATTCATTTCAACGTTATCTGGTTGGATAGGTGTTTGAATAGGATTTGAATCTAATAGAGAAGTATTGGTTGTTTCTGTTGATTGTGAACTGGTAGATTGTTGTAAAGATTGTGAATGATGGATAGTTTGCTGTGCATCTGTTATGTTGGGGTGACAATTTTGGATATAATTTGGTTGAGAAGTAGGTGATGAGTTTTCGATAGATGTTTGAGTGTTCGTATTTTTTGTGCATTGAGAGGCTAGATGACCTTGTTGTTTGCAAATGTAGCATGACTGTTTTTCAAGTGAAAAATATATTCGATAATTGATTTGTTCGTAGTTAATTAATATAGACTCAGGAATATTTTCTAGATTTTTAGGAGTAATGTAAGTATAACGTCGGAAACTCAAGATATGCTTAAATAAAGAATTAGTTGTTCCTATTCTTAGAAAATCCAATGGAGTTATTTGATGAATTCCAATATTTTGTAGTTCAGTCTCTATAATACTGTGAGGTATTGATGGGTGGATATTAGAAATTATCAGTTTTTCGCTTGGTGTGATTAACTTCCTGGCTTGGATACGTTCCTCATTGATTAGTATGGTTCCATTATCTCTTCCTAAAAATTCGGTGACTGTCTCTTCAGTAGTAAAATATATGCAAATACGATCATTTGCAATCCTGGAAATGGCGAGAATTTTATTGGGATCGACCTTAGTTGCTATGGCATTTAAATAATCTTCAATTTTGGTATTTGGAAGTGAATTGAACAAAATGGCTTGGTTTTTGCTTGGAAATTTTTTGTTAGGTGTAGTCAGAGCGGTTGAATATAATTTTGATTGATTGGATGGATTAATGACATCTTGAGAATTTTGAAGTTCAGAAGTTCTTTCCTCTGAAATTTCCTGCATATTGGGCCTATGTTGCCTGATTACGGCCCTGGTGCTTGGACAGGTTCATAAGTAATAAGTAATTAAGCTACTTAATTACCTCGCTACTGGTATTTATAACCGTTGTTTACTGCTTATTGATTAAAAAATAATAATAAAGATGGTCTAACTTACAGTTTGATCCCAAAATTGGATTAAGCACTATATAATACACTATTATACCAACTTTGATAATTTTCTAACAAGTAAAACCACCTTAATTTTGATAAAAACTAAGAGCTAATCGGAAACACTGTTTACTCGTCAAGCTCGTTTTGTAATCCACACAAGAATCTTGACAATGACAAATGTTGACGTTGAGGTGAAGTTGCCATGTCTCTTTAAAATATGTAGGTACTGTTGCGCCATCTGTGTATTCGAAGAAACTAAAATAAATTTCAAGGTCGCCAATATGAGATAAATATCTATATGGTTTTTGTCTATGGATGGGACTAAACATGAACTGTTCTAAAACACAATGCTTGCTCCTTAGTCGCTTGCCGTATCAAGATAAACAGTTACAGTTAAATTGACAATCAAAACAATTTAAAGTATCTTGGTTGTTATATATACCGAACAACTACATGCAGATAAGGAGATAAATGTTGAACTGGCATAGTTCGTATCACGTTTCACGAAAAGCAGGTCACTTTTCTGTAATGATTGGTTCAAAAGCGCTTGCTCAAATGCAAACAAATGAAGAAGTTCTCAACAGAACATGCGCCACATGAGTTAATTAATTGATAGCGACAAATCTGTAAAAATAGCATGTCTTGGACGCATACTACGGGGAAGTCGCTATAATATTTTTTAACTAATTATGAAGGAGGACGAGGTATTGATAAAAAGCAAGCTTTTTGTTTAAAAAATATCAGAGAATGGACTGAGATAAGGAGAAAGCAACTGTTTAGATTTATTAAGTTTGTCTATTTGTAATTCATTAGATATTATTTGTCTACATTTTTAAACAATATCATCGTTACTGTTTCGTTCTAGTTGTAAAGTATTATTTTCTTGAAAATAAAAGCACACAAAAGCAAATTAACTCTGGTATGTACGGCTCTTAACATACTTATTCTATAAATAGAGTTTTATGTTTCTTTGAACCTATAACAATTCATTTCGCATTAGTCCAGCCGTCTGCATGTAAAGATTTTTGTTGTGAGATGTTTGACAAATATGTCATCATTTTAGTCTTGAAATAACTATGAATAAATAAAAAATTATAGCCGTATATTGGTTGTTTAGCCACTTCCTTTTCCTTCGCCATCTGGTCGTGATTAGTTGCTGTATACGGAGTTCCGTCTAGGCAACGTCTACTTTTTAAACGGTCTGCTGGACGTCTGAATTTTGCTATTGATCTTACTTTGAGACAACTGGTTTGTCAAGTTAAATTGCCTGATAGTATTCCACTAATTATATCATTGTAACGTCAGGAAGAAATAGATATCTGCAAATCAATTACAGCAGGCAATTACTATTATTCGTGAGGGCAAATTTAGAATTATCAGATTGGAGATTATTGTGATTAATAGATCTATGACGTAGGTCTTTTCTTCCTGTACCGACGTATATGCACTAATAAACTGGAAGAAAATATCTTATAGAATGGGTATATGTACTATTAAATAATACTAATATTTATATACCATATTATTATTGAAACAGCATAATGACGACTTAGACTAGACATTACGAGGAAGTTAAAAAAGAAACGGTGTGACAACGAACGAAATTACCAATATATAAAACAAACAAAAACAAGCAAGCGAGCAAGCAATAGGGTTTAACCTGACCACAGTATATTGCTTTAAAAAGAATTCTTTTTAAGCAATATACTGTGACCTGACCTTAGAGATTTTTGTTAGGACTGCTGATATTCCGACCATCCACCCCCACCCCTTTCAATAGCATTAGAAGCAAAGCGCTATAGACGCTATCAGCAAAATGCTAGAATAGTGAATTTTAAGACAAACACAGTAGTTAGTAGTTATTTGTGATTGAAACTTCACAAATTATACTCATAAAAAGCATGCTTTTAAACCGTTTTTGGCGAATTACTCCAAAATTTCGATTTTATCGGGACAATTTATTGGATGAAGCTTAAACATTTATTATTACTGTAAACTTAATATTAACAAAGTTCTGGCTGTTCGAAAGTAGACTTTTATTCATCGACTATAAAAATCCAAACATATGACGTTGAATAAACCGAACACGGAAAGTTTTTCATGGAAAACTTATAGAAACTTTTTAAAGAACTTAAAAATCTTCAAAATGGTCCCTGATAAAATTAATTTATTTACATGAAAATGTATTGTCGAATATATTTGAATACCACATAGGGTATGATTATGGGGGTTGAAAATTGGGACAGAAATTATTGGGCTAGAGATAGGGCAAGCAAAATAAACGAAACTTATGCGGACGGCACTCAGGCCTTAAGTGGAGAGCTGGGGTCATGGATAAGTGAATGGCAAGGGGGTCGGATTGGGGCAACTACAAAAATGAACTAAAAGAGGGTACTTACATAAATCTCCTGGACAAATGGGCAAATAGAAACAACAAGAAAAAACCTCTAGCTATTTGAAAGAAGGACGCCGCTTCGAAGAATCCTAGTCTTGCTGGAAATAGGAAAAAATACTCCTCTTTCCTAAAATAAAGAAAACACAAAGGAGTTAGGAGATTTATCTAAAATAAAAAGACAAAATGGTTCAGAGAAATGAATTAAACATTTATTTTTAACTCAAACCAACAGTTACACAAACAGGTAATCAAAAGTAATTAAAAAATATATAATTACATGAGTTTATACCAAAATAAATAATAAAAAAAATTACATACGTCCTATCTGTTTACAATTGGGAATCGCTACAAAAACTTTCCAAATTGTTATTAAGTTATAACTGTGGCAGAAATAAATTATTAAAATTAACTAATTATCTTTATAAATGAAAATATCATAAAGGTTAACCTTTTCTACAAACAAATAAAAAAATGTCACAACAAATTAAGGCTAGCTGTCCTATGTCAACATTTAATTTGACAACAGAAAACAATTAAATTGACAGAATAGCCACACCCTAAGATTTACTATATTAAATACATATTACATTATTTTTAAATTGTATGAAAGCAATTATTTTTTTAAACTGTTTATTTTTACTTCAAATTTTAACACAAAAAAGTTACCTGGATTTCACTGTATACACTCTAAGATTTCTGAGGTTACCTTCTCTGCCACACGATCAAAAAAACTATATCTTACTGGAAAAATATTCTATGACTATTTCAGGTTGAAATTGGGATACTGCACACTTTACATCTTTAGAAAATTTTATACATAAATATTTCATAGTTAAAAAAATTTTAACATGCTACACAGTTTAACTAAAATATAAGTCCGCTTATATTTTTTGTGGCGCAAAAAATAATAACCTCACCCCCGCTAAAACCATCCTGGTTGAACCTTTTGATTGTGCATTTACAGTTTATTGTTCATTATATTCTGGAAGTTTAATTGATTCAGAACGTTTAGTTTTGAAAAACTGCGCATTTAAAGTAAATACACTATTTTCAGAATTTCTCAAAAAATCTCCTTTATTAAAAAAACTCAACCTAAAAAGATACATAAAAAAACCTACAAACTAAAAAACAGCTAAAAAACTATTTGAAGCGAAGCTTCTATACGTCACGGAAGTAGCGCCACGAATCACAGCTTCTACTTCTACTACAGCCCGAGTTGCGTCTATCTGCGGAATCCGTCAAAGGACAGTCCATCGAGTGTTGGCTACTATTTCTGACTGGGAACTATTTCTTCCAGTATTCCTAACTATTTTTCTCCATTGGTGACATCTTCAGCTACTCTAAAAGCTTCGCAGAATGAGTTTCCCGCTGAATTCTTAATTTGGTCGGATTATCTAGTTGGTGATCGTCCTCTTGATCTTCTCCCGAAACGTTTCCAGAAACAATTAATCTCTCCAAAATATCGTCACCTCTGCAAACCACGTGACCGAAATTGCTGAATACGTTGCAGACATATTGTGGATAGCCTTGTTTTAATCTCGAGTTTGTTTAGAATGGAAACGTTCAGCAAATTTTAAATTGGAGATTTTCCTACCAGCCACTGTTACTCCATCGGCACATCCATCCAAAGCCATCCTCATATCATGTTAACCATAAATGTTGAATAAGTCAGGTGACAACACCCATCTTTGTACTAACACCTCTCTCGGTCTTGAATTGGTTTGAGAACTTCTGATCTAGTCGTACTGTTGCTACATATATTGGATTGGTTCAGATTTTTAATAAGTGTCATTAGGTGCATTTGTGGCCCATTTCTATTACAATGGTCCACAGATTTATCCAGCGTACACAAGCAAATGCCTTTTGGTAGTCAATGAAGCATATATTCATAGGTACTTAAAATTCTCTAGACTTTTCAAAGAGTTATCTCAGTTTAGGATTTGTTGCCTTGTACCTTTACCCTTTTACAAATCTTTACCCTTTATTTGTGCGCACCCTATACTCCATGCTATAGCATGCTTGACAGCCATGTAGCCGGTGGTCAACACCCTGAAGTATAAGCGGGAAAACAAAGTGTAGCAATACTCATACGTTTATGAAATGCACCGGGCGCATCATAAGGGCCTTCACATTTTACTCTTTTTCAACTAGTCTTAAGTGAAATGTCTTTAATTTTTTCTATCAGACTCTCTAGTCTAACTCTTATTCCTTCCGACCCCGAGTGGCTATTAGGTTTCCGAGGGCAGATGGGTCACTATATTTCTTTCTACTACATACTTTTCTACACAAACAAAGTGAGACATGGCGATATGTTGGAGAGTGGCGGCTGGCTGTTACAAAACTGATCATGCGGCGAGAATGATAGCCACAGAAACGGTACATATACAGCGGTGCAGAAAGCAATGGGAAACCACTACACTATTTTCCCAAGAGAATTTTATCTCATAACGATTCTGGAAGATAATCCAAATGAATTCGGCAACTTGGAAATAGCGTTTCAACAAGATGGTGCTCCTGCACCTAGATGAGGAATATTGTGGTAGATGGATTTAATGACAATGTTCGATATAAGGGTCAGCTCGGTCACCAGACCTTACACCATTAGATTTTTTTAAGTGGGGGTAGTTGAAATCTAAGGTTTAAGCTACAGCACCCGACAGTATTAACATTTTGAAACAACGAATTGTTGAAGAATGTTAGGCAATTTCGCCTGACACACTTGAACAAGTTCGACAAGAGTTTAGCAATAGGATGCATTACTGCCAGGAAGTAGACGGAGTACATTTTGAATATTAACGGGAGAACTGGTTCTTAAATCTTTATTAATTAAATGCCAAACTACAGTTTTAGCGTTTATTTGATTTATTCATCAAAATCAGCATAAACCCAAACAAAATTAATATTAATATTGATTGAATAGGTATTTTTAATTCCTTTCAAACAAAATATAACTTCATAGGGTTTCATTAAAAATTATTGGTCAATTTCACTATTATTACTATAAACGTTCAAAAGATACGAGAGAAAGACGAGTTGTATATGCACTAACTGGACTCTGTGCTGCACTATATTGCTTCTGTAGAACCTTTACACTTTTATTTTGTAACATTTTTAGATAAGAATTTGGGCTAATACATATACTTTTCACGTACAATATGATTTTTATCATTTATTAAAAGGGTTTTAAAGAGTTTTTTCAGATATAATTTTTTTTTTTTCAGAAAATTCGCCACTTCAAAGACAGATTCAAAAGGCAGCAAGGCGCTAACTTATACCTTCCAGGCAGTTTCGTCACAGACAACAATGATCCAGAGTCGGGACCCTGGGAAGAATGGTCAGCACCCGTTCCGTGTTCCAGAACTTGTGGTGGGGGTGTATCGACTCAAACTAGGAGATGTACACAAGGATATGATTGCAGGGGACCATCAGCAAGAACTTTTTCCTGCAATACACAGGTATATATTTTAAATATAATCAGATTTATATTTTATCATGATTAATTATCTGATCAGGATTATCAACAATTCTGATTAATATCTATGGTTTGCGCAATAAAATGTCCGTGCTATAAGCACTATAAGCACCTCGATTTATTAGGAAATGGATTGTATTACTGAGTCTCCTACAAATATTGCAAATATTTTTTCTATTTTTCTTCTGAAGAGCTCTATAATCACCTTATGAAACCAACAAAGAATCATAAAATTAAGAAATATTGCAAAGGTGTTCTACTTTTAAACACTGATTTTAAATACTGAATTAATTGAAAACGGAATGAAGAATTAATTAATTAAACCAAATGTCGTATAAATTTAAGAAATCAGTTTTGAAATGTAACTTCACGTATTGATAATTTTGGTCGAAGTTACAATTAAAAGTTAGTCAGGACAGAAAAGCTATAATTTATCGATTGAATTATTTTGGATATTAAAAGAGGTCTCAAAACAATATTTTGACTGCTGCAAAATCATCTATAAAAAATATAGTCACAAGTTAAATTGGCACGCTGAAGCAACAATGAAGTAACAGTATAATGTACTTAAAAAAGTTAATAATAAAAAAGTGAACAAGGATGGGTGTTGTTTACCCTCTTCGTTTAACTCTCTTTAATTGTTTCGTATATATTTCAAATTGCTCTTTAATTATTTTAAATTAATCGTATTTATGTCTAGTAGACCGGGGAATAAGATTTCTGGAACTTTCACTAATCCAGATATCTGACAATTTTTTTAGTTATTACAGGCCTATATAAAGAAAACCTATGTGTTTTCCACATACATTTCGGCGTCTTTTTTTAATTATTAACAATTTAGTGTGAAAAATGCCATTTTTTCGATTTTTTTTTTTCTTACGAGAAGCTTAATATTTGAGGTAAAATTACAAAACTTCATCTTTTAAAACATTAAAAAGGTGTAAAATGGCGATTTTAAAAAGTTAAAATTATTTTTGTTGCTTCAAGTACTGCAAACTAAAGCAAAAACGTTATTTGTTTATAACTATTGTAAAAGTCAACCTAGGCATTTGTTATTCCACACAAAGTTGGATATTGTGTTTTTTAATAAACCCTCACAATTTCAGATCGATGTATTAATTAGTTTAAAAGTTATTCTATTTGTTTATCTCAGAGACCTCCTATTTGAACTCACATGAGTCAGAAAATAACCAACCTTGAACTATTACAAGATCCAAGAAAGAACATCTAGGTTAAAGAATCTCAGAATCTGGTTCAATACAACATCTGTGCAGCTTTTCCGCTCTGCTGCAGATAAGATAAAGATTGTCATGTTAATCGCCAACATTAGTAATGGATAGGCACATCAAAAGAAGAAGAAAATCCTACAGGAAGAATCATCAAACTCCGAGAGTACAACGATAATTCGTCAGATGATAATTTCGAATTAGAAGAAGAAAGGCTAAATACAGAGATTTCTAAAGACGATTACATTTTTTCTAAAGTTGATATGAAAAAACGTGTTAGAAATTTTGTGGCATTAGTTGATAATGTGGATCAAACAAATTGAGAGGTCAGATTCTTAAAGAAAAATATGCCATCAAAAAGATTCAGTTTCACTTCTGAACCTACAGCTACAGTGAGTGTTACTGATAGTGTAGTAGTTCTACACTCGCCAATTAAAGATAATAGAGCAAGATATGAAAGAATGATTTATTTTAATACAAATTATCACAATACAATTTACATTAATTATTAGTATTATATCGATTTTGTAAGCGTTTCTGGGTAGGTATAAAATGTTTTAGTTTTTTTTTAATATTTGGCGAAATGTATTGTTCATTATCTCCTTTATGGTTGGTCATAGTCCCCTTGAGGGTCCCCGAGAGGTCATACTGAAGGTGTTGGAGATACTACAAAAACTTACAAATGTTACCGCACAGAGGTTAACCTTTATTTTTTAAACAAACAAAACAAATGAATATCAAAAATAATAAAGCGAGCTGTCTTATGTTAACATTAAAGTTTAAATCTACGAAAAATTAAATTGACAGCTAAACTCAAAACCTAAAATTTACAATTTTTAAATGTTACCATTTTTAAATTTTAACGAAAGCAATTATTATTTTAAAAAAATGTCTGTCTTTAGTTTAAAATTTAAAACAAAAGTTACCTGGATTTACACTCACTAAAACACTTTGAATTTCCTGTAACTGGACGTCACTGGAATTTCTAAAACCATAACTGGGGGTCAATCAACTGCGTGTTTACCTTGTTTAAGCTCTATGCTTCGTTTTCCGGAAGAGGGATAGGGAAGGATACCGTGGAGGATAGCTGTGGCTATATCCTTACCTAGGATCAGGTATCATTGTGCAATGAATTTGGGAAACCACAGAAAACCAATCTCCCCATGTCCTTGTGATATTTAATCGACTCTTAAGGAGTGTGTGAGGTGCTCACAGTGTAGATGATGTGTTAGATGTTTGTGGAAATTTTGTGTGTTTACTGGTTAGAGTGTGGTGTGTTTACTGGTTAGAGTGTAGTGTGGGATTTAGGTATTTATTATTTGAGATTGTGAGCGGAGTGGAAGTAAAGTGTGTATAGGATGGATTTTGTGTTCGGTGCATGTGTGTGTGATGATGTGTATGATGTATTTTTAGATGGGTAAGTGGGTAAGGGTTTGGTTTATGAGGTTGTTTGTACATGAAGTGGCTATGGCACATCCATACATTGTATTGGATGTTTGGTTTAGGAATCGGATTGTTGCGCTTCGCTTTTCAGGGAAGACGTTGAATAGGAGCATGGATGTGAAATGGATTAAGAATTTCATATCAGTGGATAGGTCATGGGAAGGGATTTGTTTCTCTGTGTATACTGGTTGGCTTTGATCGTAGTTAGCTGGATGAGCGCTACGGTGAGGACATCGTGGTGAGAATGCGGGGTAAGGACCGTTACAGTTAGGACATTTGGGAGCAGATATCGTGGGGCAGGCAGAGGACCGGTGGCTGAGCCCGCAGTACGGGCAAATGATTGATTTTTCGGGGCATTCGTTGTTGAAATGTCCGCTTTTGCAGCATTTCGAGCAATATTTCGATCGCATGCGCACGGAGTTGCCTGATCGTGGTATTTCACAGGCCAACCGTTCACCCTCGATCAAGATACCACTCGAAAGCGCTTCAGAGAACTTTATTTCAGAGTTAGTGAATACTCTGATATAGGAGGTAGGTTGGTTGGTGGAGCGGGAGATTATACGAACTACTTTTGTGGATGGGATATTGCTTTCGGATAGATTATCCTCGATGGTTTTTTGAGAGAGGGTTTTTGCAACGCCGGCTATGACTAAATGAAAGATTGGCGAATTGTTTGAATTGGGTTGAGAATTTTTGGATTTTGGTAGACGAGCAATGATTCGGATGGGGTTGTTTTTTCCAGTAGAAAGTTTTTTCTTATTTACGGCTGATTTGATTTTTGTGACATGTCCGCTTTGTCTTCCCACTGATTCAATTGCTATAAACATATGTAAAAAAAACTAACTTTGAAAGTATATTTTTCGTAGAATGTATTTTTTTTAATTCGTGTAAAAAGTCAGCTTTTTGAATGTCAAAGACGATTTTATCTGCGAGCAATAGTATAAAAGTTATTCTAATTGTTTATAAATAAAAAATTACCGTAATTTTAAACCAGTTGTAAAAATCTTTTTTTTTTATTTTTTTTTTCAATGTAAATTAATAATTTATCTCGTAAACTTTTATTTGCTATGCGTAGAATTACTGTAAGTATCTTCATTATTTTCTGACTAATGTGACTGCAAAAAAAGGCGCTCTGTCGCTATTTTACAGCTATTTTTATGGTTTAAAATATAAAGTTTTGCAATTTTACCTTGAATATTAAGATTTTTAATGGTAAGCAAAAAATTAAAAAAATGGCATTTTTTACACTAAATTGTTAATAATTAAAAAAACACGCCAAAATTTATGCGGAAAACATATAGGTTTTCTTTATGGAAGCCTATAATTAAAACAATTTCGAGCAGCACTAAATGAAGATGCAAGATAATGAAATTAGTTGTTGTTTTAGGAGAACATAACACACGAAGAAGAAAAAGAATATTTTAAACGCTAATGAAAACTTGATTGTAATCAAATATTTAATTACAATCAAATACGTCACAGCAGCTGTCAAAATTATTAAAAATTGCTTATTATTATTGATTTGTAAATAAAATCATGAAATTAACACCAAAATGAGTTTAATTGTGGTTTATTTTAAATTAAAACGCAAAATAATAAAATTGAATAAAATAAATCAGTTAACATAACCTTAAAATGTGACGTATTTAATTTTAATTAAGTGTTTGATTGCAATCAAGTTTTGATTAGCGTTCGAACAATCGACCCTAAATTTTTCATGTACAATATCTGTGAAACATCCTAGGGACTAACAACCTCACATGGAAAAAACGTAATAATCTATGAACAAATCGGTTATGATTTGTAATTCAAATGAAACATGTTTATGAAAACGTTTTGTTTTTAGCTTTTTGTGGCGAAATTATTTTAATTAATTACCATACTTCCACTGTCATCTATTTTTACATCGCATATAGTGAAAAACATTAAATTATCACATTTGATATAATCTTGTCACGCGTCGTGCCTAAATACATGTCCGTTATTTTTTAATTTATTTAATGGCCGTAGCAGGAAGATTCTACACAAGTAACTTAAAACCTTTTAAAAATCGTTACCTCCCATTCTTAAACTTACAGCTTATAAAGGCACAAAGGAATAAAATCAATTCCATCATCGTAAAACACTGTTGTTACGTTAGTCATGGTCCAACACATATTTTTTATTAACGCCCTATTACCACATGGTTTACTAGTGGCTTGTCTTTTGTTGAGCCGACTGCAGGCTTGTAATTCACTTCGACAATGGTACCACATGAAGAGAACAATAAAATAGCTTGTCCTACTTTTAACAGTCCTTATGTACAAAACGTAGTTTTAAAAAATAGGCCCTAAAAGTTATTGCCTCGTTTTTCAAACAATAAAGGAAAAAACTATTTAGTAGATACAAATCGAATAAATAAGTATTAAATAACAATTATTTGAATGAAAATCTATTAACAAAATGAAGAGGTGTAGAACTTCGCTGGGGAGAGAATGATGTCTTTTATCTCGTTAGCGTCGTATAGAATATCTACACTTGCTAAATACGAGAAACATTAGAACTGTTTATAACGGGTAGCTCTTGTAGATAGCAGACTCAGGTTTAAATTAAATAAAAATTTATTCGAAATAAATAAATAACAAATTAAAATTATATTTTAGATAATATATACAAGAAAAATTAAGAGCGTCAATCCTGGCGACGACAACATCCACAGTTGTATGATCCACTGTTTCTTATCTGAAAAAAACAAAATATAATTAATGATATTAAATCGAAACGGTAATTATGCTGTGTTAATACGTTTACATTTAGAACACAGACTGTAGGGAAAGGGTCGAAGGAGTAGAGATGGAGGGGGCCAATTAAAACTCGGCCCGGCGAGGAACAGACGGTGTCCAATCAATAATTGGACAGAGGAGAGAATAAGTATGTCTCAGATCAATACTCTAAGATCGGATACAGAACTACCTCTAAATCAATACTCTAGTAGAAGCGGTTGGCCTTCAGTCAATAACCTAGGGCCAGTGGAGTTGTTGTCAGACCAATACTCCATCAGAACTCTGCTTTCTCTAGTAGTTCATTGTAAGTTGCTACTCTCTGTGGGTGTTTTCTTTGGTCTGGTGTTTTGTTGTCTTGTTTTAGATTTTCCACCTCTTCAGGACGTGGTTTGTTTTTTTGTGGTGGCTGTTTCTTTCTGGCTTCGTGTTTCACTGGTGTTTTGTTTTGGCTTGTCATCAAAGGAGCGTACTGGACAATTAGAAACGAAAGGAGCATTGGTTAAACGGTCCTTTCAGTAAAATTTCAGAAAGGAAAGGGATTTTGGGTTTAGGTTTTCTTCTGAATACATTGCCGATAGATAAACAGGTAGTTTTTAGAATGCTTTGGGATCTGAAGTTCTGGTCACGGATGATGTTGATTGTGTAACTATTGCTTACAGAGGAAAACATCTCATCGATGGACTCGATGTTCAACAGGTGATGTATAAGGGCGGGGTGGTAATCGTGTCGCTTGTTATTCACTCTACGCAGGATTCTCCTCTCCAATGCTAGTAGTTTTTGTGTGAAATGGTCGCGCACCGTAATATAGATATCGGATCTATACTCGATGCCCGGCCTGATAAATGTTTTATATGGTGTATGAGTGATCGTGGATGTGTTCTTTCGAATTTACCACAAAGAGCATTGAGTAGTCTGAGTCTGCTCCTAGGCTTGTTTCAGACTATGTCCAGAGCGCTCTTCCAGTTCAATGTTTGAGTAAACACTACACCGAGGTATTCGATCCGGCCACGAAGCTGTAGTCGGTCTCCCTAGAGTCTAAGGTTGTTTTTATCGGATATTATCATTTTGGCTTTACAACCCTGTGTGGGTCCTAGCCTTCCCAAGAATTCTCTTCCAGTCGTCCCTATCCATCACCTTCCTCCGCCAAGCACGTATTTCCATATTTCTCATATGTTGGTCTATGTTATCTAGGAATCTTGTTCTGGGTCTTCCTCTTCTTCTTTGACCAATAGGTCTATCAAGAAGCGTTTTTCTAGCTGGGTCGGTTTGCTCTATCCGCATTACATGGCCTATCCGCATTACATGGCCTATCCACCTCACACGTCCTATCTTAATGTGTTTTACGATATCTGGTTCCTGGTATATTCTATAGAGTTCGAAGTTGTATCGTCTTCTCCAGACACCATTTTCATTTACCGCTCCATAGATTCGCCTTATTATTTTTCTTTCGAAACATCTTAACATGTTTTCATTGCTTTTTGTTAAAGTTCAGGTTTCTGAACCATATGTTAGGACTGGGCGTATTATTGTTTTGTAGAGTTTTACTTTTGTATTTCTTGATATAACTGTAGATTTAAATAGGAAATTACGCCCAAAATAGCATCTATTAGCCGTGCGAATTCTGCGGTTTATCTCTGAGATAGTGTCATTTTCAGTATTGACGAAATGCCGTATCAGTAATATAGTAATCGGATACAGTATCGGATATTATGGGTATTGAAAATCTGCTAGAATATGGACAAGAAAAACTCAGAGGAACCTAGATGCTATAGAAATTATTTATGAGAACCATGAAAAAACATTTTTAACTTTTTCTGAACAATTTATAGACACTGTAATATTTTTTTTTATTATAAAATATTAATTATTTTTAATTTCTTTTACCCCCGTGCGATACGCCTATGATTAGGAATTCCCGTGTTTACGATAAGAAAATAATATTGGATCTACTAAATTATAATGGACTTCCCTAATTACTAAAGGTAGTTAATCCTTTCCGTCTTAATACTCAGTATGAAAAGATCTAATGCTTTTGGGTATGCAGGTTCTTTTACATAAATTGATAATTTTCGCCGAAGGCCCGTATCTTTTGACAATAACTTAATCCCAAGTATTGTCTGCTTCTCATGTCCAATTGTTGGTACCGGTAACTCAAAACTTTCAGAATTTTTACTTCCTCAGAATTACCTACGACTGTCCGATGATTTTAAGTGGGGATATACCTTCTTCTTCTTTTTTCTTGGATAGTTGGTGAAATTTTTAGTGGAACCAACTTACTTCTCGGTGGGCTCTCGTTGAGCACAGGTCGATTATCTCGTGAGACTTCTCGGTGGGCTCTCGTTGAGCACAGGTCGATTATCTCGTGAGACTTCTCGGTGGGCTCTCGTTGAGCACAGGTCGATTATCTCGTGAGACTTCTCGGTGGCCTCTCGTTGAGTGCGGTCGCTTGCCTGAAATTATCGTCTCTGTGAATTATTTTCTAAGTGTGTATACACTCTATATTTCAGTTTTCTTGTCTTAGACTATTCTTCTTCTTATATTCTTCCCCCTTTTTAAATTTAATGTTTGTTTCGTCCCTTCTAAGTGTTTTCTGTTTCTGTGTGTTTAAATTGTCCTTAATGGTTTTAACTTTAATAATTTTATATACTTGACTTTGCAATAATTTACCATTTTACCAATAGAACTTTATCAAAGGAATTTGATAATTACAAGTTGAAAGAATTGCACACCCACACAATTTGTACATCTAATCTTATTCATTGTCATAAAACTGTCACCTTCATAAAATAAATACTCAATAAATAACATACGTTTCATAAATATATCTCTTGAATAAGTATAAATAACTTTTAAATAATACAATGGTATAGAACATCACTTTCATCTAACAAACAATCGCATTACATCTATCTCTACTTCATTGGATCAAATCTATCTCATCAAGAACTTCCCGTTTATTGTCAAAGAACTACAATAGCAGACTTAAGTTCTCCATTCAACAATACATGATAGTTTCAACCATGTTCTACCATCCATCAATTAATAGATTACCGGCATCATTTATTTAACTTTATATCGAGACCTGAAGATGCTTTGCATATTGTAGAAAGCAAAACCGGTCATCTGGATAGTTAAATTAAATTGATTGTGAGTCTTATTTATTATTTCTTTACCTATTTGAAATGGACTCATACAAGCAGCACATTCATGATCTAAACTTAGATCTAATTGCAGAGTCTAAAAGTTTCAACACTTGTTTAAAATAATTTTCAAAAGACTTACTGATACTTGAAACACTCAGTCTAATCATATGTTGCACTAATGCGATGTGTTGTTTTATATCTGAACATCCACAATGAGAAATACCCAAAACAGTTATGATCATTTAAGGTAGTACCTACAAACTGTGCACCCTGCTTCATTGTCATAGCGTCCGTTTTTACTGTACTTCCATTCTTTGAAGTATGTACTCTTTCTTAAGCTTGCACTGATGCTTGGGCATAATAAGTAATTAATGACAATACGGGATGTACCAAACAAATAGTTGTAACAAGACAAACACTCACAGCCACACTGACTTGTCTGACTCCGGTTGAATAGCCGCCTGCGTGCCGAATGGGCGAGATCAACTGTCGAGGAGAAAGGATAACGGCAATGTGCAAGTTCAACTACTGCGACAACACTGTATCGTATTTTTACACTGCCAAAATAAATTTAATTAATAATTATAATTTCCCTTTTCCTCTAGGATTGTCCAGACCTTGCTGATTACAGAGCACAGCAGTGTGCCGAACACAATAACATTCCGTTTGAAGGAATGCATTACGAGTAAGTATTTAAGGTTCATATTAAGTAGCATTCGTTTTTTATTTAGTCATTTAATAATCTATGTTGATGATAGTGTTAGTAGAAAATAATGTAAGCTACTTAGAACAAAAACTGGAACAGTGGAGACAAGCTCTTAAGGAAAAATGTTTAAAACTTGTAGGACAAAAACAGGAGTATTTGGAATGTTTTTTTTGAAGATGGAGTTAGTACAAAGAGGATGATATATTTCTTCTTCTTCCTCCTCTTTAAAAGCAATTCTGCTTGTTCATTGGCAGTCAGAAAATGGTCTTTAAATTGGTTTTTTTAGATATTCGCCCAATTCTGTCTCTTACCCCCGATATATAGGGCAAGAACGCTTTGCCTATCCATGCTGTTTCTTCGTCCTTTCCTCTAGAAACGTTGTTAATTGCTTTATGTATTTCCCTTCTGGTATAACCATTAGAGGTGAGCGTTTTTCAATATGAAGAAATTCACTTTGCAGATGCTGTGGTTCACAAATTCTCTTCGCCCTCTCCGCCAGAGTTTTGATGATACCTTGTTTTTGTCCTGGATAATGATTTGAGTTCCTGTTTAGGTATCTAGTTTAGGTATTTGATACACTTTTATGTCCTAAATATCCTTTTTTTCGATTTACCAATACATCTAGGAATGCTAGTTGTTGATCTTTATCTGTTTCCATCGTAAATTGAATATTTGGGTGAAGTGTGTTTATATAAGACAGGAAATCGTTAGTTTTTTTACTCCGTGACCAAATCACAAAAGTGTCATCGACGTACCTAAACAATACCCTTGGCTTGTATCCCACAAGCAGATTTCAAAGCAGTCACCCTACGGAAACTCAATAGAGTTATAAAATCTTCGTCCATACCAGAGGAAACAAAGCCAAGAATATGCATCAGCGAAGCTGTTCCACCACGCTTGTATGGCTTTGAAAGCCTTGAAAGCCTTCGATGGCCGTGAAAGCCAAAGCATTTCCATTTTGTTGTTTAAGTAGATATTTTTTTATAATATTTAGGGGAACTTCTCTATTATAAAGAAGATGGATTACATCTTTGACTCTTGGTGATGATATATTTGGATGGTGAAATGATTGTGAAAAGTAGTTTTAAGTACCAAGGATCGGTGTTACAGAGTAATCGGGGAATAGATGGAGATGCATGCAAGTAGAATTAGGGTTGGATGGATGAAGGAAAGAAGTGAGTGCTGTGTTGTGTGACAGAAAAATTCGAATGAAGCTGAAAGGAAAATTCTATAAAACAGCATGTAGGCAAATGAAACTGCTTAGATAGATGAGTGGAGTGACAAAAAAGGATAAAAATAGTAATGAGTGTATTAGAGAAAGTCTAAGGGTTATACTAATTGTTACCAAAGATAGCTTAGGTTAGGATGGTTTGGTCATGTTCAACGTGAACATTTTAATCATCTAATACAAATAACCGCTGATCTGCGGGTTCCTGGAAGTAGTAGGAGAGCAAGTGGTAATTATATGCGACAGTATCATCATTTTTATTTTTTTTTGTTCTTCCACATAATTCTCTGTTTGTAAATGATCTTCTTTTGTCCATCACCTGTTTTTTTTTGACCATCCATTTTTCATTCTTATTTGTTTCTTTTGGACCTATATCTTCTTTTTCTAACGTAATGTTTTTTAAAGTACTAATGTTGCTCAATATTTCGTTGATTGTATTTATAGTTG